>CM054123.1:12653825-13853825 GCA_028751855.1 Ambrosia trifida | reverse complement strand
TTTTTTTGTTCCTTTTCTTTGTTTTTTTTGTTACAAATAAGCATATATTATACATATAATTTTATAAATTCATTTTAAATTATCAAAACTCTTTTATTTATTCTACAAAAATCATCTAAGGTGAATCTGATGAAAAAGTTTCACTTATAATTTTTAGTTTTCTAAAATTTATTTATTTAATATTTATAATAATTAAATCAAGTTTATTCTATTTTATTTATAAAAATCTATAAAAATATCAAAACGATCTTATAAATTTCCACAAAAATTATCCTAAGTTTTTATAACATTAAGCTATTCAGAAATGATTTTTATTTCTGAAAAATCATTTATTTAATATTTTTAAGCAATTTTTGTTAGATTTAATCATAATTAAATCATAATAAATCCAATTTTTGGTATTTTTGCACCAAAATTTTATACAATTTATTTTTAAACATTTAGAACAGAAATATGATTTTTAAAATAATAATTCTTTAATTTTAGTATTTTTGAATGTTAAAGTTAAGTTTTGGCAATTTGTAATAAATGGATTTAAAAATCTATTTTAAAGGAAATAATTTTGCAAAAATTATTTTTATACTTTAAACACATTCTTGTGAACATCTTAAATTTAAATTTCATAAAAAGAGTTTTGGTCATTAATTTACTAAATTTCTCTCAATTGACGAATATTTTAATATTAATCAAACGAGCAGTTATCCCCAATTCGAAGCCCTAGAAACTTATACATTAGTAGACTTGATAGACTTAGACATATTTATTACCTTATTATAGGGTGATACTTGATACATTTGGGCAACACCATTATCCAATTTTTCAACAGATATAACATTTTACCAAGGTGAGTTTTACATAGCCACTTTTATTTATCACCATTTTTGGGGTGAAACATGTTATAACATTATCATTGCAATTCAATCATCAATGTGTCTATGTGTTTTCTATGTTGCATTATGTCTTGAGCATGATTAGAGTAAGCACCATTCTAGCATAATCATTAACTCCGTACAAGCCGACGGTATACATTGATAGATCTATTGGACTGACAATCCCACCCGGATACGTGCCTCCTACAAAGGTTACGTGGGTGTTTGTTATCGCATAACATATTCAATTGGACCATGAGCGTATGGTATGTATCATTTTATAACAGTCATCAGGGTTGATTATGCACTCGATTTATTTCTAGTATGTTCTCACATATGGACTAGATTGACATGACACATGAATTGCTCAACATTTTTATTCAGTTATCAAAAACCTATGTAATTCTCACCAACTTTTGTTGACCCAAAACATTTTCAACTTAACATGTTTCAGGTTCTATTTGCTTGAAGATTTGAATTGATGCTTGAAGATATGTGTATAGTTTTATTCAATTTGATGTACGAATTCTTGTAGAACAATTGTATGTAATTTATTTAAATCATATAATGAAATCTATTATTTACCATGAGCTATTGAACAATCATCAATACGTGACATCCCGATGTTTCCGCCATCGGTTGGGGTGTTACACTAGTAACGTGTTACGATAGGTGCAAGTGTAAGAAGGCATGTGTGTGCTAGAACCAACAAATCAACCCCTTCCCCTTCAATCCCGAAGAGGAAGACAAGAATAGGTAGGAACCCAAATAAAAGCGGATGATGTAACAGAGAAGTATGTTGATGATGTAAGGACACCCCGACAACGTTAGTATGTATCCCACTAATATACTCAAAGTATGTGACCGTCTAGTGTATGCGACTCGGCTATAGACCAAACTCTACATGCAGTCCTAGTTCACTATAACCATTGGCTCAGATACCAATCTGTCACACCCTCAAATTTCCACTTGCGGAGTTTTACCGCGAGGCACATGACAAACCAGGATTCAAGTCAACGGTCACAATAAACAACTCTATATGAAGATACATGACATTCAAAAAGACATAATTTTCATAAACTCAAAACCAGTAGCGGAAGCATTAAACATGTTACAAACCATAGACCCAAATGTACCAAGTGTTTATTACAAACATGAACTAAGCCTAGACGCCAATGCAGACCCGTGCGCCTAGTTCCATTTGTTGCTACCTTAGCGACCTGAGAAAAACATGCCAAAAAGACGTCAACATATAATGCTGGTGAGTTCACAGGTTTTGTTCAATATGTTACCAAGTGTTACCGAAACGTTACCATGTCCATACTATATCAATGTTACCAAGTACGCTAGCTAGGCATATGTTTTATTACTACTACGATTGGAAAACCATTACTAGACACGTTTAGCAATGTTCAGCCCGAATGTTCAGCATGTTACCAATGTTACCAGTTCGAGACAATATGCACCCGGCCGGCCCTCCAAGCCGACGAGTGGGGCAGGTCACGCCCAATAGATCTATCCACATTTCCCCCGTTGTGCATCCCCGCACATTCATGGTTTTCCCCGGGACTTTAAAAGATCGTATAGTAATGCAAAGTTAAAACCATAGTATGACATATGTTACCAAAATAGTTTAGCGCATGTCTTCTCCCCCAAAAGTTAAAGCAGTAAAAGTGGGGCCGTGAACTCACCTTAGATAGCGTTCTTCGGTTACAAGTAAAGATGTTAAGCCCTTGATAATCCCTCTACCGGAGATCTATCAAAATGTTCACATAAGTGTTCCGACTAATAACCATAAGGTTATCTAGTCCCCGATTGTCCAGATCGTAACTAAGTATGTTTTAAAGCGTGTTTAAATGTTTAACCGACACACTAGACCGACCCGACATCCCGTTGGTGACCCATTACCCTAACTAATCAAGTACACATAGATTACACACAAGGTTCAAGCATAAAACACTTAGTTTGTATCAAAAATCTCATTTCTACATCAGAACGGTCGAACCAGTCAGATTAAGTCTCCTTCGCCCGTTTTAAGTCTCCTTCGCCCGTTTTATGTTTCGTTCGACCGTTTGATGTCTCCTTCGCCCGTTTTACCACGTTCGCCCAAACATAACCCAGGTTCGACCCTGGATTCTCTCCTTCGCACCTTCGATCGGTCGAAGGAGTCCAGGTTCGCCCATGTTGTGCAAATTTTCCTAAAAACGCTTCAAACACATTCAAAACACTTCGAAACATCATCTAACATAGCAGTCAAGCATGAATAACTTATCCCTACAAAACCCCATCGATTTCTCCCGATAATACGTCCATTTCAGCTTTTTCCCAAAATGGTAAGAATTATGAAAATGTCACAATCATGCATGGATTCTTTACCCAATTTGGAAACTTTTGAAATCAATCCATATTCAACTTAAAATGCTCAGTTTATCGAGTGTTCGATTTCTCCTTATTAGTTCTATTGATCATAAATATCATTTATCAAGTCTAGATTCGTTAAAACCCCCAAAATACCCATAACATCACCATCTATCCAATCCTAACCCTAAACAACAATAACCTAGCATCAATAACAATCCTATATCATGTTTCTATCATAGATACAGCAGTAAATCATTGAACAACACATAACACCACATAATACACAATTCACATGTTTATCATCATGAAGACCTATGTTTAAATGATAAGGTTTTGATTTAGAAAGATGTTTAAAAGGTTTTTAATCATGAAACCACCCTTAGAACAGATCCGGACAATTAGGGTTAGATGAAAATTAATTAAAATGCTTTAAAAGGATTTAGGATCAAGAACACACCTTGGATTCTTGTTTAGATGTTGTAGATAGGTTAGATTATGCAAAAGAAGAGCAAAAACTCCTTCCTTAGTGATTAAAATCGTTTGAGAGTGTTTTGAGACGATTAGGGTTTGTGAAATGGTGAAAAATGACAAAGTTTGGTATTTATACTAATCCTCCTTCGCCCCCTATTAGTGGTCGAAGGTGGCCTCCTTCGACCCTTCCACAGGGTCGAATGAGCCCTGTCCTGGTCGAAGGGAATTCTTTCAATTCCACATCCCAGGTTCGCCCATTTACAAAGGGTCGAACCAAACAAAATTCCTCCTTCGACCACTCGAAGTGGTCGAACCAGAACTCATGTTTACCTAGTTTTCCTGTTCGTCGTGTTTAGCGCATTCTAACACATCTTAACACATGAGCATGCAACCTTAGTCTATGTTTAACATATTTAAGCATGGATAATCATTTACACATCATTTAAACACATCTATGTATATAATCCACCACACGACCCATAATCTACACATATATTTAATTAGTTCATGTAATGTCACCAACAACGGAACCCGGTACTAGTGTATTACCAAAACGACTCCCAATGATCCTCCAGATCATTGAACCCTGGACAATCCTAACTTGACCCGACTCAACTAACCCAGTTAAGTCCGTTTATAAACGTTTCTCGCTAAGGTAGACTTAGATGTTACTAAAATGTTTAAGCCAAATAGAGCCACTCCTGTGCCGTTCGAGATGGTGGGTGCACACCTCATCAGGGACGATGAGACTCTAACAGGGGGTGAATGTGACACCCCAGGAACACACCTCATCAGGGACGATGAGACTCTAACAGGGGGTGAATGTGACACCCCAGGAAAATCCCACATCGGCCGTGGCCAGGAGAGATCCTTGGTTCATAAGTAATGTCTTGCCTCTTAAATCACCAACGCGTTTTGGGGCTTAATGTTAGTGGATGAGAGGAGAACTCCACAGTTAAGCGTGCTCAGGTGTGAGAAATTTCAGGATGGGTGACCTCCTGGGAAGTCTCCACTTGGGCAACCAAAAACAAATCCGTGAGCTCTAGATGGGCAAAGCGGACAATATTGGTGATGAGAGGGGCGGGGTGTTACACAACGCCACAGCCGCACAAGTATGTTATTATCACTTTTTTTTTGGATTTTTATTTACTAAATGGCTCAATAGTGGAGTGGGCTTGTAAAATGTTATATTTGTATCTACTTAGAAATTAGAGTTGAGCTTATTTAATTGGAATTGGGTTGGGTTTAATGTAGTCACCATCGAAAAAAAATTGATGTCACTCAAAAAAACTATGTATACATGTATATATACAACTAAAAAAAGACTGCTGTCCCGGGACTACGTCCCAATCAAAATACCTCCGCCACTGAGCTAGACCATGCGAGATGCCACACCAAAGACAAGGTCGAGTTTTGAGGCCAAAAAATAAGATCGACATGAGATACCATGTCAATAAATGTACAATTTAAACATTTTTCAACCATAAACAGTTACCTACTAAATAAAGATGGAAAAACACCATAGACTTAGAAAAAAATGAAAATAAAATAATAAACATCATAAATGTAATTTATCGTCAACAATAGAGGTGTAAAAAACCAGTTTGGCCCAAACCAGTTCATGTTAAGAACAGTTTTAAAGTTGAAAACCCTAACCCACCCAAACCAATTTCAAAACCGGTTTTACTGTTTAAACCGGTTTTTTATCAGGTTTTGAACCAGACTCAAACCAGTTCATGTGTAACCAATTCTCAACACAAAAAACCCAAACTATACCATACCGCCAAGTCACAGGCCAGACCCAAACCGATTTTTTTGACCATGTCCCGGACCTAACCCGGTATATTTGTAAACTTCTAGACTCAAAAATACAACAAACCATTTTTTGTGGGGGGTGTTATAAAATTACACACTAATATAAAGGATCAAAATGTAGATAACAATAACATTATTATTATGTTCTTAAATCTTAACTAAACAATAAAACACCTTTTTCAGGTTTTCCCCAATTTATTTCTTGAACTCATTTCAACTAATCCTTTTTAGGGTTTCCAAAATCATGTCACAATTCATATAAACATCAAACAATCAAACAAACAAACAAACAAACAAAATCTGTCTAATTACAATATTTGTATCCTGATTTCTGAAGTTCATACTGAAGGTATTATGATCCAAGATTGCACAAGATTTGATCTTTGATTGAAGTTTCATGATCTTGGATTTTGTGTATATTATTATTAATATTATTGTTATGTGATGGGTTTAGGTTCTTTTATGTTGTATCTGTTTGTATGTCTTTAAAGAGGTTATTGAATGTTGATGGGTTATTATTAGAGGGAATTGATATAAAGTATGGCTGCTGGTACGGGTTTTTCGGCGTCGTGTGTGATGGTGGAAGATGGTTTTGGGAATGATGTGTCTTCTGGGGTTGATGAGAAATCACAGGATTTAGATCAGTTGGGTCAGTTGGATGCAGGAAAACCGCCGAGATGTGTTTCGCTTGTTCGCCATAGCATTAGTACTGCGACGCTGTTGACGACGGCTAAAGATCCGGTATATGAGTTGTTTTAGTTTTGTAAGTTGATTGAATATGTTGTGTTTGTATATGTGTTGGTTTATTGCTATTGTGATGAAAATTAGTATGTTTACTTTATGTTAGTATAGATTTAGGTTTGGAATTATTTAGGATGCACATGAAATCGAAAAATCCTTTGTTTCTTCCCTTAAATTATATAGATTTCACCTTAAGTTAGTTGCCAGTGCTTAGATTAATAATGGTTTTTGCAGTAGTCGTGTCAAGATTAGTAATCGCGATTCACGAGCCTTGTTTTTCTGTCCTTAACCCCTGTGATCTCGTTGTTTGGTAAGGTATTGGTGGGGTGATTTTACTTGTAGGCAGTAACGGATTCTCGTGGTCACGTAAAAAAGATTTAACAATTGTTTTTAGTTACAGGTAAGTTACTTGTGTTAGAACCACAAATATGGTCACATCCAACTTTGGAGCACAAAATAATGACTGAGGTCTTCGATCGTCCAGGTTTAGAACTTAATAATTCATCTCATGTTTATGTATAGGAAGTAGTTGACTTGTTTAGGAGGTGTTCCCGACACTATTGGCTACCATGGACCCAATGAATAACTATCTTTAAACCTTACCATCTTGTCTTTATTCGAAGGCCTAGATACGGTACCGGTATTTTAAGGTAAAACACCGACTCGAACCGCTACCCAACCGAAAATACTGATATCGATTTTCGCCAAAACTTTACCGAAAATGGTATTTTCGGTACCGGTATTGGTATTTCGGTATTTTATACCGAAATGCTCATCCCTAACGTCACGCACTCATGCGTGATGCCATTTAAAATTGTAACCAAACATAATATGAACGACTGCACGCACGGATCTCAGAACTTGATATCTGAAGAAAGCTTGTATATGTGGATTATGACACTTTCATGTATTCGTGTACTAAATTTATACTTAAAACCCCACGTTTGATTTTCCTATGTTATTTTGCTAGAGCTTTGACCTCGAGATTGTTGGGATCAAGTCAGCTTCAGATGGGAAATCGGAATATACGCCCATGATTCGATCAGGAAGCTGTGCAGAGAAGGGGCCGAAGGAATACATGGAAGACGAACATATATGTATAGACGACCTTCTAGAACATTTAGACAGAAAAGAAGGTTTACCCTCTCTTGGAGCCTTCTACGGGGTATGTATCTATGCCTGCTTTTTTTCAATTAATTTTTCTGATAATCGGTGTGTAGGGCCCATTAAGTTGACAGTCTGACATCGGACGGTTGTGATTTTACATCAACAGGTTTTTGATGGGCATGGTGGAACCGACGCTGCATCGTATGTGAGAAAAAACATATTGAAGTTTATAATCGAGGACCCCCAGTTCCCAGGGTGCTTGAAGAAGGCAATAAGAAATGCATACATAAAAGCTGATCAAGCATTTGCAGAAAACAGCACGGTTGATATCTCTTCAGGAACCACTGCATTGACCACTCTTGTATTTGGAAGGTATGCGGGCCTTTTGTCTTAATTTCAAGAATCGTTTGAATATTGTGATCTTACAAATCTTTACTTCCATGAACTGAGTTAAATCTTATCTTTTGAATAGTAGTATACATCACACTAGAGGTAAATATGTGCAGGTTCGTTAACGGGTCAAATCAGGTAATTTTTGGTACGGCGGCTGAAATGCTCCCGGGCTATGTAGGGCTGGGTTTTAAAACGCGCGCCTGCGCAAGGCGCAACCTAGGGCACCTCAGGGCTTTGTGCCTACCCAAATTCCCAAAGGCGCGCGCCTCAGGCGCTTTTTCGGCAAAGTTTCAGTCGCTTTTGACCCTGAGGCGCGCGCCTCACGTACACCATGTATTTTTATGCATAAAAATGTTGTACCTTGGTGTTTTTGGCTTGTACATATAGGTAAATGAAGCTAAAAACTCATGGGATATATACAAAAAATTATATAATTAGTGTGCGCTTCGGTACGAAAATCCCACGCTTTTTGCGCTTCGCGCGATGCACTTAGACCTCGTCGCTTTTGTGCGAGGCGTGCTTTTTTAAACCAACATGTAGGGGTGACTCGTTAGTGATGAAACATAACCCGAATCAACGGTATTGTTATTTTGTTAGTACTTCTGTAATTTTTAAATTTGGATTGCTCAGGATGATGATAGTGGCAAATGCTGGCGATTGCCGGGCTGTTTTAGGAAGACGAGGCAAGGCAGTAGAACTATCAAACGACCACAAACCAAACAGTGTATCCGAAAGACATAGAATTGAACAACTTGGTGGTGTGATCTATGACGGTTACTTAAACGGCCAATTATCCGTGTCCCGAGCTCTTGGAGATTGGCACATGAAAGGCTCGAAAGGCTCCATTTGCCCGTTAAGTGCCGAACCCGAGTTGCAAGAAATTTTGTTGATGGAAGATGATGAGTTTCTTATCATGGGATGTGATGGACTGTGGGATGTCATGAGCAGTCAATGTGCTGTAACAATTGCCCGGAAAGAGTTAATGATTCATAACGACCCTGAGAGATGCTCAAGGGAGCTCGTACGCGAGGCACTTAAACGGAGTACACGCGATAATTTAACGGTAATTGTGATATGTTTTTCTCCAGATCCACCACCATGGATTGAGATACAATCTCATATGGGACACAGGCGGAGTGTTTCTTCGGAAGGGCTAAACTATCTTAAGGGTATTTTGGATGGTAACTCGTGAAATGGGTCGTGTTTATAATGTTCTTCGGGGACTCATCGTGGGAGGTTTCTCCGTTTATGTACATTTTGGTAAGTCGTGTACTCGTGTTATCGATAGATAGTCATTTTGTTGTTTATTTATTTTCTCCATTGTACAATATTTCTGATTACTTGAGTTAAATCATCTTTTTAACTAGTGTTTGCGGCTTGGAACACATTACACGTCGGTTTTAGGTTAACTGATCATCTTCTCCTGCGTTAACTGATCTTTCATCGCAATAAGACAATCATGTAAAAGGTTTCGTTAAATTTACGCGATGGGTTGAGGAATAGGTCAATATTAATCTGGGTCGTAGTTAAAACGATAGGTACAACACAAACGCGGCAACGCTTGCACGTGTATGTAGTGGGAGTGAAAGAGAGCCGGTTATGCACTTACATAGCAGCCGTATTATGTATCACAGCTAAAACAATATGTACAAAGCGTTGTGTACTTATCGCAATTCTCTAGTTAGAATTGGTTATGTATTGAACAGCGTAAGCTCATTCGCGATCTCTAGTAGCGAGGGTAAAGACGAGAGCGTTACAAGTATTTGATCATAACTTATACATGTGTTTAATTCCTAATTACAACCCATGATTATCAAAGCCCAGAAATAAATCATAATTCACCATACATAATAACATAAATCAATATTAATGTGGTTTTTACCTGTAAATATATATAATTTAACCATTCAAACATAAAACATATTTAAGAAACCAAAACAGGAAGGAAAAAACTGCACAAATTCCACTCATTGTGTCCTCAATACAATCAACAAACCAAAACCAAAACAAAATCAATTATACACATCTACTGAAGAACTTCATATATGTTTTATATATACACTCTTATAAAGATGTAAAAGAATTCACCAAAAACGGTTCTTTCTTTACATCGAGTGTATAACGAAAACAATACGAACATCGATCATGCGGCGTTCGGAAAGATACCCGAGAAGTTTGGAATCTTATCCACGTGTTTCAGTGCTCGTTCAGCGGTCTGACGTGTATGATAATCGCCATGCTGGAATGCGTCCACAAGTGCAGTGCTAACGTTAGGATCACCCGACACCTCATAAGCTATATCTTCGGTCCTTAAAAGTCTTTCCACCACCCAAACTGCTCGTCGGCCAAGATTCTCGGTCCGTTTCTCGAGCAAAACGTCGAGAATTGGTTTGATTCCTTCAACCTCCATCAAAACCGCCACCCCTTCTTCTATGTTCACCCCGTCGTCTAATAAGGTTGATAATGCAGCTAATGATGCTTCGACAACTGCTGCGTTTGTGTGATCTAACAGACCCACGAGTCTACGTAAAGCCGGTCCTTCTAGTAAACAAAAAGTATCCCGTCGTGAACATGCCCCACGGTGAACCCGACATAAGCCTGTCATCACCGGTTGTTTACTAAAACAAGGAAAGATCGACATGCAAACACCGGGTGGCGGGATCTCAGGAAGTTTCGTCAGGTTTTTAGATTCTAAAGATAGATTCTCCAAAGCAAAAGCTGAAACCATTTGAACGTTATCAAGCGAGCTTGCTAGGAGTTCGGTAAATAAGCCTGCGAGATCTTGATCCCGACACAAAGAAACCGCTTTTGGTTCGTTTTGTAACACAAATGTGATCCTTGAAAGTACCCGGACGAGCCCTTCTAGATACGGTGTGACAAACCGGCTTCGTCTTGGTTCTCCTTGTCGGATCAATTTGATTCTTGAAATCACTATTTCAAACGCACCTTCATCGAGCATTTGACGGGTGAGTCCTATATCTCTTTCAGGAAGATCTGCAAGGAGACCAACGGCTACCGCTTGTTCTTCGGTACTCACAATGTTTTCAGCAATTACTTTTATTAATCCGTCAAGTTGACCCGCAGTCCCACGCAACGAACTAGCAAGTTCTTGACCCATGTTTGGTGAAAGATGTTGCAAGAGTTTAATTGCAGCCAAACGGAGATCTTGCTGTGGGGCTTCGATGAACTGAACCAAACTGTTAATAGCACCCGAGCTTTTGATAGCAGAAACAACACTGATTAATGTAACCGGAGAGCTCGTGAGTCCAACAAGAACCTGCAGGAGTTTGCATTCAATTGCGGGTCCGGTGTTGCTGATCAAATAGAGTAGATTATGAATTATTTCTTCTGACACAAGGGTTTGGTGGTTCGGACCAACGGGGATCGAGTCAAAGTCACAATCGGAGGCCACTATGTTTGCAAGTATTGTAGCAGAGATCTCTTTAAGCCGCATTGGAAGCTGGTTTGGACCCGCAAAAAGGTCTTTAACTAGAGGCGAAAGTATACCTTCTTCAACCAAGACTTTGGCACTTGGATCACAAGACGAGACTTGATTCAGAGCTTTCAAAGCAGCTTCTCGAGACTGCACGTTACCACTTTTCATGAGGTTGATTAATGAGGAACCGACGGTTCGAGCCACAAAAACTTTCACGTCGTTGCTTAGAGCCAGCTCGCCAAGGTATGAGGCCATGGATAGTTTAACTTCTGGAGAGCCTGAAAGAAACCAGATGGTTAACATTTTAACCATCTACGTAGGCATGTAAATTAACCGTTCATTTAGTGAACCGTTGCATATGAAAAAAAAACTGTTATTTAACTAAAATTTTTGTTCATTCGCTTATAATCATGAATGCTAGTTTATGCTCGTTTATTTACATTCGTTCATTTATGTTTGTTTACGTATTCATGTAAATTTATTTTTTAGTTACCAGTAAATGCTAATCAGTCGAATCATGCAGCAACCCATGAGCCCAAACGCCCAATCAAATTTTAGAACTAAGTAATTGGGCGATCGGAACAAATGAATAACCAAGAACACATTCATTTTCTTCATTCATTCTGGTTCATTTACATTCGATAACGACTTAATGTTTATGTACATTTATTTTCTTTTAGAATATTGCTAACGAATATAAATGAACATGTTCTTTTTCTTTACGAGCAAACATGATCAAGAAAATGTGTCCGTTTAAGTGTTTGTGTGCATTTGGTTAAAGCTAAACCATAGTTATCAAAAGCCATCGCCTTGACCGCCTAGGCGACCAATTTCCTAGAAAGCCATCAGATCCCGCTTTTCCCTCCTAGATAAAAAAGCCACGATCTGATTTTTAAAAACCTAATCCCCAGACCAATTATAGAGATATATATAAATCTCAATCAACTCTATTTTTATTTTAAATATATTTGATTTTTAAAACACTTATAGATTAAAAAAAAAACAAATCTGCATATCGATTCAGTTCTATTAAATTATTCTTCAATATATTAACACCTCAACTCATTAATTTACCACTGCCACATAGTTATCAAAGGCATGTTAATTCTTTTAGGTAGGGCTAAATCAATCATTTTATATTTATATGATTTATAAGATGATTGTTATTTTTAATGATTTGGTGATTTATTAATTTTTTTTATATGCGCTTTTTTTCTTAGGCCCGCACCTTTTTTGTGCTTCTCGCCTAGGCCACAGGCGGAGCCTAAGCGCCTTGAGTGCGCCTGATGCCTTTGATAACTATGAGCTAAACAAATGAACACGAACAAGCACCGGTTCGTGTTCATTCAGTTCATTCACAGGCCTACATCAACGATTTAGTTATAAGTTCGAAGTTTATGTAAGTACCTTCAAGAATAAGGGTCAAAAGAGGTTGCAATCTGCCATTTTCAGCCATTTGCCTAACATTATTCTCATTCTTCTCCAAGTTTTCGAGCGTTTTATCTGCCTTCTCAACCGTCAAAAGATTTTCAGATTTACTGCTCGTCATTCCAACTAAGATCAGAATTGCTCCATTAACAGACCCAATTTTCTCACATAAAGAATCTGATTTCGAGAGCTCGTATAGCAACGAGACAGCTTCTTCTCTCTCCTTTGACTGTTCATGAGACAGAAACTTGACTATCGTGCGCACGTTATCCCCTTCCGCCATTATTTCCTGCAAACCAACAAAACGTTTAACAATCTTGTTGGATCAAACAATGATAAAGTTCACATCTTTCGCTATCTTTGTTGTTTAAAACATTTATCAACCTTGTTATCATCATCATCTTCAACCACAACTCGAAGAGTCTCCAATGTTTTACATCTGACTCTGCGACTGCTGCTCTTTAACATATCAACAATCATTGGAATTAGATCAGCATTACGGACAATACGTCTGCTATTCTTCTGGCAAATATATTGAACAAATCTTAAAGCCCGCAAAGTATCGATCTCAGGACAACCAGGACTCAATGATTTACGGGCCATGTCAAGTTGAACAGCTTCATTTCTAGCATTCCATTCTTCAATTGTGTTCCTCAAAGCGATACTTGGATTCATATCAGTCGTTTTTAGTTCTTTCAATGTCAAAGGGCAAAGAAGCTTTTTATTGTTTTCTTTACACTCATTGAACCATTTTTCAATAGCTTCCCGTTCGAATGTTTGCCCGTTTTCAATTGATACAGGATCTTTCATTATTTGTTTTGAAAGAGGGCATATGAATGCATCGTATATGGGTTCTATGTGCTGTCTCTCGAATTGAAAGCTGTCGTCGGATTGACTACCGAATTCATGACTGTCATCCCAGCTCCCAGCCATTAGACTTCGCTTATTTGTGAACAAAAAACTATATATCTTCTACACCTATAAGAAAACAAAATACAAGCAAAACATCATAAGCTTAGAGCTCTATAACTACCTAAAAGTTATATTTGTTCATATAAAGTTTACATGATTCACAACTTCCTGTTCAGGGAACACTTTCTGGTTCCCGAACACTCAGCTGTGAAGCCATTTAGAGACAACGACCGTCAATAGAAACGTTGTCAAATGACACTGTTCCAACTATTATGGAAAGGGGGACTACAAATAAAGGGTAGTTTACGTCTCCATAACTACCTAAAAATTATATTAGTTCATATGCATTTAACAGATCTTCACAACTTCCTATCTTAGTTATCAAAAGCCATCGCCTTGATCGCCTAGGCGACCAATTTCCTAGAAGCCACCGGATATCGCTTTTCCCTCCTAGATAAAAAAAAGCCACGATCTGATTTTTGTTAACCTAATCCCTTGACCAATGCTTACCAGTTATAGCGATATATATATCTCAATCAAATCTTTTTCTATTTTAAATATATTTGATTTTTAAAACACTTATAGATAAAAACAAATCTGCATATCGATCCCTAAATCAGTTCTATTGAATTATTCTTCAATATATAAACACCTCAACTCATTGATTTACCACCTGCTGATTTTATCTACCACATAGTTATCAAAGGCGCGTTAATTCTTTTAGCAGGTATGACTAAATCAATCATTTTATATTTATAAGATGATTGTTATTTTTAATGATTTGGTGTTTTTTTAATTTTTTTATTTGCGCTTTTTTTTTTCTTAGGCCCGCGCCTTTTTTGCGCTTCTCACCTAGGCCACAGGCAGAGCCTAAGCGCCTTGAGTGCGCCTCACGCCTTTGATAACTATGCTTCCTATAAAGAGAGAACTTCTTGTTTGTTCCCCAAACAGGAAGCCGTGAAGTCATTTACAGACAACCGTCATAGAAAACATTGTGAAAAGACATTGTTCCAACTATTTAGGAAAAACGTGTGTGTACGGTGTATGTGTTGGGTGAGGGTTACAAATAAAGGGTAGTCACTTTAGGTCTCCATAGCCACCTAAAACCGGATATATTAGTTCATATGCATTTTACATGACTTCATAGCTTCTTGGTTAAAGGAACACTAATAGTTCCCTGAACAGGAAGCCATGAAGTCATTTACTGACTTCACAACTTCCTATTCGGGAAACACTTACGTTTCCCGAACAGGAAGTCCTAACAACATATTTAGCGACAACATTCGCAATAAAAACGTTGTCAAACAACATTATTCCAACTACTCTAAAAAAGAATAAACTACAAACAAAGGGTATTTCAGGCAACAAATTAACAACCAAATCAAAACCTTGCAACTTTATAAAAACTTAAAACAAAACAAAACATCAAAGATCCAGATTCATTCCACAACACAAAACACACAACAAAACAATAATTTCACAATTCAATCACACCCATCAACACAAATCCCTAAAAACACAAACCTAAACCAAATCTTTTCAATCAAAACATCAACAACAATTAAAGAAGCAAAATTGAGACAACCCAGATCAAAAAGCAACAAACTTTACCTCAAATTGTTGCAATTGAGTTGTAATTATTACTACATGCTGCAACAGACAGTGTCAATTATTGAAGCAAAAGGGGTTTTTGACAACATGAAGATAAAGACAAAGGGAGAAAGAAAACAGGGGATTTGTTTATTAATTGGGTAAATAAAGGTTTGTTTGTTTACAGAGGATTGAAAATTGATAGAAAGGAGAAGGAAAGTGCTCAAAGTGATGAAATTGAAGATACCCACAAGTCAAAATTGAAAAAATTTATAAAAATTATTATTATGTGATGTGAAAATAATAATAATAATAATATTATTACAGAGTTTTTTTAGAGAGAGAGAAAGATGTTATGGGGTTTTGAAGTCAATTATGGTAGTCGTCGTAATAGACCGTGGAATAGAGGTGGGTGTAGTGACACGATTGTGTGGTATTGTTGTATTTGTGACGTTTGACTCTATAGTTAACTCATATGGTCAATACTTGAATATGATTTGTTTTTTTTTTTTAATTTTATTTTTTCATCGAATCGGTCCTCTTACTGGTGTGTTATCAGTTGTAATCGACTAATTGGTCGTTTTGTTGGTATGTTGGATTAAAATCAGATGACATTGTAAATAATTAAAAATATAAATATATTTAGAATCAATGAGGTGAATTGGATTTTGATAATTTGAACTTTGACTTGCAAGTTGATATGATAATTCATAGTTTCATATTGACGATGTGAGTATTTGACCAATGGCATTCCTAATTTTTATTTTCGTTAGCAAAAGGAATCTAACTCTAACGAAAAAGTAACTATGTATGCGCTTAATCAACAATTCATTGATTTTTATACTAGTCTAAATGTTCCTAAATGTTTTGACACATTGTATTTTACAGTTGATGGCACATGAAGTTATTTTTTTACGTTAGAGTGGAATTGCGTTGGACAACGACATTGAAAATTAGGAGTGTTATTGGACACATTGCTAACGAAATATAGAGTAAAGAGTAGTAATGATTCAATAAATGAGTTTTTGTAATACTTTTTTTAATGAGGTCCAACCAACAATTTGTTTCATGTGTTCAACCGGACTGACTTATAATGAAACCGTCCAAATGAAAATGGTTTAACAGTATTCACTGAACTACTATGTAGCGATTTCAAGCCCGATTAGGTTATGGGATAACAATGCATGTATGATTATCATGTTGAACTTTAATTAACAATCAACATAAGCTCAAGCTTTGATGACTCCTTTGATAAATAAGTTTAACAAAACTTGTTTCATGAATAAGTTGGTGAGAAAACTATACCCAGACTTTGAAGTAAACTAATTAACTTGTCGTTTAATTATTATCAGTAAGTCGGAAATATTAAAGCTTTTGGAAGATATTTAATGAATGATACTTTTAAGTTGACACCTTGCAAGTTTATTATTAGTTGTCAATATGATGATGATCTTTGAATATTCTGGCTCATTCTATTTGCTGTCATCTACGCGATCCTATTCCTTTGCAGTTTATTTTTTCTGTTTTGTCTTTAAAATTAAAATGTCATTTGTCAATGTTAAAAAAAAAATTATTTTTCTATTTTGTATTAAAGTTTAGTATTGTTTCTTTCCTTTTTTCCCTGCTGTGCTGACTACTTTCCAAAATTATATATTACACAATACATACATTATATAGAATATAACAAAATTCATTACCATATTCACATTGAAATAGCTAAAAGTATGTTGATTGTATATTCAAACTAGTATTTTACCCGTGTCGTGCGTTGCGGCAACAACCTGGTGCTTGCAAGACTTTGTTGTATGCGTGACACGCGAACATACCATCATTGTATAAAGAATAACACTGCAGCATACGAAATTTTAAATGGTAGAATTTTGCGATTTTCGTAGGTAAATTGCGTCCGGGTTGAGGCCGGCCCACACCGATTTCATCTTCTAGCCACTAATGATCGGAAAAAATTGAGTCCAACCGCCACTAATTTGAGAACCAAGCTTCACTACTGATCATAGGCAAGAAAACATTTAGCTATTTGAAGATCACCATATAAATTACGTGATAACAAACATGTGTATAAATTTTATTAGTAAATAAAATAAGCAAAGTATTAGTAAAATATTGTTTTGGCCCCAAGAAAGCAAACCGTCATTGGGGTTGGTGGTCCAGTGGTAAGGCAAAGCCTTTTAATACACTAAAAGTGTGATGTCTTAAGTTCAAGTCTCACAATGAGCAAGAAATTCGCCTTTCAAAAAAAAAAAAATCTGCTCAGAAAAAAGTAAAACCGCCCTAAAAGGCAAAGCAAAAAAGGCAGTGTTGTGTACACAAGTTTCAAACAAATGAGGAAATTACAAAAACAGCCACTACTGTAGCTCATGTTGACGTTTAGCTACAGGTTTCTCCTCTCACACGAAATTTTATCAATTGTGTGTGTATATATATATATATAATTTATATATAATATAATATTATATATTAAAAGTTATAAAGTTAGAGAAAAATGATATGTTTAAGAGTGTGTAGTGGGCAACGTTATAGGCGTTTTAAACCCCCATAGCGCCGGGAACACCGCCCCCCCAGGCGCTATGGGGGCGTTTTGGTGCTGGTTGGTTTTGCTCATAACGAGCGTTGTGTGTGGTTGCTTTTCAAAGTGACCGTTATCAACGGTCATATTGTTTAAAAAAAAAAAATTCATCCACTATATATATATATGTGATATCCATATACTACACACTCATTCACACACATACAATACACACATACAAAACTATAACCCTCAAACAAATTCGACAAACAAATAAATCATCAAAATGTCGTCCCATCCTCACTCCGATGATTCGTTTATGGATCTATATAATCGGTTTTTTAAAGATGACGACGTGGAAGAGGAGGCGGCCGTTACGAGTGCGGTTCAACTAGCGTGTAGCGCGGTTGAAGGTGTAGGTACTTCCGTCCCACGGCCAATATTGTCTAGGCAATATATAGAGCGAGACCGTGTAGCCGCCAATGAGCGTTTGATGAATGACTATTTCAATGCCGATCCGGTTTACGGCCCTGATTTGTTTAGACGAAGATTTCGGATGCGTAAAAACTTATTTTTGCGCATCACCGGAGATTTAGAGAACAAGTATGACTACTTTAAGCAAAAACCCGACGCTAGAGGGTGTTTAGGATTCACCGCAATTCAAAAGGTGACTTCCGCAATACGTGTGCTCGCATACGGGAACACATACGATATCAATGATGAGTAATTGAAGATGGCGGAGAAAACCACACGCGATACTTTGGAGTATTTCTGCTACGGTATTTACAAATATACATTTGATTTTTTTATATATACATATAGTACGTACATATTTTTTATATATACATTTGATTTTTTTAGGTATATGCCAATTATATGGAAAAAGATACTTGAGAAACCCGACATGGAGCGACCTTCAACAACTATATGAAGCGCATATTCAAAAACATGGATTACCCGGTATGATTGGTAGTATAGATTGTCGTCAATGGCGATGGTATGCTTGTCCAACCGCATGGCGAGGTCAACATACACGCGGTGACCAAAAGGGACCAACGTTGGTTTTACAAGCAGTTGCCTCACAAGGCATGTGGGTTTGGTCGGCCTTCTTTGGTCTAGCCGGGTGTATGAACGACATAAATACTTTTCAGTTTTCGCCATTGCTAGAGTCTTACATTGGCGGAACAATACCGAAATGTGGGTTTTATGCAAATAATAATTACTACGAGCATGGATACTACTTGGCGGATGGTATATATCCGGAGTATTCAATGCTTGTCAAAACGTTTAGTCAGACACAAGATGAAAAAAGGCAATATTTTAAAAGAGTTCATGAGTCTGCAAGAAAGGACGTTGAGAGGTGTTTTGCCTGTCTTCAAGCACGATGGCATTTTGTAAGAAATCCTTGTCGTATATGGGAAAAAGAAAAGATTAGAATGGTGATGTATGCTTGTATCGTAATGCATAATATGATACTTGAAGACGAAGGAAAGGCAATATGCCCAAATTATGTAGCAGAAGAAGATGTTCCAGGGACGCAAGCGACACAGCAGGAGAGATTCCAAAACAGTGCGATGTTGCGTTCCAAGGATATACATAACGCGTTGAAGGCGGATTTGGTGGAGGAAGCATGGTCGATATACATAACAGTGTCCCATCTTCACAGTGTAAATAGGTGCAAATCACCGATTTCTATTTTCTATGGAGAGAGAGATAGCCCAACTTTCTTCAAGTGTGAATTCGTATGTTGCATGTGCTATAGCATCTTGGCAGTCACCAAGATATAATAATCTAGGATTTGCAAATTATTTATTGAAGTTTCTTATGTAAAAACCATAAATCAATTGATTACTATTTTGTTGTAATTGACTTATTGACCAAATTATTTTGTAATACACATCAAACAGTTATGAGTGTGTGGAGTGCAAACTTGTTTGAGTTTATTCCGATTTTATAAGTATTTAGAAACCTAATTGGTTCCTAATGGCAAAGTCTTTAAGCAATGAGATTCACCCCTCTGTCTTGGTCTGCCCTAGCTGGAGCCGATAATTATATACGTATTCATCCCTTTGGTCTCAGAGATATCAGGTTCAGGAAGTCATCACATACACATACTTGTTCTTGAAGAGTTTCGGTTATGAGTTTGATCAAATTGGAAAATTTGAGCGAATTATTAAATTGTTTCAATATGAAAGTGTTACACACTACTCTCATATTAATCTGTTTTTGTTCTACGTCCCAAAAAGGTTTTTTTATGGGTTGGTTTTGAATTTTTTTAAAGTAAGTGCATGAACCATTCCGTTGACTAAATTAGTAAATTGTAACCAAGAATCAAGATTTTACTTTATTAAGCCTTTTATGATACAAAGCTGCATAATATATCGTTAAAGTGAAAATGATCATAAATTTCAACATTTAAAAACTTAAAATACTTGTTTTTTTGTATTTTGTTGCTATGGCAAAGTCTAACTTTTTTTTTTTTTTTTTTTTTAAATTCAACTTCATTCATAACATCCGACAAAATCCTCAAAGCGAGGACCGCTGGAGAAACATTACATCATATACATCGGATATTTGATCCAACTATCCTATGACAAATCCTTAAACTTAGATCTATGTTTTAACAAAAAAAAAACATCCTTTTGATATTGGCCATTACTACTCTTCCTGAAGTCTCCTTGTCTTGGAATATTTTCTCGTTTCTCGCTAACCAGATGCACCAACAAGAAACCATAATTATACCATTGACTATAATGGTTCCCCATTTCCTTCCTTCGGCCTCTTTGAAAGTTTCGAGTAAATCTCTAACCTCAAAGACTATGATTGGGCTAAGCCGACACCATTGGCCGATCGCATGCCATACCTCTTGTGCAAGAGCGCAACTAGTGAAGAGGTGTTCCGAAGATTCATCACACCAATCACATAAAGGGCACATCATAGAACCCACCTCAACATTTCTTTTTGCTAATTCCACTTTAACCGGCAAGTGACCCATCTCCGCCCTCCAAACCATAATGTTACATTTAATCGGAACCCAACTAACCCAATTTAAAACGAACCCAGCCTGTGTAGTTCGGTTCTTTTTTTCAGAAGCATATCCTTTACCAGTTTAACATTAAAGTCTTTACTTCCTTCTGCATTCAAGCGCCACAAGTTAACACTAGTTTGACAGTCAACTGCTGCTCGAGATCAGCTAACTCCTGTTCTGTATCAGCATCGATCATGTAACACCCTAACCGATGGCGGAAACATCGAGGTGTCACGTAGTGACGATTGTTCAATAGCTCATGGACTAGAAATGTAAATTTTGATACATTGAATTGAATAATTTATTACATTGAAAGGAATACAACAATTAAAACTAGCAATCTAAACTAAAATACAGTAAATCTCAATATAAGCCTAAGTTCCAAAAGCTTAGAAGTGATCTCATAAGAACCTGAAACATGTACGAAAATAATTTGGTCAATACAAAAATGTATTGGTAAGCATGCCCGTTTGATATATATAGTAAGGAAAATTTAGCAATTCATGTGTTATTTTGCAAAATGTAATAATTGGTATCCGGGTCAAATCAACCATGTGAAAGGAAAGGAAATATATATAGTATACGCTAGTAGTATGCGCTAGTAGCCAATGAAGCCACAGCGGAGTGGTGGAGGTGTGAAGGTTTTCCCCCAAGGTCTCAGGTTCGAGTCTTGGGGTTTCCCGCACTGGGATTTTCCAAATGCCCTCTGGGTCTGGAGTGGGCCAGTTGAGCCCTTGTCTATGGCCACTGGGGGGCGCTCAGTGGGTGTTTGGCCGGTCAAAAAAAAAAAAAATACATAGCAATGACAAGGACTCTCAACAGAGTCACAAGGGTAGATACCATAGTACTATTCATTAAAATGCTAGGCCGCAACGGTTAATGATTTGACAAGTCATAGATACACGAAATGACATAGGCAAACACACATAAGAATTGCTATTTTAGTAACAAGAAATATAAACTTGATAATAGGTACATGAGTCACCCCAAAATAGTAAAACAGTAAAAAGGGGAAAAGATATACTCACAGTTTGCGAAAGCGATCAAAATCCAACTTAAGCATTCATGAGCTAAGTAATGGGAATTCCAAGGAATTCAACCTATAATGTATATGAATACTAATAAGGAAATGTCTAAGAGTCTAAATAATCTAGGGTCTAAGGCATTAGGATTTGCTACGTCGATTTGGGGAATTAGAGTTTTTGTGATAAATCGCATTAATGTAAAAGTTTGTATGTCAATATAATATATCAAAGTTTGTAAATGTGGTTTAGGTAATATAATTATTACCAATTGAATTTTTAGATAAAAAAATATGTCTTGGAATAATTAAGACAAAGTAATTTAATTAATTACTTTCACTAAGTTACTGTAAATAAATACAATAATCATAAATGTTTAAATAACTAATCATGAGTTACACCATGATCCAACAAATGGTAATTAAGATTTTTAAACATAGGAATATTTCTATTTTATAAGAAAAGTATTTATAAAATAGTTGTTAACTAGTACAAATAAATAAATGATTAATTATGTCTAATTAAACATAATTAAGGCTAAAAATAAAAGTTATGATCCAAAAATCTTATTTCTATAGAAAATGGATACTTTCTGATATAAATAAATAAAAGTAATTTTCCCATAATTTTATAAACTTATTTTTATTTAAGACTGATTAAATGAGATTAAATCATGTTTAAATAATTAAAAAAATAGGAAAATCAATAAAAATAAATGTTTTTTGAACCAATAGTTTTTATTTCAGTTCATACTGATTAGAAATAATTTTCCAAAAAGTTTGAGATTAAAATCATTAAAAATGGATTTTAATCAATTATTTATGATTAAAATAAATTAATTCACTAAAAATATAAAAATAAGACCTTTTCCAGAAAATAAAAGTGTGGTAATTTTATTTATGGTGTCAAGAAGCTACTCCTAAATTTTCATAATTTTTAGAGCAAAAATGGATTTATTATAAAAATTTAAATTTTATATACATTATAAATGATATAAATATAACATAAAATCTAGAATGACTCTTTAAAAAAAAAAAAAGACAAAGAAAAAGAAGCAGGCCAAGGGACTCGAACCCAGTTCTGTGTTTCAGCTCAAGTTTCACCAACCACCCCACCACATGACTAAGTTTGTTTATTTTGTGAAATATAATTATATTTTACACATATTCAAATGAACATCTTCTTCTTCCCAAAACTAACTAGGGGTGTTCAGAATTCGATTCGAATTCGAAAAATTCGAAATTCGATTTAGTTCGATTCGATTACCAAGAATTCGATTCGATTATTAAGAATTCGAATTCGATTCGATTCGAATTCGAGTCCAGTAAATCGAATACGAATCGAATACGAATTTATGATTTTAAATTCGATTCGATTCGAAATTCGAATAAAAAATTGTACATGTATATTTTTTTAAATATATATACACATATACACATTATTATATACACAAGTATACACATTGGAAAAAAAAACTTCTAAATTTTGGTCAAACTCTAAGAACCCATAGTGTCTATAACTTTTAGCATAACCATGTTTTATATATTTACCTTATATATCACAAAACTCTATAAAACTATACTCTCTACTATTTTACTATTCTCGTATTTGACATATTGTTGTTTATCAATTTTGTAGATTTGTATTTTATATGTTAAAAATAATGAGTTTGTATTAGTTTTAAAACTAAAAGTAAAACAATTTGTTATTTAAGGTGAATTTGAACTAAATCGAATTTATTCGAATTCGATTCGAATTCGAGTTTCTTATTCGAATCGAATACGAATCGAATAAATTGAATTTTAAACGAATACGAATCGAATACGAATTCAGGTAAAAATATTAAAAATTCGAATAATTCGATTCGAATAATTCGAAAATTCGTTATTCGATTCGTTGAACACCCCTAAAACTAACAACTAAGAACCCTAACCCTAAGCTTTCAATCGAATCAATTACAACAGAAAAACTCTAGCAATGATAGGGCTTTTATACCCCTATCTAAACCGAGCATGATGAACATAAAACAAGAAACTTACAAAACGTTTATAGAAAAGAAGGGGTCGATCGAAAAGGATTGAAGCCACCAAATTAGAGGCCTTGGAATGCACATGATATGAATTAGTTTGAGGGGTTTTGATCTACAAAGGGATCTGATTATAGTTGTGGCTCCCATTTTATACTCCTACATCGAATTGTAACTTATTCGATCATTAAAGTTCTTTAACATGGCCGTTACAACAATTAGTCTTAAAGATCCAATAAAAACATAATTAAATCGAGTATTTATCATTGAAACATTATGGTGGAGAAAACCAAACAAAACATTAAACCGGGTTATTGTTAATTACACCTTAATTTTAATCAAAACCAAAAAAAAATTCAGAACTTAAATGTTTTAGTTGTTAAGTTCTAATAACTAATTAAGTTTGTATTTCATAAGTTTTAACAAAAAATTGACATTTCACACATTCTATAAACGTTTAAGTTTACGATTAAATGTAACTCATGTTTTTTTAATAAATTCAAAAATGAAGAAAAATATAGGGACTAAATTTGACAACTTGATTAAAGATGAAGGTGACGGATGTCAAAGTTCATCAACTTCTATCTGTTAACACTCCAGCCGGTTCCAGTTTGCACAAGTCCGTCAGAAACGATGCAGTATTTGGCATCGTCTTTATAAAAAAGACTCGGGTATCTACAATGAAGCGGCGTATCCCCTAACGAAGAATCAAACCAAAATCGAATTGATTTTCCACTCCCAATGATTGCTTTTAAGTTCCAAAACAGTGGACGGTTGTTACAGGAGAGCGTATTAACGGTTTTGACAATAGTCTTCCACGCACCACCAAGTTGTTGATTCAAAGGGAGGCAATAAAATTTGTTGCGGTTTTATGACAACAATAAACAATCTTCTTCGAGAGACAATCCGCATCTTTCCTGAACCGGTATCCCCACTTGAACAACAATGCCTCATTAACCTCTTTCAATATAGGCACACCCAAACCGCCCTCGTTTTTACTAAGGGTCACACGATCCCAAGATCGAGACCCAATGAATTTTGCGACGTTTTGAATTCCCCGACCATAAAAATCGCCTCATAATTCTTTCCAATTTATCCATAATGGTAGATGGCGCTTTGTATAGTGAAAGATAATAAATAGGCAGATTGACCAACACGACTTTGATGAGGGTAATTCTACCACCAATAGATAACGTCCTCGCCTTCCAACCCGACAAACGTTTCTCAAAGACATCAATTATATTCTTCCAGTTGTTACATTTGTGCATGTTAGACCCGACCTGAATTCCCAAATAATCAAAGGGGAATGCGCCGTGCCTACAACCCAGTGCCACAGTATAGTTCGCCATCTCTTGCTCTTCTTGACCGACTCCGAATAGATTGGACTTGTTAAAGTTTATCTTTAGCCCCGAACACACATAGAAGCATCTGAGAATCCTAGCCAAAGCCTCCACATTATCCTCACCCCCTTTGCCCACAATCATCGCGTCATCGGCATAAAATAAATGAGTTAATTCCCATTTTTCATCTCGAAAATTTATACCTTTAAATTCTCCCATAGCACTCGCCTTTTCTATCATACATGACAAAGCTTCCATAACAATTATAAATAAAAACGGGGAAAGAGGATCACCTTGACGAAGGCCCTTTTGGGAGTTAAACTCATAAGTGGGAGACCCGTTGACTAAAACCGCCGACCTAGAAGAAAACAACACTCCAAGTATCCAACCTTTCCATTTCGCCGAAAAACCCATTTGATCCATTATAGACAACAAGAAAAGACAATTAACGTTGTCGTAAACTTTTTCAAAGTCTATTTTGAAAAGAAAGGCTTAACACTTTTTCTTCTTTAACCACGCAAGCACCTCATTAATCACCAATGGGCCATCAAGAATGTACCTATCTTTCAAGAACGCCGATTGCGTTTCCGATATAAAAATATGCAACACCTTTTTAATTCTCTCCGCCAACACTTTCGAGATGACCTTACTAATAATTCCGATGAGCGTGATAGGCCAGTAATCCTTGAGGAGGACCGAATTGTCAACCTTAGGAATTAAAGTAATAAATGCCGAACTACAACCCTTGGTTATCTCCCCGGTGTCGTAGAAGTTGTTTAAAATGTCTAAGAAGTATTCTTCCAGCAGTACCAATATTTCTTAACAAATTGGAAGTTAAAACCATCTGGCCCGGTGCCTTGTCAGAACCACATTCAAAGGAAGCATCTTTTATCTCTTCTTTTGTGACAACAGTCAACGATCCAGGTTAACATCCGTACGCATTTCATTTATTACTGTCATTATTTGTGCATATTTAAATATTTTGCATACACAATACCCCCTAGTTTAGTGAAGCATAAGTTAATCAGAAAACTCAACAAAGATCAACTGTTTATTCATACAGTGCGCTGATAATCACCAAACAAGCACTCAAGGAAGTTACCACACTCTAAAAACATGGTGTTGCCTCACTAACACATGTTCACAAGTCACGAACGTTAACGACTGACAACAGAGAACACGACTAATACATGTTGATATTGTCATCAAACACCTTAGCAAATCAAGTTCACTACTAGCATGAATAGCCGAACACATGTGAATAACTAATACCATACAACATTTTATCTTGGAAATTACACACACATGTGCTAATTGATACCTAGAAGTAAGAACACTCACCAATTCATACACACACATGCGTATATACATACATACACATAAGAGATTCATGAATTGTCACTTTCCATCTACATCCTACTCTTTTCTTCGGCCAAGACAACTTACACACACATCACACTTGACAAGCTATCCTACACATACATACATATCACACAACATAGGACAAACCACATGAGACAACTTCTTACACTAACAAATAGCCTTCCAAAACCTTGTCACACTTCATGTCTTACACTCACCATCCTCATTTGTTTGTCTTCTTTGGGCCACAAATAGGAAGCTTAATATGGACAAGAATAGTCACCCTACTTAGAAGTCTACAAGTCACCTTCCATAAGCTAGAGTTTACCCAAATAAGAAACCTTTTTCCTTGGTTCTTTCGGCCGAAAACACCAAGCCAAACACCACATAACCTTGTCAACTTCTTTCACCTAAATAGCAAGTCAACCATTCATACTTTCCCACAAAAGACTTCCCCTTTTGTTGTTAACCAATCGGCTTCAAGAAGCATGGCACCATCACTTTCAACAAGCAATATTTATCATCTTGTAATGTCACTATCACACCTTAATTTGGCAAAACACCTCTCTAGATATGATCCCTAAACAAAGTGAGATACCTCTTCCATGATAAGAAAAGTCGGCCAAAGCCTAAGAGGAAGCAAGAAGAAGACAATCGACTAGAACAACTCATCATCTCAAGACTTACACTAAACTAGTATGCCTTATCCAAATCATCCATCCTAGGGAGCTTTAAAGACCAAAACTACCACTATATAAGGAGGACCTTGGATCACCTTCAAACTCACACCCTCACTTACTCTCAATCGGCTCTCAAAGCTACAAGATCACAATCGAACCCTTCCTCTTTCAAGGGCTAGTCATAGGAAGCTCTCAAGGCCTAAAGATCACTTGTATTCACAAGCACTCGAGGTAAGTCCTAACCCACCCTACCCTTTGGTTACTCGGCCCCATTGTGAACCCAACACTCAAGCATATTGATCATATTAATCGGCTACTATTATACTAGTGATCGGTTAACATATATAGGGCGATCACAAGTTAGTATCACAATGCACACATTGTTTCACTAATGCCTTTACTCAATCACATTGTCAAGAGAACTTTATACTAAACAATCGGTCTCATGTCAATGAAACATTTCGGATCAAAGCCACACATGACTAACCGGTTTAAAACCATTTTTGCATATAAAACTTATTTAAATTGTGTTTTGGGATAAGAACCCATAATCAAAGTGTTATAATCATTCTCTCACAAGATCACACGATCACCAACCTTTAATGGGCCAAAGGTATCTTGACAAAGCCATGATCGGCCAATTTTAGTCCTGTAAGTGAGCAATCACGAGGCCATTAGATGTGTTATAATCGGCTACCCTTTTCTAACACATGTTAAGTTCAAAAGAAACACATGTTAGTTCACGCATGAACATATTTAATGCTTAACTCATGAAAGAACACTTGTTTTTACTATAGAAACAACCTTACATACTATATTAGAGGTAATATGAGGCCCATGACTCTACACGAGGCCCATATAGCCCACTTCACAATCTACTATAAACTTTCCGTACATAAACTCAATCCACAACGAGCGACACGGTTCACAATAATGGGTGTTCCACATGTATGATTAAAAAGAACACATAACTTACTATGTTCCCAATAATCATTGGGCAATTACTATCGGGACGATAGTTGCTTCATATTTCGGCCTCACTAGACCACATACATCTCAAACAAGTGAGTTTCACGACCCCATTTTACTGTTTTACATTTCGGGGGATAAACATGCTTCAAATC
Organism: Ambrosia trifida; assembly: GCA_028751855.1. Lineage (NCBI taxonomy): Eukaryota > Viridiplantae > Streptophyta > Magnoliopsida > Asterales > Asteraceae > Ambrosia > Ambrosia trifida. The sequence continues at coordinate 13,825,596 of CM054123.1, read as the reverse complement.
TAGTATCATTTACAATGTGTGAGTGTGTACATTCTATCATGACTGCCATGTGGAACATGAGACATTTGGTTCATGAGCTCATTAGTCCTCGTACAACATTTACTGTAACCATTAGCTATCAAAATCCATGGAACATTTTAATAGATCAATTGGGTTGACACCCCAACTCTTGGTTAGTCGCTCTAACCGGTTACATACAAAAGAGTGTTAGTATTCTACTATACATACATTGTCTTTAGTGTACAATGCGCGAGGCACCACAGTCCAGAGGTTTGGTTACGGGACTCATGGTTTGCACAGAAATCATTCGCTTAGCTAGCCTATGATTGGTCATACACGAATTACATAGTTGTTTTACTTGTTACACTTAAACCTGTGAACTCACCAACATTATTGTTGACAAATCTTTCATGCATGTTTTTCAGGTAACTAATGGAGTGCAGCGGGGATTTGAGAGAGCGGTCCAAGCAGGCACTGGGTGGTATCATCATGGGTTGGATTTTAGTTATTCCATAATGTTGTGGTTCATGGTTATTTAGACAATGCACTTATTTTCAGACAATGTTTCTCTACTCTACTAAGTTTTATGACAATAACCATCCTATGATGGTATCTTTTAAATAAATATATGTGTGATGCTTGTACCTTGTGCTTGAAAACCTTTCGAGGTCGCATTCCCGTGTTTTCGCCTTGGCGGGGTGTGACATCTTTAGTGAACCTTCTTGACAATGTTGCCGTTGTTTCAACTGGTTACTTTTTGGTGTTCTCACAAAGTAAAGCTGGCCGCCTCTGGTGTCTCTCAGAAAATTGGTCTCTGAAGTGTCGAAATATCTCATTCTTCACTAAAGTTGGCGTAGACACCCAAGCTCCATCAATAAGTAACACAGGGATCGTATTCTTAGCCTTCCTACCATTTATGAACCCATGGTAGAAGGCCGTATCATCGTCCCCGAACATAGCCCATTTGATCCTAGATTTTTGTCTTAGGTCTTGTATCTTCAAAATACAGACGAAGAACACAAAAAAAAAAAAAAAAAACAGAGCATCATGTCTTCAAAACGACAATCAGGTGCGTTTTATGATTACATTTTCAAAATTTCATCTCGATTGATTCTCTGTTATTATTGTTATTATAACAACCGATTTTTAAAACAAAAAACTGCAAAATGAAAACAGATAAAGAAGGGGAAAGAAGAAGCAAAAGTAAGCATGACAAACCAGCTTCAAAACAGAGTAAAGGTATGATCAAAATCCAAAATCTAAATAATACTTGATTCAATAACAAAACACACTTTATTTTTGATGAAACGCACTTAGGTTATTTGCATGTGCATATTCCTTGTTTTATTACAGTCATTTTTTAGATGAAACGCACTTAGGTTATTTTAGATGAAACGCACTCAGTTTATTTTAGGTTAAATGATATATAAGTGCGTCTTAATTAACATATGAGTGCGTCTGTATGTTTAGTCTTATTTTGGTTAATTAAAACATTAGTGCGTCTCAACTAGGACATGAGTGCGTCTCAACTATGATATAAGTGCATCTGCAAATGTTTTATGAGTGCGTCTGCAATGTTTTAAGATTTTTTGTCTGGTAAAATAAACGGTGTGTCTGCATTGTTTTATGAGTGCGTTTAAATAATTGCTATTTTCCTTGTTAATACAGAACCAACAATAACATCAGAAGATGATGATTTCGAAGATCAGCCATTAAAAAATTTAATTAACGTTAAAAAAAAAGGATTGAAAAGGTAAACAAGGAAGCTGCTAAAAAGTTGGAAACTGATGTTGTAAAGATGAGACAAAAGTTGAAGAAACAGAAAGAAACTGTTGAACCTAAAAGAAAAAGAAACAAACTGTTGAAATTTCATAATCATCAGATGATGATTTCGAGAGGCCAAAGAAAAAAAAAGTAAAACTAGATGAACCTAAGAAGGTGAAGAAAATAAAGGAAAGTGAGTTTGTGGAATACATAGATAAGAAGTTAAAAATAAGATGCTTTCCTGCTGAGTTTATTGAAAGCATCCAAGACTACACCGATGAACAAAAGGAAGAAATTAGAAAGATGGGGTTTGGATCTGTGTTGGACATTAAGATTGAACATATATCAACAGGCTTGGGTTACTGGTTTTTAGTCAATTATGACGAGGAAAGAAACCAACTAAATGCAGGAAATTGGAAAATCAAGATCACACCTTCATTGGTACATGAAGCTTTAGGGATACCAATGGGAAAGAAACTGGTGCTCGAAAAAACTAGGGCAATGAAAGGTTCTGACTCTACAATAGATGAGTTCAAGAGTCAACTTGAGAAAAAGAAAGTCAGTGTTGCGATGGTAACACCGGTTGTTAGGCAACAACCAAGGGGTGGACGACTGTTTAAATTGAATTTTCTTGTGTTATGGAACACAATTTTCGGGGAGAACACAAAGTCAACCACAATCAATCAAAGCTTTCTGCATGGCGTGGACGATGAGTCTGAAATTCCAAATTTGGATTGGTGCTCTTACCTGATCGAATGTCTGAGGAGAACAAAGGCAGGATGGAAAGAAGACCTAATAATGGTCCAATTGTAATGCTGAGTGTAAGACTTCAAACGCACATGTGATAGCTTTTAAACGCATTTGAATTTTTTTGATTAATTATTTTGGACGCACCTATTGTTATTTTAGACGCATTTATATTTTCTAACACATATGAACTGTTTTAAAACATGTAGGTTATCTACACACATGAATACAACAAGAGACATCCATCTGAAATACGAATCAGCATACCGGCAGTTTCTTACATAACTACTAGTTCACTTGCAGCGATGGAAAATCATCTTTATAACAACGGGGCGTTGACTGCCATGGAAGAAGACGATGGAGATGATCAGGGTGATGCTGATAAGGGTGATGAAGAAGATAATGAGGCTGATGATGAAGAAGAGGATGACGCAGATGATGCGGGTGCTGAAGAAAATGATCATTTTGTAAATGAGCTTATGGATGCATTGATAGGAATGCAAGGTGAAAAGGGTGGTGAAAAAACAACTTTGGATGGTGATGATTACAGTCTGAATATGGGACCAAGTCCACCAAGGCTGATCCAGGTTGATGATGATGAGAATGCAGATTGGAGAGATTATGAAATGAGTACACAAACTCAACAAATGTTTAAATATTGCAACACTCAACCAGATCTGAGTTATAATCAGGGTGTTAGAAGGGAAGAATATGAAGCAACAATGAAGGCCAAGAAGGTAAATACTTTATATTTTAAAACACTGTGAAAAAATATGATTCAGACGCACTTATATTGAAATTTGGACGCACTTATATATTTTCTGATCTGTATATTTGGAACCATCTGTACTATAACTTTGGACGCACTAATGTTTCTTTTGGACGCACTAATGTTTCGTTTTGGACGCACTAATGTTTTCCACAGGTTTGGATAAAAACCATGGAGAGGAACATAAAAAAATATGAAGCAATACAAAAGGAGATAGGGGAAATGGTTACCGAGGCATGAACCAAATACTTGTGGGGTACCAGAGTTGATGAAGTTGTGCGACAAGTGGGACGAATTGAACAACAAAGGTAAAGAAATTGATGCTGAAAATCTTAGGACAGAAAATGTAGTAGGGCTTGAAGCTGAGGTGGACAAGGATGATGAAGATGTGAAAGACAATGTTGAAGCTCAAAACCAAAATGTTGAAGTGACTGAAACTTCAAATATGAATCAGGGGGAAATGAGTTGGTAATGGATGATCGGGCTATTGATGCAAACCTGGAAAATATAAATGAAGAAGATGAAATAACTGACACAGCAATTAACATGCTGGAAACAGTTGAACCAGGTGTATATAGGGTAAGAGATGTGCATGAGACAACGAACGAAGAACCCAAGAGAAAAGTGGAGAAAGATGGAGCATAAACACTGGATGATGGTGGTGTGTATTTAGAATCACAAGAAATAACAGACGCATAATTCATTCAGCTGCAAACAATAGAACCAGGTGTGTATGCAGTTCGGGATGAACAAGCAACACCAAAAGAAAAGCATGCTGAAAAAGACAAAACACCAGAAAAGGAAGCAGAAGAAGCAAAGGGGAAAGACAAGGGGAAAGCAGTGGCTGGTTATGAAAAGTCAGTTAGGGACAAAATCCCTTCATGGGCATCAAGATCACCATACACCGGGAAGCAAGTGTGCACTGTTGAAAAATTAACAGAAGATGAAGTGAGGATAACAAAATACAGGTTTGCACCAATTAGAGAGAAAAATGTAAGTGACTTTTTTCCTTTTGTTTATAAAAAATGTAAGTGTCTTTTGTTTATAAGTTTACTAATTCTTTTTAACATATTTAAAATTTAGAAAATATGTTATCGGGATCAAGCTGGAAATGATATCATGAAAGTGATTTTTGAAAGTTTCCATCCGGGGTTATGGCTTTGTACAAATGCAATCGATGTATGGACCGATATTCTAAACTATGAGGAAGGGGAGAGAAAGAAGGATGGGTCTTTACAAAGGCTGTTTCTTAGTTCCAACATGATGGTATAAAAAAATTGAAATTAGACACACCTTAATTAACATTCAGACGCACTCTAGTGAAAATGCAAATAATTCAAATGCACCCAGACATCTATTTTGGATGCACTCATTATTTTTTACTGTTATTTTTTTTGCAGACTCCAAACTTCTGTGAAAAGTGATATACGTTAAAATATACATATTTAAATCCCCGATGAAACTCCCAAATTACGCGTTTTCGACCATAATTGCACGTATTCGGTACTTCACCGCTTCATATGTTTATTGCAGGTCTTAAACGACGTCCCAAGAGCAAAGTCGAAGAAACCGGGCAAAAATCGGACAAGACGAAAAGTTTCTTCGAAATCAGCCAAGTCTGAAAATAGTGCACGGTCGTGCACCCCAGGTGCACGCCCGTGCGGGCTCATTTTGCTCGGACACAGACGAGCTGCACTGCCAGTGCGACCTGGTGTGCAGCTGATGTTCTTGGGCACCCTGATCAGCACTGCCGTGCGGGTGCCCGTGCGACTCAGCTACTCGGGTGCACTGCCACCACCAGACCCGCACGCCCGTGCACCCTAGGTGCACGGCCGTGCGGAATATCTAGATATTTCCAGAAACGACTCAACCACTTGCCCACTTGCACGTCAACTCATGAAGATAAAGTGCACGACCGTGCACTTTAGGCGCACGTCCGTGCACAAAATCAGAGTTTCTATAAAAACAGAGCATAACCCACTGATCAGATATTGGGTATTCTCTGGGCGATTTGGGCCGATTTCTGGACCAGACAAGCAGCCGGAAGGCCATCTAACAAGCTCGGGATTCAAGCCGGTCATCTAGCATCACCCAATCCATCACATTCAAGATTTATGGTTTGATCTATTAAACTTTAAGTTGATTCAAATCTGATTATTTTGGCTTGAATGTGTTGTTTATGTATTACATTATAGTCTAGGGATAATATCTAGTAATCGTTAGTAGTAAAAACAATCGTTTTTATGTAATCATGTTTTGTATAAATTTGGCGTTTTTCATGTTTAGATCTTGATGATCATAGCGCAACCTTGTTTAATTGCTATTGGATTGATAGTTGCATTCGGATGACTTTGGCGATTGTCGAATGTGTTAGGCGGACAAATGTTGAAAAACGTCCGTTTAATCGTCCGGTAGTAGACTAGTTAACTTGTTAAATAGTTTACACCATGAAACTGTAACCGGGTATTGGTTTGGTTAAAGTCAGTCGAATAAACGGTTAAAAATGCTTACCGGCACGTAAAAGGGTTTTAAAAGCCTAATGGTGTCGTTACTGGTCTTTGACACGGTTAATGATCTTTGGTAGTTATTTTGGTAAAAATAGCGATCTTAGTAGATCTGGGTTCAAAGTTGGTAAAATGGAATAGGTTGTGAAATGCTCTACTTTATGCTAGTTTAGGTGGTTGTATTGTGTATTCGGTATCGCTTTCCTGAATTAGTGAGGTTAGAATACTCTTAACAGATGACTAACTTATCTTTAGAAGATCTGCATGAGATCATATCAGCTGCTCGCTAATAAATGACTTGAAGTGGTTAACCTGTGTATTCGTGTTAGCTTTCTGTAGAGTTGTCATGTTAGGATGCCCGAAAGGGACACTAACTGTCGGAAAATGGGAATGTTGATCACACGCCTGTATTACTTATTATATGTAGATGACATGCTAGGATTGGTATACTATAGTTTATATAGTTATATTTTGTATTTGGAGTCTTATATATGTTATTTAGATATTTTAGAATTAATCTAGTTAAAAACAACAAAGTTTCACTATCTTTTCTTACTGGTAAATCGGGGATAAAGTTTTAGTACCATTGCTCCACGCGCGTCCATGGATCGATATCTGGTTCTTATCTACACATTACTACGTATATGACAGGGTACACTTGCCCTATTATGTGTGTTTTAATATTAAGGTCTAAACCATTTTTATAAATATTAAAGCAAAACGTGTGTTATTTCATTGTAAAATTATGTGTATATTCGCACACGTCAAGTTTTTGGCGCCATTGCCGGGGACGCGACGAGCATTAGGAACGAACCGAGTCAACTTTTTACCAGTGTACATGCTTGTGAATACTTGTTTATACTTCGTTGATTCGTTATTTCATTCATTTATTTGCATATATGATTATTTGAATTTTTATTTAATTTATCTGTCTGTAGATATTTTGGATTGATTTTAGATTGGTTTATAGGTTTGCATATAGATTCGTTCATTTATCTGCTTATAGGATTGTTTGATTTGATTTTTCGTTCATTAGGATGTTGATAGATTTAATTTATTGAATATTGGATTAATTAGTTTGTCTATAAATTTGATTTGTTCGTTATTTGATTAATTAGATTTATTTGTTCGCATTTGGACTAATTATTAATTTCATTCTTTGTAAAGTTTTAGGCTTAGTCTGCTTATTTCTGTTCATTTTATTGATTCTATTAGTTCTTATTTGATTATCTTGAATATATAGCTTTCCGTTATTTTCGCATGAATTTATTGATTCTTTATTTCATTTATTTATTTTTCTGTCTTTTATCGCCTTTTTGGGGTTGTCATATATTTGCCTGTTGCAACTGTATCATTCTTACATGCAGGTTGATGTCCGCGAACCTCGGGTCTTCTGGCGATCTTTCTGACGAGGAGCGAAGGCGCCTGAGGAGAAGCGAGAGGATTAGACTTCATAAGTTGCGTCTTGTTTCTGATATTCTTATTTCTGCTCCTATAGTTGAGGTCCCAATCGACGAGGCGAGGCACGATCTGGCTGACGACGAGGGGTCGGAAGCCCACAGTGACATTATCATGGCGGACGACGACATTCCGCTGAATGATAGTGGTCGTCCAGGAGGAGATGGACTGGCGCCGAGTATTGTCCGGCCGGCTATTTTGGCTGACCATTTCGAGATCAAATCCAGTATCGTGAATATGATACAAAACTCGGTGCAATTCGGTGGACTGGAGCATGAGGATCCAGGCCCACATATTGCTGCATTCTTAGAGGTTTTAGCCACCTTTAAGATGACAGGCATCTCCGATGATGCTATCCGTCTGAGACTCTTTCCATTCTCACTGCGGGACAAAGCCCGGACTTGGCTTCTGTCACAACCCGCAGGGTCGATCACGACCTGGGCCGAGTTATCCCAACAATTCATGCAGCAATACTTTCCTCCTGAAATGACACAGAAATTGAGGAATCGCATCATGACATTTCGTCAAGATGACGAGGAATCATTGTACACCGCGTGGGAGAGATTTAAAGACTTACTCTTGAGTGTCCCGCACCATGATATCTCAAAAAGACATCTGATGAAAATGTTCTATCAGGGGCTCGAGTATGACTTTTAGGAACGCCTTGATGTATATGCTGGGGGAGACATCAGAAGAAAGTCCCCTAATGAAGCATGGGCCATTATTGAAAAGGCGTCCCAAAATCTAAGTCTAGAAAGAGTGACTGATCAAGGTCTTCATCTGCCCGATCGGGTGTACATGCCGTGGATAACTACACGGCCATTTCTGCACAGATAGAGGCGCTGGGTACGAGATTTGACAGATCTCAACAAAGTGTAGCCCAGGCCCAATGTCTGTGTGAGCAGTGCGGGGTATCTCACGAACCTGGCTCATGTGCTCAGGGGGTTATGTATACTGGCCACGAGGATGTGGCATACATGGGTAATCAGTCGAGACCCCAAAATAACCCCTACAGTAATACTTACAATCCGGGTTGGAGAAACCACCCAAACTTCGAGTGGAGATCTGGTACTTCGAACCAGAACCCTCTCGGATTTCAGCAAAGAGCCTCCGCACCACACCAATCTCACCAATCCCAACAGTCCCAATAACAACAGCCTTACCAATCTCATAGCCAATCCTACAAATCCAGACCGAACCAGTACCAGAACCAGGGCGCCGGGGGCAGTTCCCAGCAGCACGCCTAGGGCGGTACGTCTAGGTTGGAGGAAATGATGTCTCAACTCCTCACCAACACCACAAATTCCAATCAAATTGCCGAGCAGCACTACCAGCAGCACGAGGAGCGTTTCTCCAATTATGAGGGAGAGATGAGGGGCTAAAAGGCGTCCATGCAGGCCATTGAAAGCCAGGGAGGCCAGATGGCAAAGATGATGTCTGAGAGACAGCAGGGCAATCTCCCAGGCAACACTGAGCCTAATCCGAGGGGGCATGTAAATGCCATTATGACGAGGAGTGGTAAAACCACAAGACCTAACACATCGGGCTCACCACCGATCACTGAGACGGTCCAGACTGAGTCTTCGGACGAGGTGCACGCTAGGCGAGTCCCAGCAAGTACAGCACAATTGTCGAAGCCAGTCACTGACTACACTCCTCCTGTTCCATACCCTGGCAGACTTAGGAAACAAAAAGACGAGGCCCAATACGAAAAATTTCTCGAGCTGTTCAAATAGCTACATATAAACATCCCGTTTGTGGAGGCCTTGGCCCAGATGCCTAAGTATGCCAAATTCCTGAAGTACATCCTCACCAATAAGCAAAAACTTGAGGACCTGTCCTGTGTACTCTTAAACGAGAACTGCTCTGCAATTCTGCAGAATAGACTGCCCATGAAGATGGGAGATCCAGGTAGTTTCACCATCCCTTGTCTGATAGGGAACATGTCTGTCAGTAATGCACTGGCATACTTGGGTGCGAGCATTAACCTTATGCCTTATAAGGTTTTTGAGAAGCTGGATCTGGGTGAGCCTTCACCCACCAGGATGAGTATTCGTCTTGCTGATCGTTCGATCAAATATCCTCGGGGATTTGTTGAGAATATGCTTGACAAAATTGACAAATTTGTATTCCCGGTGGATTTTGTCATCCTTGATATGGATGAGGACTCTAAAGTTCCTCTGATCCTCGGACGTCCTTTCCTTAACACGGCTAGGACGATTGTTGACGTGGCTGCGGGCCAAATCACACTCCGGGTGAATGATGAGCATGTGACTTTTGATGTTCAGAGGTCGATGCGTCATCCCAAGAGTCAGGATGACACACTATACTATCTTGATATAGTAGACCAGTGTGTCAGTTCTCACTTTCGAGGCACGATAGAGGGGAATGTTTCGGGCACACATCTGTTGTGTGGGGACTTAGATGGCATTATGAAGGAGGGCCATAGAGATGAGCAGCCGGTCTATCAGATCGGTGATGATAGTTCCCAGAGCCCGGGGCGTTTCGTGGAGATTGAGCGTGAAGAGAGTGATAAGTCGAAGCCGTCTGTTGAGGATCCACCGTCTTTGGAGCTGAAGGAGCTCCCACCGCATCTGGAGTATGCATTTCTTGACAAGGAAGGTCGTCTGCCTGTTATCATTTCATCTTCTCTATCTGCAGTTGAAAAGAGTGAGTTGCTTCGTATATTGAAACTTCATAAGAAGGCAATCTCCTGGAAGATCATGGACATCAAAGGGATTAATCCCTCGTTCTGTACTCATAAAATCTTGATGGAGGATGTCCATAAGCCTTGTGCGCAGCACCAGAGGTGTCTGAAGCCGAACATGCAAGAAGTTGTTAAGTCCGAGGTCATTAAAATGCTTGATGCTGGATTGATATATCCGATCTCGGATTCTGTTTGGGTTAGTCCTGTGCACGTCGTGCCTAAGAAGGGTGGCATGATGGTGGTCACGAATGATAGGAATGATTTGATTCCTACGAGGACCGTCACGGGGTGGAGAGTTTGCATTGACTACCGCAAGCTCAATGACGCCACCCGAAAGGATCACTTCCCGCTTCCATTCATCGATCAGATGTTGGAACGACTGTCGGGGAAGTTGTATTATTGTTTCCTTGATGGTTTCTCTGGATACTTTTAAATCCCTATCGATCCTGTGGACAGGATAAGACGACTTTCACATGCCCTTTTGGCACATTCGCCTACAGGCGTATGCTATTCGGGTTGTGCAATGCGCCGATGACCTTCCAGCGTTGCATGGTTGCCATTTTTCATGACATGATCGAGGACTCCATGGAGGTATTCATGGATGATTTTTCAGTCTTCGGGAGTTCATTCGATCAATGTCTAGGGAATTTGGAGCGGATGCTTCAGAGGTGCGAGGAGACCAGTCTTGTGCTCAACTGGGAAAAATGCCACTTCATGGTGAAGGAAGGAATAGTCCTGGGGCATAAGGTGTAACATCGCAAAATTTTTTTGGAATGTTAATATAAACGCCCTTATCTTTGTTACATTTTATACAAGTGTGCCTACGTCTCCATTATCCTGACTCACGATTTATATATATATATATATATATGTATATAATTATAATATTTCAGTTTAAAAAAAAAAGTATATATATATATATACTTAGAAACAACACAGTAGCAAACCACACCCAACAACTAACACTATGACTTATAAGCCCAACCCCTCCCTCTTCCCTTGAATGTTGTAGCCCACACAAACAAGCAGCCCACGATCTGAAACCCAGTACAAGACCCGGCCCAACCCCACCTCCCTTATTCCGTTTTAATAAAAAAAAAAGGAGGTCCCAGCCGGGATTCGAACCAGAGACCTCTCATACACACACACGCATACTAACCACCCGAGCCACACATGTATGTTGGTTTAGTTCCTGATCCCTTTGTATAAATACACACTTTCGCTTCCTTTTTCCTTCTTCCCTGTGATCGCAAATGTGCAGCAGCAGTATGTATAAGAATTTTTTTTTTAAAAACGAACAATTTACCTTGTTTAGGAAAATTTCACAAACTGATGGATGTTGACTCATTTGCCTTTACATTTCCGCGTCTAATACACGTCGATTACAGTTAATACTTACCAAATTTGAGCTTTGACGCGTCAAACCTTATTAACTCGGTCAAGCTTGCCATTTCGAACAATCATACCTCAACACTATAAATTAGGCACTTCTGAAGCATTACAACTCGCCAATAAATCTTTCTCCACCTCCAATTTCTCTTAACAACCCACTGTTCTTGAGTTTTAATTCGCATTTGACTTTTAGGTTGACTCTGCATTCGAGATCGATACTACGTTGTAAGTGCGATTTTGTTTATGGGTTTTGTTCATCGGCTATCAACAAGCAATAACCCTATGATGAATCGGGTTATTGCTTGCTAGATCGTTCGATTGTAAATCCTAGGGTTCGAATTGATAAATTGGGGAAGATGATACCAGGACGCGTGACTTTATTAACATATCAGAAACAATTTCAAGCAGATGTCTGATCTAGAGCAGCTGGTCACGTGTCCTGTTGTTAACCAACATGTCTTGGTAAATTGGGGAAGATGATACCAGGACGCGTGACTTTATTAACATATCAGAAACAATTTCAAGCAGATGTCTGATCTAGAGCAGCTGGTCACGTGTCCTGTTGTTAACCAACATGTCTTGGGTTCAATCCCTAGCACATACAAACTTTTTCTTTAAAAAAAAAAACCCTTATACCTATATATTCATATTATTTTTTTTATTTATTTTAAAATACTAAAACTCTTTTATAAAATCTACAAAAATTATTTTATGTTATTCTAGTAGAATAGTTTAACATACAATTTTTAGTTTTCAAAAATTAATTTATTTAATACATATAATAAATAAACCAATTTTATTCTATTTTATTTATAAAAATCCATAAAAATATCAAAACGATCTTATTAATTTCCACAAAAATTATTCTAAGTTTTTATAACAATAAACTTTTCTGAAATGATTTTTATTTCAGAAAAACCGTTTATTTAATATTTTAATCAATTTTTGTTAGTTTTAATCATAATTAAATCATAATAAATTCAATTTTTATCATTTTTGCACCAAAATTTTATACAATTTATTTCTGAATATTTAGAACAGAAATATAATTTTTTAAACTAATAATTCTTTAATTTTAGTATTTTTAAATATTAAAGTTAAATATTGGCAATTTGTAATAAATAGATTTAATAATCTATTTTAAAGAAAATAATTTTATAAAAATTATTTTTATACTTCAAACACATTATTATAAACATCCTAAATTCAAATTTTATAAAAAGACTTTCATTGATTTAATTATCAAATTTCCCTTTATTTATTTAAACCTTTTATTATAAATTCAACAATTGGATATCCCCAAATCGAAACCCTAGAATATACTTGTAGACTAGATAGACTTAGACTTATTTGTTGCCTTATACATAGGGTAATACTTGGCAATCTATTGGGCTACACTTATACTATTCCTCAATACTATACCAAGGTGAGTTTACGTAACCATGTTTATGCAATTCTTCATACTTGCAAAATTATACTTAAGCAATTCTACATGCATGTCTAGTTGTAAACTTTAATGCCTCATGATTTAGACAACAACAACAGTTTCAACGAGTTTCAACATTACATAATCATTAGCTATGGCCAAGCCGGCGATACTCAATAATAGATCTATTGGATTGACAATCCCACCCGGATACGTGTACCTCCTACATAGGTAGCGTGGGTGATTGTTATCGTTCCAACATATTAAGGTGAACCGTGGATGACGGGATGGACCTAAACTAGTCGGAGGTTTGATTATGTCGATTCAACATATCATGTTTATTCATGTAGACTTAAACTTACGATAGACATACGAATTGCTAGACTTTTATACTTAAACTATATGCTTAACATGGATTATGTATTCTCACCAACTTCTAGTTGACCCCCCCATTTTTACAACTCAACAGGTGATAATGATGCTTGAAGATTAGAGTATTTATGAAGAAAATAAGGAGTCTATGCATGCTTGATTCTTGTGTGATGTATTAGATTTCCACATTCAAAACTCTTATGTATTTCAATTTTTGGATATTTGCAATTTAATATTTATTTCAATTAAAATTTGGATTACCATGTGCTACTGTATACTCATCAATACGTGACACCTCGATGTTTCCGCCATCGGTTGGGGTGTTACATAAGGTCTCCCAAAGTGGGTTGGAGGTTGACCCGACCAAAATAGATATCATTTCTAGGCTCCCTCCACCCTCCTCTGTCAGAGCGATCTGCAGCTTTTTGGGTCATGCGGGTTTTTACAGGCGATTCATCAAAGACTTCTCAAAAATCGCCCGTCCGATGACCCGTCTGTTGGAAAAGGATGCACCGTTTGTGTTTGGTGCAGAATGTGTGAAATCCTTCAGGCTTTTAAAGTGTTTGCTTGTGGAGGCCCCTATATTGGTAGCACCCGACTGGGAGCTGCCATTCGAGATTATGTGCGACGCGAGTGACTTCGCGATAGGGGCGGTCTTGGGACAGCGAAAGGACAAGCACTTCCACCCAATCTACTACGCTAGCAAGACTTTTCATGATGCGCAGGAGCATTATACCACGACTGAAAAAGAGCTTCTAGCTGTAGTATTTGCATTCGACAAGTTTAGATCTTATTTAGTGCTGTCGAAGACCATTGTCTATACGGACCATGCAGCGATCCGATACCTTTTTAGCAAACAGGACGCGAAACCGCGCGTGATTAGGTTGATCCTGTTGCTGCAGGAGTTCGATATAGAGATTCAGGACAAGAAGGGTGCCCTGAATGTTGCTACTGACCATCTGTCCAGACTCGAGCATGAAGATGCCGAGAACTCCGCGTGGGATACCATTAATGACAATTTTCCCCACGATTTCTTGATGAGCGTCGAGTCGGTGGAAGATGTATCGCCATGGTTTGCGGATTTTGCGAACTACCTCGCGTGCGGGATCCTTAACAAAGGATTGTCGCACCAGCAAAAGAGGAAGTTCTTTGCGGACCTCAAGCATTACTTCTAGGATGACCCATTTTTGTTCCGGGTCGGGGTGGATCAGCTGATTTGCCGTTGCGTGTTCGGGGTAGAGGCGGCGCAGATCTTGCGCGATTGTCACGAGGGGTCTACCGGAGGTCACCATGGAGCGAATTACACTGCTAAGAAAGTGTTAGACTCCGGGTTTTACTGGCCCACATTCTTTCGTGACTCTCAGATATTGGTCGGTGCATGTGATTCGTGCCAGAGGGCGACGAACATATCGGCACGCGACCAAATGCCGTAGAACCCCATCCAAGTCTGTGAAGTCTTTGACATTTGGGGCATTGACTTCATGGGACCATTCCCCTCCTCACGGGGCAATAGATATATACTCGTGGCAGTTGATTACGTATCAAAGTGGGCCGAGGCACAAGCCTTGCCCACAAATGATGCCCGAGTTGTAGTGAGGTTTGTTAGAAGCTTGTTCTCGCGGTTTGGTGCCCCGAAGGCACTAATTAGTGACCGTGGTACGCATTTGTGCAATGCGCAGCTTGATCGCGCGTTAGCACGTTATGGTGTCCACCACAGGTTATCCACCCCGTATCATCCACAGACAAGTGGACAGGTGGAGGTCACTAACCGTGGATTGAAGCGAATCCTTGAGCGGTCAGTTAATCAAAACCGCAAGGATTGGGCGGACAAGCTAGATGACGCGTTATGGGCCTTTAGGACTGCCTATAAGACGCCTATTGGGACGACTCCCTTTCGGCTTGTCTATGGCAAGGCGTGTCATCTCCCTGCCGAGTTAGAATATAGGGCATTCTGGGATCTTAAAACAGCGAATTTGGATCTTAAGACCGGCGGTGAGACCCGTTTCTTGCAGATCCATGAGCTAGAAGAACTTAGGCAACAAGCCTATGAGAGCTCAATGTTGTATAAAGAGCGCACGAAGAGATTGCACGACAGTCGCCTGAAACACCGAGAAGATTTTCAGGTAGGCGACTTGGTCTTGCTTTACAACTCGCGCCTGCGTCTCTTTCCAGGAAAGTTGAAATCCCGATGGACAGAACCGTACACCGTTAAGGAAGTATATCCTTACGGAACTGTCTCGATTGAAAATTCAGAGGGTTTGACTTTCAAAGTCAACGGTCATCGCCTTAAAGTCTACATTAACGGACCGGTTGACCAATTTGTGGAGGTAATCAACCTCTACGCCCGACACGCTTAATAAGTGTGGGGAAGTGAGTCTAGCTAGCGACTCGTTAATAAATATAGCACGACGTGTATGGGCGCGCCAAAGGGTAAATATTTAATTAGTGTAAATATTTATTGCTTTTCATAGTTTAACGTTGTTTCGAGTTATGTGCAGGTTCGTACGAGTATGATCAGAACCGGAAGGAGCAATGGGAGCGCAAACAGTCGCCAAACAGGTTAAACTTAGCTAAAATGATGTTTTCGGACAAAATGGAACAATTGTAGCCTCAAAACTGCACATCTGCAGGTCGTGCACGGTCAAGCGCACTGCCATGCAGCTGACCGTGCATGACCCAGTGCACTGGGGTGCAAGGGGTAGTGCGAAGGATGTGCACGGTCATGCGCACGACCGTGCGGGCCAAAAAGCCCAGCCCAATTTCATGGGTATTTAAACATCCTTAACTTCATAACCCTAAAACATATGCACTACCAGCTGCACCCTCGTTCCACACTTCAAAAAAACCGATTGTTCATCATCTTTAGCCTAGAATCTTCACTCCTTTCCTTCCAAATCAACCAAGGTATGAATCCCTTCATAATTTTGCACTTGTATTCTGAATTTTTAGATTAAATCTGTTTTACTTTCGTATTTTAGGGCAAAATTTGGGGGTTTTCTTCATAAAGTTTAATAAACCCACTAAATTTGTGTTTAGTTTTTAGTTTAAAGTAGTGTTTGTTTTTTGTTGTTGATGTTGAAACCGTGCACAAGCCAGCCCAAATCCTATTTACATTATGTGTCTTTGAAAAATACAAGAGATTTGGGAGCTTTTGTTGTGAAAATTTTCAAAAATCTGGAAGTGTGCACGGTCAGCTGCACGGTCGTGCGACAGACCGTGCGTGCCGAGAAAACTGGTTTCACTGCCGTGCACAAGGCAGTGCAGCCTCTGACCTGACCAAAGACCAAAGGTGCACGACCGTGCATCAGCTGTAGATTCAGGTCAGAATTCGCGCAGGTCCGTTTTGGACATCCGGGACTTTCGTTTTTTGTGTACTAACAGTTGTGTATACATTTTTGCATACAGATGGCCCACGCCTACCTAGGGTTCGACAACCGAGACAAAAGGGAAGAACCATGCATCGACAAATTCATGAAGCTGTGGGGCCGGAGGAACTCATTTGGTGTTCCTATTTGTCTCAACTTGGACCTACTCACCACGCTGAATCAGCGTGAAAGATATGATGGATTTGTCTCGTCGAATATGGCGAAGCTGCTGAACGTAAACCAGCTTGTCTACAGGGAAATTACGATTGAGTTCTTATCATCCTTCTCCTACAAGAAACCAAAGGAGGGGCTGTATAAGGACTTCCATGAGAAAGACATTCGGTTTAGGCTCTGTGGGAAATGGTACCATTGGTCGGTTGCGTGACTGGGAAGGAAGCTCGGGATCTATGAGCATTTGGAGACCGACTCTGAAGATTTTTGTGGGATCCATAGCTTCGTGGACAATGACGAGCGGGCCGCGTTTTGGGCATCGATTGCCGTTGGTATACCTTATAATCCGAGGTTTGCCAAGGCAACTAGGATTAAGGACCCGCTACTCCGCCTATTGCACCATGTTTTCAGCCACACTATCTGTGGCCGAAAGGACAGTTCGAGGAACTGTCCCACTCCCGATCTTCTCTTTTTGTATCATTTTTACGAGGGTGCCCCGCTGAACTTGGCCGCACGGATGGCCGATTTCTTTCTTACTGCTGGGGGCACCAAGGACGGGAGCGAGATTCATGTGGGAGAGTACGTCACCCAGATCGTTGAGGCATTGGGAGTTCTGACCGACGAGGCCAAGGCCACATTGACATTGGTAACTAATGGGGTTATGCTGGATCTTAGACCACTCAGGGCTCAGAACCTGCTAGCTTACACGGACGGGGGTCCACGCCTTATTAGCCAACACGTTATATGGGACCCCGTACCACCAGAGGAAGAGGAGGAGGACGAGGAGATGCATGAGCAGCACGCAGGAGGCGGTGGTGACGCGCCACACGACTCTCCACACCACTCTCCTCAGCACTTCCAGCCCCAGGACCAGCAGTGGCCTCCAGGCATCCCGACATACCCTGAGTTCTACCAGCGGTTCCAGACGATGGAGCTGAACATGCACAACATCGGTGCAAACCAGGTGCAGATCAGACAGGACCAGCAGTACATGCGGTCCACTATGGATCGTGTGCAGCAGGATGTCAGGCACAGCTTTGAGTACCTCTTTGCCGGGTTAGAGCAGGTGCATCCGGGTTATTTCAGGAACCCTCCCTTATTCCCTTATGGTGCTCCTGGTGACCAGCCAGGAAGCTCCGGTCAGCACCACGGGGACGACGCCGACCAGTAGCCATGACTATCTCATGCATGCAGTTGTTAGTACTTTTATTTTATGCTTTCAGTACTTTATTTTTGGGTCTGCGTACCCAAGACTTTTTAGTATTTGTAGTTGAACTATTTCTTTTTAGTATTTCAGTATGTTAGTTTATTTTATTTTAGTTTGTTTTGTCGATGTGAATGATGGGTTTGATGAGTTTGTTTGTGTCACGAATGTTGATTATGCAGGTAACTGGCGAGCACCGTTATCGGGGCTCATGCCGTCTATTTACCCGGGGCGTTTCTTCGACACAAGGGGAGTATTATTCTCCTTTTTCCCACTATAGATAGCTAATTCATAAACGCTTTCTATTGTCACATTGGGGACAATGTGAATTTCAAGTGTGGGGAGGGATTATATCTTATATCTCGTTTGTCCTCTTGTATATATATATATATATATATAACAAAAAAAACCTTATAAGTAAATATATGTATATATATATATTCATACAAACATCAAGCCTAACTAATTTTTGATAAAGATAACTTGAGACGCGACAAACAGATGAGATACGAGCATGTTAGATTCGTACACTTGCACCCATTTCCTTCCGGTTACGTGAGCGTTTGAGCCTTAGAATAGATTACATTTCTTTGACATGCTTGCGAGTGAGCCGGATGTTTTGTGCAATTTAGAACTTGTCACTAGTATACTTGTTTAGACCAGATACGTGTGAGATTGTACGAACATGATTGAGGCATTTAGGATACCCTTTTGATTTAGCCTTTTCTTTTCGTTCTATCTGTTTCCCCGCACCTAAATGTTATCCACTAGTTAACCATGTTGAACCTAATCCCGTGTTTTTTCTTATTTACCACACCATTTCACCACTAAACCAAATAGCCTTTTTCTTTTAAACCTTTTGTGTTAAAGCTCGGTTTAAGTTATTGTTTAACTAGTTTATGTATTGTAAATAGTTCGTTTTCGGGTATATCTAGTTAGAACCCGTATGTTGATATGATATCAGTTTCAGTTCATTATATATCATAGATATATATGTTAAAAAAATGAAATTTAGAACACCCTAAATAGGGTGAATTAGCAGTATTCAAGCAGTTTTTAGAGCTTTAAAGTTAAGAATTATAAGTTAGCTCGATTTAAAATAAAAATCGCCTATATTCGCGTTTGTGTTGTACAGTTGTATTAGTTGATATTAGTTAGACATAACCGCCGAGTTTTAGCCGATTCGTCACTGTAAATATCCATTCCATACCCTTACCTATGCCTAATATTACAACCCGTACAAGACCTCTTGATTTGTGCCTTTTCACACGTTAGTTGGTGAAGATTAGATCTTTTGACAAGCTTATGATATTGCACGATTCATTGTCTTGGCAATGGAGCGATTTACGCATACACATTACACGTATGTATCATAAATAAAACCGAGTGTGTGTGAACATTGTGAGTCGTGTACGGGTTTGCGTGTTTATAGATCGAAAGTGAGTCGTTGCTTTTTAGTTATCTTATCACCTATTTATATATCTTTGTCGGCTTGTCTATTATCGTCTGTACAGGCTATATTTTGTCTTTGTTGCCACTTGGCGAGTTTTTCGTTTATTTCTATTTAGTTGTTTGCTTGAAGACAAGCAAAGTTCAAGTGTGGGGAGGTTTGCTATACGTTAAAATATACATATTTAAATCCCCGATTAAACTCCCAAATTACGCGTTTTCGACCATAATTGCACGAATTTGGTACTTAACCGCTTCATATGTTTATTGCAGGTCTTAAACGACGTCCCACGAGCAAAGTCGAAGAAACCGGGCGAAAATCGGACAAGACGGAAAGTATCTGCGAAATCAGCCAAGTCTGGAAATAGTGCACGGTCGTGCACCCCAGGTGCACGCCCGTGCGGGCTCATTTTGCTCGGACACAGACGAGCTGCACCGCCAGTGCGACCTGGCGTGCAGATGATGTTCTCGGGCACCCTGATCAGCACTGCCGTGCGGGTGCTCGTGCGACTCAGCTTCTCGGGTGCACTGCCAGTGCACCAAGCAGTGCACTCCCAGCACCCGGCCACCACCAGACCCGCACGCCCGTGCACCCTAGGTGCACCGCCGTGCGGAATATCTAGATGTTTCCAGAAACGACTCAGCCACTTGCCCACTTGCACGTCAACTCATCTTGATAAAGTACACGGCCGTGCCCTTTAGGCGCACGGCCGTGCACAAAATCAGAGTTTCTATAAAAACAGAGCATAACCCACTGATCATATATTGGGTATTCTCTGGGCGATTTGGGGCGATTTCTGGACCAGACAAGCAGCCGGAAGGTCGTCTAACAAGCTCGGGATTCAAGCCGGATCATCTAGTGTCACACCCCAACCGATGGCGGAAACATCGAGGTGAGACTTGTGATAGATTGTTCAAAGACTTCATAACACTAAATTGTGATAATAGATTAAAATAGATTTCATTCGTATCTAAGATTCAACAAGTATACAAATTGTTCATGAGAAAAATACATTAACTAAAACATGAAGTAAAATAAAGATTGTTTCGTTTGTTTCTAAGGCCAAATCCTAAGTGATGTTTCTTGTATCGTCTCATCAAGCTTTTCCTGCAACATGTATAAAATATCCGTCAACACATAAAGTATTGGTGAGCATACTAGTTTTAGTTTACATACATAATATTTAGAATGATTTACTCGAATCTCATACTATAGCATTGCACATACATACCATACAAAGAACATAACTCAAACCCGCGAGTACCACAGCGTATACCTAACATATTCATGTTAGGCCGTTTAAATCTTAACAATGACCCATAAAGGGGGCGGTGTGCTAGTCCTATAGCGCTATACATGTTAAGTGGCCTAATAATAGTTAATGATTTATGTCTAAGTATCTAAGAATCATAAGCATGGCAAGTAGCATATAAGTATGTTTAATAGATTGAGCATGTGTGTTTATGAAAGCATTAGTGTGTTTTGCATATGATACATGTTTACACCCCAAAAGTGATAAAGAGTAAAAAGGGGACAAGTATGACTCACCTGGAGTGCATTATGAAAGAATAACAAACAATGTCTGAAGCTGGATTGACTGAATCTCTTGTATCCTATTACAAGTAAAGGATGCCTTAATTTCTAATGCAAATGAACTTATTTTGTTTATTGGTTGTAAAGATAGTTTATTCGACTACCTAGACTCGTATTGTAGACAATACGTGTCTTATTGTGTATGACTTAACGAACCGATAGTACTTGGTTTAGTTTCACGAAGCTTGCGCGTATGTATAGTTATATATAATGTATATGTATACTTTATATAATATTCAGATTCACTGCTTGAAACTAGTTAGAAAGGAATATTCAAGATGGTGAAAATAATATGTGTAACTTGATTCGCGTTTTAGTTTACTTGAAGACCGGACGATATATGTATTATGTTTATATATATAATCATGTATTTATGTTCAAATATTTCTATATAAAAAAAATAATAATAAAATAAGGTTTGGATAGAATTTATATGTAAAACGTTACTTTTGAAGCAGAACATTATAGATTTGAACGCCCGATATGCTTCTTATATTTTTATAAAAATTTGGGCAGAGTCTCCTCTGTTTTTTGAAAGAAACCAACAACTCATGTTGTCTATATTTTCCCAAAATCAATTGTCCACATTCTCAAAACACAATACAATTTAACTAAATCTTTATACGCAATAAATGGTTAAATTTATTAAAACTATAATGAACGAGAAATTATATGTTTTGGCAAGTGATACATATAACTATATCTATCCGACATATCTTCGAAAAACTACTTCCAACATTTAAAGGTTTGCAACATTAGTACATAGGCGCATGGATGTATTTTATAAATAGACGTTATCCGTTTTCTTTCATCGACTCAACATTACTCTTAAGCATTACATAAGTACAAGTCGGTTCGGTATATCACACTATATGCATACACATTCGTATTTTGCGGATTATATATCTACGAGACCAAAAGCCTTAAAAGTTAATAGAAATACGAAAACGCGCGATATACCTTCTCGTTCTTATGTTTGCAACCTGACACGTACGCGCCTGGATCTGAACTTTGGCGAATCTGACCGAGTTTGACCGTGGACAAGGTTGACTGTTGACCAGAGGTTTGACCAGTTGACCAGCAGTTTGACCATTTGACCTGAACAGAAAAAGGAAATGAACAGGCCACAACCAAACGATACCGTTGTTGCCTCACCATAACCAAACTCGACCTAAGTTGTATCCAACCCAAACCGGAACTGTAGCCGACTGCTACCACTCTGCTGTTGTTGCCAGCGGCGGAGTGTGGTGGTTGCTTGTTGGAGGCTACCTGTAACATCCCGAAAATTATGACGTCATTATTAACACAATTAGATTAATTAATAAGGATTAATTAGAATTAAGATAAGATTGGGCCACCTAAGGGATAGCCCAATAACTTAATCGGAGTATAAGCCCGGCCCAATAACCCGCCTTGAATGGGCCGAATAATATTAAAGCCCGATTTAATAATTGGGCCTATTTGATGGGCCCGATAGCCCGACAGGAGGGCCGAATACTTTCAAGAACCCGATTAAACTTTTGGGCCTATAATGGGCTTCCATATTTGATAGGTATGGGCCGAATACCTTAAAACTCGGTTAAATCATTGGGCTTATGATGGGCCTTCCTAATTACTAAGGGGCTGTTTGGTAGCCTCTTAATAACCATTCAGAGGCTACCTCTTAATGGTCCATAACCTCTGAATGGTTAAGAGGTAGCCTTAAGTCTGAATGATTAAAAGGCAAGCATTAAGATGTTATCTTTTAACCATTCATACTTAAGATTATATCCTAACCATTAAAAGGCTATGAACCATTCAGATGTAGCCTCTTAATGGCCATTCAGAGGCTACCAAACAGCCCCTAAGTATGACCAATATTTGGAGAAGTTAATCACCACCAAAACCTTTCCATTATGTAGGCCCAAAGCTTATGGTAAGGCCCAATAGCCAAAGCATGATATGCGGCCCTCTCCCACATAAAACAACCGCCACTTTCCTTGAGAATATTACATCAAATCTATGAAAATGGACACTTCAACACTCCATGTGATGGTAGTGTAACACCTCATCACCTAGGGATAGAATAGCCATGCATGACTTAGCCTATATAACCAAAACCATCGGCCAAGAGAAGGCTTTTCTTACAACCATTTCTCACTTACAATACCACTATCTCTCAACATGCAAACCATTCTTCTCAACCTTGACAATAATCGGCCGATGCCTTGTTACCTTTAAACCACCATATCAACTATCTTAAATCACTTATCCAAGCTTGAAATAACCTATATCTTAAAGAAAACCTACCCTAACCAAACCCAAAACAATCGGCTCATATGATACACAACCAAGCAATTGTGGATTAAGTTGTTTTCTTGAGTAAGTAGAGTCTAGAGTTCCTTAAGGTCGTGTGCCAAGCTGTAATGGCCAGCTTTTAGTTTAGATCTTACGCCTAAGCTGTAACGGCCAGCTATACGTATAATTATTTATATATATGTGTACAATAACTTGATTTGTGTTGTAACAGGAACTCGTGGAACATAGAAATCTCGCTTCTAGTGAAAACATAGACTCAGAAATAACCAACGTGAGTGCATGTACCCCATATGTTTAAATGATTTCGGGGTGAATGCATGTTAGTTTTTACGTGTGATTTGATAAAATATTGGTTCATGATCATGAAAGAGTTAATAGAATCGGTCGAATAGAAATCACGTAGAATGGATCCATTCGGTATCACTGGGATGTATTTTTCTAAACCAAGTAGAGGTTTGGAACCACATTAAGCATTTGTATGGTGCTCCATCGTTAAATATGTTCCACCTTAGAATGACCGAACCATATGAGAATTGTTGTTATTATTTATAAACGAGTCTAAATCTGGCATCACTCACTAGCTTTGTGGCTAACGTATTTTTAACATGCATTTCAGGTTGATTAGATAATGGGGAACCCGAGCTCGATAATGTGCAAGTCCAAGTTAATAAGAGTAGTTAAAAAACCGGCTTTTGGGCCGGCCTATTAAATAAACGGGCTTCGGCCCAAGTGTGTAATAAATGGATATGTCTAAAGTTGTGGTTTAGTCTTAATGGGCTTCGGCCCGATGGTTTAAAAACTCGGAACATGGCAAAAGATGTACGGGCTTGGCCCAAGTGGAAACTATGTTAATGGGCTCAGCCCACTAGTTCGTTGTTATGGGCTTGGCCCAATGATGATAAATAAATAAAAGTGTTTGTTTAATAAAAAGAATTGTTAGAATTAAATAAATTGGTAATTAATAATACGTATCATGATTACCAATCCGTAATGGCTCGTTAATTTTCGGGTCGTTACACTACCGCATGCACAGAGAAGAGGGAGGAGGTGGTAGGTGGTGGGTGTTGTTTAGTTGTTGTTGGTGGCGGCGGCGCCGCGTGGCAGTGGTCAGAGGTGGGGCAAGGGTTTCCGGCGTCTAAGGTGGCTCGGTGGCGGTTGGTTGGTGGTTGTCGCCGCTGCTATACAGAATGAGAGGAGGTGAAGGGGTATGGTGGTTGTTGGCTCGGGTTCAATCAGAACCCATGTCCGGTTGCCGGACTGTAACGAGAGGGAGGATGAGGAGGTTAAAGGTGGTGGTTCGGGTGGTTGTTGTTGGCGACTCCCTGTCGTGTCATTCAACCAGCGCCGCCACCACCACCACCATTCATGGTGGTGGCCGGCTGATGCCAATAGAGGAGGAGGAAGGAGACCAATGTAGAGAGAGGCACTTTATCTTATGTGTGAGAGTATGTAAGGAGGGTGTGCAGAGAAAGAAGAGGAGAAGGGTTAAATGTGTTGGTGGCTAGGGTTATTGTGAGGAAGATGATGGAAGGAGGGGTTAGTGTGGTTTAAATAGGTAGGGTTATGATGTGGGTTAAGTGGAAGATTAATGCGTATACGAACCCGTCACTAACTCGGGTCTCGTTTATGAACTGGACTCGTTTAATAAATGGAATAATTATTTTATGTAATTAATTTATATAACTCGATTCAAAACGAGTATTTGGAATGTATTTTAATTATAGGCAAAGATATTTAGTCGTATGAAAAAAATAAATTTGTTTTATGTTAGTTGCCTAGCATGTCATACTTACCGATGCTATTTTAAACGATTAAGTTGGCAAACTAACTAATTATAGTCATTACCGAATAAGAATTCGTTATCTCCTAACCGATATATTATTGTTAATGACTTGAAATCGTTTCATGAATAAATTATTATTATTATTATTATATTATTTGAGAAAAGCCGGGCGTTACATCTAGCATCATCCAATCCATCACATTCAAGATTTATGGTTTGATCTATTAAACTTTAAGTTGATTCAAATCTGATTATTTTGGCTTGAATGTGTTGTTTATGTATTACATTATAGTCTAGAGATAATATCTAGTAATCGTTAGTAGTAAAAACAATCGTTTTTATGTAATCATGTTTTGTATAAATTTGGCGTTTTTCATGTTTAGATCTTGATGATCATAACGCAACCTTGTTTCATTGTTATTGGATTGATAGTTGTATTTGGATGACTTTGGCGATTGTCGAATGTGTTAGGCGGACAAATGTTGAAAAACCGTCCGTTTAATCGTCCGGTAGTAGACTAGTTAACTTGTTAAATAGTTTACACCATGAAACTGTAACCGGGTATTGGTTTGGTTAAAGTCAATCGAATAAACGGTTAAAAATGCTTACCGGCACGAAAAAGGGTTTTAAAAGCCTAATGGTGTCGTTACTGGTCTTTGACACGGTTAATGATCTTTGGTAGTTATTTTGGTAAAAATAGCGATCTTAGTAGATCTGGGTTCAAAGTTGGTAAAATGGAATAGGTTGTGAAATGCTCTACTTTATGCTAGTTTAGGTGGCTGTATTGTGTATTCGGTATCGCTTTCCTGAATTAGTGAGGTTAGAATACTCTTAACCGATGACTAACTTATCTTTAGAAGATCTGCATGAGATCATATCAGCTGCTCGCTAATAAACGACTTGAAGTGGTTAACATGTGTATTCGTGTTAGCTTTCTGTAGAGTTGTCATGCTAGGATGCCCGAAAGGGACACTAACTGTCGAAAAATGGGAATGTTGATCACACGCCTGTATTACTTATTAAATGTAGATGACATGCTAGGATTGGTATACTATAGTTTATATAGTTATATTTTGTATTTGGAGTCTTATATATGTTATTTAGATATTTTAGAATTAATCTAGTTAAAAACAACAAAGTTTCACTATCTTTTCTTACTGGTAAATGAGGAATAAAGTTTTAGTACCATTGCTCCGCGCGTGTCCATGGATCGATATCTGGTTCTTATCTACATATTACTACATATATGACAGGGTACACTTGCCCTATTGTGTGTGTTTTAATATTAAGGTCTAAACCATTTTTATAAATATTAAAGCAAAACGTGTGTTATTTCATTGTAAAATTATGTGTATATTCGCACACGTCAAAAAGGATGTTACTTGGACAGCAAGGGAAAATGTTTTCCTTAACAATCTTGAGGATATCTTCAGAAAGATCAACGCAACATCTTTAGATGAGTTCGACATGATTCTTTAGCCAGTGTGGATGGACAGACATTTCTATGTCTTAACATATGATGTGAAGAATGGGATATCAGAGTTACTTGACAACTCTAAAGAGGGAGATGACCAACAACAGCGATATAAAGGCGTGACCGAAATATTGGTATGTACTTATTTAACACAAAAAACATGAAAAAAATTATATTACTGGAAATATTATGATAATAACCTAATGGTTTTGTAAAAAAAATGTTTGTAGAGAAACACTTTGTACCGATTGTGGAAGAGCAAATATCCTACAACCCCCAACGATTGAGAAACTTCTAATAGGTCCTATTATAAGAAGAGAAATGCCATGGAGGACTACAAAAAACCATGTAGACTGTGGCATATTCGCTATGAGACACCTCAAAACCTTCAAAGGGTATGCATTTTGGAACCGTGGTTTTGCAAGTGAATCAGCTTTTCAACAGACACAATTGGATGCATTGCGGTTCAAGTACGTGGCAAGATAATACTCTCACCTCACAACCTACTCCAGGATCAAATAGTTGAAGAGGCTTACAAGTTTTCAAAAAGGCCAATCAAAGCAAGGACAAAGATGGTAGAGAATGCCAAGGAAAAATTAGAGAAGAGGGTGGCTGCATTATAAACATTGTCCTGGATTTTTTTGTCATTTTGTTTTAATGCTTTTAAACAACTTACTTATTGATTTAGTTTCTAATATGTTA
The DNA here is from genome assembly GCA_028751855.1 of Ambrosia trifida. NCBI lineage: Eukaryota > Viridiplantae > Streptophyta > Magnoliopsida > Asterales > Asteraceae > Ambrosia > Ambrosia trifida. The sequence goes on along the minus strand of CM054123.1, from coordinate 13,798,417 downwards.
GTTTGGACTCACTCATCTGCAAATGAGTTTGCATTTGGACGCACTCATAGTTTAGACTGGGTTAACATAATATAGTTTGGACGCACTCAATTGCAAAATGCCTTTACATTTTGGACGCACTTATAGTTTAGACTATATTATTGTTATTTTATTTGGACGCACTAATGATTTAGATTATATTAATGTTATTTTGTTTAAAAGCACTTGTAATGTGTTATATTATTTCAAACACACTTTAATTAAAAACACAAGCAAACAACAGGTAGAAAAAAACTACAGATAAAATAGTGGAATTTACATAGACTTTAGGAACTGAATTTTAAATTCAATAGAACACCTCAAAAGAGCTATGCATTTTGTAAGTTGTTCGACAAGATTAACATCACCTTTCTTTGCATCAATCATGAACATAACCGCCAGTTCATGAAGACTTGAGTCAGGCATACACATAAGAAGCTTGGAAATCTCATCTCTCTTACTCATACCATCATTTATCCTACTTAGGTTATCCGCCAGACGACCCTCAAGAGCATAATCTTTGGCAATTTGCTCTTGCATCCTTTTTATAATTTCAGATTTTGATGATGAAGATGAAGAAGCCATTACTGAAAAACAACAACCAAAAAAATAATAATAAGTTGTGATTGAATTGTGTGGTGAGAATTCATTCTGTATACATCAAAATATATAAACAACACAATAATAACAAGGTGACAATAAATCATTCACGAGAATTACTGTTATTGTTTGGTTCCCAATAATTGATCTATAAAGGCACATGCATAATAATTCAAACTGATACATACTCATCAAAACTTTAGACGCACTAATTAAAACAAGGAATAAACAAAACCATCTAAAACAAACGCACGTTAGATCAATCTTTAAACCTTTAAACACACTCTATTATCATCATCTTCCACTAGTGTTAACCCTAATGTTTACTTCTATAGATAACAAACACTCCAAACTTAAAGTCTGACAAAAACACATCCATACCTTGATTTTAAATAACAAACTCTCCAAACTTATAATCAACGATCTTGAACTATCAAAACCATATGATAATCAGAAATATTATTTCGATAAAATCAAAAACAGTATTCAAACCTGGTTCGATAATAAACAGAGCATCATTGTAATCGAAAATTAAAATTAGGTTTGATTGAATCCTCATTTGATTAGATGTTCGTTCTAAATAATATTATCGATCATGAATTGAATCTGATTAATTGAATTCGATCGTATTAATTGAAACGTTAATTGGAACGTGATTGAATGAACGTAGATGGACTAATTTACCCCTTTAATCAACCAGGATTAGGTTAATTAAACTTAACCATAGTTGACAGGTGGCATAATTTGATTGCTTCTTACACTTTTTACGTTAATAATCTTTGTACCGTATACTTTCTCTTTTTGTTATATTATAGGGCATAAAATGGTTGAGGAGACGTGAATGCTCTAAGAGCATTCTCATCAGCTCTACCAAATATCCTCCATCAAATTACACTAAAAATCACTATTACATCCCAAAATTTTCTCTCTCTTTTTTAAACAAATAATACTAAAGCACTTTTCACCCCTATATTTAGTCATAATATTTGGTTTACCTACATAAGCAGTGTTGTAAAAGGCGCCCTAGGCGGCCGCCTAGGCGGAGCCTAGGCAGTCCTAGGCGGGCCTAGGCGGTGTTATTTTTTATTTTTTTTTATTAAATTTCTAAGTATTTCTAGGTATTTCTTAGTATTATGTGTATATATCTAAGTATTATGTGTATATATCTTAACATATTTTCAAAAAACCCCTAAATTTGTGTGTATATATATATATATATAATACGTATAAAATACCAAAACGCCTAATTCAGCCTAATTTTCGCCTAGTCCCGACTAGTCCCTAGGCTGGACCTCACCGCCTGCCTAGCGCCTTTTACAACACTGTACATAAGTATGGAAACATCCTCGATCTATGCCAACACAAGACATTAATAAATTAATCTGTGGATTTCATTCTAGTCAAGATTCCCACCTATATGGGGGGGGGGGGAAGGGGCACTACCATGTTTGTTTTTTCACTTAACTGATTTTAACCAATCTTGCACTGCTACATCACTTTACTGGAAAAAAAATTTAGTTTTCTTTTTTGTTAATTACCGTTTTTTAAAAAAAAGACCATTTGAATTAAAAGAACCGTTTGTAAAACTTAAAAAAAACCATTCCATTAAAATAAAAAAAAATAATAATACAAGAAACTTCATCCCAGTCGTCGCTTTCATCATCCTCGTCGCCTTCAACCCAATAAAGCTCCCAATTGTGTTTCGCCGCGATTTCTTCTTTACGTCTCAAAACCAACTCCAATGATTTACCTTTGAGGTGGTCGTGCGGTTTTGAATACATACTGAAGTCGTGATCATACTGCCTTTGTCTCAACAAGTCGCGTTGTTCCTCTAAAAACGCTAAGTTTTTTCGCCTTGTTGAGATTGTAGGGTGACCAACTGGTTCAGTTTCTCTTCTTTCATCGCTCGGTATGAACCAGATTTGTCAACCCACGACGTTTTGCTTGAAGACTCGGCGGCGGGGGCTTTCTTATTTTTTTCGTTTGGGCCTCGTTGGGTTGGTATCTTCATTGAGATCCGGCATGTGGCTAGTGGAGGTGGCATCGTCCGGTGTGGAAAAGGCAGTCGCCTGATAGTTGCCGCTTTCCGAGGACTTCCGTCTCTTGTTAGAATGACTGTCGGACGGATCTTCACCCATCAACACTTGCTTTTTCCACTTGTCGAGGTCTTTTACAATCTCCCATGTCGCTTCATGATTAAAACCGGAAGGGTGACTTTTCCTGTAATCGTTCAACACCGTTTGCAAGACGTTTAGATCACTACATCCACTCCCTCATAGGTGCTCCTCTATAATTAAATACAACCGTAAATTAAATATAATTTAGAGAAATAATTTGTATAAGTAAATGAAACGGTCAGTTTAATATATCATAGTCATTACCGCTTGTTGATGAAGGCCATTGAACGCATTCATTTGTGGGTTCATGGCGGTCCATTTAGAAGTAATTTGATCAACTGTTTGGGTGGATCCGCCCAACAGTGACGCGTAATGTTTTTGGACCACTTTCCAAAAACTTCCCTTGCTTCTTTGGTTACTCTTCTCTCTGTTCTCCAACACATAGCACCAAGCTTTTGCCAAAGCAACCTCTTGTGCCGTATTCCACTTCACAGCTTTTGTTCGCTTTGCATACTTCTTCCCCCCTGCATCAACTTCTTCAACTTCAAGTTCAACCGCCTCCTCCGCATCATCGTCTAATTGTTCATCTCCATGTTGTTCGAACTGTGTCTCTGGCACAGTTTCTTCCCTGTCATCGTCCTTGTCTTCTAGGTTGAGCTGGAAGTCGTCAAGTTGGGAAGTTGTCAATTGAGTCGGCGTAAAATATGATTGTGGATATCGAATGGGTTGTTGGGTTTGTGGGAATTGTTGGAATGGTGGGTATTGTGAGAAAAAACGGTTGTTGTTGGGGTTGGGGTTGAGATTGTGGAAAATTGATCACGGGCCTATATCCTTCAACCGTAGCCAATCTCGAACCCGCACCTCTCCCTCGACTACTAGAACCCCTAGATTTCGAGGTTCCCCGCCCACCCTTCGAAATAATCTTAGATTTCCATGGATCCATTTGTTTTGTTTGTGCTTTAGTTTGCTAATCAAGTAGTTTGTTTGTGTTTTTTAATTTAAACCGTCCCCGTTTTTATACCATTTGAAAATAACGGTCAAAAAAATGTTACCGTTTTTATATTAAATACATTCAAACGGTCGAAAAGGTAATAAAATTTCGACCGTTGCAATAATTAGTTCCATCTACCAGCCCGTTAGATAGAACCCATATTTGGTTCACGGGGCCCCTACCAGCATTAGTGGCGGCGGTGTTACCGTGCTGTTAGTTGAGTAACCGTGACCAAATCTGATAACGCCCCGTCCTCCTAACTACAGATTTAGAAAGTAAAGGAGCTAGAAGTTAGCAAAAGTCTTTCTATAATCCTTAACTAGGTTAGAGTCCCGTGGGGACCCACGGTTCACCCCAAAGCAAAATAAAAAAAAGTAGGAAAATAAGAATTGTATTATGCAATTTGTTTTGGTTACTAAATGTTTGATATTGCAATATGTATGAATTTTGATGTTAAATACAAAATGTCATCTAACAGTTTAATGTAACGAAATGATGGATATATTGAGTAAGTAAAGTTTAATTTGACGACTACAAACTACATAGCATACTATCACAATATCACACATTACATTATTTGGTTAATATCTATATTCTAATCATAACTAAGCTTAAGCATAGAACACTTATCATTCAGTTGGGGCTTAACGAACTTCAACCAATATCACAGATTACATCATTTGGGTAATATCTATATTCTAATCATAACTAAGCTTAAGCATATAACACTTATCATTTAGTTGGGGCTTAACGAACTTCAACCAATGGTCTATTTTCATTACTTCAATCAAAATCTTCCAAGTCTTGCTCATTGATAGCTGATTTTTCACCATCGAAGTTGTTATCATTGTCATCACGATCCTCGGAGTGCAGCTCATTTACAATAATTTATGAAAACCTCCACCATTGTATTCCATATTTGTGTTCTACATAAAATATAGTTGTTGTAAAGATATGGATACGGTGATAAGTAAATCAAGAAACAATCCTTAACCCACTTACTTGAATGGGTAGCTTAAATTTTACGTGTTATCTCTCCAATGGTTCAAACCGATTACATAGCTAAAAAACAACTAATAAGAAAATGGGTCTAATGTCACATGTTGTAACATAAATTTCATATATTTTATTAAAAAATAGACACCAAAAGGATCAACCCCAGACCTATTTGAAAATGTAGCCAAAAGGACTCATTGTACACACACTTTAGGAAACTTTTGACATGTTACAAAATGCCGCCAAAAAAACGTCATTATTTAAACTGTGTAAATGTAGTACTTAACAATTAAAAATCTTAATAAATAACATCAAAATCATAACCAATCATTTAAATCAATGACATTAAAATAATCTGCGTCTGAAATTGCCTTACCGATTATATACAAATTATTATTGACATCTTAAAATTAGCACACTTATTGAAATTAAGATGATGATTATCGTTTAGTGACAATTGATTAACAGAAAGTAGTAATATCAAAATGAAAGTCGATCAACAATGTTAAAATGAAATTCGTAATATTAGTAACATCAATAAATAAGATTAAAAATCTTAATAAATAACATCAAAATCATAATCAATCATTCAAATAAATGACATTAAAATCATCCGCGTCTCAATTTGCATTACCCATTATATACAAATTATTATTGACATCTTTAATAATCATTATTAGTTGTGATTGAAATAATATAATTCTTTAACAGAAAGTAAAATTTTGAAAATTTATATTATCATTTAATTTCGTTGTTAAAATTGGTATGACGATTAAATGATTTTATTATTTGTTAAGGTTTGTATAGTATTGTTGTGTCTCAAACAATTCTGCAAAATCAGAAATAATGTGCCTCGATTGACGTGATTGAGTAGGAATATTTGTTTATATATTTGAATTATAAAAAATGGAAAGATTAGTAACTGACGTGAATTGGTCAACAACGCTTAAAATTAGTACAATCAAACTCAAAGACATAAAGTCAAAGAATTGACCTCCATCAAATTAACAAAAACGTAAAAAATTTTTACTCAGATTGGGTCAACAATATTAAAATTAAGGTCGTAATATTAGTAATAGCATTGAAAATTATCTTCAATAAATTATATATTTTAGGAAATTGTTAAATAGACTTAAATTATATTTATTATTAAAAGAATAATAAAAGTGTATGAAAATAAATGTACACTCATATCTTCGGATTATATTTAAATTATAAACTGTTAAATAGATTTAAATAAATATTTAAAGGAAAGTCGTATATGTTTAAAAGAATATCGTTTCATGACAATTGATTAAAGGAAAGTCTTTGAATTATAAAAATTGGAAGGATTGGTAATTGATGTGAATTGGTCAACAATACTTAAAATTATCACAATTAAACTCAAAGACATATAGTCAAAGAATTGACGTCCATCAATTTAACAAAAACGTAAAAAGTTTTTACTCATATTCGGTCAACAATATTAAAATAAAGGTCGTAATATTAGTAATACCATTGAAAATTATTTTGAATACATTATATATTTTAGGAAACTATTAAATATATTTAAATTATATTTATTATTAACAGAATAATAAAAGTGTAGGAAAATAAATGTACATTGTTATCTTTGGATTATATTTAAATTATAAACTGTTAAATAACTTTAACATTGTTAAATAGATTTAAATAAATGTTTGAAAGAAAGTCGTATATGTTTAAAAGAATATCGTTTCATGACAATTGATTAAAGGAAAGTTGTAATATCAAAATTAAAGTCGGTCAACAATATAAAATGAATTTCGAAATATTAGTAATATCAATAAATAAGATTAAAAATTTTAATAAATAACAACCAAATCATAATCAATCATTCAAATCAATGAAATTAAAATCATCATAAATAACATTAAAACTGTCTATAAATAACATCAAAATCATAATTTAAATTTCAAATTCAATGACATCTTGTTGTGCAGCCTTAGTAACAAACATTTTGTCCTGGATTGAACATTATTTGAAGACACAATATTCGCTAATGGAATTATCTTCTGATTAAAGCAAAACAGGCCATCCAATCACAAACCTTTATAAAAGCATTATATATAGAAAATTTAGAATGTGTAACTAATTATAAAATAAGAATATTGTAAACAAAAATGTTGAATATGCAAATAACAAACCTAGCGACTTGAGAAATAATTTCTGCACGTAATATTAGTATTAGTATTAGTTAGTATTAGTAATTATTAGTAATTAGCAATATATTCGTAAAAATAATAATAGAAAAATTTAATTCGGTCAATAAGATATAAATGAGATTAAAATTAAAAACAGTAATATTAGTTTTAGTATTAGTAATATATTCGTAATTTAATTCGGTCAATAATAAATAAATGAGCTTATAAATCGTAATATATAACATTAAATTAGTCAATTATTATTAATGTCATTAAAACTAATAAAAAATAACATTAAAAATGAATAAATCCTATTAATAATTGTAGGCAAGACCAATAATTATTCATAAAGATAGATTAAACATAAATTCGTAGTAATATTAATATAAATAAATGAGATTAAAAATCGTAATAAATAACATTCAATTAGGTCAATTATTATTAATGTCAATTAGTATTAGAAATATATTCGGTCAACAATACTATTTTTACGAATAGTAAAACTAAAATCGTAATTATTAGTAATTAGTAATAAATTCGAAAACATAGTAATAGAAAATGTTAAATCGGTCAATAAAATATAAATGGGAATAAAATTAAAAATAGAAATAATAGTTTTAGTATTAGTAATATATTTGTAATTTAATTCGGTCAATACGAAATAAATGAGATTAAAATTAAAATTAAAATTCATAATATTGGTATTAGTATTAATAATATATTCTTAAATTATTTCGGTCAATTCGGTGAATAAATAATAAATGAGCTTAAAAATTGTAATTTATAACATTAAATTAGGTCAATTATTATTAATTGCAGGCAAGACCAATAATAATTCGAACAAATAGTAATATAAATAATATTAAATATAATTTCATAAAGATAGATTAAATATAATTTCGTAGTAATATTAATATAAATAAATGAGATTAAAAAATGTAGTAAATAACATTTAATTCGGTCAATTATTATTAATGTCAATAAATAACATTAATTGTAACATACTAAAAATACATTAAAAATGATTAAATCTTATTAAACATAAATTCAAAAAAAGTAATATAAATAAATGAGATAAAATTTTTAATAAATAACATTGAATTCGGTCAATTATTATTAATGTCAATAAATAATATTAATTGTAACATACTAAAAATACATTAAAAATGATTAAATCTTATTAAACATAAATTCGAAAAAAGTAATATAAATAAATGAGATTAAAAATTTTAATAAATAACATTGAATGTGGTCAATTTTTATTAATGTTAATAAATAATATTAAACATCTTAATAAATAACATAAAAAATAATAAATCTTATTAATTGCAATCAAGACTAATCATAATTCGTAAACATAGTAATCAATAATTCAAATAAATTAAATTACAAACATAAAAAATCGTAATTTAAATTTGAAAATCATTGACTTTTTGTAGTGGAACCTTAGTAACAAACAGCCTGTGCTAAATTGAAAACCATTTAAAGAAACAATACTCGCCAATGGAAATATCTACTGATCGAAGCAAACTAAAATCATAATATTAGTATTAGTTAGTATTAGTAACTATTAGTAATTACTAATATATTCGTAAAAATAGTAATAGAAAATTTTAATTCGCTCAATAATATTCGTAATTTAATTCGGTCAATACGAAATGCATGAGATTAAAATTAAAATTAAAATTAAAATTCATAATATTAGTATTAGTTTTAATAATATATTCTTAAATTAATTCGGTCAATTCGGTTAATAATAAATAAATGAGCTTAAAAATCGTAATATATAACATTAAATTTGGTCAATTATTATTAATGTCATTAAACTCATAATAAATATCATTAAAAATGAATAAATCCTATTAATTGCAGGCAAAACCAATAATATTTCGAACGAATAATAATATAAATAATATTAAACATAATTTCATAAAGATAGATTAAACATAATTTCGTAGTAATATTAATATAATAAATGAGATTAAAGAAATGTAATCAATAACATTTAATTCAGTCAATTATTATTAATGTCAATAAATAACATTAATTGTATCATACTAAAAATACATTAAAAATGATTAAATCTTTTTAAACATAAATTCGAAAAAACTAATATAAATAAATGAGATTAAAAATTTTAATAAATAACATTGAATTCGGTCAATTATTATTAATGTCAATAAATAATACTAACTGTAACATACTAAAAATACCTTAAAAATGATTAAATCTAATTAAACATAATTCGAAAAAAGTAATATAAATGAATGAGATTAAAATTTTTAATAAATAACATTGAATGTTGTCAATTATTATTAATGTCAATAAATAATATTAAACATCTTAATAAATAACATAAAAAATAATAAATCTTATTAATTACAATCAAGAGTAATCATAATTCGTAAACATAGTAATATAAATAAATGAGATTATAAATCTTAATAAATAACCTCAAAATCGTAATCAATAATTCAAATAAATTAAATTACAAACTTAAAAAATCGTAATTTAAATTTGAAAATCAATGACTTTTTGTGGTGGAAACTTAGTAACAAACAACCTGTGTTGGATTGAAAACCATTTAAAGAAACAATACTCGCCAATAGAATTATCTTCTGATCGAAGCAAACTAAAATTATAATATTAGTATTAGTTAGTATTAGTAATTATTAGTAATTAGTAATATATTCGTAAAAATAGTAATAGAAAATTTTAATTCGCTTAATAAGATTCGTAATTTAATCCGGTCAATACGAAATAAATGTGATTAAAAATAAATTAAAATTAAAATTCATAATATTAGTATTAGTATTAATTATATATTCAGTTTAAATTAATTCGGTCAATTCGGTCAATAATAAATAAATTAGCTTAAAAATCGTAATATATAACATTAAATTCGGTCAATTATTATTAATGTCATTAAACTCATAATAAATATCATTAAAAATGAATAAATCCTATTAATTGCAGGCAAGACCAATAAAATTTCGAACGAATAGTAATATAAATAATATTAAACATAATTTCATAAAGATAGATTAAACATAATTTCGTAGTAATATTAATATAAATAAATGAGATGAAAAAATGTAATAAATAACATTTAATTCGGTCAATTATTATTAATGTCAATAAATAACATTAATTGTAACATACTAAAAATACATTAAAAATGATTAAATCTTATTAAACATAAATTTAAAAAAATATATATAAATAAATGAGATTAAAAATTTTAATAAATAACAATGAATTCGGTCAATTATTATTAATGTCAATAAATAATATTAATTGTAACATACTAAAAATACATTAAAAATGATTAAATCTTATTAAACATAAATTCGAAAAAAGTAATATAAATAAATGAGATTAAAAATTTTAATAAATAACATTGAATGTGGTCAATTATTATTAATCTCAATAAATAATATTAAACATCTTAATAAATAACATAAAAAATAATAAATCTTATTTATATCACCGTGATACTTATTGTTTCTTCAAAATGAGATTATAAATCTTAATAAATAACCTCAAAATCATAATCCATAATTCAAATAAATTAAATTACAAACATAAAAAATCGTAGTAATATTAATAAAGATAGATTAAACATAAGTTCGTAGTAATATTAATATAAATAATTGAGATTAAAAAATCGTAATAAATAACATTTAATTCGGTCAATTATTATTAATCTCAATTAGTATTAATAATATATTCGGTCAACAATACTATTTTTACGAATAGTAAAACTAAAATCGTAATATTAGTATTAGTATTAGTTAGTATTAGTAATTATTAATAATTAATAATATATTTGTAAAAATAGTAATAGAAAATGTTAATTCGGTCAATAAGATATAAATGGGATTAAAATTAAAAATCCTAATATTAGTTTTAGTATTCGTAATTTGATACGGTCAATAAAAAATAAATGAGATTAAAATTAAAAATCATAATATTAGTATTAGTCTTAATAATATATTCGTAAATTAATTCGGTTAATTATTATTAATGTCATTAAAACTCATAATAAATATCATTAAAGAAGAATAAATCCTATTAATTGCAGACAATACCAATAATAGCTAACTTTTCCCCAATCCCATCAAATCCTCGATATTTCAACCCACCATAAATGTATTCAAATGTAATTACTAACTTTCCATAAAAATTAGGAGATAATTGAGGAAAGTCAATAAAAAATTTCAAACTCAATCTTGAAAATAATTCCATCCGGTCCTATCCCCGGATCCAAACCATAACCCGATTGAATAATTATGGATCAAACACCAACATCTTTTCATCCCTATAATGAAGATCCAAAATACGCTTGATCCTCAAGAACATGCGAAGAACCCCATGATGAATATTCTTGAACACATCAAAGGAGCTCAAATTAGGACCCGATAAAACTTTCATTTAACAATAATCCTTATGAGCATCTATCATCCCTCAAGAACATTCATCTAATCTAACATCAACATAACCCCATTCAATAACGAACCGACAAACATAACCCGGCTCTTCATGAATAACCGATTCATACTTGATCAACACCAAACATCAAGAACACCTTCCAACATCTTAATCCAAAACAGTCATCCATTACGGACTAAACTCGGTAATATTCCATAAACCGAAAACAAACATCCAAAGACCAAAAGTAATCACGATTCCATAAAAATAAATCTACGCACCTTAGTAACTGTCGACAATGTCTGGATTAACACATTAAAAACAACATTAACATAAGTAATAATCAGTTTTGTAAAGTAAACAAAGATCCATATCAAGATGAAAATAAGATTAATACCAAAACTCTTGCCGAAGGGTCATGCATGACCTTGAAGAATTGCTCACCCTTGTGATAAGCCATAATCGAATCTTTGTCTTCGGATGGTATTCTAGTATTCAAATGAAAAAACATCCAAATATTCAAATCTAAAATGGTTCCAGATTATAAATAACTTTTATAAACCACGATTTATAAACTGAATATTGAATCGAATTTATCATATGGATGTATTTTATTGATTAGCGATAACATAAAAGTTTCACTCAAATCGGAACATATGATATGGCTATTTTAAAAGTTTATGAATCGGAACATATTATAATGGATGCAGTTCCGTTGATCTCAGTGAAGAAGATACATACCTAGAAGCAAGAATGCATAAAAAGAAGAGTGATGAATGTTGGTTGGAAGATTTGTTAGTGAGAAATTGAGAGTGTGATGGAAGATTGTGCATAATTAAAATATAGAAAAGAGTATTTATAGGGACTAACTTGGAGCTCCATATTCAATATGGATACCTCAAACCCTCTCTAAGGCCTTGATTCAACCCAAGTGACCTCAATTATTATATAGATAGATTACTACCATCCAAACATTATCATCAAACTGTTCGGTTATTTTTACAAACAATTATTTCTTTTATTTTTTTACATGTTTTCTTTGCAAAGATTTGTTTGATTTAATTAATATTGATGTAGAGAAAGTATACGGTACAAAGTACCTTAAAATACAAAGTGTAAGAAGTAACCATAGTACGCCACGTGTAGTTGACGGTTACAAACCAAAAATCTCGTTAGTAAACATCCAAGGGTATTATAGACATTTACATCTCCTTCAATCGCGTTATAATTTTTCACAGATATTTAACTCCCTGTTTTTCGTAAATCAAATTTCAAAATATTCTTAACTGATTACAATATTTTTTTTCTCCACGATTATATTGATACAATCGTTGTGCGATCCTTTTTATAGAAAAATTAAAATTCCATTGAAGAGTTAATCAATATTCTCATGATCTGTAACTTACTCTGTTTTTTTTTTCACCAATTTTTCTAACTGAATCCCGTATATTGTAATCATTATCTGTTTTTATTAACGCAGACTTAAACATATAGCCGGATATTTCAATTGATCTTGATCCAGTTGCACAAGATGATCATTATCTGTTTTTATGTATTTTAATGCATGCGTTTTATGTATTTAATGCATGCGTTTATGTATCAAGGTAAAAAGTTCTTTCCTCTGTCAACACCTGATTCACTGGTAATCATTTTTCAATAACATGCGTTTTATGTATTTTAATGCATGCGTTTTATGATTAATGCATGCGTTTTATGGTTTAATGCATGCGTTTTATGTATTTTAATGCATGTGTTTATGTTTTTACAATGGCTGTTGAATACTATCAGTTTTATAACATGCGTTTTAGTGTATTATAAGTGCGTTTTATCAACATAGCATTTTATTATAATACTCACAGATATAAAGGTGCGTTTTGGTATATTATACATGCGTTTAACAACATCACAATCAGAAATCATTAAAATCAAAGACATACATGCTTCTTTCATAAACACGCATCTAAATTTTGTTTTTATCATATTCATAACTGTATTCTGTACAATCGATTTATGTATTTTAATGCATGCGTTTTATGTATTTAATGCATGCATTTATGTATCAAGGTAAAAAGTTCTTTCCTCTGTCAACACCTGATTCACTGGTAATCATTTTTCAATAACATGCGTTTTATGTATTTTAATGCATGCGTTTTATGATTAATGCATGCGTTTTATGGTTTAATGCATGCGTTTTATGTATTTTAATGCATGTGTTTATGTTTTTACAATGGCTGTTGAATACTATCAGTTTTATAACATGCGTTTTAGTGTATTATAAGTGCGTTTTATCAACATAGCATTTTATTATAATACTCACAGATATAAAGGTGCGTTTTGGTATATTATACATGCGTTTAACAACATCACAATCAGAAATCATTAAAATCAAAGACATACATGCTTCTTTCATAAACACGCATCTAAATTTTGTTTTTATCATATTCATAACTGTATTCTGTACAATCGAAGGCCTGTCATTGTTTTTTTTTTGCTTCTTCATTCTTTTGAATAGATGCTCTGTTTTTTTTTTTGTTTACAGAGTATCTTCTTTATGGAGAAGAGGTTTATGATTTTCCATGATTATAGCAAATCATTAAAACTGTCAATTAATGACATAATTTGGGCGGTTTAATTATAAAAAATTCAAATTCGTTTATGTGTAATTTGTCAGAATTGCCCTTTAATCGTTAACCGCCTTCTTAAAACACGTTGGATAATTACGATCGTGCCATCTTGTTTCTAAACCTAATCAATGGCTGTAATTGCTTCTTACACTTTGTATTTTAAGAAGCTTTGTACGTTAGCCTCTCTCTATTGATGTATATAGTGTGAGGCAAGCAAAATGAAGCACTAGTGAGTAAGCAAAATGGATTTATGGAGTGGTTTCGGAACCGCCTTATAAAATAAGGCATCATGAAATCAAATAGCGAATTTTCGAATTATTCGAATCAAATTTTTTGAATAATTTTTTTTACTGAATTCGTATTCAATTCGAATTCAATTAAAAGCTGACCAATTCTATTCGAATTCGTAGTCGAATAAAAAACTCAATTCGAATTTGATTAGAATTCGTATAAGAAACTCGAATTCGAATAAATTCGTTTAAGATTAAGACTTAGGTTATGGTCTGTCAGACTTGGGTTTAGTAATTGGCTAATTTATTACTTAGGTCAAATTCTTAGATTAGATCATGTTCTAAAGTTGTAGGTGTGTATATAATTATATAATTATATATATATATATAGTGGAAGTATATGAAGAAAACCCCCCCAAATGAAAAAACTCTAGGAAACCCATCCCTTGGCCCATGTTATGCCACATCATCAAAGACAATTTCACCCTATATTATATTAAGAAGGGCACAATGGACAATTTAACTCTACCCCTTCTCTCTCTCCATATATATATGTTTCCCCCTATCTCTCTTCATTTTATTTTCAAATTCAAATCAAATCACCCTCCTCTCTCTACCCTCCCCTCTCTCTGTCTCTCTAGAACCACCACCACCACAACCACCACCACCGCCACCTACCATAACAACTTCTTCTCCATTTCTGTTCAAACGAAACGAAGAATTGAAATGAAACAGAGCGGCTCTGAAAAAAAAAACATTGATAATATCAAGAGCAACAACAACAAGCTTAACAAAGGGTTTAACTGCTTCCATCTGATCAAGTCCCTGAAAATCACCTTTACCGAAGTCGTTTTGGTCACACGATCCAGAAATCATAACCATGGGCCAAGTATTAATAAAGGCGTTGGAGAGACCGGCTAGATCGTGGACACAACTGGGTCCAGACGGTTAACAGGAAACCGGGTCAACCGGTTAAGTAGCCGTAGGCAGAGGCGGCGTAACGGGCTGATTGTTCGTTGGGTGTCATCTTTATTAACAGGTTCGTTTCAGATTTGATGTTCTTGGTTTCTTGAAATTTTTAATTTTGTAGTGGGTTTCATATTTTGATGTTGTTTGATTGAAATGTGTGATCTATTTTGTTGGTTAGTGGCCACTGTCTTGGAAGATTGGAGGTATGTGATTTGGTGTGAACCTAACCTGACTTTAAACATTAGATGGTTTGGTTTTGTGTTTGAACTAGTTAATGAAACCAATATTAAAATCAAAAGAAAAATGGTGATGTGGACGATGCATTGAACAATAATAATGATAAAATCAAATGAAAAAAAATGGGGATAAGATGAGTCTTTTCCAAAACAATATAATGTATAATATTAAATCTTTTTGATTTTTTTATTATGTGTAAAAAAACATGGCTCAACGGACAATAATAATGATAACATTTTTTGGGGATGGTTTTTGGTTGCATACCAAGTGTTTGATCAAATGCTTGAATGAAAATGTTATTATTGTTACACATGACATTTTTTGGGGATGGTTTTTGGTTGCATACCAAATGTTATTATTGTTACACATGACACTATTTTAGGACGATAACATTTTTTTTTCCGCTTTTTATGTATATATATTTTTTTAAAACATTTGACTTATAAAACTGGGGGCATACAATATGTTTGAACCACCTAAAATTGGGTACGTAGGTTATTTGTGTCAAGTAGGAACCACTTAAAATTGTACATTGATTTCAGTCTAACCTTTTTAATGTTTTCGTTGTGAATATGAGTATTACCTAGATAACATATGTTAAGACGTGTGTTTAAAACTGGGCCATACAATATGTTTTGAAAGAGACCAACTAACGTGTGATGCTATTTTTTGCGATCCGAGTCTTGTATGCTCACACACGTTAGTGATGCTAACACATGCTAGTATATGCCCAACTAACAGGTGTTAGGGTCTATATGACATACGTTATTTTCGGTAACACATATGTTTTAGAATATGCTAACACATGCTACTGATGTCTTTTATTATATTATTATATATTTCATTAATATGAGGATAATTTTTTGGTATATGCTAACACATGTTAGTGATGCTAACACATGCTAGTATATGCCTAACTAACAGGTGTTAGGGTTCATATGCCTAACTAACAGGTGTTAGGGTTCATATGACATACGTTAGTATGTGCCCAACTAACATGTGTTAGCTTTCATATGACATATGTTATTTCAGTAAAACATATATTTTTAGAATACACTACACGTGTCAGTGATGTCTCATTATGTGTTTTGGAGAGGCCAACTAACACGTGTTATCTTTTTTTTTTTTGTAGGTGAAGAGATGTTTTCGTGTTAAAGATGAAGATGGGTATCAAGAACGAAGCATAGCTAGATCTTTTTTATGTTGTTATGATAGTTTTTTTTTTTTTTTTTTGAAAATTCAAAAATAATTATGTTTGTATGAACTGTTTTTTTATATGTTTTAGTGTTGATTGTAATGATCATTTTTATCAATTATAAAATAAATACACATTTTATGTGTCCTTTTTATTATGTTCTTTTAGTATATGCCTGTTAACACATGTTAGCAATGTCTCACACAAGGTCAGAATTTTGTATCACAACACTAACGTATGTTAATTTTGGTGCTGGAAAAAGTGCCATAAAGTATGAGAGAGGTGACTTGACAAGTGTCAAATCAACCTTTTTAAACCTAGGATTTAAAACATTAAAGTTGCCCACTTGTTTATTTAAGATTACCTTAATGCCCTTATTCCTATTTTTTATTTTAGTGGCCCACTTGCTTTTAAATATTATATACAAATTAATTATGAACCATTGATCAAACTTGATCAATGGTCACAATAGAGTTTGCAAGGTTTTTCCAAAAGATAAAGTTTCCATATTATCCACACCCTATATATATATATATATATATATATATATATATATATATATATATATATATATATATATATATATAGTGGAAGTATAGGGAAAAACCCTCTCAAATGAAAAAACCCCAACAAACCCATTGAATGGACCATATTCATCCACATCAACCAAACCAATATTTCATAATATTATATAAGGAGGGGTAAATTGGACATTTTCATCACCCCCTTCTCTCTCTTCCTATATAAATTGTTTTCCCCCCTCTCTCTCTTCATTTTTTTCAAATTCAATTTTCAGAATCTTTCCTCTCTCTCTCTACCCTCCCCTTTCTCTGTCTCTCTCTAGAACCACCACCACCACCAACACCACCACCACCAACACCACCACCACCATTACAACAACTTCTTATCAACTTCTTCTACACAAAAGAACATCGAAGACACGCCGGATCTGAGGATAGCCGCCTAGAGAGAGGGAGATGAAAAACTGATTCGAACAATAAACCACCATCGAAGACGTGCCGGATCTGAAGCTGTACGTCACGCGTATGATAATACTCTTTTTTTTTGTTAGTGTTAAGAGTGTGATTTGATTTAATACTCGTTTTTTAATTAAGGGGAGTATTGATGTGTTTTGATGTGATCATTGGTATCTTGAATCCACTGATTCGAGCCTAAGATCGTGTCCTTCAAATCCATATAATCAGTTTGTTTTTGTCACATCGGATTATTTTGATTTTGGAGATATTAAAATATGTTTTTTGCAGAACATGATAAATCTGATTATTGTGACTCCATTTTGATTTATGATGTGTTCAGAGTGTCTTTCCTCTATTTTAATATATAAGACAATTCAATAATAATAACATTCTTTCCTATATTTTAATACATAAGAACATTCAATAATAATAACATTCTTTTTTCTATTTTAATACATAAGAACATTCAATAATAATAGCATTTTTTAGGGATAGTTTTCGTTAGAATAATAATAACATTTTTTGGGGATAGTTTTTGGTCGCACACCAAGTGTTCGATCAAATGCTTGAATGAAAAAAAAAAAAACTTATGTTAACATTTTTTTTTATTTTTTTTTATTATTATTTTGTTTATGTTAGATTTTTATTGGATTGGGGACATGAGGTTGATGGATCACATGTGATTGATGAATAAATTTGTAGTCTTTTTATGTTAGTATATGCTAACACATGTTAGTGATTCCCTATTATGTGTTTGAGGATCCCAAACTAACATGTGTATCTGTTTCAGTGGTGGTTTACATGAGTAGGCTATTGGAAGAAGGCGGCGTTGATGATGTGGCTGTGGTAAGTGATGTTTTTTTTATAAAGATTATAGATTTTTTAATCTTTTGGTGAATAGGGTGTTTAAATAATTTTTGTATTCTATTTAATAAATTTTTGGCAAGTGAAATTGTTACGAACTCGTATAGGGTATATGTCTATTTTTTTGCGGTCCGGGTCTTGTATGCTCACACACGTTAGTGATGCTAACACATGCTAGTATATGCCTAACTAACAGATGTTAGGGTTCATATGACATACGTTAGTATGTGCCCAACTAACATGTGTTAGCGTTCACATGACATACGTTAGTATGTGCCCAACTAATTGCAGATTTTTGGTGTTGTTTTATACACATGTTAGTGATGCTAACACATGCTAGTATATGCCCAACTAACATGTGTTAGCGTTCACATGACATACATTAGTATGTGCCCAACTAATTGCAGATTTTTGGTGTTGTTTATACACATGTTAGTGATGCTAACACATGCTAGTATATGCCTAACTAACAGGTTTTAGGGTTCATATGACATACGTTAGTATGTGCCCAACTAACATGTGTTAGCGTTCACATGACATACGTTATTTCAGTAAAACATGTGTTTTAGAATACACTAACACATGTCATTGATGTCCCATTATGCGTTTTGTAGAGCCCAGCTAACACATGTTACTTTTTTTGTAGGTGAAGAGAAGTTTTTGAGTTAAAGATGATGATGAGGATCAAGAACGAAGCATAGCTAGATTTTTTCTATGTTGTTATTATAGTTTTTTTTTTGAAAATTCACAAATAATTATGTTTGTATTAAACGGTTTTTGATATGTTTTAGTGTTTATTGTTATGATCGTTTTTATCATTTCTTAAATAAATACACATTTTATGTGTTCTTTTAATATGTTCTTTTAGTATATGCCTGGTAACACATGTTAGCGATGTCTCACACGAGGTCAGAATTTTGTATCACATCACTAACGTATGTTAATATTGGTGCTGGAAAAAGTGCCATAAAGTAGGAGAGAGGTGACTTGACAAGTGTCAAATCAACCTTTTAAAACCTAGGATTCAGAAGTGTCAAATCTCATGTTTAAAATTACCTTAGTGCCCTTAATTACATTTTTTATTAGATTGGCCCACATGCTTTATGATTATTATATTCAAATAATCATGGACCATTGATCAAGCTTGATCAATGGTCATAAGAGAGTTTGCAAGGTTTTTCCAAAAGATAGGGTTTCCATATTATCCACACCCTATATATATATATATATATATATATAGGATTTGGTTCAAATGAGAACCTTTTCCCAAATTGAGAATTAGAGAACCATTCTGGGCCACACATTTCTCTAAGACAATTTTTTTTTTTTTTTTTTTTTTTTTTTTTTTGCAAAAATCGCTGCTTTATTTGTAAGGAAATTTTTATTTTTATTTTTTTTGTATTTTTTTTTTCAGTATACACATGTGTATAATTGCATTATATACATATGTATAATGCTATATACACATATGTATAACTGAAATATACACATATGTATAGCTGAAAAATGCTATATACACATATGTATAATTGCTATATACACATATGTATATATGTCATATACACATATGTATAAATGAAAAAAAAATTCAAAAAAAATAAAAAAAATTTTTTCTTTGCATAAAAATGTGCGATTAAAGCAAAAAAAAAAAAAAAAAAAAAAAAAAATTTTTTTTTTGCCTTTATATGAAATGTGTGGCTCATAATGGTTGTCTCAGTTCTCAAATAAGGGTTGGTTCTCTTAGGATCCCTACCCTATATATATATATAATAAATATGTATTATTTTTATTTGAATCGAATTTAAAATCATAAATTTGTATTTGATTCGTATTCAATTTACTGAACTCGAATTCGAATTCTTGATCATCGAATCGAATTCTTGATAATCGAATCGAATTAAGTCGAATTTCGAATTCGAATTGAATTCTGAACGCCCCTAGTTTTAACGCAGTTACACGCTCCAAAAAAGAATAGAACCGCCTGAAGACCTTAATATTTTATAGAAGCTACTCGTTGAAAATTATTTCGTTTTTCCAAACCGCTTCAAAATTTACAGATGTTCTATAGATTCCTGCTTTGGGCGGTTTCTAAACGGTCTCAAAAGGTATTTTTAAAGAAAAATACAACTCTTGTAGATTTTATGCTTTCAATAATTTTAGGACTTTTAGACTTTTCATCAAATCCTTGTTTAAATAAAGGATTCCAAAAGTGGCACGTGTAACATTTTACAGTCGTATATAATAAGATAAGATGGATTATCGTGCTCAAGAGAGAGGTGAGAATTTAGAAAATTATATTCGGATAGCTGAAGATGTAACATTTATTTTTATTTAACTATTAAATGTAGTAAGTCATTTAACTGATAATGATTATATAAACATTTATGAGTTACATCTTTTGGATATTAAACCTGTATAATATACGGACTGTAAGCTACATAACATGATAAAAATATTCAAATGATGTTCATCCTGTTAAAATGAAACTCACATCAATTTGACACCAAATGAAAAAGTTCACATCCAACACTTTGACACAAATTTATTGTTTCGAGTCGGCTTCCCCTTCCCATTTTGCATGCAACCGCTCTCTCTTCACATTTTGCATGAAAAGCTACAAATCCGGGGTCTCAGCTGTTGGATTTACTTATCAACGAGTCTTTAAACCGCAAAATTTCACTAAAATAGGCGGTCGACACAAAAGCAAACAGCTATCTTAACTATTATTTATTCACATATAATAAGTTATATCAAAAATAAGTTTTTGTAGCTTTTTTTTTTTTTTTTTTTTTTTTTTTTTTTTTTTTTTGTAGCTATATAGTATTAGAATATACTATTTTCTTTGACTACAGATATAATATACGGGTCACTAAATATTATTATTTAGTTTCACATTATTTTAAGTTGAAATATGAAAAAATGGTTCCAAACGGGTCATATTAAAATTATTTCACATGTTTATGAATAGAAAGGGATTAGTTTATAAAAAAATATTGAAAGATTGCTGATTTAAGAAGTTTAAGGAAGGCAGAGCTGACAGAAGTTATCAACAAAGCAAATCCAAGTCATTTGCTTATCTTCCTAGATACAGTTGAAGATCTTAACTGTTTTTTTTTTTGGGTCAGTTTTTTAAGCAGCTTAATCCTTGTTGACCGAAAAAGGAGAATGGTTGAGGTTTTTCCAGATCATTTGAGGAAAGAATGGAACAAATGGCAGCTAAGAGGATTGGTACTTGTCAGCCTTGCGGTGCAAATTTCGTTAATCTTTAGCGGAAACCGGAGGAAGTATGTTGCGAAGAGAAGGATCAGAATTTTTATATGGTCTGCTTATATGATGGCAGACTGGGTAGCCACTGTTGCACTTGGCCTACTTGTTGACAGGCTAGGGAATTTTGGCATCTTGGGCAATAGCAACGAAGATTACGGAGATCTAAAGCTGATGGCATTCTGGGCACCCTTTATGTTGCTTCACCTTGGTGGGCCTGACACCATTACGGCTTATGCGTTAGCTGATAACGAGTTATGGTTAAGGCACCTGCTTGGGCTTGTTGTCCAAACAGCTGCAGCTATTTACATAACTCTTCTGGCATGGGAGAGCACCCTTATATCCTTCCTCACTATCCCCATGTTTCTATGTGGCATTGTCAAGTATGGTGAGAGAACATTTGTCCTCAAGTCCGCCAACCGGGACCAGTTTCGTGATTCAGTTCTCACGGATAAGGATCCAGGCCCTAGTTATGCCAATTTTATGGAGGAATTTTGCTTAAAAGAAGCAGAAGGGTACTATGTCAATGCTGCTCAAGTGGAAGAGGGACACTCACCAGGATATGATCCTGAAAACACCACACGCATTCCATTTATTCCCGATCCTCGTGTAAGAGGAAGTCTTCACATAGCAGATTACTTCTTTGAAACTCTAAAGTTCAAGCGGCTCTTTGTGGATCTCATTCTTGGGTTCCACACGCGAGATGAGAGCCAAGCTTTCTTTGAGAAACAAGAATACAACACCGCCTTTGAGGTGATTGAGGCTGAACTTGGGTTTGCCTATGATGTCTTCTACACCAAAGCACCCATCATATATACTCCTTTTGGTTTATTTTTCCGTCTTATGACTTCCTGCATCACACTTACCGTGTTGTTGACTTTCGCTGCATCCATACGTGTGAAATCCCATACGCATCATCTCGTTGATGTTGTAATTACCTACATATTGCTGATAGGTGCTATGTTGCTTGAAGCATATGCAGTCAGATCTTTGCTTTTATCTGACTGGGCATATTTATGGTTCAGCCGTATTTCTTCCAAGATTCCATTATTTGGCGGCCGCCTAGTCACGTCACTCCATTCAGTACAGAAAGGCAAAAGATGGTCAAACTCTATGTATCAGTACAGTTTGTTAGATTTTTGCCTCAACCAGAAATCCGCAGATTTTCAAGAAATCCTGAGGTTCATCCCAATGCATAATAGGCTTAGGAACTTATGGGAAAAAATGGGGAGTTATAAACCGTTGAAACATCTAGAGGTCTCGCTTGAGCTGAAGTCTTTTATTTTTACGCACTTTAGGGAAAAATCTACGAACACAGAATTGGATCCTCGGGACTTGTTCACATGTCGCGGAGCTGTTTCCCTGAAAAGACAAAGTTACGGAAAGTTTAAATGGACAGTTGATGTGGACTTCGACCATAGCATCCTCATTTGGCATATTGCCACTGACCTCTGCTATAACATAGATAAGAGTAAAAGACCGGACTCAAATGGTAGCAAACAAGATTGGGATGATCACATGAATTACAGCAAGCAACTAGCAGACTACATGTTATATATCTTGGTCATGTGCCCTTTTATGTTGCCCATAGGGATCGGAGTAATTAGATTCAGAGACACATGTGCTGAGGCGTCGGTTTTTTTCAAAGAGAGAAGCATTACTAATAAACTTGAGGCCTATGAAATGCTAGGACATGTTAACACCAAAGTCTTTCCATCAAAAGTGAAGGGGGATAGGAGTAAGTCGGTACTGTTTGAAGCCTGTAAACTTGCAGCTTCATTGAACGAGATGGGCGACCCTAGAAAGATGTGGAAGATGGTGGCTGATGTGTGGGTAGAGATGCTTGGTTATGCAGCAAGTCAATGCAGAGGGTTTGACCATGCTCAACAGCTTGAAAAGGGTGGAGAGCTTCTTACCCATGTCTGGCTTCTAATGGCACATCTTGGCATCACTGAACACTTTAAGATAAATGAAGGTCATGGGAGAGTTAAGCTGGCTGTTACCTAGTAATATATGCTTCCTGTTATTATCATTACTTACCATTTCCGTCCATAATTTTCTTTTTTAATGTAACTATATGTGTAACAATGAAACACCTAAGCTGAATTGCAAGAGTGCCTAGCAAGTATAGTGGATATAGCTTGTAGCAATATATGATTCTTCTTATTATCATTATTTACCGTTTTCTTCCCTCTATAATTTTTTTTAATGTAAGTTATGTATAACAATTAAACACCTAGGATGAATTGCTAAAAGTCTTACTGTGGTTCAATGATGTAATCAACCTATTACACATATTATCCGTAATATCAGGAGATTGTTCTTTCTTGAGGTTACTTGCAGGCTTTGAATCTTTAGGATCATGGGTTTTGGGGGGATTTCTCTACAATCTAGCAATCTCTGTATATTAAGACTTAAATTATAAAGTTCGCTTTAGGCTTGAGGCTCCAGATAAAGGTTTCATAATTTCATGGCCTTGCATGATTTCCCTTTATCTTCCTACATCCCAATTAATCAATAAGATTTATTTTGGTATTAAAAGAATTCAAATTTTATTCTTGATTAATTGCATAAATTTTTTTGAAAATTACACTAGTGCCCTGTGCCCTTATGTTTTTTTTTTTTTTTTTTTTTTTTTTTTTTTTACTTGTTAATAGTTTCTTATTCGTTAGTCTTTAAACAAAAAGGCATGTTAAAACACCAACGCTGACCATTATTCCCCTGCATATTTATTATCATTCCACATTTTTCCCTTTTTGGATCTTATTGCTGTTTATGTGAATACTTAAATCTAGAAACACTAGATTGTCTAAATATGACCAGAGCAAAAGTGTAACAGATAAAAGATTACTTTTGAGAGAAAATTGGTATATTATTGAATGTTTCAAACAATTATATGTCCTTTCTATGCGAAAAGTCTATTTTTAATAGGCTTGGTTATATGTTGACGATTTATAATTGATGATTAATTAAAGACCCAAGTCAATGATAATATATCATGTATTAGTCACCGGGCAGGTTATATGTTGACAAACTGAGCTGACAATGTTTACCCCTGATATAAAAATGTTTAATATTATGTACATATTTGTTTAAATGTCTATTTTTAATAGGCTTGGTTATATATTGACAATTTATAATTGATTAATTAAAGACCCAAGTCAATGACAATATATCATACATAGTCACCGGGCAGGTGGTTGGTACCCAAACTGAGCTGACAATGTTTACCCCTGATATACAAATGTTTAATATTATGCACATATTTGTTTAAATATATGCAACTCAGCTATTAATACTTGACCTTGGAAAAATTGGTATGAACTGCCAGGTAGTTCACAAGTGGGTCTTGGCCCACTCAATTATCTTAAAAAGAGTTCTTACTTGTTTTCTCATTTGCATTCATCTAACTTCTTTTTTACTCTTGAGGAGAGAGAGAGAGAGAGAGAGAGAGGAGAAATGGCTGTTGAAGCTGTTGTATCTGTGGTGATACACCAACTTACAACCTTGCTAACCGCCGAATCAAAATCTTTTGAAAAAGTTAGAGATGAAGTACAAGATGTTTTGGAGAAACTTCACCATCAAAATGATGTTGAACACCAAGGGCAAAGTAACAATGATCTTAAGTTTCTACACAAAGTCTACCGTGTGGGGGACGCAATAGAATCTTTCGTCCTCACAGAGACATATCTAAAAAGGCAGGGTTTTGTCAAGAAGCATAGTTTAATTATTGCGAGTGACTTCAAGCTTTTTAGAGAAGTTCCAGATGAGATGAATTATTCTAAGAGCATGTCCAGGCTCAAATCAGAGTTGAGCAGAATCCGCAAGGAAATTCAAGAAGGGGAAGATGGAAACCCCTCGTCTCTGGGGCAACAACATGGTGCTCATTCAATGAGTCGTCATGAACAACCATGGAAAGAGAGTAATGCTTTTTATGCACCAAAGAGAGAAAAAACCATCTTTAAGAAAGACGTGGATGAGTTGCAAAAGCAGTTGACCAGCAATAAAAAACCACTACAAATCATCTCAATCTTTGGAGATGTTGGCATTGGGAAAACGACACATGTGAAGACAATCTACAACATGGTAAAGGCCAATAAGAAGTTTTCATGCAGTGCGCTGGTAACCGTGAAGCCAGAATGGTCAGTTAGAGATCTTACGATGGCTATACTGCATCAATTAGTTGACGGCCTGAAAGGTGTTGAGAAACTCAGAGATGATGTCCTGGGAGAGAAGCTTCGAGGGTTCTTGGAGAATAAGAAATACCTCATAGTCATCAATGATATAAAAAATCGCAACCTCTTGGATGACCTAAGAGGTGGCTTACCAGATAAGTGCAATGGAAGTAGGGTGGTGATCACTACCCCCAATGAAAAAGTTGCTTCATATGCAGAGGCATCAAACCGCTATCACTTCAAGCCTCTAGACATGGAGGGCAGCTTAAAGCTTTTCATTAGTAAGACATGGGGTAAGAAAGGAATCCCATTCACAACCAACAACATGGAGGATTTGAAAAACAAAATCGCAGAAAGCTGCAAAGGAACGCTCCTGAGAATTGAATTACTTGCTGGTTTGCTATCTACAAGGGAGCAGAACTACAAAGAATGGTCACACGTTTTTGAGCAACCCGATTTTGCTACCAAATCCCCATCATTTGATATTTTAGTATTCTGTTACAATGATGTTCCTATGTGTTTGAAGCCCTGCCTTCTTTATTTGACACTCTTTCGGAAAGGATTTGAAATACCTGTCAGAAGGTTGTTTCGGCTGTGGCTTGCTGAGGGCTTTGTGAAGCCATCGAGAGGGATTGTTCCAGAAGACATAGTGGAGGGATATCTGGAAGAGCTTGTCAAGAGAAACATGGTTGAAATCACAAAAAGGAGATCCGATGAGTCTCCCAAAAAATGCCGACTGATTGGAGCCCTACATGACATGCTCTTGCCAAAGGCCCTAGAAATAGGCCTCTTCCATCTCCACCAAAAGCTGGATGAACACTCAAACGCTACAGAAGAACATAGATTTGGAATTCGCCGGGTGATTGAATACACCAATATCAGGGACTATACAACTTCAAAAGCTTTCAACCAGAATATACAGTCCTACATATCATTCAATGGCCGAAAGAAAGATATGCCTGCCGAAGAGGTGGGGAGATTTTTAAAAACAATCATTGGAGTTAAGGGTTTTGGATTACTCAAGGTGCTCGATTTGGAGGGTGTATATAGACCACGGCTACCGGAGAATCTTGAGAACCTATTTCACTTGAGGTATTTAGGGTTGAGATGGACTTTCTTGGACACTCTTCCTTCTTCGCTTGGTGACCTGCCCTACCTTGAAACACTAGATATCAAGCACACACGTATCACCACTCTACCAAGCTCCATATGGAACATGAAGCATCTCCGTCATCTTTGTTTGAACGGAGCTCGTCTAGACATATCTGCACAATCAGCCATCCATAGAGGTCCAAGCCAGCTGCAGACTTTATGGGGTTTGTTTGTAGACGAGAAGATGGCAGAAAAGATTGGTTCGACGTTGAGGAGAATGACTAATCTTCGGAAACTTGATATAACAAGAGAGTCATCCTCTACAATAACAACTATGACCACCACAGCAGCAACAACTATCACTACCACGATATCCTCCTACGAAGAAATCGGGTCGTGGATATCATTACTGTCTAGTCTTCAATCTTTAAGATTAAGGTCCAAGGACAAAATGGGTCAGCCTTCAGAGCTCATAATTAAACCTATGTCACGTCTAGATAGTCTCTCTCAGCTGTACTTACTAGGACATTTACGTAAGTCTCTTTCTTGGTATCAGATCCCACCTGGACTCAAAGTCCTAACTTTATCAGTCTCACAGCTAGGCGAAGATCCCATGCCAACACTATCTCAGCTGCCGAACTTGATAGTCCTTAGGCTTCTAGCTGCTTCTTATGTTGGGGAAGAAATGCACTGTCCTGAAAATGGGTTCCCTGCCCTCCAAGTTCTTAAACTATGGAAACTGGAAGAGCTTAAAATATTGACCGTTCATGAAGGAACAATGCAGAAACTCCATACCATGGATATCAGGTGCTGCAGAAAGTTAACTGAGCTTCCTCTATCCTTACTACATATACAAAGTTTTGACAACTTGATCCTGACAGACATGCCAAAGCCATTTATTGCTGCCATTAGAAAGAAAAAGAAGAAGCACACTAAGATTGTGGAAACTGAAAAGGATGCTTGAACTGTGGACCTTCTTGCTAACCCAAACATTGTCTCTCCTGACCCAGAAAATAGTTCCTATGATCTTGCAGTCATCTTTTTTTTTTTCTTTTTTTTTTTAATACAGCAAAACAAATTTTACAGGTCACCACAGATTGCTGAGGCTTCCTCCTGAACATGAGTTATTTTGTTTAAGTATTCGTTTCATTTTTTTAAGTTAGGTTGTTAGTAAATTGTTTTCCCATCTAAACCTTTGTAGTTTGTAATGCTCTTATTTTGATCATCGAATTCTTAAGTATTGTTCGCATTTGTTAAATCAACAAAAACCGTCTACCAGCAAGGCGCTAGAGATGGAAAAGGGCCAAGAACAAAATAATTTAAACGGAAGATGGGTCATACAACTAATCTAGTAATCGATTGACTTAGTTGAAGATTTTCTATACTTATCTGAAACCCAAATAAAAGATGCAAGCCTTACGAGTGAATGAAGCCTTTTTATTCATGGAGTTAGTTCTCGTATTCATGCTATAGTGCTATACTATAATTTTCCTCTCATATGCATCCTTATCTGTTTATCAATATACTTTTCCTAACCAAACAGAAAGCCTTAGATTAGTGATACACGTCTAATAATGTTTAAAGCAAATGCTGCAACAGCATCCTAAGATAAATCAAGAGGTACTTCATGGTAGTGATTGTCACTCCCTCACAACTTCACAAGGGATTAGCAAAAAACTGTAAATTTGATCAGAGAATAGAGGATTCAATGAACAGTTTTGATTCTTTTGTATTCATCTCAATGTACAAGCATCTCTATATATAACTAGAAGTTAAGCTAGTAAAAACAAACTAATTGACAAGCAAGATTAAAACTAATTGCTAATAACAAACACTTATGTTAAATTCCAGCTGTTATGTTAGGCTGATCCATGTCATCTGGAACTAGTAATTTTACTTTTGAAGGTATTTGGGACTTGATTCCAGGCGAGGATATCAGGCGACAAGTTCAGGGGATATTTCTGTTGGGTTAATCGGGTTTGGTTCACGGGTCACGGTTCAATAGCTTACGGGTCACGGGTCGATATCTTAGTGTGTTTTATTTGATGATCAAATAAAGGAAGGAAACGTGGACTTGACCAAGTAATTCGGAAGGACGTTGGATAGTGCATGACTGCACGTTGGGCAAAAGAATAGGGCATGGAGCTACAGGTTCTTTAGTAGAATATTATTATCGTTTGTTATTCCCATGTACTTTTTTGTATGGCTATATATAGCATTTATGTTTGTTGAATACATGTACTCTTTTCATTTTATAAAGAAGCATTTTCCTTCATTCATATCTTCCTCTGCATATTCACATACAGTGAGTTTTGTGTGTACGTTACGTTAACTTGGGCCTGAAACCAACAATTTTGAGTTCACTGTTGAGTACAGAAGTGGGAAGGAGAGATGCATACATATCAAATGAGAAAGAGAGATGACCCATAGTATCCTAAAAAAGTTATCTTACAGATGAAAGAAGAGAGCAGTGGTGCACAATGCTGACGTAAGAAACTGCTCCAGACAAGGCCCTTAAAATTTTCTGTCAACAAAATAAACAACAGATTTAAAACTCCAACTCATAATTTGTAATTTAATCTCAGTTTGTTCGAAAGTAAACAAACTATAGCTACATTATAATAAAACGGATCCAAAAAGCAACAAGTTATAAGCTCGAGTTTTTTAACTAGTCAAATACTTATATTTGGTGAACATCCTTTCATGCTCTCAATTGAAATGTATTAAAATTTAACATGTTAAATATGACTACAAAACAACATTATTATTATAAAACTGATACAAGTTATATAAAAGCATTTGCATTTGTACACTTGACCTTTTGAGATCTGATTAATTGAAAAGACTTAATTCAACTTCAAACTCTCAACTAACCAGAATAATAGCATATTATCATACTCATATTAACATGAACATGCAATTAAACACAAATCATAATAGTTGTATCAAGAGTCAAGACCTAAATAAGTACGGATGTAGTTTTCATCTCACACAGGCATTTCATCAAGCAATTGGTATGCATAAGCAAAACAATACAGACCTGTCGAACAATTGGGAGCAGATGGAAGATAAATAAACTATTTAGGGCTTGAAAATGTAAGTCAAATTATGGAGAGTGGATGGGCACATAAATACATAATGTGTTTGAAAAAGTGACTTACAAATTAATTCTACGACAGAAGGCATTGATTGAGCTGCAATCTTCGAACACCGAATGTGTGTTAGTGTGTGGTTTCGTAGTGGAAAGATAAAGAGGAAGATACAGGTTCATGCCATTCGAAAACTTGTAACAGATGATATATATAAATATCATTGACGTCGAATGAATGAATGAACCGTAATCAACCCCGTACTTATCTGGCAACAGAGAGATCGATGAAATCAGAGAGAGAGAGGTGGTTAGGGAGAAGAGAGGGGAAAATGAGTGAAGGGTTAGCGGCAATGTTTTTAAAATCGGATAGGAAAATGAACCGGACACTTGGTTCATTGATCAGACCGGTTTGACCAGTCGGACCCGGATCTGAGAATCGGACGACGCCATAAATAAATAGATATTTATGTAGCTCTCGTATGTTTTAATTTTTATATACTAACTAGACTATTTAATTTTTGCTAAGAAAACAACCCATGTAAGCCCAAACTATTTTTTGACAAATATCTAAAGGGTTATATGGTTCACTAATTTAGGTAATCCTAACCCCATAACTAATTAGGTATGTTTGTCACAAACCCGTTTTAAAAACCCGTCGGGTTTATATCGGGTAATTACCCGTCGGGTATCGGGTATATCTGCGGGTTTCAGGTAAACCCGTTAATTTTAAAAATTTATCCAATGAGTATATCTGACTAAAAACATGTCGGTATCTATTGCGTGACTACTAACCAATACATTTAGCATTATCAAATATGTATATAAATGATCACAATGTATAAATATAAAATAGTTAAATCATATAAAAACACTAAAAGACATAGATAACACATATTATACACAAATAATTGGTGTTTTTTCTTTTTTTCTTTTTTTTTTTTTTGAAGAATATGACTATCTAAATGGACAATTAGATATATTATGAATAAATATTTTAAAAGATATATAGGAAATTACATCGGGTATCAAATCGGGTAAACGGGTATACTTTATCGAGTAATTGGGTCGGGTAAATGGGTATATCATCAAATCCCAAACCCGTGAAAAAAATAAAAACTAATCCCATACCCGGACCCATACCCGATTACCTGACCCCAAACCCGTCCCAAATGTGTCGGGTTTCAGGTTTACCCATCGGGTTCGGGTTTGATTGCCATCCCTATCCACTATGCAGATATTAGGTTTTGACAGTGCACAAATAATGAAACCTAAACTTGAGTTGCATATTACCTTTGTGTTATTTCTTCTT
The DNA here is from genome assembly GCA_028751855.1 of Ambrosia trifida. Lineage (NCBI taxonomy): Eukaryota > Viridiplantae > Streptophyta > Magnoliopsida > Asterales > Asteraceae > Ambrosia > Ambrosia trifida. Next base: position 13,767,075 of record CM054123.1, on the reverse strand, counting down.
CCTCACCCATCTTGAAGTTGATTAGTAACAAAGATCTATTAGCATGACGTTTCTACAAGATCTACTACCATTTCCATTAATGATATTGATCAACTGCAATACATAATCGACACCCATCACTTTCTTCTTCTCCACCGTCACATCCTTATTCTCCGGCCTCCTCCACCCACCATCACACAACCACCTCATTTACTGACTAGTTTAGTTTAAGTTTGATGGAGCCGGCCCGACCGCTATTTTTTTACCGAATTTGCGGTCCAACCGCGGGTCTACGTTCCGGCCGGTCCACGGCTACGTGCAAGATAGGTCCAACACCTGAACCGGACCGGATAGGCTTACGGTCTCCGGTCGAACCGCTGGCCGATCCGGATTTTAGGTTCCTGATTAGTTGGGCTGGGTTGGGGTTTTTTTTTTTTGAATTTTGAACATCATTAAAAAAAGGCGCGTCTTCAAACCGAAGACCGCACAACGGAAAACCATTACAATATGTACAATGAGAACTTGACCCAATCCTTTCACTCTAAGTCTTTATACTTAGACCGGTGTTTCAACCAAAAATATAACAAAAATTTAACTCTAGCCACTAAATCTTGAGCCTTCATTTGATTACCATTAAACGTCTTCTCGTTCCTCGCTTGCCATAGCAACCACATAGTCACCACTCAAAAGGTTATCATATAAAACGGGCATAAACAGTCTCATAATATGGTACAAATTAAGGTAATATTGTAATATTTAATACTTAATTCGTTCCTATTTGTATTTTGCAGGAATATGGAGCTCCAAATCGGAAATAAAGGATTTCCGGGCAAAAACAAACAAAAATAGGAGATTCCTGAAGATACGAGACTATCAGCCGGTTCATTATATGTATTGAAGACAATCCCGGGACTTAAACAACACTAAAATCAGCCCCGGAGTGACCAAGCACGCCCACGCACACCCGCACGAAGGTCCAGTTCACGAGAGATCAACGCAACAAACTTGGAGAGCAAGAAATCAGAGCTAACAGACATTGCACGCCCGTGCATCACCATGTGCACAGCCGTGCGAGGGACAAGAGGTACAGACAGAGTCTACAATGCAGCAACAGAACGTACATGAGACAGCGTGCACGCCCTCGACACAAGTTGGCACGACTGTGTAGCCCTTGGAGGTCTATATATAGCAAGCCAACCCCCACCATTTGTTCATCCCTTCTTGTGCTCTCTTGGGCCGACTATCAAGCTTCTTCCAAAGATCCTGGGGTCCCTTGGGAGGCCTTCTGGTCCTCCTAACATCCCTCAGTGGTTAGGCTTCGACCTACCTTGATTAGCTTGGCTAAGAAGAGGATCGTTGAGTAGTTATGCAATAAAACATCGAGGGTCGTGAAGATCATGAGAGAATACATATTACTTGGAGATGGAGAGCTTGTCTATGAGCAGCCATGATCCTTGTGTTGATCATTCTATGGTTGTATCTTTCTTGTATTTGCGAACCCGCTTCGATTCGTAAACTTTATTATTATTAATAGTAGTTTATTTTAGTTATTTGTTGTGTTATCTTCTAATATTTATTTGTTTATCTTAGTGACAGGTTTGAATGATGAATAACTTAATAACAACTTTAACTTAATTAATCAATGGTATAATCAGCTTTTGGTAGTCCCGAGCTAGATCCAAGGCGAGGAAACCGGTAGTGAGACAGATCCTTCGGGCTTCTGATATCCAAACCGGGTTCTAAGCAATGGCTTCTGAAGTGGACCAGATCTGAGTGACACATTTCTGGTTCATACCAAATGATTGGGTGATCTTCTTGGCAAAGGATGGTTTCCCTACGGACGCACCAGTGATCTTTTGTATCATACGACTTTAGGACTATGTGCCGCCTTTGTCTAGGACCTCATCCAGCTTGGGAGGTTATGGGTTGGGTAATTAAGTCATCATTCACCAACTTTATCAGGCCTGCAAAGTGTCACTAAGATAAATAAAATAAAGGTTCTTTAATCTAGTTCTCTTTAGTACAACGCCGTTAACCAATGGAGAGACCGCCTTCCTGTGACAACCGTAAGAGAGGTCTTTCAGCTTTGACCGTTAACCAATGGGGATACGTGGTTGCCAGGATAAAGAGACTCTTCAGTACGGAACGCGAGGACTAAGGTAAGGTGTACGATGTCCTTAGCCAGAGTGAAGCCTCCAATATAAGAAGATGATAATTTAGAAGACCCGAAGACTTGACCGCGGTTCGAGGAGCTCGCTATACACGAGGCCCTGGCAAAGTACCCCAGGTGGACGCACGCTAGAGAGGTTTAGCATTCTACTTAGTAGTCGCCTTCGCTTCTCTATCAAGGATTCGGCACTTCAAGATCACTCTCGTCTTTCGCACAATTAACTATAATAAATTATTAATTATAATAGTAAACTTAACTACTTAGGCGAAGGGTCCCGAGATGTGCATATCTATCTACTATTTTATCCCACCTTAGTTTTAATAAAAACCAAACCTTTTTAAAAAACTCTTTTTAAAGAACCCCCCCGTTTTATTTTCTTTTCAAAACCCGATCAGTCAATTGATGAATGGTTGAGTAGGGGAAAGTGTGAACCTTGGAATATGATACTCAATACTTACCACTGAAACTATACTATGCACGTCAGGTTCTCTGCCTATGTGTTGGTTTTAGTTTCCGAAGTAAATATTGTTTACTTTATAAATTTAAAACTTTGTTAAAACCGGTTTAGTAAAAATCAGTCTTTTCCCCCAAACCACTGTTTTGTGATTGTAAAATCAATTTTTTTGGCACCAGGGAAAATGACACTCTTTTAATACTAAAACCAAACGCATCAAAGTTTTTGACGCCGTTGCTGGGGAACACAATGGTTTCCAAAGAAAGACCCTTGTCACTTGATTGATCGGTTTATTTTTTTTTCATTTTATTTTCACTTTATTTTTCTTTTTGTTTTCAATCTTCTTTATTTTCCTTTTTCATTTTATTTCTGCTTTATTTTCGATGATTGCGGTTGTTTCTAGTTTTCTTTGCATGTCTCCTTCAAGATTAGCTACCTCGGAAGAATTCCCGTGGAGAACGCCGAAATCGCCAAGATCATCAACTTTTATTTTGGAGGGTTTTTATTTCTTCTTTATTTTCGTTAGAGGTCGGATTGCCATTCCTTGAAAAACGCCAAGTAAGTACCGGAAAAAGTGGAAACTGAGACCGGGTGCAGTTTTTCAAAAATTTAGAATTTAAACTGTTTTCGAACTTAAAATGTGGTTTTAAAAATTAATTTGGGAAAACCCGACTAAAACTTTTAAAACCGGCCTTAAAAATAGTTTTAAAATTGAAAAACGAGAAAAACGGGAGTTTAGCAGAGGTGCATGCCCGTGCCAGTCATGCAAATCAGACTCTTTGGGGTATTTAAAAGGGCTTTGACTTGTCAAACCTATTTTTCATCTTCCCCAAGCACGACCCGCCGTCGCCACCCCGCCGAAAACCCCCATTTTCCCACCATTTTCCTTCATTCCACGCCCCATTCTTCAGTGTAAGGTATGTATACTCGACCCTAACACTTTTTATGTGTTTTATGTCCAGATATGTCCGTTTTCTTGAGGTTTTGAGTAGTTAGGGTTCTTGATAAAAATCTTAGTTTTCTAGTGTTTGTGGCCCGAATCTGAGCATGATATTGTAGGAGAATGGTTAGGGGAACACTAGGATTGAAATGTTGGGGAGATTTTTGAGAAACCTTGCGAAAAAATTTTCGGGAAAACTGATGGGTTTGAAAACCGTCACTTCAGTTACAAGCACGACCGTGCACAGCAGTGTATCGAGGTCGTGCTTGACCAGAAAACCGTAAGAAATTTCCCGCGTAATCAGTCTGACTCACCAGACTGAGCACGGCCGTGCACCCTAAGTGCAGGGGCCTGCTTAGTCAGTTAATGCACCAGAACTTTTTAAGTTTTAAAATTTAGCTTGTTTTTGCTAATTTAAAAACAGTTTTAGGGTATTTTAGGAAAAAAAACCAATTTAAACAGTTGAACCAGTAGAAACACGGACTGCAGACTGAGCTGCACGACCGTTCTCCTTTCCTAAGCACGGGCGTGTAGCCACTAGACCCAGATTGTTTATTTTCTGCAGAAATTTTTAAGTTTTAAGGCTGAACCGATTCTGTTGTGTTTTGTAGGTTATGCCTAGGATGAAAAGGCCAGCTTTGAGATCACCATCGGTTTCATCAGATTCCCACCATTCACCTCACTCACATCAGTCTAGAGAGTCACCCCCACTACCCTCATCGGAGATATATACTATTCAGCCAAATGAGGATTTTCTTAATGTGGTACACCTATGGACGTACTTCAGCAGGACCGGGATAGAGAGTTATGCTCGCAACCGGCTGAGAATAATTAAGAGGAGATCATTGGGGCCTCATTTGCCAGTGGACTATGATGCGCTTGAGGAGGTTAGGCTCGAGCCCAAGTTTACACACCTACTTTCTCATCAGTGGGACCGGTTCTTTTGGATCAGGGAGACGGTGTACAGGGAGCTCACTCTTAAGTTCCTGGCTTCATTTGTGTACACTCCTCTTGCTGCTGGTGTTAACAAGATTTCTACCAGGTGTATTGGGTTTAGGATGGCACGAAATGGTGCAGGATTACCTTAGCTGAGTTCGGGGTTCGTATGGGGTTATATAGACAGTGGGAGACGACCGAGCCTATTTTTACTGATAGTCTCTTCTCGTGGCCCGATGGGATGGGGACAACGGACTTTTGGCCTACCATTCGGAGGTTGAGTGGGACCCCAGGAAGCATAAGTGATCCAGCTTTCCTGACCCACTTCATCGCTGGATACACATGATCATTGCCAGGACTTTAGGGGCCAGAAAGGACATCACAGGGGGAGTGAATGAAAGAGAGGCATTTCATCTTTTCTGCATCCTCGAGGGTCAGCATTGTAATCTTGCCCACGTTGTAGCTGAGTTCTTATCTCGCAGTTATGGCACCAAACCAGCTAGTCTCATTTATGGGGGCCCGTATATTACTCACCTCGCACATCATTAGGGGTTCTCACCCATGAGGTGATATCTGGACAGACAGCTTATGAAAAGGTCCGCCCCTTGGGTATTGATACAATGAAGCACACCGAGGTTATAGACAAGGAGACACTAAATGGGATAATCTTTTCACGAGGAGCTAGGCTGGCTTATAAGTGTGTGGGTTTTTATATGCCATGGGTACACTCATAAGTCCCTCCACTTCTACCAAAACACTCAAAAGATCAAATACTAAGTTGATTAATTAACTAGTTGTGACAACCTGCACCCTCCACTCTTCATAAATGTGCATAATTAGTTCCTTAACTATTTTAAAATTTTCATTTTTAACCCTCGTATTTTAATAGGACCAAAATTCAAAAATTAATAAAACTTATAATTTTTATAAGTAAAAGTATGCATATTTTATACTCACATCTACACCCGGGCACGTATGTTTCAGACCTTGATACTCAAAGTCCTTAATTTTCGGTCCTATAACAACTTAGAAACAGAAGGAAACAAGTCTATAACTTAAAATTGATTAAATTAGAAAAAAAATGATTTTTTTAGCTTTCGCTGTCCGATGCGACAGTTAAACAGTCAAAGTCTCAGTCAAAGTCCTAGTCAAAGTCTTAGTCAAACAGTCAAAATCCTAGTCAAATAGCCAATTCATCATAAAACCTTACTTTATGGTGTTGACCAATTTTAATGGCTAATTGAATCCAAAACTAGTATACAAACCCACCTATGACCCATTGCACTTTGCACCTCAAAATCGATTGTTTCAATTCGATTAAACTCTCCCTCATACCTTTCTTCTATAGTATATTACTTCTACATTTGAAGCTTTGATTATAAGCTCTCGTAATTGGCGAATTGGAAGCGGGATATTTTTCTTATTCGGTTTCTTTTCTTCTAAATTGGACTAGTTTCGTTGTTGAGTCTTTGGATTGCTCGCATTTTCACGCTCGCTTAGTCATCTAGTTATTTGGCGAAAGTGAGTATTTCCTATCCCCTTTTTTTGTCTTTATTAACTTTTGGGGTGTTACATGTACACTTATACAAAATACACATACAAGTTCACATTTTTACAATACAATTCTAGTACACTGTGCATTTGCTTACATACGTGCTTTATACGTACACCTTACATGTAGAATACATTTGTACTTAGTGAAATCATTAACCATGTACAAGCCGACCTTAACATTGGATAGCGCTATTGGATTGACAACCCGCCTAGGTTGATTCTCCCCCTTTTTCATCGGAGAATCCGTGGTCATTGTTAAGTTATTATCCATGTAGTGGATAAGTACACCGCCGTTCATTTAGTACATTATACAGTCACAGGATTGATTTCGCTCATTTATATGATACATACTTTACATAATTGCACTGTAGCTTTGCACTTGAATTGTATAACATTTTCCAACTTACTATATGTATTAAAACTAGGAATGCTCACCAACATTTCTTATGTTGACAAAACCTATTTTGTACATGTTTCAGGTGCAGTTTGATCTTAGTTCCATAACATTGGATTTTAGTGCTTGCTTTTAATAAGTTATTTCAATTTTCATGTTTCGTTCAGATTTTTGTATTTTTTTTCTATTTCATCTATGTAAGACAATTTAAATTATTCAATAATATATTTACATTTTAGTACCATGTGCTTTTTGAACAATCATCACTACGTGACACTTCGATGATTCCGCCATCGGTTGGGGTGTTACACTAGTTCATCTAACAAAGAAATAGTAGAAAAAATTGTTAAGAACATAAAACACCACTTTAAAATAAAAATAAACTATTTAATTCATACCAAGTTCCATCATCACCCTAGAAACAATATAGCCTTGCATGGTTGATACAACAAGCTCACAAGGTTTAGTTTGAGTGCAAAACATGGTGAGGGTTGTATGAAGATTTCTTGGTGGTTTTGAATGATTGTGGGGTGTTTCTTTCTCGAATTTGGTGTTTATGGAGTGATCACAAGCTCCAAAGGACACCTATAAGTTCCTAAGATACTAGAAACTTCATGTAGAGGGTGCAAAATTCGATGGCTTGAGGGATGCCAAAGTGAGCAGTGGAGGTCTCTATTTTATAGGGCCTTCAGGTCGAGCACGCCCGTGCGTCAGAGAGGGGCACTCCTGTGCTTGATATGTGGTAATGTTTCAGAGTCCTTACGTTCAGGTGTTGTCGGGGAAGTTGATGAGTACGACCATGCTCAGGTGTGTGCAGCCGTGCTTGGCACTTGGATAGCCGTCTTTTCAGTTTAGTTAGTTTTGGAACATTCCTTGATACGCATTGACTTGAGCACGACCGTTCGCACGTTTACTTTTGCTTCCAGCTGACTTAAAAATATTGACTTGTTGACCTGGGGTAGGTGCATGGCCGGAGCATGACCATGCTGCATGTGACACAGTTCTCTAAGTCTTCAATTCATTGCCTTTTGTTTCATGTTTCTCCTCTTTTCATTCCTTGATTTCAAAACCTGCAATTATCAACAAAGAAAGATAAATTACGATAAACCTAAGATAAAACATAATTTTGAGTGGAAAAATGGTGAAAATGCATATGTAAAACATGTGTAATTTTCAGCACATCACAACACCTCACACTTAAGCGTTTGCTTCTCCTCAAGCAAACCGAACCTTAGGCAAGTTTTCTGGGCATAAAATTGTAGGTTTACTCGATGTGCGGAGCATATCCTACCTCCTAGGAGTCTCACTTAATAGATCTTTGAGGTTTCGGGCTTGGTTTGTGGTAAGACTACTTAAACACTCCTATAGTGTTCTAATTCCTTTTTCCTCACCAACTCTCATTCACCCGTGTTTTCTTTGGGGTGAACACTCAAATTCAACCCAATGGCAAGCATGAATAATAGGCTTGTATGCCAATCATAACTCCACCACTTGCGTTGAGGTGAGTTGTGTGAATCAAAATGACTTTTAAGAGGGTTAATTCAGTGAAAAGGTGAGGGATAGGGTAGGAATGGGGTCTACTACCATGACTAACTCTGGGAGTTGTGTTTTGAGGTGTTGTCGAAACCTTTTCATCCTTTTAAGTTGGCTTTGATGGTTTTTTTTTGGACTTCATAACTCGACTTTCGCCTACTCTTGTGAACCGTTCGGCGCATGCCGCCTAAAAGCCTCCACTAGGTTGGGTCGACCCCTTGGTCTTCAGAAAGTTTTTCAAAACCTTTTCTTGAAGTCTTCCTTGATTCCTTTAGTTCAGCAGCATCATTATTACACAATGTTTTTATGTATTTACTCTTGATTCATGTTGGGCGATTCTTGATACTTGGTATGCTCTTCTTGGTGGCTTTTTATTGTTGCCATTTTTCATGACCGAGATCCGAAATTTTTGATGTGTGGCTTATGCTTCAAAGTCCAAAAATTGTCTGAGAGCTTCCTCAACACCTCAACACTTCCTTGGTTTCGTCATGGCGGGGGCTAAATGGATGAATGAAATGAAAAAAGGGCTAAGGCTCAAGATGGGTGTCTAGGTGTGGGAAAATATATGGAAGGCTAATGGTAACATAATGGGTAAATCCTAAGTGCCTAGATCATTTTCACACACTCACCTCCTATGTGGTTTCGTAATGCATAAGTCACACGAGTTCTAACCATGTCATGCCAAGGGGGGATATCTCTCATAAGCAATCGAATGAGCATGTAGAGTATATATGTAGTGGTATGCTCGATAAGGTTCAAAATACTCACATGTAGAGGGTAGGATTTAAGGAATTGAAAACACTTTAGATGATTCTTTTAACTCCCAAAACCTTCCTAATTCCCCGTAAGATTTTTAGGTAGACTCAAAGGGTTTGAAAATATTTTTGTTGCCAAAAACACTTTTAAAAACTTTGCCTTAGGTTACGGTTTACTAACTTCATTGAGGTGTTTGAGATATGAAAAACTTAAAACACCTCACACTTATTTCTTTAGCATATTTTAAAATAATTATTTTTAATCTGTGTATGCAAAGAATAAGTGAGAGATTAAAAGGAACAAGCATCCTCCCGTTTTTACCCATGGTGGGAATGTGTGCGGTCGATCCCCGCAGCCGCCTTAACACAAAGCTATTTCGAGAGAAACCACTTGGCATGAACTACAATAGTTTATTAGTAACAAAAGAAAAATAAAAATTAAAGTAAAAGACAAGTTACTAAGTCCTAATGCTGAGAGGGCATACCTGAGTGATAAAAAATATCAAGAGTGAACGACCATACCTGATGGTTTTTGACCATTTTTCTACCGTATGCACCAACCTCTCAACTTATTCATAGAAATCCGGGCTACCTCCCTGGTAGAGCCACATTTCACGTCTTTGGCGGGACAAAGCACGTGCTGCTCAGACTACTTCCTTCTTGGCTTCCGAGCTGCTGATCATACCCTTTTTCTTTCCACCCTTTTTTCTTCCATTAGTCTTCTGATGGTTGTCCCAATACTCATCGATCCACTTGGTGTTGTCAAGCCATACTGAAGATTCGTCCGGTGGTTTCACTGTAGCACCCTTGGCTTTCTTTAATTGATAATCTAATTGTTTATCAACAAAGTTAGCCATTTCGAACGGATCATTGGACACACATTCTTTTCCTCCGATGGTGTAGTGCAGTTTGTAGTTTCCAACCCGAAGTGTAAGAACTCCCTCGCTCATATCTATTGTTGCTCAAGTAGTGGCCAAAAATGGACGACCGAGACTAATAGGAACATTACTCTCGCCCATGTTGAGGATGACAAAATCGAGGAGAAAAACAAATTTTCCTATTTTAATAAGTAGGTTTTTCCACTATTCCCTCGGGCTTCTTTATGGAACCATCCGCCAACTCGATACTAGTTGTCAAAGGTCCTTGCTCGCCCAAGTTGAGTTGCTTGTAGATATAAGTAGGCATAACGTTCACGCTTGCACCCAGATCGGCCGAGGCGTAAGTCATCGGCATGTTACCTATGGATCATGGTAGAGAAAATTCTCCCGGACCGGTCAGCTTCGGTGGGATACTTTGTTGCAATAGTGCTACGCACTCTAGAGCATTGCCTTTGATAGCTGCCTCAAATTTTTTTTGTTGCTTAAGAAGTCTTTGAAATTTTTTGCATATTTGGACATTTTTTGGATGACTTCTATAAAAGGTAGGTTGACGTAGATCTGACTTAGGAGCTCGGTGAACTTTTGATATTGCTCGTCCGTCTTTTGCTTCATGAACCGACCAGGAAAAGGTATGTGAGGCCGGTACTCTCTCCTTGGTGCTTTTGGTGGTGGTTCTTGAGACGGAACATTTGGAGGATTTTGGTGGTTTCTAGGGCCTTCATTGACCGGTGGTGGTGAAGTGGCAGTTGAGTTTATATCGGGCGTGATAACATTGGGAATGGTTATTATGGGTTCGGGTGTAGTTCATCTTCTGGTGGGATGGGTGGTGTACGTTCTTCGTTGGTAGGCATAGGTGGTTCGGGATAAACTCGGCTGCTACGAAGAGTTATAGCACTCACATTTTCCTTTGGTTTGGTTTCTATGTTGCTTGGAAGACTTACTATGGGCCTCTCTGCGAGCGACTTAGCCATTACGCCCATTTGTATCTCTAGGTTTCTAATAGTGGAATCGATTCCTTGAAGCCTTTTATCTGCATTGTTGAATTTTTCATCCATTCATGCTGCTGTTCGGGCTTCGAGCTTGACGAGCTTTTCATCCACCGATGGATAACCATTATTTGGAGGGCATTGTTTGTTGCTTCGTTGACTGAAACCGGCTGGTTTCATGCTATTATTGGTGTTTTTCCACCCAAAGTTTGGATGATCACGCCAACCAAGATTGTAGGTGTTGCTGTACGGGTTGTGTAGTGGGCGGTTTGTACCAATAAAGTCAACTTTCTCAATATTGGCTTGAGGAGGAGGATTTCCGTCTCGTGGCTGTAATTCTGTGGCGGTGTTGGCATTGACTTGTGCTTTGCTCATTTGGTTGAGTTTAGTTGATAGAGCCCCGACTTAAGCTTTCAACAAAGTCATGGAATCAACTTGATAGAGACCAGTCTTCTGTGGCCAACTTCAAGGATTGTACCACTGATAACTGTTCACGGCAATTTATTCGATGAGATCATATGCTTCTTACGGCCTTTTGTTCCTGAAAATTCCTCTTGCAGTTGCGTCAAGAGTCTGCCTGGCTTGATTTGTCAACCCATTATCAAAAGATGAAACTTAAAGCCAAATTTCAAGACCATGATGAGAACATTTCTTTAGTATATCCTTGAATCTCACCCAAGCATCGTAGAGTGACTCTCCATCTTCTTAACAAAAAATGGTGATATCGTTTCTTAATTTTGCGGTTTTGGCCGGGTATTTGGAGATAAATTTGTTAGCAAAGTCGCCCAAGTGTTAATGGATCCAGCTGGTTGTGAGTTTAGCCATGATTCGGCACGATCCTTTAGTGAGAAAGGAAACATTGAAACTTAAAAGTATCACAAATTTTAAGGAAATTTGGAATATGAGCATTGAGATCTTTATCGGTCAAACCATGAAAAGTGCAGTTTTGTTGTATCATGTGGATGACATGAGATTTAATTTCGAAGTGGTTGGCATCAACGGCGGGTCTAGCGATGCTAGGGCACAAAGCATTGATGGAAGGTCTAGTAAAATAAAAAATTGTTCTTTCAACTCGTGCTATTTTTAATTTATGTTCTTTTCTTCTAGCTCGAAAATATCTTTTGGGTTCTTCAAGAGGAGGTATTAGTATGGACGAGGAGCACAAGTTCATACACTACCCAAGAACCTTCAAGATGAGACTTTTAACAAAAACTTTGAATAAGAAAATGAGAACTTTTTAAGAAAACCTTTCTCTAAAACAGTCGTGTCACCGGCAACGACGCCAAAAACTTGGTAGCATGCGGTTTTAGTGGCTTAAAATTCTTTTCTTAAAAGTAAAAGGTTCCCTATGGTAATGCCAAAAACTTGATGAAGAGGGAATTTAAGTTGAAACTTTGGTTTCTGACACTTTCAAGTTTTAAATTTATAAAATATAACGATAGTTGCTTAACGTTCTAAAACCCACACAATAGGCAAGTGTACCTATCAAGTATGGTATAAAAATGAGCAAGTACGAAGTATTGAATCCAAGGACACGAGTTTTACTACTCAGCTTCCAAAAAATTACTAAAAAAAGTTTTTGATTACTTGAAAGAAAAGTAAAAGGGAGATTTAAATCGTAAGAGAAATCATTTTCAAAACAAAAGTGCTACTTCGGGATCTGATGTTACTTGGTATGAAATAATAGTAAACTTTTATTTAAGTGGTGTGTTTAAAAACTAGGCATAGCCACACTAGACTCTAAATGATTTGTGTTCTTAAAGTTATTATGAGGGTTTTCCGTCCTCGGTGAGTTCACCTCTCAACTTTGAAAAATATATCGACCACACTCATAAGTTCCTCCACTTCCTACCAAAACACTCACAAGACCAAATACTAAGTTGATTAATTAACTAGTTCATGAAACAAAGAAATAGTAGAAGAAATTGTTAAGAACACAAAACGCCACTTTAAAATAAAAGTAAACTATTTAATTCATACCAAGTTCCATCATCACCCTAGCAACACCAAGAGAAATCTAGCTTAGCATGGTTGATACAACAAGCTCACAAGGTTTGGTTTGAGTGCATAATATGGTGAAGGTTGTATGAAGATTTCTTGGTGGTTTAGAGTGATTGTGGGGTGTTTCTCTCTCGTATGTGGTGTTTATGGAGTGATCCCAAGCTCCAAAGGACACCTACAAGTCCCTAAGATATCAGAAACTTCATGTAAAAGGTAGAGAATTTGATAGGTTGAGGGATTCCAAAGTAAGGATTGGAGGTCTCTATTTATAGATCTTTCAGGTGGAGCACGCCTTTGCTTCAGAGAGGGGCACACCCATGCTTGACATCTGGTACTGTTGCAGAGTCCTTGCGTTCAGGTGTTGTCGGGGCAGTTGATGAGCACGGTCGTGCTCATGTGTGAGCACACACGTGCTTGCCACTTGGATACTTGTCTTGTCAGTTTGGTCGGTTCTGGAACATTCCATGATACGCGTTGACTTGAGCACAATCGTGCCAGGTAGTGGGCACACCCATGCTTGCCCGTGCACGTTTGGAAATGTATCCCATCTTCTTTTTGACCCACAAACTGCATCAATAATCTTCGTCCACATAGCACCTTTTTCTAGACGATATCTCCATAACCACTTCAAAACTAACGCATTGTTGATCTTCTCAAGCTTGCTAAGGCCCAAGCCACCATCTTTCTTTGAGTTTGTTACTACCTCCCAACCAACCCAATGAACCTTATTTTTTTCATCATTGCCACTCTAAAGAAATCTTTTAACAATTGTTTCCAGTTTATTAATCACCGCCATCGGGGCTTTATATAGTGAGAAATAATAAGAAGGAAGACTCTCAAGCACCGACTTAATCAAAGTGACCCTTCCCCACATAGATAATACGCTAGCCTTCCATCTCGAAAGCCTTTTATTAAAAACTTCCACAACCGGGTCCCAATTGGTAATGCGATTCATATTAGCGTCTACCTGGATTACCAAATATTTAAATGGGATATCTCCTTGTCTACACCCCAACCCATTCACACACACAGTAACCTCTTCCAAACTTTTACCAACTCCGAATAAACTCGATTTATGTAAGTTAATTCGGAATCCAAAGAATAAATGAAAAATGCGAAGGATCCTTTTCAATGACTGAAAATTAAATTGAGACCACTCACCCATAACCATAGCATCATCGACATAAAGAAGATGAGACATAACCGGCCCACCATTTGGAAACCGAACTCCCTCAAATGATCCACTATCAGTTGCCTTCCGAATCATGCATGAAACAGCCTCCATCACTAATATAAATAAAAATTGGTGTGTGATGTATCACATAATTAAGATATAAAATAGGCATAATCAGTGTCACAATAGGGTATAATTAAGTTTAAATTACTGATTTTGGGTGCTTGATTCGTTCCTATTTGTGTTTCTCAGGAAACTGGACCTTCATGTCACACCCTCAAATTCCACATGCGGGGTTTTACCGCGAGGCGCGCGACTAACCAAGATCCAAGTCAACGATCACAGTAAACAATAACTACATGAAAGATACGTAGACCCAAAACATAAAACATTAATAACTCAAAACCATAGCGGAAGCATAATCAAGTTTACATGCCAAAAGACAACGTAGTCTAAAAATGATTTATTCAAAAACATGAACTAAAAGCCCTAGACGACATGCAAGACCCGTGCGCCTAGTCCACGTGATGCTACCTTAGCGACCTGATGTATTGTAAAATACATCTATTTCCAGTGTAAAGTTTGTACAATTTTCGAGTCGTTTAGATAGTTCTTTTATTAGTTTTAGGCTTGTACCTGTCTAGTTTATTTAGTATAGGTTTTTATAGATTTTTATTAGCTTTGGGTCTTTTTTAGTACTTATGTATTTATCTTTATGTTGTAGGTGTTCGTGTGAACGTTGGAGCGTAAACGAGCAACTTTGGTCAAGTCAAGAACACCCGAGTCTAGAGCATAGAGATATAATAATAATAATAATAATAATAATAATAATAATAATGAAAAAACAAAAAAAAAAAAAACAAAAAGAAGAAGAAAATCGTGACCTTGGGTCACATTCCCAAAGCCCACAAGAAAACAAACGAGGTTTCATATATATTGCAACAGCGGTGGGCATAATGAGGAGCAGGCGGCGATAATTAGAGAATTGAGAAAAGGGAGCCGCTAATTATATTCTTGGACGGTGCATTATTTCAAGAGGGGATTCTTTCGAGAGAGCAGGAGAAGCCGCACAGTAGCAGAAGCAAATATATTTAGAGAGGCAAGCCAAGGATCAAAGGTTTTAAGCCAGGGAGCGAGTATTCGGGTGTTAATCATTCGGTTCTTTCGTTCCTTTATTATCTTTGTTCTAGACCATGATTGCTGAATTTTTATTTGTCTTTGTTTCTCTTTTCAAGATATTTGTGGCTAAAACTTTTATAGCTACCTAGACTATGACAAATAACTATGTTTTGATTTGATTTTTCTATGGTTTTTGAAACGTGTTTTGGATTTATAATTCAGTAAAGATTTTGATTTCTCTAGATTTGGTGTATATGCGTATCTATTATTTTTTTATTGTCACTTATTCACTCCACTTGCACTTTTGTGAATGTCTTTCATGTATGAGTGGTAGTTAGGTTGCAGACTTTGTGTAGCAACTAGTTTATGACAATAGTCGCGAGTTTACCATAGGAGTGATATTTGGTGGTTGGAAGATTTTAGGTATTCTTTCATGTTCAATAGCTGTGAGGTGAGGACTTGTTGGTATGTCTAGGTTGTTAGATTGCTAGGTTAGAGGCTTTGTGAGAAGATCTACCTAGTTTCCCTTTCAGCTCCTGCATGTCAAGTTAGATCTAGGCTTCGATAATTACCCCTTACACCTAGTGTACCGAGGCTTTCGCGCTGTGAGGTAGATTGTCTAGCGGGTACTCGATCATAAGAGTTAGATAACCTGTGAGGGTTTGTACTCCAACCAGTAGTTTAACAGCACAAAAATATTCTAGGGTTTCCCCTTGAGAAGGGTCGAGGGTGTCTAGTTTATTCTTGATGTTTAGTATTTTAAGATCCCGGTTCCAAATCAATTCCATAACCATAGAAGCTTATCAGGCATAGCTAGGAGTCTGGTCTAGGTAGTGTCTTGTCATCATCTGAATTCAGCTCAGCCAAGTTTGTGTTTTTAGTTCACTTTAGCTCGTCTTAGTTAATCTTTATTTTATTGCAATTTAGTTTTTAGTAAACCCCCCTTTAAAATAATAAATTAATTAAAATCAGTATTTAGGATAAGTAATCGAGTCTAGTTTTCGTTTTCCATTAGAGTCTCGTGGGTTCGATATCCGGACTTACTTTAGCTTTACTAGAGTCGATAGGTTCACTTGCCTGTCAGTAGTTTAGTTTTAGAGAGTCTAGAGTATTACTAGATGTCTAGTTTTAGGTTTAATTTAGTTATTTTTATTAAACTACTTTTAGCACATCACGACCTGAGAAAAATATGCCAAAAAGGTGTCAACATATAATGCTGGTGAGTTCACAGGTTTTCATAAAACGTTACCAAGTGTTACCAAATGTTACCAAAGTGTACTAAGTTCAAGTCTGTCAATACTATGTCATGTGTAAGCCAAGAGTACGCTAGCAAGGCGTAACTTTTGCTAGTACTACGATTGGAAAACCATTACTGGACACGTTTAGCAAATATAGCACATGTTTAAGCTGCCCAAATAATGTTTAGCAAGTTTAGCATAAGTCGAGACAACATGCACCCGTCCGACCTCCAGTCGACGAGTGAGGCAGTTCACACCCAATAGATCTATCCACATTTCCCCCGTTGTGCAACCCCGCACATTCACGGTTTTCCCCAGGACTTCCAAAGATCGTATAGTAACCAAAGAGTAACCCATAGTATGACACAAGTTCCAAAATGTTAGTTCAGCGCATGCTTTCTCCCCCAAAAGTAAAGCCAGTAAAATTGGGCTGTGAAACTCACCTTAGATTACTTCTTCCAAATAAAAGCATTACCAACAGTTCCTGATAGTTCCTATTACCGGGAATCTATCACAAAAGTTCGTATAAGTGTTTTGACTAATAACCCTATGGTTATCTAGTCCTGTCTAGATCGTGACCAAGTATGTTTAAAAGCGTGTTTAACTGTTTAACCGACACACCAGACTGACCCGATATCCCGTTGGTGACCCATTACATAAACTAATCAAGTACACATATATTACACATAAGGTTCAAGCATAAAACACTTAGTTTGCATCAAGAATCGCACATACGAAGGTATAGGGTCGAATCAACTTTCCTGAAGGTCCATTCAACCCACATAAACCTTGGTTCGACCTCAACAAGGATCCTTCGACCCATACACAAGTTCATTCAACCTTACACATGTTCATTCGACCGTAACACATGTTCATTCAACCTTTAACACATGTTAATTCGACCTAAATCATGTGCGTTCGATCAAATTAAAGTTCATTCGACCTGTTTAAGTGTTGGTTCGACACCTAGAGGCTTCATTCGATCCCACGACTGGTCGAATAAGTCTCTGGTATGACCCTGTCTGCTGCAAACACTCTAAAACGCAGCAAATCGCATCTAAACATTCCGAAAACATCACGAAACATCATGAATCACAGCAATCCAACATGAATAACATATCCCTACAAAACCCTACTAATTTTACTCCAAAATCAGTCCGTTTTATAACTTTCCCAAAATGGTAAAATTATGGAAATATGACATCATGTATGTAAACTTTACCCAATTTGGAAACTTGTTGAAACCTTTCATAATCATCTCCAAATGCTCAGTTTAATGTATATATGAAAACCCCCCAATCGTCTAATTAACATTAGCAACATGCATCAAACCCTAGATCTAACAAAAATCCCCAAAATAGACATGACATCATCATCCATCCAATTGTAACTTAAGACAATCATAAACCATTACCAATAGCAGCCCTAGATCATGATTCTATCATCTAAACAACATTTAATCATTAAATAACACATAACACCACATAAAACACCATTAACACATGTTTATTTGTATGAAAACTCATGTTTAATGAGAGGGTTTTGTTTAGAAAGATGTTTGAAAGGTTTTTAATCATGAGAACCACCTTAGAATAGATCTGGACCTTTGGGGTTTGATAAAAACGAATAAAAAAAATGCTTAAAAAGGGTTTTAGATCAAGAACACACCTTAGATCTTCTCTTGTTTATGATACAGGAGTTGTTTGTAGGTTTGATTATGAAAAACAAGGTCAAAAACTCATTCCCCAGTGATTAAAGTCGAAAGAGAGTGTTTAGAGGCGACTAGGGTTTGTGAAATGATGAAAAATTGCAAAGTATGGTATTTATACATACAGCTGGTTCGACCCCTACAAGGGTCGAATGGGGTGTCGTGCAGGTCGAATGGGATTATCAAAGAGTCATTACCTTGGTTCGACCCCCCTTAAGGTCGAACCAGTATACATGTTTTCCAGATTTTTCAAGATTTGTCGTTTAAACGCGTTTTAACACATCCTAACACATGAATATGCAATCCTAACATATGTTAAGCATATAGAATCATGGACCTTCTTGTTTACATCGTTAAAATATGTATTTGCACATTATGTCACATGTATTTATCATTCTATGTATAACACTTAATTTAATTCATGTAATTTCACCAACAACGGGACTCAAGACTAGTGTGTACCCCAAACAACCCCCAATGATCCTCCAGATCATTGAACCCTGAACAATACGTAACATGGCCCGACTCAACTGAGCAAGTTAAATTCGTTAATAAATGTTTTTCGCTAAGGTAGACTTATATGTTTTGCAAAATGTTTAAGCTGAACATGCCGGGTGTCACATCATCCCCACGTTGAAAGAATTTTCGTCCCGAAAATTGCACGAAGCCCAAAAAGGAAAGTGACAAAAAGAAAGAAACGAAGAGAAAATTTACCGGTCGTTACATCATCCCCCCGTTGAAAGGAATCTCGCCCCGAGATTCACTCAGCTTCAGCGGTAACATGTCTAGATTCAAACACATGCTTAGGAAAGAGATGGGGGATACTTAGATTTCATCTGATCCTCCCGTTCCCATGTGAACTCTGGTCAACGATTTTAGCTCCAACGAACCTTAACGATGCGGATTTTACTCCGGCGAAGGCTACACATCTTATAGTCAAGAATCTCAACTGGTTCCTCCACAATACGAAGACGATCATCGATCTTGATCTCTTCCACTGGAACAATATGAGATTCATTAGCCAAACCCTTCTTCAAGTTAGACACACGGAAGACGTTGTGAACACTACCGAGCTCCACTGGTAAGTAATGTCTGTATGCCACCAGTCCAATCTGTTCCAGGATTACGAACGGTCCGACATAACGAGGGTTAAGCCTGCCACGCTTTCCAAAACGTATGACGCCCTTCCATGGAGAAACTTTCAGAAGTACCCTGTCCCCAACCTGGAACTCCAAAGGTTTGCGACGACGATCGGCATAACTCTTCTGACAATCCCGCATGGCTGCCAAACGGTTACGAATTTGTACGATTTTCTCTGAAGTTTCGTACACCTGTTCCGGACCAGTGAGCTGACTCTCGCCCACCTCGGCCCAATAAAGAGGAGACCGACACTTCCGTCTGTAAAGAGCCTCGAACAAAGTTGCCTTAATGCTAGAATGGTAGCTGTTGTTGTAAGAGAACTCCACCAACGGTAGGTGACTATCCCAACGCTTTCCAAAATCGATAACACATGCCCGAAGCATGTCCTCCACGGTTTGAAACGTCCGCTCACTCCGACCGTCAGTTTGCGGATGATAAGCTGTACTTATATCCAACTGAGTACCCAATGCCATATGCAGGGTCTTCCAGAAACGCGAAGCAAAACGAGAATCACGATCAGAGATAATAGAAACAGGCACCCCGTGCCGAGAAACCACCTCCTTAAGATAAATGAAAGCCAACCGCTCAAGTCCATAAGTTTCCTTAATAGGTAGGAAGTGTGCCGATTTTGTCAACCTATCGACGATCACCCAAATCATATCACAACCACTTGGTGACTTCGGTAGTTTGGTGACAAAATCCATTGTGATCCGTTCCCACTTCCATTCAGGAATCTCAGGTTGTTGCAGGAGACAATACGACTTCTGATACTGCACCTTGACTTTAGCACAAGTCAAACATTTGCTCACGTAAGAGGCTATACCAGCCTTCATGTTTGGCCACCAATAGAGTATCTTCAAATCCTGATGCATCTTGTTGGAGTCAGGGTGAACATAATACCGGGATTTATGAGCTTCATCCAAGACAAGCTCTCACAATCCCCCAAACAAAGGAACCCAAACGCATTCTGCAAAGTAGTGTAGGCCTTCAGACCTAAGCTCAAGATGCTTATCAGCACTATGCATAGTTTCAGCTTTAAGGTTTTCCTTCTTCAAAGCTTCCAGTTGTGCAGAACGAATTCAGTCAGGTAAAGAAGAATGGATGGTGAGCTGTAAGGCTCGAACACGACGAGGTTTCGCAGATTCCTTCCTGCTCAAGGTGTCTACCACAACATTCGCCTTGCCAGGATGATACTTAATAGCACACTCATAATCGTTAAGGAGTTCGACCCAGCGACGCTGTCGCATGTTCAACTCCTTTTGATCGAAAATGTGCTGGAGACTCTTGTGATCGGTGTAAATGGTGCACTTGGTACCATACAAGTAATGTCTCCAGATTTTCAGAGCTAAAACCACCACACCCAATTCCAAGTCATGGGTAGTATAGTTCTTCTCGTGAACCTTAAGTTGACGAGAAGCGTAGGCAATAACCTTCTCGCGTTGCATCAACACGCAACCGAGACCACAGATAGAAGCATCAAAGTATACAACAAAATCATCAGTACCCTCAGGTAAAGATAAGATAGGCACAGAACAAAGTTTAAGCTTCAGCATCTGAAATGCTGATTCCTATGAATCACCCCAGTCAAACATTCGGTCTTTCTGGGTAAGAGAGGTGAAGGGTTGAGCGATCTTCGAAAATCCCTCAATGAAACGATGATAGTAACCCGCAAGACCTAGGAATTGCCGAACCTTAGATGGCGTCTTTGGTGCTTCCCAGTCTTTAATAGCCTCGATCTTAGTCGGATCGACATGATATCCCAGTTCATTAACCACATGACCTAGGAATTGATCCTCGCGCAACCAAAAGTCACACTTCAAGAACTTAGCATACAGTTGTTCTCTCCTTAAGAGTTCCAAGACTAGTCGCAAGTGTTCCTCATGGTCCGCCTTGCTCTTGGAATAGACCAGAATGTCGTCAATAAACACGATGATAAATTTATCAAGGTAGGGCTTACAAACACGGTTCATCAAATCTATGAAAACTGTTGGTGCGTTAGTGAGACCGAAAGGCATGACCAAGAACTCAAAGTGGCCATATCGAGTACGAAAAGCAGTCTTCAGAACGTCAGCTTCCTGCACACGCAGCTGGTGATAACCGAACCTCAAATCAATCTTAGAGTAATAGCTAGAACCCTGAAGCTGGTCAAAGAGGTCATCAATACGAGGGAGGGGGTAACGATTCTTGATAGTCACTTTGTTCAGCTCACGATAATCAACACACATGCGAAGGCTTCCATCCTTCTTCTTCACAAACAGAATAGGAGCTCTTTACGGGGAAGAACTCAGTCGAATGAATCCCTTTTCCAAGAGTTCTTGTAACTGGCTAGACAACTCCTACATCTCGGGAGGTGCAAGACGATAAGGGGCTCGAGCAATAGGAGCTATACCAAGTGCAAGATCAATACCAAACTCAACCTGACGATGAGGAGGAAGACCTGGCAAGTTATCAGGAAACACATCAGGGAAATCACGAACCACAGGGATATCCTCGATCTTCTTCTCATCATCAGACGAAACAAAAACAAGAGCCAGAATGGCCGAATAACCCTTCCGAAGATACTTAAGGGCTTTCATACAAGAAATGATGCTCAACGGAGCACCGCTCTTCTCACCATGAGCCGAAAGAATCTCTCCATCGGGGAGAGGGATCCGAATGACCTTATCAAAACAAAAAATCTCCGCACGATAAAACGATAACCAATCCATACTTACAACGACGTCAAAACTAACCAAAGATACCAGCATAAGGTCAATAGGGAAAGACAAACCCGAAAGTTCCAAGCGACATTCCCGAAGAATATGTGTCGCTTCGATTTTCTTATCGTCAGCCAATTCTATCATGTACTTAGCCTCTAAAGGTATGGGTACTATATCTAGCAATCGACTAAACTCCACAGATATGAAACTCTTATCGGCACCAGAATCAAACAAAACAGAAACATAGCGATAATTAAAAAGAAACGTACCGGTAACTGTGTCAGGATCCTGTTTGGCCTCCACCAAGCCAATGACGAAAGCACGTGCATTCCTGCCGCCGCCTCCGTTGTTCCCGTTACCGTTCCCGCCCTTCCCATTTTCGCACTATTTCAAGTTGGGACAATAACGTTTGAAGTGCCCCGAATCACCGCAGTTATAACATCCTTGCTTTCCTGGAGTCCCCTGAGTAGCAGGGGCAGGAACAACAGCACGAGCCTGAGACGGCTGAAGTGTCACTCTGGTTTTGCCCCGAAGACAACCCGGAAGTATCAAACTTCTTCACCTGTTGAGACTGAACTCTTTCCCACACTATCCCACTTCCTCTTGTTAGCATCAGAACCCTTCACAGCAGTACCCCGAGGAGGCAAAACACCCTTTGCCACCTTCAAGTTAGTCATCCTATGAGCTGAACAAACAACTTCAGTAAGTGTAGGAAGATTCCCAGCAGCCACCAATCCTGCTATCTTCGGCACCAACCCAGGAATGTAGTGCTCAATCTTCCTATACTCCGGTGTGTGCAAATCAGGACACAACACCGCCAACTCATTACGTCTCACTGTGTACTCCTCAATCTCTGACCCCACCATCTTATAACTCCAAACCTCCTGTTACAGTTTCTGAACCTCCTCCATAGGACAATAATCACTCTTCAAACGATGCACGAAATCCGCCTAAGGCATAACATGAGCCTCCTTAAAGCCCAAGGCCTGAGCAGTGGAGTTCTACCAAGTTAATGCAGGACCCTCAAATGTCGCTGTAGCATACTTCACCCGGTCCCCAGCGGGACAGTTACACATCAAGAATACTGACTCAACCATCTCCAAACACCTGAGCAGTCCCACTGCTCCCTCAGTCCCACCAAAATTATGGGGCTTACAGTCCCAAAACATTTTGTAGGTGCACTGAGGTGGAGGTGGATTGACAGCACCACCTGGACCAAAGACACACAAATAAACAACAGAAAGAAAGAACACAACACCCAAGAATTAGGTAGAGTTGATAAAAATCAACTTACCACCAAGAATGTTATGTGTAGCCTGGAATGCAGCCAGGGCCACATTCACCTGCTGCTGCAACAAGTTGTTAAGTTCCTCCTCAGTCATGTTAACATTACCATGACCGCCACCACTACAGCCACCAGCACGACCACCCCTACGACCACCACGAGTGCCAGACAAAATCTGACAAACAAAAGCGAGGGATTCAGATTCATCATGTAACACCCCAACCGATGGCGGAAACATCGGGATGTCACGTATTGATGATTGTTCAGTAGCTCATGGTAAATAATAAATTTCAATAAATGATTTAAATAAATTACATACAATTGTTCTAAGAATTTTGTACATCAAAAATGAAAAATACTAGCTACGCATCTTCAAGCAATAACTCTAA
Organism: Ambrosia trifida; assembly: GCA_028751855.1. NCBI lineage: Eukaryota > Viridiplantae > Streptophyta > Magnoliopsida > Asterales > Asteraceae > Ambrosia > Ambrosia trifida. The sequence continues at coordinate 13,743,743 of CM054123.1, read as the reverse complement.
TCTTCAAGCAAGCTATAACCTGAAACATGTTAAGTTTGAAAATAATTTGGGTCAACAAAAGTTGGTGAGAATACATAGGTTTTCGAATATAATTGATAACCGTAGTTTGTACAACAGTCATAGTTGTATAATGATAAAGTATATATTCGACATGTAACAATGCGTCTTTGCACAATCAAACCTTGTGTCGACTGAGGCCTAACTCGCAAGTTAGTCTAATGTTGTTACTGCTTTCGATCATCCCTGAATTTATGCGGGGGGATGGGTTTGTCAGACCTATAGCGCTATAATCTAAACAGGCGGCTTGATCATTGTTAATGATTGTACTGTGTCTTTTTGTTACAGTCAAATTATAGAATGATGATGTACTTGAATCACAAGTAAATATGAGTAAATGATAGTATAAAATGTTTAAACATGTTTCACCCAAAAAGAAATAGTGAAAATAGAGAAAAGGGGCTATGTAAACTCACCTTAGCAAAATTTTAAGTCTCGCGAAATAGAATATGTGTTGCCCAATGATGCCAAGTATTACCCTATAATTAAGGTAATAAATATGTGTTGGGAAAACTTAATAAGTCTAAGTTTTCTAGTCTAAAACGTGCTAGGGTTCCTAATTTGGGGATTATGATTAAATTTGAATAAATAAGGAAATAATTAATGAAAATGTTTTCTGGCCAAAATTATCTAAAAGTGATTGAATTATATCATAACAAATGTAAAAAATAATTTTTATAAAATAATTTTTTTTAAATAAATGAATATATATATATATATATTAACAATTATTTGACAAAATTATAGACTTAATATTTAAAAATATGAAAAATTATAAATTTCGAATCAAAAATTTATATTTCTGATCTAAATGATTAATAATAATTTATGTGAAATTTTGATGTAAAAATAATGAAAAATGAATTTATTATGATTTATTTATGATTAAAACTAACAAAAATCGATTAAAAATATTAAATAAATGATTTTTCAGAAATAAAAATCATTTCTGGAATGTTTATTGTTTTATAAGTCTAGGATAATTTTTGTGGAATTTAATAAAATCGTTTTGATATTTTTATAAAATTTTATAATTATAATGGAATAAACTTGTATTATTTATTATATATATAAGATAAACATATTTTCGGAAATAAAAATCTGAATAATGATATTTAGGGTATGAACAACATTATGTAAAATTTTGGGAATTTTTGAAGGTTTATAAGTATTTTAAATAATTAAAATGAATATTTAACCTATAAATTGAAAATAATAAAAAAAAAGAAATGCATAGGGTGGGGCTCGAACCCGGACCAGAGCTGTTACCGTTTAACACAACCACCAACTAGGCAACACATCTGTTGGTGATTTTATTTGTTTTAAAATGATTTTAAATACATATCCTGCAGTATCATCTTCCCCAATTATAACTAAGAACCCTAGGTTCATAAACTGATTCAATTCAACTGCGATGGACGAATTGATTCTAGGGCTTTTGATCCCTGACTCAAGACAAATGAAAACGCATAATTAAAATTAACTTACAGAGTGTATAAGGCTTGATTAAGTGAGTCAAACGAAAAGTCAACCGGATGCCAAAAACGTAATAGCGTGATTAAAAGTGATATCTTAGTGTGGTTTAGTGTTTTTCGGCCCCTTTAGGTGCTATTCGAGGCCTGAATTTATACTGTCATGCGTAATTCGATCAAAAGGAAGTTTTGACCAAAGTGTGGATGATTGCGCAATAATTGGATTAAGATTGGCAATTTACTGTAAATCAATGTGTTAATGGTCGAGTGGTTTGTTATTAATTGAAATAAGTCAACGTCCTTCCTAATTATAGGTTGATAGCGTGTCAATTAAGGAGATTTGACCAATAATGGTTTGCGGGTCTGGTCTGCACCGAACAGAGAAAGAAGGAGGAAGAGAAGTTATCTGTGCATTTATACAAAGTGAATTAGAATTAAAACAAAAACATAAGAGTGGCTCAGCTGGTCATTTGGTGTTATGTTAGGAGAGTTGGGTCGGCTAGACTCGGGTTCGAGTCCCAGCTCCAACGAGGTTTTATTTTTTTACAGACAGAGGTGAGGGGAGGGGTGTGGGCTCAGCTTCTTGGGCCTGACCAGTGTTGGGCCGCGTTCTGTTTGGGCTGGACATATCTGGGCTCCGAAAATATAAAGAAAATGAGGAGTGGGCTAGTATAATCTGTATAGTTTTATATATATATATATTTGCTATTATTATTATTACACTTTATATATATATATATATATATATATATATAAGTTATGTGTTAGGAATAGTTAATGATAAAGATGTATAAGGCTTTTACGTACAAAAATTTGGGAGAAATTTTTGCGATGTTACACATCATTAGTGTAAACCACTAGGAATCACAAGTCAACGATCAAGTCTACATGCGGGGTTTTACCGTGAGGCATGTGACAAACCAGGATCCAAGTCAACGATCACAATAAACATTAACTATATGAAAGATACGTAGACCCAAACATAAAACTTAAATAACTCAAACCATAGCGGAAGCATAATCAAGTTTACATGCCCAAAAGACAACGTAGTCTATAAATGATTTATTAAAAAACATGAACTAAAAGCCCTAGACTCTATGCAAGATCCGTGCGCCTAGTCCACGTGATGCTACTTTAGCGACTTGAGAAAAACATGCCAAATAGGTGTCAACATATAATGTTGTTGAGTTCACAGGTTTTCATAAAACGTTACCAAGTGTTACCAAATGTTACTAAAGTGTACTAAGTTCAAGTCTGTCAATACTATGTCATGTGTAAGCCAAGAGTACGCTAGCTAGGCGTAAGTTTGGCTACTACTACGATTGGAAAACCATTACTGGACACGTTTAGCAAGTTTAGCACATGTTTAAGCCGCCCGAATAATGTTTAGCAAGTTTAGCGTAAGTCGAGACAACGTGCACCCGTCCGACCTCCAGTCGACGCGTGGGGCAGGTCACACCCAATAGGTCTATCCACATTTCCCCCGTTGTGTAACCCCGCATATTCATGGTTTTCCCTGAGACTTCCAAAGATCGTATAGTAACCCATAGTATGACACAAGTTCCAAAACGTTAGTTCAACGCATGTTTTCTCCCCCAAAAGTAAAGCCAATAAAAGTGGGGCTGTGAAACTCACCTTAGATTGCTTCTTCCAACGAAAAGCATTACCAACAGTTCCTGACAGTTCCTATTACTGGGAATCTATTACAAAAGTTCGTATAAGTGTTTTGACTAGTAACCTTAAGGTTATCTAGTTCCCGATTGTCCAGATCGTGACCAAGTACGTTTAAAGGCGTGTTTAACTGTTTAATCGACACACCAGAATGACCCAACATCCCGTTGGTGACCCATTACATAAACTAATCAAGTACACATAGATTACACATAAGGTTCAAGCATAAAACACTTAGTTTGCATCAAGAATCGCACATACGAAGGTATAGGGTCGAATCAACTTTCCTGGAGGTCCATTCGACCCACATAAACCTTGGTTTGACTTCCACAAGGCTCCTTCCACCCATACACATGTTCATTCAACCTAACACATGTTCATTCGACCTTAACTCATGTTCATTCAACCTTTAACACATGTTAATTCAACCTAAATCATGTTCACTTGACCAACTTAAAGTTCATTCGACCTGTTTAAGTGTTGGTTCGACACCCAGAGGCTTCATTCGACCCCACGACTGGTCAAATGAGTCTCTGGTTTGACCCTGTCTGCTGCAAACACTCTAAAACACATCAAATCGTATCTAAATAGTTTGAAAACATCACGAAACATCATGAATCACAGCAGTCCAACATGAATAACATATCCCTACAAAACCCTACTAATTTTACTCCAAAATCAGTCCGTTTTTTAAATTTCCCAAAATGGTAAAATTATAGAAATGTCACTTCATGCATGTAAAGTTTACCCAATTTGGAAATTTGTTGAAATCCTTTCATAATCATCTCAAAATTCTTAGTTTAATGTATATATGAAAACCCCCCAATCGTTTAATTAACATTAACAACATGCATCAAACCCTAGATCTAACAAAAATCCCCAAAATAGACAAAAGATCATCATCCATCCAATTGTAACTTAAGACAATCATAAACCATTACCAATAGTAGCCCTAGATCATGATTCTATCATCTAAACAACATTTAATCATTAAACAACAGATAACACCACACAAAACACCATTAACACATGTTTATTTGTATGAAAACTCATGTTTAATGATAGGGTTTTGTTTAGAAAAATGTTTGAAAGGTTTTTAATCATGAGAACCACCTTAGAATAGATCTGGACCTTTGGGGTTTGATAAAAACGAATAAAAAATGCTTAAAAAGGGTTTTAGATCAAGAACGCACCTTAGATCTTCTCTTGTTTATGATATGGGAGTTGTTTGTAGGTTTGATTATGAAAAGCAAGGTCAAAAACTCATTCCCCAGTGATTAAAGTCGAGAGAGAGTGTTTAGAGGCGACTAGGGTTTGTGAAATGATGAAAAATTGCAAAGTATGGTATTTATACATACAGCTGGTTCGACCCCTACAAGGGTCGAATGGGGTTTCGTGCAGGTCGAATGGGATTTTCAAAGAGTTATTACCTTGGTTCGACCCCCCTTAAGGTCGAACTAGTATACATGTTTTCCAGATTTTTCTAGTTTTGTCGATTAAACGCGTTTTAACACATTCTAACACATGAATATGCAATCCTAACATATGTTAAGCATATAGAATCATGTACCATCATGTTTACACCGTTAAAACACATATTTTCACATTATGTCACATGTATGTATCAATCTATGTATAACGCTTAATTCAATTCAAGTAATTTCACCAACAACGGGACTTAAGACTAGTGTGTACCCAAAACAACCCCCAATGAGCTTCCAGATCACTGAACCCTGGACAATACGTAACGTGACCTGACTCAAATGACCCAGTTAAGTACGTTAATAAATGTTTTTCGCTAAGGTAGAGTTATATGTTTTGCAAAATGTTTAAGCTGAACATGCCGTGTGTCACACTCCAAGCCGAAAACAAGGGATTTTCAGGCAAAAACTAGAGATTCCTGAGGATACGAGACTTGTAGCATGTTCCCTGTATGTTTGAAGACCCTCCCGGAACATAAACCGTGATAACCCCCCTCCCCCCACAGACCCATCACGCCCATGCACACTTGCACGGAGGCCCTGCATGCTAGAAGACAACGCAGCCAACTTGGAGAACAAGAAAACTTGCTGAACACAACATGCACGGCTGTGCCCTTACATATGGCACGCCCATGCCAAATACAAAAAGAACAGACAAAGCGGGACTGTAGCAAACTGAACGTACGTGTGGTTATGGCACGACCGTGCCACCATTTGGGACATCTCATCCTATCCTAGAGAGGTCACATCCTAACCTCTTCCTTCAAGTCTTGAGCCATCTTGGGCCGACTTCCAGGCTTCTTGCAGAGAGCTTGGCGTCTAGTGGGAGGCCTTAGGGCCATCCCAACTCACCCACCAAGGTTAGGCCTCGTTTTACCTTTTTCAACTTGGCCAAGCATGGGATTGTAGTGTAGCATATGCAATAAACATCGAGGGTCGTGAGGATGATGCTAGATACATAGAACTAGGAGATGGAGAGCTTGTCTTTGAGAAACCATATTCATGTGTTGATCATTCTTATGGTTGTATCTTTCTATTATTCCCGAACCCGCTTCGATTTGTAGACTTTTGTCATTATTAGTAGTAGTTTATTTGTAGTTATTTGTTGTGTTATCTTCTTTCTAATTCTTGTTTATTTATCTTGTGACAGGTTCACATGATGATTAACTTATAAACTTAAAATCAACCCTAACTTTATTAATTAACTAGAGGTTTAATCAACTTCTAGTAGTCCCGAGCTAGATCCAAGGCGAGGAAACCGATAGTGAGACAGATCCTTTGGGCTTCTGATATGCAAATCGGGTTCTAAGCAATGGCTTCTGAAGTGGACCAGATCCGATTCACACATTTCTGGTAATTACCAGATGACTGAACGATCTTCTTGGTAAAGGGTGCATTCCCTACGGGTGAACCCGTGATCTTCGGGTTACACACCTCTAGGATTATGTTCCACCTTTGTCAAGCGTTTCATTCAGCACCGGAGGTTATAGGTTGGGTTTATTAAGTCATCAATCATAAACCAACTTTATATTTAATTGATCACTAATATTAAAGTGTCACTTTTTAAAGATAAATAAAACAAGAGTACTATTTCTAGGTCTCGCCAGTAAGAATTCGTTAATCAATGGGGATACATATCATCTGGGCTGACTATAAGAGAGATCCTTCGGTCTTCATGATCGTTAACCTACTTAGAGGATACGATGTTGCCAGGACTGACTATAAGAAGGGAACCTTCGGCAAGGAAAGCGAGATCTAAGGGAGGTGTACGGTGTTCCAGGTCGGAAGTGAAGCCTCCATTACAAGAAGAAGATGAGTTTGAGGACCAGAGACTTGACCGCGGTTTGGGAAGCTTGCTACATGCAGGGCTAAGGAGGAGAACCTTCATGCGGACGTGCATTGGGAGGTTTAGCACACTACTTAGTAGTGGCCCCGTTTCTCTATCAAGGAGTCAACACTTCAAGATCACTCTCGTCCCCCTCACAAATAATTAATTTTAAAAATTAGTTTTAATAGTAAACCTAACTACTCATACGGAGGGCCCCGAGATATGCATATCCGCTTTCTCTACTATTTTACTCTTTTATTTTATCAAACCCAAAACCTTTTTAAAACTATTTTTCTTAAAACCCCTACGTTTTATTTTCTCTTTTAAAACCCGATCAGTTATCTGATGAAAGGTTAAGTGGGGGAAAGTGTGTTCTCTAGAATACGATACTCGGCATTTGCCCTAGCAAGCTATACTATACACGTCAGGTTCTCTGCCTATGTGTTGCTTTTAATTTCCGAGTGACTATCGTTTACTTTATAAATTTAAAACTTGTAAAAAGGTTTAGCAAAACTCAATTGTTTCCCCCAAACCAATGTTTTTGGAGTTGATGCATCAAGTTTTTGGCACCGGGGAAATTGACATTTTTTAAGTTACTAAAACCAAACGCATCAAGTTTTTTGTGCCGTTTCCGGGAAACACAATGATTTCCAAAGAAAAACCCAAGTCACTTAGCTGATCAGTTTATTTTTATTTTTCATTTTATTTATACTTTATTTTTCTTTTTGTTTTTGGTCTTCTTTATTTTTCTTTTTCATTTTTGTTTCTCCTTTATTTTCGATGAGCTGGGGGTGTGCCTACATCTCACCCTCCTCTGACCCTACCGATAGTTTTTACTATTCGTGGGATATACTGGGTATGATTGATTGATTTTCGATGATTGCAGTTGTTTTAGTTTTTCTTTGCAGGTTTACTTCCGGATTGGCTACCTTGGAGAATTCCCGTGAAGGATGCCGAGACCACCAATTTCATCAACTTTCTTTTTGGAGGGTTTTTGTTTCTTCTTTATTTTCGTTGGAGAGAGGTTTATCATTCCTTGAGGATCGCCAGGTAAGTGAAGGAAAAAGTGGAGAATAAGCCGGGGGAAAGATTTTCAAAAATTAAACCTTAAACTATTTTCAAACTTAAAATGGGGTTTTAAAAAAATATTTGGAGAAATCCAATTAAAAATTTTAAAACTGAACCCCTTAAAAACAGTTTAAAAATTGAATAACGCGAAAAACGGGATTTTTTTTGGTTGCAGACCCGTGCCACTTCCTGTGGCACGACCGTGCTCGTCCTGAAGAGAGTCTGATTTGGTATTTAAAAATTCTTTTAACTTTTCAACCCTCATTCTCCTTCTTCCCCATTCGAAGCACCGTCACCTACCCCCCCCCTAAAACCTCCATTTTTCACCATTTTTATTCATTTCAGGCTCTAATCTTCAATATAAGGTATTTATAATCAATCTCTAGCAACTTTTAAGTGTTATGTCCAGATCTGTCCTGATTCTTGAGTTTATGGGTAACTTTGTTTCTTGAGAAAAACATTAGTTTTCTAGCTTCTTTAGCCCGAATATTTGCCTGAAACTTTATGGGATGATTAGGGTAGTGCTAGGAACACAATAGGGTAAAAGTTTTCGGAAGCATTTCTTGGGAATTCTGAAAAATTTCTTGGGAATTTTGCTTGAAACTTTCTGAAATTTTTTTGAAAGCTTCTTTAGCCTGAATATTTGCCTGAAACTTTCTGAAAAATTTCTTGGGAATTCTGACAGGTTTGAAAACCATCACCTCAATCAGAAGCACGGTCATGCTTAGTTATGGGCAGGGGCGTGCTCTGGAAGACACTGTTTAAATTTCCCTCATAACCAGTCGCTTTCACCGAGACCTGCACGGCCGTACACATCATTGTGCATGGGCGTGCTTTTCGGTAAACCCACTAGAACTTTTTAAGTTTCAAAATTAACTTATTTTTGCAGTTTAAAATCAGTTTTAAGGTGTTTTAGATAAAATCTAGTTTAAACAGTTGAACCAGTTAAAAACCAGTCTGCAGACTGAGCCGCATGGCCATGCACTTTCCTTGTGCTCGGGCGTGCAACCACCAGACTAGAACTGATTAATTTTCTGCAACACTTTTAACATTATGAAGCTGAATCGATTCTGTTGCATTTTGCATGAAGATGGCAAGAAAGAAGACACTTGCTCAGAGATCACCCTCGGTTTCGTCTGGATCACACCACTAACAGCAGTCCGGGGAGTCTGCACCACTGGAGTTACCACAATCTCATATGATAGAGGCTGATGGGCCATCCCCGATGAGGTCCATCCCTGGTTATAGTTCAACCGGAGAGTTGTGGAAAAAAACGCCCATCGGCGTCTGCGCGTCATTCAGACGAGGCAGATAGGCATTTGCTGGTCGGTGGATTATGAGGCCTTAAGGACTGTAGGACTAGAGCCCCAGTTCTACAACATAATGTCCTATTAGTGGCACCGTCTCTTTTAGATTGAGGAGACTACATACTAAGAGCTAACCATGGAGTTCTTGGCCTCATTTGTCTACACACCACCTGCTACTGGGGAAGACAGGGTTACTAAGCCGTGTATTGGGTTCAGGATGGCCAGACGTTGGGACAAGATGACTTTAGCTGAGTTTGGGGTTAGATTGGAATTGTAAAGACAAAGGGAGATTCATTCGCCGGTGTTTACTGGCAGCCTATTCCAGTGGCCCAGTGATATTCTGTCACAAGACTTTTGGGGACAGATTTTCTAGGCTCCTTATAACCCGAGGATCCACGAGAGGTCTAGTTTCTTGATCCGCTTCATAGGTGGATACATATGGTTATTGGTAGTACACTTGGGGCTAGAAAGGATAGTACTGGGGGAGTGAATGAGAGAGAGGTCTTTCATCTATTCAACATCATAGATGTAGACGGATCGGTTTTGATAAAAACAGTTATATAATCATAAAAGTCTAACACTCCAGGTGCAGAAACCCTAGATTGTTTACAAAATGATATAGATCGAATCAGACGCAATCGATTACCTTTTCAACCATGATTTCATTAATAAACACGTTAAATTTGCTTTACAAGTTGGTTTATAATGAAATAACACAACCCTAGACCTTTCCTGAACTCTAAAGAGAATAATAACAAAACACATTCGACCAAATGACAAAAGTTACAAACAAAATAAAACTTCCTGCATTCACATCCCATGCAAAACATAAACATACAACACGATGATATTTCATTGCTTGCTCACCATCCTTCTCCTCACTGTAGATCAGATTGTAGTAAAGCATGATGATGTCTTCGTAATTAATAAGCCACATAGGATCATATATGTGTATCTTCTTGTACTCTCCCCTTTTATCTTTCATCAGCAAGATGACGGCTTCAGCAGTTCTCCAGTCATAATACCACATTACAAATTCTTTGCTGAAGTGCTGGTGGATAGGCAACAAAGGAATACGCTTCAACACAGTCGGTGGTTTATACTTCAAAGAAACCTTGTTTAGCCCAGTAATCGAATCAACTTCCTTATGAACTTTCCTGATTGGATACTGCGGCCTGAACACATTCCATCTCGTTCTTTTCTCTCTAGCCGTTCGATCAGCAAAGTAACCAGCAACATGGTTATTAAAAGATGCACCACTCATTGTATGTCTACAAATATCTCGCACAACCCAGTACGATAATGTCTTGATATCATGGAATCTGTGAACATACAGAATTCCTTTCTCACACTTTCACAACAACACACTGTAACTGTCTGAGATACTTCCAACCAAGAGCTCTATTCCAACCAAGAGCTCTATCTTTGAATAGCTCATTGTGATATTCATAGAAACATCCCTGTACTGCTGTTTTTGGTTGGTTGGCTTCTTTCTCTTTCAGTCTTTTCAACAGGATTTTCAAATCATCAAATTGTTGAACTTTCAGCATCTGACTAGCATCATTCTTAAACACTTCATCAATAAACGTCTTACTCTTCTTTTCAGCAAGTTTCTCTGCCTAATCAAGAGATTCTTTAGTAAATTCAGGAATCACATTTTCCTGTTCATCTCTAACATACTCAAGATATTCTTCACTTGTAATATCCTCCATTTCAATATCTTTAAATACAGGCGTATTTCTATCATCAGAATGATTACCCGCATCTTTTTCAGGAATGTCAGGCATGTCAGGAATCTCATTGTCATTCATGAATTCTTCAAGAGATTTTCCAACCTATTTTGCCAAACCTTCCGAAATCTCTTTGGCAACAGCTGCTGAAACTTCACCATCCTCTAAATCAGGATCATTATATTCCAATTCAAACTTCAGATCGCCAGACTCAAAGATTTTTGGAAACTTTCCAGTCAATTCAATAGTCTAAACCTTCTGCGTAAGCATCTGACGATACAAATTCTTATCCTCATCTGATATGGCTCTAATCTTTTCAGTCCATAAAATACTATCATCATCAGTATTTCCACCAGGTGTCTTCTTCTTTGTGGAACTAGACTCACCTGCATCTTTCTTATCAGACTCTCTTTACTCATATCTATACTTATCTGTATCAACATCATGATCATCATCATAACTACCATCATCATTACCTTCATCAGAACTGCCATCATCATCACCTTTATCATCCCTTTTAGAACCATTCTTATCACCAGCATCATCAGACGAATCATCAAAGTCATCATCATCTTTATCATCGTTTTCTTTTTCCGAATCAGATGGTTCAAAATCAACCTGCTCCTCTTCTGGTTCTTTATCTTCTTCTCCATCTTTCAGCTGTGGAGCTTTTCCATACAAATCATCAATCATTTTCTTCAAGTCCTTGTTTGTTGATTTGATCTCTTTGTTCTCATGCTGTAAGTACTTTATTCTTCGTGTATTCCTTTGTCTATGAGCTAACAATTTATTGTTTTCTTCTTGAAGCTCATTGATCTTAGCTTCCAGCTCATCTTGATTCTCTTGGGATGATACAATAATTTTCAACATAGTCTCTTCATTCTTTTTTAGCTTCTCAATCTCCTGTTATTGCTCATTAAAAGCTTTCATCATATCTACAATCTTCTTGTTAACTGCTTCCATCACATCACCAGAAACAGTAACTTGAGGTGAAGATGTCTCAGCAACAGGAGACTTTTTCTTCTGAAACTTCTTTAACACACTCTCCAAGGTAGTTTCAACATCTGGAGGAGGATTCACTGATGTTTCTTCAACAGATTTCTTCTTTTTCTTTGCAACTGGGGATGTAACAGGTGTGGCAGCTTTAGAGCTTCCAATATCCGGAACTTTCTTCCCAGCAATCAATATCTCCACTTCTCTATCTCTTTTCTTCTTTGGATTATCTCTTTTAGCCATTGCTTTGTACTTAGGCTTCGTAATCTTTCCACTAGTAATAGGAGAACCAGTGAAATCAAGATTATCCATTGTCAAACCCAAATCTTGATCATCCACTCTTGGAGGACTCATCTCTTGTTCTTCAATTGCCTTATTCAAACTTTCAATCTCACCAGCTTCAGTGGCCTTGGGCTTAGTGGTCTTGACAGTTTCATTACCCGAATCCCATTCTTCATCATCATGAGTCTCTCCAGAATCAATCGACTCTTCATCAACAAGCAAAGTCTTGGTTTTTCCTTTTCCAGTTTTCTTCTTAGCAACACTCTTTTGCCTCTTAGGCTCAACTTCCATAACCTTTGCTTTGCCCTTCCCAGACTTAGCACCTTTGTTAACTACCTCACGTTTTCTCTTTGCATCAGGATCAACTGGAAATAAAGGATCATCAGTATCAGATTCGCTACCATCATTTCTTGCTTTGTTTTCACCTGGATCCTTGTGACCTGGATTAATCAAGTGACCAAACAAATTCTTATGTGGAGGTATTTCATTCTCTGGAACACCCTTATACCCTTTCATCCTGCTTAATGTGCTCAGATTCATATGATGTTGAACTACAATCTCCTTAGGATCTTTCTTCAAATTAGGATACTTCTTGTAAAAAATCATTAGTAAGAATCTTGGGTACATCAAAAACTTGTCTACCTTCAATCCTTTCAGCACTTCCATCATATGATCAAATATCATTCCGGATACATTGAATGGTTTGTTTAGAATCAATGCAACCATCAAAGAACTTATACTCTTCCTCATCACATCATAACTACTACGAACTGGTCCAAAGACATGTAAGATCACATGTGCTAGATACTTGAACTGGTCCAAAGACATCTGTGATAGGACCATTATATTTCATTCTCAGAAAGCACAGTCTTTGTTCAATCTATAAAAGTTCTCTGGGATCAGTAGGAGAATCTTCCAAAACCAACGCTTCACGAATGTCATCTTCTGTAACAAGTACAAGCTCTCCATGAATTTTGCTTCATATTGCTGTTTCGCTGTCCCAAAAGTCAATTACAACATTCTTCTAGAAATCTACTTAATGATCTTTGTAGATGGTTGTTTGAGTAGCAATAGCATAAATCACTCTGCTTCTTCTAAAAAATTCCACAATCCCAGCAAATCCTACGTGTTGCTTGATATCCCCAATAAATGCGCAACAATTATGATCTTCTTCAAACAACAACTCTTTCTCTTTTGCTTTTTCTTGTCCAGCAACTTGTTTCTTAGGATTTTGTTGTTCAGCCATTGAAAACTACAAAATAATAAACATGAAATTTATCAAAATCGAACAAAATTTGAATTTTGGTAAGAACTTCTTCCTTCGACCCATACGTGGGTTCGAATGAAGAAATTATGTGGTTCGAATGAAGAAAATAGGTTCGAATGAGAAAAATCAAATGAACAAAATGTTCATTCGACCTAAAATCTACCTTCGACCCTCAAACTATCACATTCGACCGGATAATGCATTATCCGACCTCATCAACAGGGTCGAATCTGACTTTTTGGTTTTAAAATTATCAAAATTCAATCCAGTCATGATTAACATCACATTTTTGTTTGTTTGAGTCCTAATATGCCTCACTAACCTTTATCAGTGTTCAATTTTAACAATAAAACTGTTTTTGATAGTTTTTAATTAAAATCTAGGGTTTATCAATTTAAAACAATCAATTCAACTATCTGTTATGTTTTAATCCTAGATTTTTGATTCTTCTCCCCCTAAAACTGTCGAAAACAGTTAGTCCATCATCAATTGTCCCAAAACAAGTCATTAAAATGTTCAATTTGATGTTCTAGGGTTCCCGACATAAAATCAATGATTCTGAACTTGTTTGTCATCCATTACCTATAATATTGATATGGATATGATCAATGGAACACAAGGAACAAGATAATATGGTCTAAAAAACAAAAGCAACAAGGTCTTGTTATCTCAAAATTTTGAAAAAAAAATTATGAGGGTTCGAATGAGGATAAATGATATATATATATATAGGCACTACATTCAACCCTGATGTGGGTTCTTATGAGAAACTTCAAGCCACCTTCGACCCTAGTGAAAGGCTCGAATGAAGCAGAAGGGTTCGAATGAACAAAGTTCATTAGAAACACTCTCATTCGACCACATTTTTAGGTTCGAATGAAGACACAAATGCTCCTTCGACCCACCGAAGGGGTGAATGAACATTTGGAAATCTGAAAATTTTACGAAATCTCAAAAATCGAATCCCGTTTAATCATTTTCAGTCATTTTAACCTTCAAACATTCATCATTTTACATTTGAATGTCACAAAACTCAAATTGATTTGTCAAACGTCAGAAAATCACTAACCATCACCATCGGTTATCCAAAATAAAGTAGAAATGCAGAATCTTTTGGATTTTCTGAAATTTTTGTTAAAACACACCAAAAATCTTTTTGAGTTTTTGTATTTTTGAACTAAATCAACAAAAAGTAATAAACTTTTTGTGATTTTCCGGTAAGAGGATCATATCAGTTTCTGAGTTTGGTAAGGTTCAGATATATCCAACTGTTGTGAGGAAGTAACAACATTGGTTTCTAGTTTTGGCATCATCTGTTCTAGGGGGAGATTGTTGGGTCTGCTGATCTGGACAAGAACAGATGATTGAAAAGCCAAAATATACTCTAAGTTGATCCATATTAATAAACAACATTTACAACATACTCCTCCCAAAAGACTGTTAACCCTAACAATTGTTCTACCTAAACAACTGCTGTGACAACTGCTGCTACAAAGGACTGTTGGATAACAACTGATAGGGAACAACTGCTGACTAAAGGTCTGACGAGGAACAACTGCTGATCAAGTGCTGAAGACTAAAGGTCTGTTGGAGCCAACAACACTTAGGCTCCAACAGATGATACAAGACCATCAGAGTTTTCCTCAACAGCAGTTTACTTTACAATGTTTTACAATGTAACAGTAGTTTGTATATAGCAGATGTTTTATGTTGTTATTCTATTAGAGGTCACTATCTTAGGTGACGTCAGCTTAGATCATCAGTGGTTTAGATTTGTCTATAAATAGAACAGTGCTTGTACTGTTCTATTTATCATTCACAACATTCTCTCAGACAAACAATCACAGAGTGATCAGGCTGAGGGGGAGTACTTGTAATATTGTAATCTTTCAATTAATGAAAGCTTTCGATTAAAAACAATTATTCTCTTGTTTTGATTTATAGTTTATCATTCCGCTGCACTTTCCATTTATGTTCACTTCATTCTTCTCATCTTTACTTAAACAAATCAAAACAATCAAACTCCGATCCTAACAATTGGTGTCAGAGCTTGGTCAATTAAATTCGATCTAATCAATCAATTTAATATAAACAGATCAGCTCACAATTATTGATATCGTTTGTTTGTCGGATTGAAAACAGAGTAATAGTTTATCTTCGATTCAACCGTTTGTAAACAGACTTTGTTTTCGAAAAATCAGAGAATGGCTTCAATCAATCACGATCCACACAACACTGGCACGAACAACAAGCCACTGATGCTTGTCAGATCTGAATACAATATCTGGCAACGTCGGATGGGCCATGTTCTAGCTCAACAGAACATTGGGTGTTGGAAGTCGGTTATCTTCGGACCACATGTTCCGATGGTGCCGAGTACTGAAGATCCCAAGGTTCAGGAGCCTAAGAAACTTGAAAACTACTCCGACCAGGATTTTCAGAAAATTGAGTTAGATGCTAAGGCCTTTAGTTTTGTGGCCATGGCTCTACCCAATGATATATATGCTGGGCTGTTACACAGTAACAGTGCAAAAAAGTTGTGGGATGCACTGAAAGAACAATTTGGTGGGACTGAAGAGGTTATTGAAAACAACCGTGAAATACTTGATCAACAATATGAAACATTCAGTCATGTTAAGGGAGAGTCATTAACTCAACAATTTGAGAGGTTTAACTGTCTCATTAGTGAACTAAAACTGGTTGGTCTAACTTACCCTCATTCAACTTTGAATCATAGGTTTTTAAGATCACTACCAGATAAATGGGACACTATTGCTATAGTTATGAGAAACTTAATTGGATTCAAGGACCTATCACTGACCCAACTTCATGGTAAGCTCTTGACCTATGAAAGAGAGCTTAACCAGAAAAAGAAGCTCCAGGACTCTGGAAAAGTGTCTGATAATAGTAAGGATCAGAGTTATGATCATTTCATTGACATAACTTCAGGTTTTACCTCAGGTTTTAACTCTGATTCTTATTCACCAAACTATGCTTTTACAGTAAGTGGTGGTGATATCTAGGCATCTGATAACATATCCTTTGAGTATGATGACCTAGAATACTTTGACCCTGATGATTTGGAAGAAATGGACATTATGCACCAATTGGCCTTTCTCAGTGTAAGAACTAACAATTTTTACAAGAAAACTGGGAGAAGGTTTCCAGGGTTAACTGGCAGGTCAAAAATGGGGTTGGATAAATCAAAGATAAAGTGTTATAAATGTCATAGACTTGGTCATTTTGCTAGGGAATGTAGGAGTCAACATGGTCCACCTATGATTACCTATCCAAATCAAAGTCCACAGACCAACACTTATCAAAGTTCCTATAATACCCCTGGACCAAATGTGCAAAACATTGCTCATTTTGCACAGTCATCAAACACTATTCCTGTCCAGTTTGTTCAAATCACTGTTTCTCAGATCCATTATGTGCAAACCCCTGTTGCTCAGGCACCTGTGCCAATGACTGCTGCTCCACCCTCTACTCCTGCAGAGACCAGTCAACAGAGTTTCTTCACATAAGGCTTTGTTGATTGGAGCAGTCTACCAGATGAGTTGACAGATGAAAATTTTGCACTAGTTGCCAAAGCTGAAAATGTACCAGAAAATTTCTGTTTCATGGCTATGGTAAAAGAGGTTGATTCTGAGGAAGTGGTAACTGAATCTGTTGTTATGACTGATGATATTGTTGATGAGGTAGTTGCAGGTGAAAAATCTGAAGAAGAGGTTGTGAGTCTCTCAGATCCCTGGGGTGCATCTGATGATTGTGAGTGCAAGTGTGATTGTGCATTGATGGCTGCTGCTAAGGTATCTCCTCAAATCCTTAAAGATTTGTGTTCTGACAAATGTGTAATAGCATTTGCTAACATCAAAGAGGTGAATGAAAACCTTAGGAAAAAAATTTTAGATGATGAAGTTAAATTTGAGAAACTTTCGAAAGAGTTAAAAACAAATTTGACTAAAAAGGAATCTGAAATAAGCAGCTTAAAACATGAAGCTACTATAACCAAAGACCAGCTCCAAACTATGATAACTAAATATCATAGTTGCAAAAGTGAGCTTGAGTCCACCCAAGTTGAATGTCAGAAATGGGTGGAATCATGTAAAGGTTTTGAGATGCTACTCAACAAACAAACCAAAAGTCATGTGAAGTTTGGGTTTGGTTTTGAAACCACTGCTCCAGCTTTTGAAAACACTGACAAAAGGGATCAAAAGTTTGTTGAGGTAGTACCAACTAATTTGAAGGGTCAAGAGATTAAAATCACTGAACCTAATGGCAAGAAAATTGTTCTTGAAAAACCAGAAGGTTCCTCATCATTCACTGAACTTTAAAAATATGAATTTAAACCTACTTGGTCTGATGAGTGTGATACTCTTGAGAACTTCAAACCAGTCAAATTCAGAACCCCTGATGGTAAGAAAGCACCACAAGCAAAGGTCATTCAAGATCTTCCAGCCATGGTTTTGAAAACCAGACCGGACCGGCTGGTCGGACCGGTCGGACCGGGCTCTGGGGCCTGGACCGGTCCGGTTCGGGTGTTCGGACCGCTGGTGCAGTGAACCGGCTTCGGACCGGTGAACCGGTCGGTCGAACCGGAGAACCGGGAGGTCGGACCGGAAAACCGGGAGGTTGGACCGGTTTTTTGTATTTTTTGTATTTTTTTTATTTTTTTTTTGTTTTTTGCCGGTTCGTTGGACCGGTCGAACCGGTCAGACCGGTCGAACCGGTGAGCCGGCCGGGGGTCCGGTTTGACGTCCGGTCCGGTTCTGAAAACCTTGCTTCCAGCAGATGATCAAACATCTGTTGAAAAGAAGACTGAAAAAGGGAAAAAGAAAGAAAAGTCTGTTCACTTGTTCTGTGATTTCTGTGAAAAGAAGAATCATGTTACTAAAAACTGTTTTCTTCTAAAAGCATATGATATCAACAAAGGAACAAGTGTATGTGATTCCAAGGCCACATGCTCAATATGTGGTAAAAAGAATCACAAAACCAAAGAGTGTCTGTATCTCAAAAATTTTGATGTCAAAATACAAGAGTACAAGGCTAAAACTCTTGCAAGTCAAGTGGTGAGTACTTCAAAAGGAAAGCCCAAACAGACTTTTGCACCAGTCCAAACATCTGTTACCAAAAGTCTTGAAACATCTGCTCCCAGGGAGCTTCTACTTGTTTAGATAGTCTTTGGTATGTAGATAGTGGAGGCTCCAGGCACATGACAGGATGTAGAGCCCTTCTTCTGGACTTCTTAGCTCATGGGGGGGGGGGGTGATATATCCTTTGGTAATGATTCAAAAGGTAAGGTGTTGGGTTCAGGGACTGTTCAGGCTGGGAAACTCCAGTTTGAAAATGTCAATCTTATTGATAATCTTAAATTTAATCTTCTTAGTGTATCACAAATGAGTGACAAAGGGTATGGCTCATTCCTCACTAAGAAATCTTGTAAGATTATTAGGCCAGAAGCGGTGAAAAAGATTGACACCATCATTGCAGAGAGCAAATCACAACTTGTTGCTCATAGGAGTGGAAAAGTGTATGTAGTTGATATGTTGAAGGACAATCCAATGGCAAATGTCTGTCTGTTTTCTGCTGCCTCCACAAAGGAGACAGAATTGTGGCATAGGAGACTGGGTCACACCAACCTTCAAACTATCAACTCACTCTCCAAACAAAGCCTTGTCAGAGGTTTACCATCAAAAGAATTCAAATGTGATGAGCATTGTGTTTCCTGCTTAAAAGGAAAACAACATAAAAGCTCTTACAAATCCATTTATGAGTCCAAAACAAGTCAATGTCTACAATTGTTACACATGGACTTGTTTGGCCGAGTTAAAATCATGAGTCTAAGAAGAAAGAGATTTTGTCTTGTCATAGTTGATGATTTTTCTAGGTTTACATGGACTTACTTTTTACACTCTAAGGATGAGACTGCAGGTATCTTGAAGGACTTTGTCACCAAAGTTAAAAAACAATATGACTTGCCAGTAAAAGTCTTTAGAAGTGACAATGGAACAAAGTTTAAAAATAAGGAGTTGGATGATTTCTGTGTGTCAAAAAGGATTGTGAGGTAGTACAACATCCCAAGAACACCAGAGCAAAATGGGGGTGGTTGAGAGGAAAAATATTACTCTTATTGAAGCTGCAAGAACCATGCTAGTAGATTCTGGTTTGCCACTGTCCTTCTGGGCAGAAGCTGTAAACACTGCTTGCTATGTTCAAAACAGAGTTTTGATCAACCAAAGACATCAAAAGACTGCTTATGAAATTTTGTTCAAAATCAAACCATTAATCTCATTTTTCAAAATCTTTGGCTGCCCATGTTTCATTTTAAATCTTAAAGATTCCATTTCAAAATTTGCAGCTAAAGTAGATTGTGGATATTTTCAGGGATATTCTTCTACTGCCAAGGCCTATAAAGTGTTTAACACTAGGACCAGGACAATAGAAGAAACTCTGAATGTAAAGTTCAATGAACTTTCATCCCTAAAAATCCCAGCAAATCCTGTTGAGTTGTTTGATTTAGATAAATTCAAATTTGAAGATATTACTGTCAAAACTAACAGTGCAGGTATTCCACAATCTTCACAACAAGATTACAGAACAGATGTTGTGATTCCAAATCACTATAAAGTCTATTCTGCATCAGAGGAAGCAGCTGTTCAAAACACCTGTCAAAACTCTGTCACAGCTGAGTCAGCCACTGTTGGCCAGTCTTACCCTCAAACCACGGCTTCACCATTTTCCTCCACTACTTAATCATCTTTTGACAAAAGTCAAACCTCTGTTGACAAAAGTCAGTCCAGTTTTACACCACTTGGACCCATTCCCTCACTTCCATTTCAAACAACTGTTGGCACTACAGAAGTGCAAACAGATGTTACATCAACAGAGTCACCAAACCTCTGTCGTTCACCTCAAAATGCCATCATACCATATCAGGGAGATCTAATCTACCTAAGAGCTCGTCTACCAGATCAAATCATTGGCAACATCAGAGAGGGTGTGCTCACAAGAAGCCAATCCTCAAATATCTGTCTTTTTGCAGGCTTTCTATCTCTCACACAACCTGTCAAGTACCAAGAGGCACTAAAAGACAAAAGTTGGGTAGAATCCATGCATGAAGAACTCCTTCAGTTTAAAGACAACAAGTATGGGAACTTGTACCACTGCCTAAGGATGTTTGTCCAATTGGGATAAAGTGGGTCTTCAAAAACAAAACTGATGAAAGGGGTATAATTGTCAAGAATAAAGACAGGCTTGTGGTTCAAGGCTTCAGACAAGAAGAAGGGATAGACTATGATGAAACCTTTGCTACTGTAGCAAGGTTAGAAGCTATCAGACTCTTTCTAGCCTTTGCTGTCAACCACAACATCAACGTGTATCAGTTGGACATCAAATGTGCATTCCTATATGGCAAAATTCAGGAGGAGGTATATGCATGTCAACCACCTAGTTTTGAAGACACATTCCATCCTGATCATGTCTACAAGCTTAACAAAGCTTTGTATGGACTCAAGCAAGCACCTAGGGCCTGGTATGAAACTCTTTCCACCTTTCTCTTATCCATTGGTTTCACAAGAGGTAAAATTGATAAAACCTTATTTTTAAAATGGAGAGGGAAAGATTTAATGATTGTTCAAATATATGTGGATGACATCATTTTTGGATCCACATGTAACAAAATGTGTGAAGAGTTTAGGGAACTCATGACAGCAGATTTTGAAATGAGTGCTATGGGTGAACTTCAGTGCTTCCTTGGTCTCCAAGTGAAGCAGCTGCAAAATGGCACATTTATTCATCAAAACAAATATGTGAAAGATTTGTTAACTATATTTGAGATGAATGACTGTAAGCCATGTAGTACACCCATGAGTACAGTCAAGCTACTCACTATTGATGACAAGGATGAACTGGTTGACCAGACACATTACAGATGCATGATTGGGTCTTTATTGTACTTAACTGCATCTAGGCCAGACATTATGTTTGCCACTTGTGTTTGTGCAAGATCCCAGGTTTCACCCAGAAAGTCAAACCTTATTGCTGTGAAAAGGATATTCAGATACCTAAAAGGTGCTCCCACACTTGGTATCTGGTATCCTGTCAATGGAAATATTGAGCTTTCAGGCTATTCAGATAGTGATTTTGCTGGCTGCCACACCACAAGGAAGTCTACATCAGGAGGGTGCCAGTTTCTAGGGAATGCCTTAGTCTCTTGGCAAAGCAAAAAGCAAGCAGCTGTTTCAACTTCAATAACTGAGGCTGAATACATTGCTGCTGCAAGCTGCACAGCCCAACTCACGTGGCTTCAAAATCAACTACTGGATTTTGGGATAACTGCACTAAAGACTCCACTCATGTTGGACAGTCAAGCTGCTCAAAATATCATCAAAAATCCAGTTTCTCATTCAACCACAAAGCACATAGACATTAGACATCAGACATCATTTTGTCAGAGATAGCTATGAAAAAGGTTTGATTTCCCTGCACCATGTTCCAACAGAGGATCAGTTGGCAGATGTGTTGACAAAAGCTTTAGACACATCTACCTTCACAAATCTGATTTCTAGAATTGGTATGCTAAACATGGACTAAACAACAAAAATGTTTTCAATAAAAACATTAAAATGTTTCAAAAAATCAAAATTCATCCTTAAAATAACATTTTGTTTGAAAAATCTGTTAAGGATAAAACAACCACTGTTTCATCCACTCTATCCACTGTTAGTTGAAAAATCTGTTTCAAACATCTAATCAGATAAAACAACCACAGTTTGGTTGAAAAATCTGTTTCAAACCTCTGTTCAGATAAAACAACTGTTTCATTATATATATATATACACATATATATACATATATCTATCTATATAAAAAACAATTTAAAAAAAAACCAACAAGTGCTGTTAGCATCAGCACTTTGGTAAAACAACAGCTGTTTGCATCAGACCTTTGGCAACAGCTGTATACCACCAGATGTTTGGCCATCAGATGTTTACCACGTCTGCTCCCAAAAGCAGAGTTTTGGTCACATCAGCGGTTTCACCAAAGCCTATAAAAACCCTGTTTTACCACAACAGTCGTTACACTGTCTCATTGTATTCAAAATACTGAAACCGCCTTCTTCGTCCTCAAACCCTTACTCAAATTCCACTCACTCTCACACTCGGAATCCATTACAATGGATCTTCAAGCAAAAGCTACCCACAATTATCTCCCATATCTGGTAAAAACAGATGAAAACGTTCCATTCCATTCCACCATCGACATCATTTTAAACTCCAAATACCTGACAATCCTAACCGCTGAATCTCCTATTTATCTCAATACCCTCCAAGAATTTTGGTTGAATGCTGAATTTCTTCTCCAAGACAAAAAGCCTACATCCATTATCTCAAAAATTGGAGGGACAAGTATCGTCATTACCCCTGAACTGATATCCACAACGTTCTCACTCAATGACCTGTCAGGTAAAGACTCTTTCCCTAAGGCAAAGCTTCACACAGAGTTTCACGGTTATGATGCAAAAATGACTGGGTCAACACTTTTCAAAAAGTTTTTCCCACCAGTCATGAAATTTTTCTTTCATACCCTCCTTCTTTGTGTCTCTGCTAAGTCCACTTCCTTTAATGAAATCCCATTGAGGATTCAGTACTTGGGTTATGCTATGTTGTCAGACTCTGACTTCAATTTATCCCAGGGACAGTTTATGGACTTAGTATCAAATGTGAAAGCCATAAAATCTGGGTCTAATAATGCTTTTCTGATTTACGCAAGAATTTTGAGTGTAATCCTTCAAAAGGTTTTACCAGAAAAGGTTTTTAAAAAGGGTGAGTCTGTTTAAATGAAGAGTCTAACTGATGAAACTTTCACAAGAATGCTGGGTTCAACTACCCAAGAAAAAGTATTAAAAGTGTCTAAAGTTTCAAAAACTCAAACAAAGAGGGCTAAGACAACAAATGTTGTCCAAACCTCTGTTGTTGAGCCCACTGCTCCTGGTGATCATGGCACTACATCCAGTGCTGTGAAACCCACACCGGCCACCTCCAAAAGAAAACGTCCATCCAAAAAAATCACCACTAAACCCAAAAAGGGGCTTCTGGAAGATAAGATACCAGAGGAAAACCCTGTTGCAACACAAATGCAACAAGAAACCACTTTTGTTACTTCCTCACAACAGTTGGATATATCTCAACCTGACCAAACTCCTCATGAATCCTCATAAAAGGATCTTGTTGTAAGCTAAAGGGAAACACATCATGATACATATGAGTCACTTGGCCATATGTTCACAAGCCCCTCTCACAGGGCTAATTCTCTTTTCACTCCTCCACCTTCACCAAAACATGTCCCTCAAACCATGCAACCTCTGTTTGAGGCTATTAATAAAACTCAGGAAAATCCCAGTTCCTCTCCTTCACCCATCAATGAGAGTATACCTTCATAAGTGACTGGGACTGAGCAAAATCAATCAGCCATCCCACAAGCAGAAGAGGAGGTTACACCCCTAGAGTTCAATGAAACTTGATGTGTCGTAAAACACATCTATTCTCATATGTATTTTTTGTTATAATTGAGTCTTTTGTATATAGTTTTTAGTAGTTTTAGACGTGTATTCGTTTGTTGGTCTTTTTTTGTCATTGTATAGATTTTTATTAATTTTTAGTACTTATTTATTTATTTTATATTTTGGTAGGTGTTCGTGTGAACGTTGAAGCGTAAACGAGCAACTTTGGTCAAGCCAAGAACACCTGAGTCTAGAGCACCGAGTTATAATACTATAAATAATAATAATAATAGTTAAAAAAAAGGTAAGCTTGGGCCGAAGCCCAAGCCAAAAGCTAAACAAAATACTAAGTCGGTCAAAAAAAATGAGGATGAATATATATTCCAAGGAGCAGCCGCCTATGAATAAATTTAATCATTCACTCACAATTGCAATTGGAGAATCGCACATCAAAAAACAAAAGAAGAAGTAGCCACGGTGACGAGCGAACGAGCACGTAAGGAGAAAAGGCCACGGGCACGTTAAAGATCAATAGCCAACGAGTCTTGGGTTAGGTTTAGTTTTCGCTCTATATTTTTATAGACATGATGAAATGTTTTTTATAAACTTTGAATTTATGTTTCTAAATATTATGAGTAGCTAGACTTTTATGGTTGCTTAGGTTTATGAACTAGACACGTAATTTGCAGTTTTTAATGATTTTTGGTTTTTAATTTTGATGTGTAGGATTACATGATTTTAATTTTATTGTTGGATTTGATATATGTGTGTTGGTGTTAATTTTATTTGAAGTTTGTTTATTGGTTTTGTGGAACTAGGCATGTAGAGATACCCCCTAGGTATTGAAATCAATCTAGTTCGTCAACTTAGGTTAGCGTGCTAGTATTTGGAGTTGGAGTACGACACAAGTATAACAAACTAATATAATAAATTTAACTAAGACGTGCAGTCCATTCTTGAGGGTGAGAAATCTAACTCGAGTTTGCTAGGTAACTAACTAGGCATTGTTCGGTAGTTGGCAAGCGCTAGGGCGGGAGTCGCTACTTGTCCGTGTTTAGAGTTTTCCTACGTTTTCATCAGTAAAGTTTAAGTCTGCTTCATAGTTTGAGGGTTTTAATCCAGGAGAGGTTTTAATCTGATTTCTGTGGGATTTTGGTACGCTAGGGCGATCCGAATCCATCTTAGCATTTCTACACTTGTCCCGCCTTGAGTCTAGTGAGCTATCTTTGATAGGAGGTTTATTAGATAAGAATAGGGTCTCAAGTTAATTACCAGATTCATGATTTATTGCTAGTGTCTAGGGATTTTACCTAAGTAACCAGCCTTCTTCCTATCCAATTTCTCCAAGTTCCTAGTTCCCATAAGCAGCTAAGGTTACTTTATTTATATTTAGTTTCTTTTAAGTTTTTAATCATTAGTTTAACCCCCCACATAAGTTTATATTTATTTAGGCTAGTATTCGGTATAGGTTGTGATCTAGAGTTGCATTCGCGTCTTTGGGTTCGATACTCGGTCTTATCTGTTTACTGCTTTGCGACCGGTACACTTACCGTGCGTGTGTAGTTTTTAGGTGAGTCGTTTTAATTAGAACTTGTGTTATTTATATATATACATTTACACACATCAAGTTTTTGGCGCCGTTGCCGGGGACGCAATTAGCACTCTTGAGAATTATCCGATCCGTTTCTGGTCTACTATTTTGTGAATAATTTTTGTTTTTATTTTTCATTTTTTTTTCTTCTTATTATTATTTTTGATTCATAATAAATAATTTTTTTTATCATGTGCGAGATCTGCGGAGGACACCACTTTACCATTAGATGCCCTCATTTATATTCATCGGGGTATTCCACGGATTATTATTCTAACACGTATTTGCAGCCGCAGCCATATCAGTCATACCAGCCTTCATACCCGCAGGCTAACCGGTGGTTTAACCCTGCAACATCTGAGTCACTAGATAGAATAAAAAGTCGGCCTGATCGTCTACAAGCTAAGATGTATGAGGAAAGGCATGGTGGGAGCTCGTCAGAGTATCCACCTAGCCAACATTTTTATCAACATCCCGATTATCGGGATGTCTCGTCTCACACTAGACCCGATTTTACCGCCTTACTTGCTAAACAACAGCTCATGCTCGAGGATATCGATTCTTTGCTATCCAAGCGCACCGACTCTTTGAGGGAACAAGATGCGGCACTTAAAAGGCTAGAGGCTCAGGTGGATGAACTGAAGACCATAATGGACGTTGAAGTCCCACCTCCAGTTCAGCAGGTTTATTTCACATATGATGACCCAGACGAGATGGTAACACTTACATTACCTGATTGTATTAGACCCGTTGCTGAAGCTGTTTGTCCTTACTCATCTGATTCTGTGCATGATTTAACTGACCCATATGATTCTTTACACTTGTCTTGTGAGGATGATGTTTTGCAGGATTCAGGGTTAGAGCCAGAGACCATAATGGACGCCTTAGTCCCACCTTTGGTTCAGCAGGATGAGCAGCCTTGCCAGATCTCTAGTTCAGCAGCATATCCTTGGGAGGCAGATGTCTGGAGTGATGATGAGGGGATAGAAAGGATAGCTTGGGACACGCATAGGAAAGCCATGATGGAGAAGATAGGGGAGGCTGAGGATGATATGGATTTTTCAGAATCCACAGGCTGGCTGTTTGAGGAAGAAGTGGTGGAAGAGGAAGACACCACTAACCTGCTTGAAGAAGCAGCTGATGAGGAAGAAGAGTTTGGTGACGAGTTGGTTGATTTGTCAGTCCCAGAAGTGGACAAAGATTTTGAACAAGTGTCACCAAACACGGAAGATGAGAAAGAAGCAGTGGTGGAAGAAGAAGAACACCACAGCCGGCCCGTGCAGGCGTTGGATATTACATTGCTACTAGCGCCACCACCATGGCCACCACCACGGGAGAAGGCGAAGACGCACCTGGACCGACACAAGGTGAGGGTCAGGAGCTGTAGAGACAACAAGTCCCCTCATTACATGCCAAGAATCAGGTTTGGTCCAGGTAAATTTAAATATTGGTGGCCCGACCCATTTAAATTCGATAAAATATTTTTCGATTCCACTAATTTAATTTTGCTAAATAATATGGACCGGGTGGAATTAAATGGGTTGGATCGGGTCCAGATAAAAGAGAAGCCCCCTGATTAAGTTTAAGTGTGGGGAGGCTCTGTAGAGTTTGTAAATTTATATTTATACCTATTTTTTTTTCTAGCTTTTCATTTTTTTTATTTTGTGGTCGTTCTTTGGTAGTAGTTTATAGTTTTTTTTTTCTTTGTTTTTTTTTTGTGTCTTTGAGTCTGTTTGCAGGTTTGCTTGGGTAGAGGAAATTTCACCATGAGCGGATCTCATGTTTTATCGTTATATATATATATTTTATGAATGGGAATTTTGGTAGAGGTTTGGGTAATAAAAGAGAATTTTTCTTAAAAATAATAATAATAATAATAAAAAAAGTTAATTAACTTTCTCTGAAAAAAGACTTTTCACGTAATGTGAGGAGTCTGGGCTGACCTGTTCGCCTTATGCGACCAGCTATTACCCCGGAAAGTTATATTTTTTTCTCTTGCAACGCGTGTTGTGATCACCAGTGTCCTTCACGTTGAGCGAGAACCAGATTTTTTTTTCTTCTTTCTACCCATTTGGTTCTACCACCATTCACCGCCATTTGCCAAGCAGGTACGTCTTCTTGTTTGTTGTTATTTTATGAGTCTAAGTTAGTAGTTTGAGTCTTTTTATTTTTGTGTGGTTCGATATTATGCTCGGGTTTTGTTTGTTTCGTTTTGAGCAGGTTTGGATTGCACCACCCGTACATAATCTCCATTCGGGTGATTCCGGAGCTGTTATCATTTATCAAGGCAAGCCTAGAGTTTACCATTGTGTTAGAGCCGATCGCGAATGAAATGCTATACGATCGAGCTGGATTAGACTAGAGCTTACGAAGAAAAAATAACCAGCTAAGTCCTTTTCAATTTGCCCTCGTTTTTTTTTATTTTGTATTCGGAATTTATTTTTTGTTTTGTGTCGTTTTCTATTCCTACATTGAGGGCAATGTAGAATTTAAGTGTGGGGATGGGAAACTGTCGTTTAGTCTGTATATAGAGTCGTTTAAATAAAAAAAAAATAAAAAAAAAAAAAACTGAAAAAAAAGTCCCTGATTTTGAAGTTTGCATTATATAATATATGGAAAATGATAGGTAAAGTTAGGTGTCCGGTTTTCAAATAGTATGTATAATAAGAGATTGAAATTGATTGAAAACGTGTCTGATTTGGGATATGTGGGTAGGCTCGGCCGGTAGAAAGGGTTCCTTTGAAAAGTAATAAATTAATTATGTTAGGCTATTTTGTGGGTTCTCATCTAGGAGAAACGGGGAGACCGAAACCGCCAAAAATAGTATAAGAAGCACCGTTATAAGTAGAAAACCGTTAGAATTTCTAATCACTTAAAAAAATTAGAAATCAAAGCAAAAATGCTGAAGCTTAAGGTGCCTGGCCACTGGGATAGCGACTTGGATTGGTCACACCCTCTGATTTAAGTATGCTGAGATGAAAAAAAAATGCTGAAGCTTAAGGTGCCTGGCCACTGGGATAGCGACTTGGATTGGTCACACCCTCTGAGTTAAGTATGCAAAAAAAAAAAAAAAGTGATTTTAAATTCTCTTGGTTTTCTACATAAGACGGTTGGGAAATGGTCAATTGGTCGTTCCTTTTGTTTCATAAGCTTGAGGCGGGATTAGGAGGAACTGTGGCTTCCTTCGAGTGAGACCCTAGATAGACTAATCAACATGAACTTAACATAAATAAAAAGGGGGCTTGGAAACCGGTGTGGGTTTAAGAGGATCAATATACCTGCAATCGCAATCAATACGTTAGTAGATTATTAATTAAGTAACCTATGTTTTGAAACTGGATGTAATCCTAACTGTGATTCCATAGCATAATTCTTTTTCAGGGACGAAAAAGAGTCAAGTGTGGGGATGTTTGATGTGTCGTAAAACACATCTATTCTCATATGTATTTTTTGTTATAATTGAGTCTTTTGTATATAGTTTTTAGTAGTTTTAGACGTGTATTCGTTTGTTGGTCTATTTTTGTCATTGTATAGATTTTTATTAATTTTTAGTACTTATTTATTTATTTTATATTTTGGTAGGTGTTCGTGTGAACGTTGAAGCGTAAACGAGCAACTTTGGTCAAGCCAAGAACACCCGAGTCTAGAGCACCGAGTTATAATACTATAAATAATAATAATAATAATAGTTAAAAAAAAAAAAAGGTAAGCTTGGGCCGAAGCCCAAGCCAAAAGCTAAACAAAATACTAAGTCGGTCAAAAAAAAATGAGGATAAATATATATTCCAAGGAGCAGCCGCCTAAGAATAAATTTAATCATTCACTCACAATTGCAATTGGAGAATCGCACATCAAAAGACAAAAGAAGAAGCAGCCACGGTGACGAGCGAACGAGCACGTAAGGAGAAAAGGCCACGGGCACGTTAAAGATCAATAGCCAACGAGTCTTGGGTTAGGTTTAGTTTTCGCTCTATATTTTTATAGACATGATGAAATTGTTTTTTATAAACTTTGAATTTATGTTTCTAAATATTATGAGTAGCTAGACTTTTATGGTTGCTTAGGTTTATGAACTAGACACGTAATTTGCAGTTTTTAATGATTTTTGGTTTTTAATTTTGATGTGTAGGATTACATGATTTTAATTTTATTGTTGGATTTGATATATGTGTGTTGGTGTTAATTTTATTTGAAGTTTGTTTATTGGTTTTGTGGAACTAGGCATGTAGAGATACCCCCTAGGTCTTGAAATCAATCTAGTTCGTCAACTTAGGTTAGCGTGCTAGTATTTGGAGTTGGAGTACGACACAAGTATAACAAACTAATATAATAAATTTAACTAAGACGTGCAGTCCATTCTTGAGGGTGAGAAATCTAACTCGAGTTTGCTAGGTAACTAACTAGGCATTGTTCGGTAGTTGGCAAGCGCTAGGGCGGGAGTCGCTACTTGTCCGTGTTTAGAGTTTTCCTAGGTTTTCATCAGTAGAGTTTAAGTCTGCTTCATAGTTTGAGGGTTTTAATCCAGGAGAGGTTTTAATCTGATTTCTGTGGGATTTTGGTACGCTAGGGCGATCCGAATCCATCTTAGCATTTCTACACTTGTCCCGCCTTGAGTCTAGTGAGCTATCTTTGACAGGAGGTTTATTAGATAAGAATAGGGTCTCAAGTTAATTACCAGATTCATGATTTATTGCTAGTGTCTAGGGATTTTACCTAAGTAACCAGCCTTCTTCCTATCCAATTTCTCCAAGTTCCTAGTTCCCATAAGCAGCTGAGGTTACTTTATTTATATTTAGTTTCTTTTAAGTTTTTAATCATTAGTTTAACCCCCCACATAAGTATATATTTATTTAGGCTAGTATTCGGTATAGGTTGTGATCTAGAGTTGCATTCGCGTCTTTGGGTTCGATACTCGGTCTTATCTGTTTACTGCTTTGCGACCGGTACACTTACCGTGCGTGTGTAGTTTTTAGGTGAGTCGTTTTAATTAGAACTTGTGTTATTTATATATATACATTTACACACATCAAAACTCTAGGTGAGTTTTCAAGTGAAGCAGCCACTACTGATGTAGAGACCATTGTCTCACAACAGGACAGTGGTTACATAGCCAAGACTTCCTTGAAGGCAACAACTGATGAGGCCACTATAGTGTCCCCAAAATCAGTTGGAAGTCCCTTGAACCAAGAAAAAGGGGCATCTGGTTCTCATCCTTTGGACTCACCTCCTAGGACTGAACCAGTTACAACTACCACTGGTAGGAATCTAGATGATCCTATTAACTTAGGTGATGGGTTAAAATACCAAGAATTGATGGCCAGAGTACAGTCCATTGAAACCTCTGTTGCTGATATCAAATCAGATATCAAGACAATATTGGGATCATTGGCTACCCTTACCAAGAGTCAACCATCCACTGAAGATATTGCTAGTGAGCTATGGAAGTCTGTTTCCCCATCATCATAGCTCACAGAAAACTAGCATATCAGACTCATGAAACTTATATGTCTGAGATTAGAAATATGGTGGATGCTAGGTACAAAGATACCCATGCTGACATTCAAGCCATTAAAGACCATCTGCTGAAGACCACTGGCTCTGCCCCTACCACAATTCTCAGAGATGAAGATGATGATGACTTCACTGCTGATGATGCCAAAAAGGGGGAGAGTGGCAGAGATAGATTGCCAAAGCTAGATCCCTTTGGTTGTCCACCCTCACAAAAGGGAAAATCAAAGTCTGCCAACAAACCAGGGTCTACCCACACAGCATCACAACAACAACAACCAAATGTTCAAACCTCTGCTGCTACTGAAACTGCCAAAACCAGCAAAGCAAAGGAAGTTGATACCTCTGCTAATGAAGAAGCTGAAAAGGCTGCTGAGGAAAAGCAAAAGAGGGCTGACACTTTGGAAGTTAATGCAGAGTTTCTGGTACAGTTGAAAAAGGAACAACAGCAGGAAGTTGAAGATGTGGGTTCCTCTAAAAGGAAGAAAATTCCTGCCAAACATGTCAGACAACCACCATCCAAACTTGCTACTAAAACCACTGCTACCAAAACCACTGCTGCCACCAAAACCACTGATACCACCACAACATCTGAACCTATCACTACAACTACCAAACCAATCACTGAACCTACTACCACAACCACCAATACACCACCTACAACCACTCTACCACCCAAATCCCAAACATCTGCTGGTTCTACAAAAGTGCCAACAGATGTTAACACAACCACTGCTTCAACACCACCATCACCAAAAATCTTGTACAAAAGGAAGAGAAAATCTACCTTTGTGGTACACGATGATAATATCCACACATCACCACCTACTACTTCAACCACACAATCTACACCCATATCTGCCATTCCACTTTCATCATTCTCACCACACACCTCACAATTTACATCTCATAGACCACCACCAACCATTACGCCATTGGCTGTTTAGTATCCTCTTGAGCTTGATCTACTCAAGGGGGAAATGCAATCCTTCTACAATACTGAACAACCATCTGAATGATCTTTCCCATCTCTTCCAAATTTTCCTGTTCCCCTAAACATAGACCAATATCTTAAATTCAAGGCCGAACAAGCAGATGCTATCATCAAAGAGAAATGCAAAGGGAAAGATGACAGGAGTGTTCAGGGCATCCATTCAGCAGAGCTTAGCAAACTGAGAAGGATTGAAGATTTTGCTAAGACCCTGAGCAACTCCATGTCTACCATGCCTCTCAGCAGTGACATGGAAAGGGAGGTTAGGGAATCTCTTCTTGAACAGATCTTGGCAACCATGCCTTATATAGCAAATAAGAAACAATTTGCAGGCTGGACCACTCATGCTCTCAGAGAAGAACTCATAAGAATTGAGGACATGGCCAAGAATCCCCCAGCTAAGGTCTCTGCCCCTGATTTCAGTAAAGGCAGAGATCCAGCCAGAGCCTTAAAGTTCAGAAGAATGAGATTAGAGATTGTGGCTGTAGATTATGGGGAGATGAAGTCTGTTGCAAGATGGTCAGAGCTGAGGCTGGTTGAAACTTACAAGAAATTAGAAGAAAACATGAAGAAAGACCCTAACTTGCCCAGAAAACCTATCTACCCCGATGAACCCTTGATGAAGAGACCTCAACAGGCTTTTACATTAGACAGCCTACTTGATACTTCTGATCTATCTGCTGCTTCAAGAAGACAATTCAAAAAGAAGAAAGAAATATCTGAAGAAGATTAGAAGAAGTTTGCTGATAAATTTATAAAGGAGGGCCTCTACAATCAAATACACTTTTTCTCTGATCCCACTAGTGAAAAACTCAGAGAACTCATTGGGAGACCTCCATCACCAAACTCATCCAGATTAAAAGTGCATCTCAGCAAATCCACTGATTCAAAAATTCTAAAATGGAAGGTCAACAAAGAAACCCATGAATTGACTCTGCTCAGATCAGATGGAGAAGCTCAAAAGCTAAGCATGGATGAGTCATATAGCCTGTGTGCAGATGACCTCCAAACACTGCTGAACCTTGAGCTTGAAAGAGATGCAGAAGACCTCTACTCTTTGAACTTTGAGTTACAATTCAAAGGTCAAATCAGAGAAAGTCTGATGAGGAATAAAGATCAAGAATAAAGCCTAGTTTTGGCATCATCTGTTCTAGGGGGAGATTGTTGGGTCCGCTGACCTGGAGAAGAACAGATGATTGAAAAGCCAAAATATACTCTCAGTTGATCCATATTAATAAACAACATTTACAACATACTCCTCCCAAAAGACTGTTGACCCTAACAACTGTTCTACCCAAACAACTGCTATGACAACTGCTGCTACAAAGGACTATTGGATAACAACTAATAGAGAACAACTACTGACTAAAGGTCTAATGAAGAACAACTGCTGATCAAGTGCTGAAGACTAAAGGTCTGTTGGAGCCAACAGCACTTAGGCTCCAACAGATGATACAAGACCATCAGAGTTTTCCTCAACAGCAGTTTACCTTACAATGTTTTATAATGTAACAGTAGTTTGTATATAGCAGATGTTTTATGTTGTTATTCTGTTAGAGGTCACTGTCTTAGGTGACGTCAGCTTAGATCATCAGTGGTTTAGATTTGTCTATAAATAGAACAGTGCTTGTAGTGTTCTATTCATCACTCACAACATTCTCTCAGACAAACAATCATAGAGTGATCAAGCTGAGGGGGAGTACTTGTAATATTGTAATCTTTCAATTAATGAAAGCTTTCGATTAAAACAATTATTCTCTTGTTTTGATTTATAGTTTATCATTCCGCTGCACTTTCCATTTATATTCACTTCATTCTTATCATCTTTACTTAAACAAATCAAAACAATCAAAATCAGATCCTAACATGTTGTTCTGTTATATGTAAACTATTGCTGATACATGTAATTTTGGCAATTGCTGATATTGTAGTCCACATAAACTCACATGTAGATTGTTGTGCAGTGCTTTAAACTGATACAGCTATGTATATTATAAACTAAATTGCCTGTGGTTCCCACACACACGACATACTCCCGTATCAAAGAATTTTGCACAAATACCCATTGTAACGCGTGATTACGCTTTTGTTATCTGTTATTACAAGGTATGAGACACAGAGGTGTACAGGACAGGAAATTAGTGCTGCAAAGTAACGTGTGCACTCTACCATGTTGAGGTCTTATATCAATCACGATTTGCATCAATGATTAGATACGATGCATTAGATAATCTTTGATTATCGTCAAACATTTAAAGTTCCTCAATTTGGTAACTTTCGGTTTTGGCATGAAAGCTCTTTTATAAAGATACCCTGTCTGATCTAGGTCCGTAAAACCTTACGGAAAAAGATCAGAGAGGCTATCCCCAGATAACTAATAACATAACGACCTGAAACCTCCGAATTTTGTACAAACCCTATCAAACGAAATTACGGTACTAAGACTATATGCCCATGAGATGTTCATCCACATAGTAATCAGTTTGATATGTATGTATCAGGCACGCAGTAATAAGTCTACGAAGCCTATCAGCACATCAAACAAAGTTATCAAATATCAATAATGTTGACATTTTGAAAACTTTAGAATACAAATAGATCCTCACTGATGTACTATCATTTCCTCTTTTTCTCCAGGAAAATCATTTTGAGTTTTTCTGATTTTTATGGTTTTTTGAAATTTTTAATGTTTTTGGTTTTTCTGAAAACTAAAGACTCTCCCAGAAATGTAAAACATATTTTTGGGTTTTTGATTTTACTGAAAAACAGTAAAAACTAAAGATTAAAAAACAAAGTGATAAACCGAGGTGACGATTAGTCTTGTTTTTCTTTTATACCGTTAGCTTTAAATAAAAATTCGAATCTCGATCTATTAAAAGCTTTGGTAAAAAGATCAGCCCTCTGGTAATCAGTGTGGATTTTGACCATATCACTCAGTCCTTTAGCATAACAGTCACAAATAAAGTGATACTTAATCTGGATGTGCTTTGCCTTAGAGTGATTGACTGTGTCTTTCGTGAGTGCTATGGCAGCTTCATTATCACAATAAATTGGGGTTTTTAGATATTGCAAACCGTAATCCCGCATCTGCTGTTGAATCCACAAAACCCGTGAACAACAACTAGAGGCTGCTACATGTTCTACTTCAAAAGTAGATAGAGAGACTGCTGTATGCTTCTTACACTGCCAGGTCACGATCCTGCTCCCAAAGAATTGACATCCAACCGTTGTGGATTTACTATCTTTATCACAGCCACCAAAATCTGCATCACTGAAAGCAACAAAGTCAAAATTATCATCATTAGGGTACCAAAGTCCACGCTAGGGACAACCCTTCAGATATCTCAGGATTCATTTGACAGCTACTAGGTGACTCTGTTTCGGCTTCGATTGGAATCTAGCGCAGAGACACGTTGCAAACATTATATCCGGACGAAATGCAGTCAGGTACATCAGAGATCTGACGATAGCTCTGTATGTGAATGGATTGATGAGCTCCCCCTTAGCGTCAACTCCAATCCCGTGATTGGGTGGAATGGGAGTATCCATGGATTTTGAATCTTCCATCTGGAATCGGCTCAAGACTTCAGATACATATTTCGTCTGGTGGATGAGAATGCCCGTTGGCAATTAGTCCACCTGCAATCCCAAGAAGAATTGCATTTTACCCATGGCACTCATCTCAAACTTTTCCTGCATTACTCGTTCAAATTCTCTACAAAGAAGTTCATTAGTAGAACCAAATATAATGTCATCAACGTTAATCTGAACAAGAAGCAAATCACCCTCTATTCTTTTTGTGAACAGGGTACAGTCTACCAAACCTCATTTGAATCCTTTCGAAAGAAGATATGTGCTGAGCTCCTCGTACCACTGTCTTGGAGCTTGGTGCAACCCGTATAGTGCTTTGTTAAGCTTATAGACCTTATCTCGGTGGATTGGGTCCCCAAAACCTGGTGGTTGCCCAACATACACTTTTTCCTTGACCACATCGTATAGAAAGGCACTTTTGACATCCATCTAATACACCTTGAATTTCTTGTATGATGCATACGCCAGAATCATTCGGATTGCTTCAATGCGTGCAACAGGTGCATAGACTTCGTTGTAGTCAATTCCTTCCGTTTGACGAAATCCTTGAACAACCAATCGAGCTTTGTTCCTTACAATCACGCCTCGATCATCCTTTTTACACTTAAACACCCACTTAGTACCAAATTTCTTTCGGTCTGGTGGTAAATTAGTCAGCGTCCAGACTCCGAGTTTTTGAAATTATAGAAGTTCTTGCTGCATAGCCTCAACCCACAAATCATCTTGTAAAGCATCCTTGTATGTTCGCGGCTCCATCTGCGAAACATAATAAGCAAACGACTAGTCATTTTGACAACCAGATTTTTGAATTTTAGCATACAGGGCTAGGGCTCTAATATTGTCATGCAAAGTTGCTCTTCTCAGTTGACCTCTCGTCATGAGACTGCTACTTGGATCACCAATGACTTGCTCGAGTGGATGAATCTGATGAATCCGAGATTCCGGATGATTAGGAACAGTAGTAACCAATGGAACATTAATATCTTCTGCCGTCTCCAGATCATCACCCGTATTAGACGAAGATGCAACATCTGGATTAGGGTTCACTGGTGGTGTTACCATAGCTTGTTCTAAAATAGCATCAGTGGAAACTTCATCATTGTCTTCATACTCAGATGAATTAAGAGTTGTCGATGCTTCTTGAAAAACTTCTTCTTCAATAACAGGAGCACTGGTATCATTAGAAGCCGTTGCAGAGGAGTTACGGTGATCGGACGCACCAATGGTGAAGTTACTGCGTTCTCACACTCGTAATATAAACGTAAGACAACTTCTTCAACCAAGCTTTCTAGATTAAAAGAATCGAATAATTCTTTATAATCAAACATCCAATCGGGCCCAGTTCCTTGAGAGTTCTGAGTGTAGCGTTGGACTTCAACATTTGCCCACTCTTCAACCAATTTGGTTCTTTTGTTGAATACGATTTTAGTGGTGTTGCGTACCCCACAAAGTAACCTTCTTCAGCTTTAGGTGTGAACTTCTTAGAAGGATTTAACAAGGTACATGGTGCCCCGAAAGGTTCTAGGATCTCCAAGTTCGGCATTCCTCTATTAAGCAGTTCATAAGAAGTTTTGCCAAACTTCTTCACTGTTAACACACGATTAAGTGTGTAGCATACTGCACGAACGACTTCACTCCAAAACATTACTGGAAGGTTCAAATCTGCAAGCATGGTACGTGCCGCTTCAATCATAGTCCTGTTCTTTCTTTCTGCAACACCGTTCTGTTGTGGAGTATATGGGCACTGTATTCGTGATGAATACCCTTTGATTTACACAATGCATCCATTTGAGAATTCTTGAATTCCGTGCCATTATCACTGCGAATTTTCTTAATCTTCAACCCACATATATTCTCCAGTCGGGTAAACAGAATGTTCAAATTGTTAAACGTGTCACTTTTGTGTTGCAAGCACATCACCCACGAAAATCTAGAAAATCATCGGTAACCACAAGACAAAAAAGTTCGCCGTTGATACTTTTACATTTAACTGGTCCGAATAGGTCCATATGTAAACGCTCAAGTTGAAATTCGACATAATTTATTTTCTTGGGTTTGTGGGACTGTTTGTGTTGTTTCCCCTTTTTACAACTCACACACTTATCATTAAGATGAAAGTGTTTCACATTAACCCCTTCAACAAGCCTGTTCTTCACCAGATTGTTCATTTTTCTTAGGTGAATGTGCCCCATCCTCCTATGCCACATGATTGATTCTTTTTCAGTAGCCATGGATAGAAAGCACGTGACTTGCCCCTGTGTCGTGGTTGCCTGACTCATATCAAGAATGTAAAGATTATTCACTCTTGGAGCCTTTAACGTGATCCATTCTTTTGGTATGACAAAAACGGGTTTGAGTATGTAGCAAGATTTATCATCAAAGAAAACTGTGAACTTCTTATCACAAATTTGGCTGACACTCAACAGATTATAATCGATCTGTTTCACATAAGATATTCTTTCAAAACTCACAATCCCGTTGCTAATACTCCCTTCCATCGTGATATAACCGCCTTTGTTTCCCGCAAACGCCACATATCCACCATTGATATTCTTTATGTCAAAGAGTAGCGTTAGATCTCCAGTCATGTGCCTAGAAGCTCCACTATCGACAATCCAAAGACTGCTAACAGGGCCAGCTGAATCTCCCTGCACAAATCAAAGAAACGATTAGTTCTTTCGGGGGACCCAAGCCTATTTGGTCTTGGGTCTTTGAATGTTAGACTTCAAAGATTCATTTTCAGAAACACTTGGTTTTAAATCAACCTTTTTGTGGTCATTCAAACCTTTTTCACTTTGAGTTTTGACATTAGCAGTTGATGTAGAAGCACCTGGAGAAGCCATTGGTGACTAATATTGTTCTGAACGTTTAAGTATCCTAATCTGAGATTTTTGTGTCTCAGCAGGTTTCTTAGTATCGTTCGTAAATGAAACTTTCTTGGTTACCTTTTCTGATTTAACCGAAACAGGTCCAACTGATGACTTAACAGCTGGTTTTGGAAAAACTTTTTGTTTATCATTAGTTGTGTTCACCGTTGGTTTCTTTAGGTTCATCTCCATAGCAATCCGGTTTCTATTATCATAGACAAATTGATGGTTTTCCCTCTTTTGAAAATAACGACTTTGATTATAAAATGGTGGTCTTTGAGGGACAAAATGTCTTTGTGGATATATATGATTGTCAATTGGACTTCTATAAGGCTGCTTGTTTTCAACTTCGTGCCTTTTTGTGTCTTACATACGGGCAGTGAACAAGTAAATGCCATCTCTGCCCGCATTTGAAGCACGCACGTTATTCCTCAAACACATTTTTAGCATTCGGCTTCACATATGAATTGATCGGATATTGATCATCAACACATCTACGTCTTAAACTCATTGGAGCGGGTTCCATTGATTAAGCGGTTCAAAAAATGCATTTGCCTTTTCCTTTGGCTTAATGAATTCAGTGACATGAACTTTTGGTTCTTTAGGAGTATCACAATATAATTTCTTTAAAAGTTCAGGAGGAATATCATTGGTCCTTTCATGTTTAGGAAACCAAATGGTACTCTCCCGCCAAATTTTCTCAATCTTTGAATAATTTGCAAATTTGATTGGATACTCCTCTTCAGAGATTATCTTATCAGATCCTTCCATCCGATAGAAAACCTTGACGGATTTGTCAACTGAATCATTTTTAACATTCTTGTTTACTGATAGATTCACTCTATGTGCATTTGCCTGAGGATGTGAAAACTGAGAAGGTAATGCTGGTTCATTTGTAATTATTTGATTTTCCAAAGGAATATCACTACCTTCTTTAGATTTCTCATCTTCAGTGTCTGAATCATCAGTCACTGCAACCACCCTTTCATCATTCAATCCGAGTATCGGTCTTACATCAGAATGTGGATCGACAACACTGGAAGTGTTAGATTCATTGTCTGATGCGGAGTCCGATTTAACTGAACTCTCCAGTGTTACTGAGTTAAAATTGTGATTCTCAAATAACACTGAGGAAGGAACAGATTTATAGTTTGCACTACCGGATTGTGGTGGTTCTTCAATTACGTGATCAACAACATAAGCTATATGTTTATAGCTTTTCAACTTTTTATTGACCTTTTAACCAAAACACTTGACAGTGGCCATTTCAAATTTTGTTTCTTCAAGTTCATTAATGTAATTGTTAAACGCAATTTGTTTTAATGAAAGAGTTTTCTTTAAATCTGAAATGGCCTTTTTTTACCCTTCAAGTGTTTTATTAAATTCATGTGCATCCTTACGATAAGATTGAATGTTGATTTTAGCACTCTCAAGATGAACCTTGAGTTGCTTGTTTTCCTCAGTCAATTTATCACAAGTACCACATTATTTATCACTATTCATATCAATTGTAGAGTCAGACCTTACCGATTTGGGTGGATCTATCATAGCCATCAGTTCGAAATGAGCCTCCTTCCCAGCAAAGAACTTCGAATAATCAATCTTTGTGAAGGCGTCATCCACAATGCACGATTTCTTTGTCATCAGAAAGTCAGCTTCGGCTAATAATTGATCAATCTCATCATCCAATGATTTAATGCTTGATTCTGAGTCAGCTTCACTTTCCGAATCAGAATAGACAGATTCAGGTTCATTAGGAACTTCAGCAACAGAATCAATGATAGTTCCAGAAACTTTCTCAGCAGTAGTGTCTTCAACTTTCTCCGCAACAGAAACCTGAGAGTCATCAACTATCTCCTCAATCACCACCTCAGATACTTTATGAGATTCCAAAACATCTTCAGTTATCACTAACTCCTCTAAATCCATCTCCTTTGCAAAACATGCTACATTCCCAATAGTAATCTCTTCAACTCCCAACTGCATTGACGTCCAATCATAACCCTCATCCTTCTGAATCACCAACGCCTGATTCCGGTTCTCGGTTTGAGGTTGGCTATTTGGTGTAGAAATAGGAATAATGGTTCTGGTTGGGTTAGTTGGAGTTTGAGTTTGGGTTTGATTAGGTGTAGATGTTTGTCTAGTAGAGGTATTTTGAGAGGTGTTTTGTCGGTTTTGGAAATTTTTTTGTTGTGGATACATGTTGTTGTTTTGGCTTTGATAGGTAACCTGATTTTGTGACTGACAGTTTTGATAGTTGGAATTAAAAGGGTTTCGGTTACCTTGCTGCATCGGTTGAATACACTCTCTTTTAAAGTGACCTCGAGTACCACAATTGAAACATGTTACCTTGGCTTTGTT
Source organism: Ambrosia trifida (assembly GCA_028751855.1). Lineage (NCBI taxonomy): Eukaryota > Viridiplantae > Streptophyta > Magnoliopsida > Asterales > Asteraceae > Ambrosia > Ambrosia trifida. Next base: position 13,703,174 of record CM054123.1, on the reverse strand, counting down.
GAAGCCATAAGTGGTATTTGGTGAGGTAGCAAGATCCGTTCTTCCTGTTTTCTTAATAAATTTTGTAGCCCTTCTCATCACGCTTGCAAACGCCCATTGGATATCTATCAATTCCATCTCTTCCTTATCTATTTGGGCATAATCTTCATTGGTCAGATTATTATTACCAATCTGACTCGCCACAAGTCCATTGTAGGAAGCAACAATTGCTGAAACCAAAGAAACGTGTTGTTGAGCTACTTCCACAGTCACATTATTCATGTTGGAAGTTTCCAACATGACTGGACTTTGGCTGGATGAAGCTTGTGTCATTGGTGGAACACGTGATTGTTGTTGAGGTATGTTCATGTTTGATGTGTAACATGCTATGGACATTTAAGGTGGAGGTGAAATGTAGGAATTTGTGGTATAGTTTGGTGTGTAGGTTGATGTTTGTGCAAGATAGTTGATTGGGTTTCTTAGTGGGTCAACAACACTAGAAACACAAGCTATATGTGGTGCAACATTTCCTCCTACACTTGAACTGGACATAGACGAGGATGAAGAAGCATGATACAATTCTGGGTTTTGTGGGAACTGTGATCGTTTTGATTTTCTCTTTTCCTCTAGCTCCTTGTTTTCCAATTTCTGAATGAGCTCATTGATTGTCCAATATTGATATGCATCTTTTTCATTCAAGACTTCAATGTGTTGATTCCAATATGGTGGTAGAGAATCAGCAAACTTGTCTACCAACCCTGTCATCGGAATCTTGATATCATAGTTTGACAATTCGATTAACATATGACAGTATCTTGGAGTAAGCTCCTTTAAGGTTTCATTTCCGAAATAGCTAAAGTTTTCAAACTCTTTCTTTAGCTCTTCCACCTTCAATCTTCTTGTTTTTATCATTGCCATCATGTCTGTTCTTCAACATATCCCAAAGCTAATTAGATGTAGTACACGATCCAAACTGATGGAGTAGATCGGTAGTCAAGACTTGAGATAGTTGTGAAAAAGCTTTCTTGTCAACTGCGAACTTTTTCTTCTCATCTTCAGATAAACCTTCAAGTGGAATAGGTTCTCCTGAATTCTCAAAACACAGAGCAACATAACCATTCGCAATCATCTGCCAAGCTTCAGTTCCTTCCATACCCATGCCCTCAAGATGTATCTTGAACTTCTTTTGCCATTGGTTGTACTCTTCCATGTCCATCAACTTCGGAGGACGATTTCTACTACCTGAGGACAAATCATTGATTAGTGTGGAAATAGCACTAGTAGTTTGAGAATGTACCGCTGCTGCTGGAATGCCCCAATAGTCATTCGCTGATTGTTGTGGAGGTTGAGTAACAGATTGTGGTATAGAACTACTCATGGCAAGGTGGTTAATTGGTTGAGATGACTGAGTGTTCGTCTTCTAAGATTCTACAGCCCATGGATTCATCGGAACGTGTTGTTGTAGGCCTAGGTGTCATAGGAAATCCCCACATGTTGTCCATGATGTTTGAAATGTAGATACTTAGAAAAATTTCCCACAAATAAACTTGATTCGACCTCTGATCAGTAAACGTGGGTTCGAATGTAGAAACAGCTAGGTTTGACCTCTAGAATCAGACTCGAATGAAGAAATGAAACACACTAGACTTTTTTCGACCACAATAAAAAACCTCCTTCGACTTCCCGGTAGGTCGAATGTACCACAAATGGTCGAATGAACAAACAACACATTAGAAAAGTTTTTGTTCGACCTAAAATACTCAGATTCGACCTGAAATAACCTGGTTCGACCTAAAAACTCACACGTTCGACCCTATTCTCTCTGGTTTGACTTGACCCATTTGAAAAACGGTTATACTTCAAAAATCAGTTGTTTTGATCCAAAATTTTCAAATGTTTATGGATTTTGATGATCTTTATCAGGTTTTGCTTCGGATTTGATGGAGATCAACTTTAATGAATGAAAATTTTGATTTTATCCGTCAAATCTAGTCCAAATCAATCAATCTCCATTAAAACTCAATGTTCATGAAAAACAGAAAAATTTTGGACAATGTTAGGTCAAAATCTATTCAAAATATATCAATTTGTAGTTGTATGATCCAGATTGGCTCTGATACCACTTTGTAGACGGATCAGTTTTGATAAAAGCAGTAATATGATCATACAAGTCTAACAATCCAGGTGTGGAAACCCTAGATTGTTTACAAAATTATATAGATCGAATCAGACGTAATCGTTTACCTTTTCAACCATGATTTCATTAATAAACACGTTAAATTTGCTTTACAAGTTGGTTTATAATGAAATAACACAACCCTAGACCTTTCCTGAACTCTAGAGAGAATAATAACAAAACATACTCGACCAAATGACAAAAGTTACAAACAAAATAAAATTTCAACCTTATATACTACTGCTCATTTGACCTCTCGACTAGGTCGAATGTATACCTTCAACCATCTTCATAGCTCGAACCAAGAAACTGTCTTCATAATCTTCCTTCAACCAAAGATATCTTCCTTCGACCTATGTAATGTCTTCCTTCGACCCCACGTAATCAAACAAAAAGACTTTTATTGACAATCCAAAGCATTAGTTGCATTTCATGCATCTACAATAGAGGGAAGACACTACAACCTAGCCCATGCTTAAGCAAAGTTCTTCACGAGGAATTGGGGCACCACAGCTTCTAGCCACATTTTCAGGGGACCCTTCATCACCCGCCTGGCCATTTCTTTAGAGGCACTTAGCCCCCAGACCACGACCGGTTTGACGGTCTCAGACCAGGTCCGCCACCTCGACACCACCGTGATGAGACATACAGTGGTAGTAAAGCTGTCCGGGAAGATCTTGAAGCCGGTAGATAACAAGAAGCGGCTCTGGGATGAAGACGCGACATTTGGGGAGGCATATGGGGAGACAACAACTGAGTTAGGAGGAGCAGAGTCCTCAGCTGCCGCTACAGCCAGATGAGCATAGTCGTCAGTTGCTGCAGCCAGGCGACCAACCACCCGAGCACCAGCAGGACCACCATAATCCATCAGGACAGATCGTCAGCAGCGGGGAGGTGTTCTCCGCACCATCATAGATAGGCTTGACACCCTCACTGTAGAGTTCAGGTCCTTTCGGGAGGACTTCGCAAGACACATGGCCTCCAACACCGGTTTCAGCTCCGGCTCCGGCTCCTGCTCCAGGCACCAGCCCGTCGCAGCCACTCAGTTTGATCTCCCTCTCTCCCTCAGGTTTATTTATGGATCTTGACAGTATTTGATGGTTTGTTGACTTTAAACACTATTTTCTTTTTCTTTTTATTTTTCTTTTATTTGTGGTTGTGATGGATATTTGTATGGTTGTTACTTTTGCATGCTTGGTGCATGCCGGACATGATTCACCGCGTTAACGCTTCGGCGTTAGTATCTATCCTAGGACCGTAGCTTTGTTTTTATTTATCTTTATTATTTTATTTTCTTTTTTAGTTATTTTAGGACATGTTGAGGACAACTTGATAATGTGGAGCCACCGTTTTGACGTTTCTGTTTTGAGGATGCAGGTTTCGACCACACGTGAATGGACTCGCTACTGTCAGGTGAGTATTAGTTTCTCTTACCTCTTTTTCTATTTTTGCACTAAAAATTTATACAAAAATTTTAAGTGTGGGGTGGGCCATTATTGCTGCTTATTATGTGTCTTAGTCCCTGCGACGTGTGTGCATATGTATAAAAAATGTGTATGAGAATGATACGTGGCCTCAAAACAAAGATGACTTTCATTTCTTCATGATTAAGAAATTGAGCTGCTTTAATTATATACTAGCGGAAATGCCTGCGCGTTGCCGCTGGTAGTTATGCTTTTTTGCAACTCGTTGCGAGGTGAGTTTCACGTATTTTATTTCTAAAACCAAATTGCTAATGCAACTAACATATCAATTCACAAAAAAGCAATTGAGTATAAACAAAAGAATTGACATAAAAAACAAGGTAGATAACATTATGCATACGCAAATTATTACGAAACTACACATCATGTTTTTGTTCGTATAGTTATTAATTTTATAAAAATAATTCAGTAGGAGGTCTTATTCGAAATGAGAAAGCAACTTCAGTTTGCCTCTTCATCTCAGTGAGCCTTAAATTACTCAACTTTGTTTGGTGTTTCATTTTCTTTGGAGGAACCGTCATCATCCACTTCTTCTGCTTCCCATAAAAACAAGAATGTGAAAATCACATGAGCCCACTAGTTTATCCTAAAACCACCATGTCCAATTACCAACTTGTCGTGTACAACATTAAACAAGGATTTACCATAAAACTTCAGTGCCACATTTGAAATAAGATTTGCATGCGCAAAAGGCAAACACTCGGTGTTTGTGTATTCTAACCAACTTTTAGTGTTGGGACATACATGAATATGCATTGTATAATGAGACTAAATAAATCTACATGCTGAATTCAAGAAATGATTTATCCATACATGATTTCAGTTAACTCCCTTTAAAGAACTTTAGCGAATCTAGGTTAAATTACATTGCAAGTATCGAATATAAACAAAAGGTAGAAATATTATATCAAGCAAAGAAAAAAAATAAACATAAAAAACTAATTTAATAGATTAAAAGGAAAAAGAACAAAGACCAACTATATAAATGAACATAAAAAAAACAAAACAATATATACCAGTTTATGAAAATTAAAAAGAGTTAGTATTTCTTTTCGCAATTCCAGATGCTCTACACACACAACTTTAATAGGGACTTTGAGTGTCAAATTCACCTATACAAAAGGCAAAATTGTAAATTGTTGTAACCATGCTTGATTCACCAAATTCATGAGATGCATGGTAGTAAGATAACAAACAATAATAAATATTTTATTCATAATTGTATAAATGATGGATAAAAACCTTAAGCGCTTGTAAGAACTATTTAGCACACTTATAGTCCACAATCCTGGAGAAGAGCTGGCAGCTTGCACTATTTAATCTAGCACATACATTCTCAAGTACACCAGAAGCTACAAAGAATATAAAATCGTTTGTCTTCATCATAACCAATACTTTTAACGTACACCATCACAGACCACAAACACTCACTGCTTCGTCATCCCCATCATCCATAATCTACGTCATCACCACAAACCAACCACAACCACCACCACCACCACCATCTTCTCCGTCACCCCCCACAAAAAAAATCCCACAACTTAAACCTAATCTAAAGCATTAAACGTGAAATTAAAAACGTAATTATGACCCGGGGACAAAAAAACATACCTAATGGAATAAATGAACAAAAATCCGAAGTCATATGCGTCCCATTGAGAGTTGTATGTATATGTTGTGTTGCATGTGTTTGATCTAATTTGGGTGTATAAGCAAACTGATAATCAATGGTAGAGGCAAGACTCTTCAATTGAGCATTCAATCACCTACAATAAATAGAAGATGGTGGTGAGGGGATGTGGAAGAGACAATTGGATTGAAAGCGGAATAAATGAACAGTTTCAAAAACAATGATCTAGAATGAGTGCATTAGTCATTTGTACAATTGTCATCAAAGGTAGCACATTAGGGGCATAAAGGGAATAAATGGGGTAAAAAAATAGGGAATTACGCTATGGCTCTTAATATGCCATCTTAAAACTGATGTAAAATTACCATACTATCTGTAGATACACGAAAGTGCGACTAGTGCTATTGAATTGCGAATTCTAATATGTATTGCTGATTACAGACGGTCGAAGGTGGCTATCAGAAGGTCGAAGGTAGTTTAGTTTGGTCGAAGGAAGCTCTGGGAGGTCGAATGAAGTTTTGTGTGTACATATGTCTTGGTTCGCCCACCTTGAATGGTCGAACCTGCACATTCGACCAAGTCAATTGGGCGAATGTGCAGGTCTATATAAGGCTAAATCATTTTTGAATGTTTAACTTTTGGTCATTTTGTTTCCCTCTCAGAGTGTGTGTCTCCCTAGTGTTTTTGTCAAGTCTGTAATTGAATTTAATCATTATAAACAAGCTTTGTAAGGATTATTAACAATGTTTATGTATGAAATGAAAACGTTTGAGATGATTTGTGTGTTTTGCTAGTTTTATTATCATTTCGTGATCAATTCAGGGATTCCGAACCTGAATTGAACTTGTTTGATCATATTCTTTGTTTGAATAGCCGATCCTTTACACCTAGAAAGTGGTATCAGAGCCATAAGGATCAAACAACCACGAATTGATAATATTTCAGTTGATTTGGACCCAATTTTGATCAAAACTTTTCTGTTTTCATTGAACATTTGAATTTGGTGATAATTAATTGATTTGAACTTGTTTTCATGGATAAAATTCAAAATTCTCTTTGTTAAACTTGTTCCAAATCCAATCCGAAGCAAAACCTGCATAAGATCATCAAATTTCATCAACATTTGAAAATTTTGGAACAAAATAACTGATTTTCAATGTATAACCGATTTTCAAAATGAAAGGGTCGAACATAGGGAGATTTGGTCGAGAGTGGAGTTTTTAGGTCGAAGCAGGGAGTTTTTGGTCGAACGTGGAGTGTTATTTGGTCGAACCTAGAAATTTTTAGTGTGTTGTTTTTCATTCGACCATTAGTTGTACATTCGACCAATCGGGCGGTCGAAAGTGAGAACGATTTGGTCAAAAGTGAAACGAGTCTGTTATTTTCTACATTCGAACTTTTATAAACGGTCGAATCTGGAATAATTTCCACATTCGCCCACACGATCATTGTAAACGGTCAAACGTAGAAACTGTTATTAAATTTTTCTAATCGTTTCGTGTTTTGTAATTTTCAGACAATATGTGGAACTTTCCTACAACACCACGACCTAATACGACACCACAATAGCAAACAACTATGGATCCTTGGTCGGTAGCTGCTCAGAAGACTAGTCAACCATCTCAACCGATTAACTATTTGGCGATGACTAGTTCGATGCCCCAACAAGTTTCACAACCACAACCACAACCTATGGCTGATTACTGGGGAGTTGCAGGAGGGGCGGTACACTCTCAGACTACCAATGCGATTTCTACACTTATTCATGACTTATCTTTGGGTAGTGGGAGCCGTCCACCAAAGTTGATGGAAATGGTGGACTACAACCAATGGAAGACCAAATTCAAGATTCATCTAGAGGGAATGGGATTGGAAGGAACAGAAGCTTGGCAAATGATTGCTAAGGGGTATGTTGCTCCGGTTTTGGAGAACACTAGTGAGCCGATTCCGTTAGAGAGTCTCGCTGAGGACGAAAAGAAGAAGTTTGCGGTGGAAAAGAAGGCATTTTCCCAACTGTCCCAAGCCATTAATACTGATTTGTTACATCAGTTTGGGTCGTGTACCACTTCTAAACAATTATGGGATATGTTAAGAAATCGTCACGATGGGAATGAAAAGACGAGGAAGCTTAGAATGGAGGAGTTGAGAAAAGATTTTGAGAACTTCAACTATATGGGAAATGAGACGCTGAAGGAGTTGATTCCGAGGTATTGCCACTTATTGACCGAACTTTCAAGTTATGAGATTAATATACCGATGTCTGAGCTGGTGGACAAGTTCGCTGATGCATTACCACCATACTGGAATTAACACATCGAGGTTCTTAAGGAGAAAGATGCGTACCAATACTGGACCATCAATGAATTCATCCAGAAGCTTAAGAACAAAGAGATGGAGGAAAAGAGGATGGCGAAAAGAGCACAAGTTCCTCAGAATCCAGAGTTATACCCTGGCGGTAGATTTTCATCTATAGCTAGTTCAAGTTCTAGTACTACTGTTGCTCCACACATTGCTTGTGTATCAAGTATTGTTGAACCAACCATAACCCCCATAAACTATCTTGCTCAAACTTCATCCTATACACCACCATCCTACTCTACTACTCACATCCCACCATTCTCACCAATGCAACAAGCTGCATGCTATTCAGCAAATTTAAACCAACCTCAACAACAATCCTATATTCCTAAAGTGAATCAAAACCAAATGCACCCAAGTCAACCTAATCAGAGCCCAATTGTGCTGGAAACCTCAAACTTGAACAATGTTACTGTTGAAGTTGCACAGCAACATGTAGCCTTGGTTTCTGCTATGGTCGCTTCGTATAATGGGTTAGTAGCTAGTCAAATTGGTAATAATAATTTGACCAGTGAAGATTATGCGCAAATTGAAAAGGAGGAGATGGAGCTCATTGACATCCAGTGGGCGTTTGCTAGTGACTGAGTTCATCGAGAAGACGGACATAATTGATCTTTCTACTACTCCAAACACCACATATGGCTTCAATAAAGCCAAAGTGACATGTTTTAACTGTGGTGGGAAAGGTCACTTCAAGAGAGAATGCACACAGCCAGCACAGCAGGGGAACAGGAATCCTTTCAACACCAATTACCAGAACCGTCAATCACAAAATCAGGTATCATATCAAAGCCAAAACAATTCAAATTTTCAACCACAAAATACTTACCAAAATCGCCAAAACACTTCACCAAACAATACTATTAGACACACCACTACACAAAACCAGAACCAAAATCAAACACCACACAATCCAACCAGAACTATCATTCCTATTTCTACACCAAACAGTCAAACCCAACCGGATAACCAGAACTAGGCTTTGGTGATCCAGAAATATGAGGGATTTGATTGGACTGGTATGCAACTCGGTGTTGAGGAGATCACTGCTGGTAGTGTGGCGTGTGTTGCACAGAAGATGGATTTGGATGAGCCTGTGTCTATTGAAGATGTTTTGGTGAATGAGAAGATGTCTGAGGTGAAGATTGAAGAGTTGAGTGAAGAAAGTGATGTTTGTATTGAGAAGAAGCCGGGATTGATTCTTGACTCTATTACTGATGTTCCCGAACAGTGTGATTTAGCTTATTCTGATACGGAGAGCGATTCTGATTCTGAAGCTAGTGTTAACTCACTAGATGAAGATATTGTTCAACTTTTTGCTGAAGCTGATTTTTTGATGATGCGCAAATCGTGCATAGTGGATGATGCTTTTACTAGAATCGACTATTCTAAATTCTTTGCTGGAAAGGAAGCACACTTTGCATTGATGGCGATGACAGAGCCTCCAAAACAGGTAAGTTCTGAATCTTCTTTAGATATGAATAGTGAGAGGTATTGTGGTTCATGCAATAGATTGACAGAGGATAATAAGCAACTCAAGGTTCAGCTTGAGAGTGCTAAGATCAACTGTCAATCGTATCAAAAAGAAGCACGAGAATTCAATAAGGTGCTTGATGGTTACAAGAAAGACATTTCAGATCTTAAAAAGACTTTATCTTTGAAACAATTAGCCATTAACAATTATATTAATGAATTAGAAAATACAAAACTTGAAATGGCTACCATCAAGTGCTTTGCTGAGAAAGTCAACAAGAAGCTTGAAAGCTACAAACATATTGCATATGTTGTTGACCATATCATTGAGGAGTCTTCACAGTCAAGTAGTGCAAATTACAAGGCAGTCCCATCTCCAGTGTTATTTGAAAATCATACTTTGCATTCAATAACACCGAAGAGTTCAGTTAAGTCTGACTCTACATCGGATGATGAGTCTAACACCTCCAGTGTGGGAGACCCTAATTCTGATGTTAGACCTATTTTGGAACTAAATGATGAAGGTGTGATTGCTGTAACTGGTGATTCCGACTCTGAGGATGACAAATCTGAGAAGGTGTGTGATATTCCTGTTGAAAATCACATCATCACCAATGAACCAGTGTCACCATCTAAGATTATGCATCCAATGGCTAATGCTCATCGAGTGAATCAATCAGTTAAGCTAATATTTTTCTTGAGCCGACTTACTCCAAGGACCCAGCTCCTGAGAGTCTTAGAAGAAGGTGTGTGGATGATCAATATCATATCACTACATATGCTAAGTCGAACGCCAAGAACAACTTTGAGGAATACCGTGCGTGTTATAAGTGCGGGGAGAGAGGGCATTTACTTGCTCACTGCTCGTATGTTAGGCACAAAAGGCACGAGGTTGAAGTGAAGCAGAAATACCAAAGTCCAGTCGATAATCATTGTTATCCACAAAGACGATTTGTTCCTCAACCAGCACCGTTTTATAACCAAAGCAGATATTTTCAAAAGAGGGAAAATTGTCAGATGACATATGACCGTCGTAACCGGATAGCCATAGAAAAACCTCTTAAGAAACCTGTGGTGAACACAACTGTTGAGAAGCAAAAGGTTCCTATAAAACCTACAGTCAAACCAACTGTTGGACCTGTCTCTGTTAAATCAGAGAAGGTAACCAAGAAAGTTTCCTTTAAGGACGAAGTAAAGAAACCGACTGAGACCCCAAAATCTCAGATCCGGATCTTGAAACGTTCGAAACAGTATTGGTCACCAAAGGGTTCTCAAGGTGCTTCATCTTCACAAGAGAATGAGAAATCTGAAATTGAAAAGGATTTAATTGATCAGAAAAAGATCAATTCAAATCAATCTGTTTGTAATAAAGAATCTTTGAAACTCAATGTTCAAAGACCCAAGACCAAGCAGGCTTGGGTCCCCCGAAAAATCTAATCTTTATACTTGATATGTGCAGGGAGCTTCAGCTGGCCCTGTGAGCAGTCTTTGGATTGTTGACAGTGGAGCTTCTGGTCACATGATAGGGGATTTATCGCTACTGTTTGACATAAGAAATATCAATGGCGGATACATAGCGTTTGCTGGGAATAAAGGAGGATACATTACTATGGAGGGTAGTGTGAGTAATGGTATCATGAGTTTTGAGAAGATTTCGTACGTGCAGCAAATAGACTATAATCTGCTCAGTGTCAGTCAGATATGTGATAAACAATTTTTGGTATTCTTTGATGACAAATCTTGCTACATTCTCAAGCCAGGATTCGTTCTACCAAAAGAGTGGGTTATGCTTAAAGCAACGAGAGTGAACAATTTGTACATTCTCTGTAACAACCCGACCAGGAGGGGCTGGACGTTACGACAGTTTGGTAACAGACTTGCACAACGGAAGCAACGTTAACTAATATTTATTTGTTTATACAATTTCTAATCCGAAAATATAATTGCATAACTTAAATAAATTAACTAATTACTATGCAAGGACGAATCGAGGCGGTCGTCGAGGCAGTTAATGAGGTGTATTCCACTAGCCGATCCGATCTTTATCCTGCTTATCTCTAGATGCTCTAACCGCAACACATATAGCCGAATCTTCTAACCAAATAACCTCTAATCCGCTACTAGCAAGCATATACCTCGCGGTTGCCATCCATCCATTTGCAGTACCTGAATACATGCTTAAAAGAGATTTGGTTAGCAATTACGCTGGTGAGTCCGTATAAGTAGTAAGTGGATCCAAAACAAGTTTATCATTTCACAAACAAGTTTACACAGCTTAAAACAGTTTAACACACGTGATGTACAAGCGACCCCTCAACCCTAACACTAGATCTATCAACTGCCATTATAGATCTACAAGGCATAATACATGCCGCAACAGTCCGCAGGCCTCAGTGGAGGGTTTCCCGGTTCCCTAGTCCCGGGTCCACTATGCGTGAGGGTTTCCCCAAGTAGTACTACCCATATATTAAGTGACCCACCTATGAGTTAATGAGTGTTAGTATAATCCGGCAGCCAGTATCTTGTCACATCACAAAAGTTTAGACACACAAGCATATGTTCACCCCAAAACGTTTAATACAGAAAAAGGGGAATGGTACACGGAACTCACCTTAGCAGCGTTCCACGTGGTCACATAATATCCCAAGTCAAGTTCCCATCTATCGAACATTTGGCAAGATCTTATTCAATGTTCATAATCATTAGCGCGTGTAACCAATATCACGGTTACACGTGTGGGCGACTTAGTACCTTTAATTGTTCATGTCATCTAGTTTTAGTTCATGTTTGCTTTACATCTCAAACTACCGTCATGTTATCAACTATTTTCATTCTACTTGTATTCCTATTTGTCCATGGTTTTAGATGTCATGTTAATTCGATTCTAGTTAATAATGGAGTCCTGACATAAATCGGTCCAACACATTCAAGTTCCAAACACATTCAATTAATAACCAACTTCTACTTTCATATCTTTTATGTATAGCATTTCTTATATCCTATTTAGGTTCCTATGTCCAAGTATATCACTGTTATAATTAGTCAATTCCTAAACCATGCTTACAGTATAGTCATGTTCAAAGGGTAATGTATGTTCTTCTAAATGTCCAAGGCGTATTATCCAAACTATCGCTATCGCTATACCTCAAGTCCTCCATAGATCCTATTTGTTATAGTTATTTATGTATTTTCATTAATTAGTTTAAGTTAGCTAGGTTCGTCGAGTCCTACACGTGTGACGCAAAACAATCATATAATAATATGGCTTAGATGTTCTCGTCCGTACCTCTCGGGTCTTCTCAGTTGACCGAGTTTCCGTCCTTTGACTTATGTTGACCGAGTCAACTGGTTTGACTCGGGTTCTTAACCCTTCATCTCCTCCATGATTCTTATCCTTCAAGATTAAAACTACTCCATCCTAATAAGATCCAATTCTTAACAATGAACATAATCTGCCATCCTAGTTTCCCATCACTACTTCAATCCACAACTCATGTTTGTAGTAAATCAGAAGATAAAGAACAAAGCGAAGAACTTACGCAATCAATCGCCACCATATAACCTTCATCTTCTATGAGTTAACACCCCTGACCCAAACCCACAGCGATGGTCAGTCAAGAGTCCAGGGCCGGTCCCCATCCTTCTAGTCACCGTCGTCGTCTTCCTCCTTGAGCTCCACCGTGAGCAGAGCTTAACCCAATCAAAAATCTTGTTCACCGCCGCCGTTTAATAGTTCCGGCCGGTCAAAGACCAGGCCGGTTCTCCTCTCTCATCTTTCTGCTCTCTCTTTCTTCTCTCGCGTCTCTCTCTCTCTAGAATCTGGTAGGTGTGAAAAGGGGTGGTGTTAAACGAAAGGGAGGGGGTGCCGCCGTGGCTCAGTCGCTGACGGTAGTCGGAAGCCCTCCGGCTCCCATCTTTCTCTCTCTCAACTAATCTGCTCCTCTCTCTACTGTATAGTGTGTGTATTGTGTTGTTTTGTTGTAGACCAAAGCCACCGAAGCTCCCCCTGTGCCCCACCGTATGCGGCCAATGGCCACCACCCCATTTCCTCTCTTCCCTGGATCCCTCTCTCTCTAACTCAGATGTATGGTGTGTGTGTGTGTGTGTGTGTGTGTGTGTAAGTTATATGAACAGATGAGTGGTTTTGGGGTTTTATAATTGTTGAACTTTGTTTGTTTTTAACAAAACCACATATGGTTTTGGTGTGTGTTGGCTACTCATGGGGAGGACAAGTGTCCTCCCCTAGTGACTAATCACAAAGGAAAATCAAGCGGGTTCGTTAACGGTTATTAGTTCGGTTATGTAACGTACGCTCACGTATGATACTTATATATAATAGCTCGGTTTTCAGTTTCGTATCCAAACGTATGGATTATTATTCATCTTTGGTCATTTAATTATTATATATTAATAATATTTGCGCAAAAATTTTTGGGTCTCAAGCCGGGTTGTTACATTCTCGACATGTCAAAAGCTATGACTACACAAGGTCAAGTCACGTGTTTCCTCTCCAAGGCTACTGAAAAAGAATCAATCATGTGCCATCGGAGGATGGGATACATTCACCTTAGAAAGATGAATCATTTGGTGAAAAATGAACTTGTCGAAGGCGTAAATGTTAAACATTTCCATTTGAATGACAAGTGTGTGAGTTGCAAGAAAGGAAAGAAGCACAAGCAATCCCATAAACCAAAGAAAGTCAATTCAGTTGAACTACCACTTGAGCGTTTGCACATGGATCTGTTCGGACCGGTCAAGCGTAAAAGTCATGCTGGTGAATTGTACTGTCTTGTGGTTACCGATGACTATTCTAGATTTTCATGGGTTATGTGCTTGCATCATAAGAGCGACACGTTTAATAATCTGAAGGTTCTGTTCACTCGACTAGAAAATGTCCATGGTCTGAAGATCAAGAGAATTAGGAGTGATAATGGGACGGAGTTCAAGAACGCACAGATGGATGCTCTTTGTGAAGACAAAGGAATTCATCATGAATACAGTGCTCCGTATACCCCTCAATAGAACGGTGTCGCAGAACGCAAAAACAAGACTCTAATTGAAGCGGCAAGAACAATGCTTGCGGATTCCAATCTTCCAGTAATGTTCTGGAATGAAGCAATTTACGCAGCTTGTTATACTCTCAATCGCGTTTTAACAGTAAAGAAGTTTGGTAAAACCTCCTATGAGCTATTGAATCGACGAAAGCCGAACTTAGAGTATCTAGAACCGTCTGGAGCTCCGTGTACAATGCTTAATCCATCTGAGAAGTTCGCACTAAAAGCTGAAGAAGGATTCTTTGTTGGATATGCAACCCCGATCAAACGGGTATTCAACAAACGAACTCGTCAAGTCGAGGAGTGGGCTAACATTGAAGTTCAGCGGTATACTCAGAATGTATAGGGTAGCGGTCCAGACTAGATGTTTGATTACAAAGATTTCTTTGAATCATTCAATCTAGATAGTCTGGTTGAAGAGGCTGTATTAAGATTATATTACGAGTGTGAAAACGCAGTAACATCACCGTTGGTGCGTCCGATCACCGTAAACCCCCAAACAGCTACTAATGATACCAATGCTCCTGCAGCTGAAGAAGAGGTATTTCAGGAAGCTTCTACAACTCTCAATTCATCATAATCGGAAGATGATGATGATGTTACAAGCGAAGCTGTTCTAGATATTACTATAGAGACACCTCTAGTGAACCCAAATCCAAATGGTGCTTCATCATCAAACTTGGGTAATGATCTAGATTCGACAGAGAATTTGACTACTCAGACGGGAGTGCAAGTACCTGATTATCCAGAATCTCGGATACATCGGATTCACCCGCTCGAGCAAGTTATTGGTGATCCTGGTAGCAGTGTGATGACGAGAGGTCAATTGAGGAATGCTAACTCACAAGAAAACCTTGGCGCTCTTGCTTTATATGCCAAAATTCAAAAATCAGGTTTTCAAAATGACTGGTCGTTTGCTTGTTATGTTTCGCAGGTCGAGCCGCGGACATACAAGGATGCTCTTTTGGATGACGCTTGGGTAGAGGCTATGCAAGAGGAGTTATTACAATTTCAGAAACTGGGAGTGTGGACACTGACAGATTTATTGCCAGGACGGAAAAAGATTGGAACTAAATGGGTGTTTAAATGTAAGAAGGATGACAGAGGAGTGATTGTTAGGAACAAAGCTCGATTGGTCGTACAAGGATTTCATCAAGTGGAAGGAATCGATTACAGCAAGATTTATGCTGGAACCATTGAGAGGATTGAATTATAAGAAGTTTCTTTTATACCCGAGATTCCTGCAAATGATCTTTGATGAGAAATACAAGAATTTGAGAAAAGATCCTACTCAGATAGTCGTACAGGATCACATGAGTCTGAACATATTAGTAAGAATGAAGGGATACAAAGGTGTGCCAATGAATGAGAGACCACCAATGAAGAGCTTGTTTGGTCACCTGATCAATCCAGGTTAAGAAGATCCAGGTACTGATAAAGCCAAGCATGCTAACAGTGATTCTGATGAAGACAATCCATTATGCCCTGTTGATCCTGAAGCGAAAAGGAAAAGGAAAGTAGTGAACGTTGGTGCGAAGAGTGGCAAAGGGAAAGGAAAAGAAAAAGAGGATGATGCAGAACCACCAAAGAAGATATCTCGGAGGAAAAAGAGTGTTGCGAAGAAAGGCACACACTTGGTTGATGAAGAATCGATGGATTCAGAAGAGACACAGGTTGAAGAGAGATAGGATTCGGATAATGAGACTGTTAAGAGCACCACGCCCAAGGCCACTGTGGCTGGTGAGTCTGAAAGTCTGAACAAGTCATTAGAAGAACAAAGGATGAAAAGTCCGATTGCGTTGGATGATATTGATGAAGGTTTGGGATTGGGATCTAAAGATTTTGGTGGATCGCCAAAAACTGGAGAGAAACAGAAAAAGCCTACATAAACAAAGGCTGATGAGATTGAGAAACCAATGAAAAAGAGAGCAAAAGATATTGAGAATCTAATCGCTGGAAAGAAAGTTCCTGCAGTATCAAGCTCTAAATCTCCCATGCCATCCCTAGTAGCAAAGAAACAGAAAACATCATCTGCTGCTGAGCAATCTGAACTGCCAACTGATGATTTTAATGCTGCTTTAGATAGAGTCTTGCAAAAGCTGAAGAAACAATAGACTCTAGTTGCTGAAGCTTCAACTCCAAAGGTTACTGTATCAGGTGATGTGATGGATGCAGTGAACCAGAAGCTGACTGACATGATGAAAATCATTAATCAACAACAAGCAGAGATTGAGCAGTTAAGGAAGAATGACAAGAAGATGTTGGATGTAGTTGTATCTTCACAGGAAAATCAAGAGGTATTGGAAGCTAAAATCAAACGACTTCAAGATGAGAATCAGAAGTTGTTATTACATGAGCAAAGAAATACTAGAAGGTATATTAATTTGGGACTTGAGAACAAAAAGCTGAAAGAAACCAACAAGAGCATGAATAATCTTATAAAAGATTTGTACTCGAAAGCTCCACAACTGAAAGTTGGAGAGGAAGATAAAGAACCTGAAGAAGAACATGTTGATTTTAAACCATCAGATGAAGAAGAAGATGATGATGAATTGGATCAGGATGCCGGTGATGCTCCTAATTAGAAAGATAATGGTGATAATGATGGTTCAGGCGATGACTTAGGTGATGGTAATAGCTCTGCTGATAGTGATGATGATGACGATGATGATGATACTGATAAATATAAGTGTGAAAAGAGGGGATCAGGAAAAGACGCAGGAGAGTCTAGCTCGAAAGCTCCTGGTAGAAATACTGACGATGATAATATTTTCTGGAACGAGAAAATTCGAGCTTTATCTGAAAAAGATAAGAAATTATATCGACAGATGTTGACTGATAGAATCTGGACGATTGAGATGACCGGTAGATTTACAGAAATATTTGAGTCAAATGATATGCGTTTTGAGCTTGAATATAATGATCCTGATCCGGAAGATGGAGAAGTTTCTGCAGCCGTGTCTAAAGAAATATTAGAAGGACTGGCTAAACAGGTTGGTAAATCTCTAGAAGAGTTGATGAGTGAGAACCAAATACCTAATATACCTGAGAAAGAAACATGTAATCACTCTGATGATAGAGATGTTCCAGTGCTCTGTTGTAAAACAAGGTCTCGAAGGCCGAGTACGCCCCGAGTAATCTGTAACACCCCAACCGATGGCGGAAACATCGAGGTGTCACGTAGTGACGATTGCTCAATAGCTCATGGTACTAACGTGTAAATATTGATAAATTGAATTGAATAATTTATTACATTGGAAGAAATACATCAATTAAAACTAGCAATCTAAAACCAAACTACAGTAAATCTCAATCTAAGTATAAGTTCCAAAAGCTTAGAAGTGATCTCATAAGAACCTGAAACATGTACGAAAATAGTATATGTCAATACAAAAAATGTATTGGTGAGCATACCCTGTTTGAATACATATAGTAGAAAAAGAGTTTAGCAATTCATGTGCGGTACCATTTGCAATTATGTAATAAGTAGTAATAGTCAAAACCAAGCCTATGAATAATGACTAACACATGACTAACAATTTGAATAATGAATTAACAAGACAATGACCAAGATTCTCTCAAAAGAGTCTCAAGGGGGTATACCATAGTACTATTCATTGAAATGTTAGGCCGCCCAGCGGTTAATGATTTTGCCTAAGCATACACACAAATTCACATAAGGCAAACACACATGAGAATTGCATTAAGTATAAGAAATAGAAACTTGATTAATAAGTACATGAGTCACCCCAAAGTAGTAAAACAGTAAAATGGGGAAAGATATACTCACAGTTTGCAAAAACGATCCAACTTAAGCGGTAGTGAGTTAAGTAATGGGAATTCCGAGGAATTCAACCTATAACGTAATAGAATACTAATAAGGGAAAAGTCTAAGAGTCTAAGACAACTAGGGTCTATGGCATTAGGGTTTGCTAAGTCGATTTGGGGAACTAGAGTCTTTTTATAATAAATCAAATTAATGTAGGAGTTGTATATAAAAAAAATAATATTTTAAAGTTTATAAATGTGGTGTAGGTAATATGATTAATACTAATTGAATATTTGCGTAAAACATGTTGTGAAATAATTAAGGCAAAATAATTTAGTTAATTACTTTAACTAAATTAAAATGAATACAATAATCGTAAATGTATAACTAAATAATTATGAGTTTCACAATGATCCAACAAATGACAATTAAGATTTTCATACATAAACATTTCTATTTTATAAGAAAAGTATTTATAAAATAGATGTTTAAATAGTGTAACTAAATAAATGTTTAATTATGTCTAATTAAACATAAAGAAAAAATTACGCCGTTAGTCCCTGTGGTTTCCCTCCAGTTGCAATGTCAGGTATTAAGGTTTTATTGTTTCACATTGGGGTATTAAAGTATTAATTTGTTACAATGTAGGGGATTAGGCACTAACCCCGTTTATAATTAACAGAGTTGACCCTCACGTGATCTGCACGTGAGGGTATTTTCGTCCTTTTATCTCCAACGTTCATACACCATCATATCACCTCTCCTTATTAATGCTGATCAGTCCCCTGTTTCAAAACCACAAACACAATCATCACAATCACGATCATCAACGACGATCATCCAAAAAAAATGTTCTGCAGATGTGGAAGGCAAGCTGCAATCAAAACGTCGTGGACTGAACAGAATCCAGGTCGTCAGTTCTACACATGCTCTGCTGAGGTATTTTTTTTAAACCCTAAAAATTAGGCGATTTTAATAACACATTTTGTCTATTTGATGATCGGATGAGTATTAATGGTAGTACATTATATGTTTCAGCGTTCAAGATGTTCTTTTTTTTCATGGGTTGAGCCTCCATTGTGCAATCGGACCACCAACATCATTAAAGGGCTACTGAACTCAAAGAATGTTCTTGAGATGAAAGTGAAGGTTATGAGAGAGGATGTGACAGTGTATGAACAGTCTCTGAAAGAAATGAATGAAACAGTTAAGGAACTCAAAAAAAGTCATGCCAGGGATGTTAAGAAGAGGGATGTGTGGTTGATTCTCAGTTGGATGTTCTTTGTGGTGGTGTTTGCATGTCTGTATATGTAGAAGGTTTGGTTTGGTAGTCTTTTGTGGTGGTTGATCTGGTAGTCTTTTGTGGTGGTTGATCAACAGTTAACTTAGGTAGTCTAATCTTTTGCTAGTCTTTTGTGGTAGGTTATAATGTAAACAACTCTCATATTTTGGTAACTGTAATGATGTATTGAGAGTTAGTTTTGGTATTGTAATGTTTGTGAACTTTTTATGATAATGAAAATATTATGGAAACAAGTATATTGTGTGTATTGTAGTGTTATATTTGACCCATTAAAGAAGGAATGTAAACTGTTACACTAGCAGCCATATTGTAAGTACATTTGACCCATTAAAGAAGCAGCCATATTTGACCCATTTGACAACTCTTTCTCAAAAGAAAATTAGATATATAAGATATTAACCAAAACAGGTTCAAATGACATTAAACCAACATGTTTCAACCTTGTATCTGAACAAAGGTTTCCAAAACATTAAAAAAAAACAAGTCAAACTTAAAGTCAACAGACACAAACTAAAACAAAGGTTTCCAAAACATTAAACCAAAACATCTTCAATTAGCAGCCTTTCTTTTCTTGTTTCCTGGTCTTGAAGGTTCACCATGTGCAGCAGCAGGCTTCTTAGTGGTCTTCTTAACAGCAGCCTTTGGAGCACTTGTCTTGTTAACAGCAGCCTTTGGAGCACTTGTCTTCTTAACAGCAGGCTTCCTAGTTGTGTTCTTCTTTGCAGCTGTTGTTGCACCACCTTGCCCTCTACATGCCCTTCTGTTGTGTCCTTTGTTCCCACATATTCCACAAGTTTTTGTCTTTCCCTTTCTGCTCAGATTGTTACCCTTCACCATAGCATCTTCCTTCTCCAAAGCATCCTTCCTTCTCTTTTTTTTGGGCCTGCCAATTGGTTTGTGATATATTGGCTGAAGTAGTTTAGATGGGCACTGAGATCTAGGCCACATTCTTCTTCCATTGATGGGCCCTATCTTATGTGAGTAAACCTCTTTCCAAGTACTTAGCCAATAACATGGGTCCACCCATTTCTCTGGTATGTCAACCTTTGTACCATGTAGTGCCATATCCCAATTAGTTGCCACAGCATGTTTACAAGGGATGCCTGTGAGTTCCCATCTCCTACAAGAACAGGTCTTGTCCACCACATCTACAACACATTGTTCTTCATTATATCCAGAGTTTGAAACCTGAAATTTTGAACCACCATGCCATTTTACAATCAACTTTGAAGCATGTTGCTTAATTTCTTCAAACTTTTCAAACACAGCATCTATAACTTGTGATTCTCCTACATCTATGTTATCAGTAGGTTTTTTTACTGGTGTTCTAGGCTTTATCCCTACCATGCTTGCCCCTTCTTCAATGTAAACAGTTATTTCCCTATGACTGACCACATGCCTCAACAAACCTTGTACATCACTATAGGTACGTATTGTTCTTAAACCAAAATCTAAATCATGATAAGGAACTACATAATGATAGTGTAGAAGACCCACATCTTTAAACCCAAGTTCTTGTGAAATTTCATTCATCTGAGTTATATTAAAATGCTCCCTGTTTAGCAAATCAACATAATCACACTTACCATTCAGATAATCAGTATCAGGAAATGCAGTAAACACTCCACCATAATAAATCTTCAAGCAAAACAATTCTTCATAAAGACCTGCAAAGTTAAGATTTTTAATAAAAATCATATTTTTTTCATAGCTTACAATCAAAGGAATATTACTAAAACAACATATTACCATAAACGTCTTTATGATACTCGTCTCCAGGCTTTCTGATAATCCACTCAGTTAACATTTTGACCTAACTGATGATCGTAAATCGTGGGAGATGAAAGGTGCAATCGTTCTCCAGGTATAATGTGTTTGAATTGTTATGTATTTTTTATTAATATTATGGGTATAAGGTTTAGGAGATAAAAAGACGAAAATACCCTCACGTGCAGATCACGTGAGGGTCAACTCTGTTAATTATAAACGTTGTTAGTGCCTAATCCCCTACATTGTAACAAATTAGAACTTTAATACCCCAATGTGAAACAATAAAACCTTAATACCTGACATTGCAACTGGAGGGAAACCACAGGGACTAACAATTTTTTCAAACATAAATAATGCTAATAATACAAGACATGAACCAAAAATGCTATTTTTATAGAAAATAGATGCTTTCTGATGTAAATTAATGAAAATAATTTTCCCATAATTTTTATAAACTTATTTATATTTAAAACTGATTTAATGAGATTAAATCATGTTTAAATGATTAAAAATAGGAAAATTAATTAAAATAAATGTTTTCTAAACCAAATATTTTTATTTCAGTTCATAATGATTAGAAATAATTTTCCAAAAAGTTTGAGATTAAAATCATTAAAAATGAATTTTTAATCAATTAAATACGATTAAAATGAATAAATTCAATAAAAATATGAAAATATGACATTTTTCAGAAATAAAAAAATATGATAATTTTCTATGAGGAGTCAAGAAGCTACACCTAAAGTTTCATAATTTTTGGATCAAAAATGGATTTGTTATGAATATTTTAAGATTTAATCATATTATATAATTCTGAAATAATAAAAAGGGGGGAAAAAACTCAGAAAAAAAATGATGTTTGTTGGGGGATTCGAACCCAGGTCCCTTCACACACAACCCAACATATTACCCACTACACCACTAACTTCACATGTTGAAAAGATTGAAATAGAATTATATTTATCTTATAACAAAACATCATCTTCTTCCCCAAATCTTTAACATAAACCCTAACCCTTTCCTTAAAATTAATAACTCAATATCAACAACAATCAACAATGATATTATGGGGTTTTGTTTCAGTAATGTTTGTAGATCAAAATGGCATAAGAAAAACGGACTTACAATAACATTTTAAGGCCGAAAACGGAGATGAAAAAGTCAAACTTTGTGGCCAAAAGAGCAAGGATTCTGATCGTGTTTTAGGTATGTTTTGATGTGGGTTATGATGTGCAAAGGTGCAGAAAGGTAATGGCGTCAAGTATTTATTGTGATCACGACTCAAAACCGGACTTTAATGAGAAAATAATATTCCGGCGGTTACACCTTAAAGACCGAATTAAAACACGAATTAAACTCGCTTAAATCACTTGTAATTGTCCGAAACCGTTGAGGAATGTTGGAGATATGTTTTGGAATGATTAAGACGTGTTAAGAGTGCATTAACAAGCGATAATTATCTCGCCGGAAAAAACTCCGGCGGCCGGAATTGCGGCCGGAAAAAAACGTGGAAGGAGGGTATCCAAATCAGATTTGAAAGTTTATGTTTTTGACAAAATTAGTCCCTCTATTTATAACTAAGTTAGTTTTATTATTTCCTAGTTAGTTTTTCCTTTATAAAAACTAACCAAGGTAACTAACTTAACTAAAAATGGTTTTTTTCTTTTTTTAACTTTATAAAGCTTGGAATTTTTATAATATCCATTTTGAATGACGTTTCAACATACACATTTGATTAAAACGTGAACACGGTCCATAATAAATGACGCAATATATTTTGTGTTCATTTTTTTTATTAAATTTGAAAACGACAAAAGTCACAAGGACTAAAATAGAAACATGTGAATACACTAAAGACTATAATTGACAACTTTCTAATAGGGTGAGGGTGACAGTTGTCACAGTCTCCCCTACTTTAGAAAATTTCGTCTCGAAATTTCTTTCAAGTTGAGATTACTATAAAACAAAGGGCGTTGTAAAAGTCAAGTAAGTTTAAAAAAAAAAATTCATCATTTATGATTTGACCAGATTTAAAATAGTTGTCTAATATCCAAAGTAAAAGGTTCAAAATCTTTGACGGTTGACTCAAAGTTAGAGAGTTTAAATGAGAAAAGCTTTGGAAATGTGTAACTGGTGAGGGCAGAGGTACTGATATAACAGTCTCCCCTACTTTAGAAAAGTTTCACGACCGAACTTTATTAGAGTATGCAGCAAGTATCCAAATAATCGAGTGTGTAAGAGTACACAAGGTTTCAGTTTTCTGTATGGGTGGTCAATAGAAAGACTCTTGGAAGACGAATTGAAGTTCGTGTAAGAACGTTCTTCTCAAAAATGCCATCTATTAGTCAACGATCTAGTGGTGAGGTAATTATAAAGTAATGGGTAGGTTCTTGGTCAGACTCCTAGTCCGTTCCCGCAGTATCGTTTATGCTTATATATAGGGTGTACCGCAGCTAACCCACCATACTCCCAATACTTTGGATTCGTATTGATTGTCTACCAACAAGCTAAATAGAATTACACACCACCCTCATGTACCTGTAAACCCATGATTGCTTTCCTGACCGTAATCACCGATTTACCTTACACTAAGGTGTTATGCTTTTCCATAACCTTAACAAGAAATAATTGCGTGCAACCAATATGTAATAGCCACTGTGATGAAATAATGTTCAATCATGACATGATTAGAGGTCCTTCCCTTTCGGGTTTACCCTTTAACCGTAATAGACATGGTTAGAGGTTCTTCCCTTTCAGGTTCACCCTTAACCGGTAAATTTCTGTTCACATCGTTGGCTCTAAACATTCATATTGATAAACTCTGAGAATTTCACCGTTCCCCTCGGGTTGGAATATTCTAACCCGAGTCGTACGTGGTCACTGGCTTAGATCTCATACGAGTTAACAACTGGTATGTTCATTGGCCATGATCATGAACAAAATAATGTAAGTATAACAGGGTTTTGCTCAAAACAAGAAAGAAAATATACATACCAAATATGCGTTCATATAGCATAAAATTTCGATTGAAAGAATAGTATAATATAAGTCGAGTAAATCGCTCAATAGCACAAAATGGAAGTAAACGAGTTGAACTCTTGCAAATAAACAGTGTGAAAATAATCACAAATAATGTGTTAGAAATAACTATGAATAAAGTGGTGCAAAAATAATAAAGTTTACGGCAAATGGGAGTACGCAAAACAGACGTATAATCTACTGACATAAGGGTTTAAATTTAGTTAGTTTTACATATATGCATTATATGATAAAAGACAATTAATAACATTCTGATATGGATATGTCCAATATTTTGTTAGACCAAAATTTTTGCGACTGAAAGAGTGAGAGTGTAAAAAGATAAATTTTTAGTAACCGAATAATGTTTTAGGTTCAAAACAGGTTCACTTGAAAAGATTTCGTAGGTACACATTTTCATTTGTTTACGAGAAGTCGAGTTTGAAAAATGTTATAAGGCTTATTATTAGTTGCAAATTTCTCCCGAAAATATATATTGGATACGTTATATGAAAACAAGCAGATTTACATTTGACTTGTAAAATATGCAATACAAGTTTATAAAATGCAAGATGAAATCATTTCATGAAGTATGTGTAGATCTAATGTGTTTTAAAGGACCAAGTGTAAAAATGGCGTGAAGGTTGTGAATGATCCCATATGCCTTGATGAATTTTGGAAAATAGAATTTTTCGTATTTATACATTTATTTAACTTAAAGGTTGAAATCTCATTAAAGTTGAAAATTTTTAATTATTATGAAATGTTGAGAAAATCTAAGTGTTATTGGGTCAACTTGAAACCTTTTAATTGTCAAACTTCTACAAAAATTTATACATAGAAAGATCGTTTGTTTGTAAGGATCGTTAAGGCATCTCTTTGGGCTCATGGTGGCTACTTGTTTCAAAACACAAGGTGTATATAAAGTGTGTTCTAATTTGGCGAATAGGCTTTGTGAAAAAAAACTTATAGGATAAGTTGTCAAATTAATCGTTTTAAAGATTTAAGGATATACTGTGACTTTGATCAAGTAAGTTTGTAAACATGGAGATATAATATAAGCTTTAATGTGATAATAAAATGAACAAAAAGTTTTAATAATGATGATAAAGAATTCAAAAGTGAATGATCAATGAATAATGGCATATGAAACATCAAGTGATTAAATTGAGTCTTCAAATGATAAACAAATATAACTATTAATGATATAAAACATTGGAATTTTTTCCATAGGAAACTTTGACTAACTCAAGTATTTGAAATTTCCTAGTGACTTGTGGGGGCGTACTTTAGCCTATAAGTGAATGTTCATCCCGAGAGTTCCCAGGTCGGCATACAGGTCCCTTGTCTGATTGAGATTTATGCGAAATGCCAGACCTAGGCAGAAAACTCAGGATACAGGCGCTCACCCTTCCAGATTGCACGTGCCCCATCACTAGTAAATTCCAAGACTTTAGCGGGATTAAAACGAGATGTAGGAATAGATCATTGAGATGTGGATTTCACTCCTAACTCAAAGATGTATCTCAAAATGGAAAACAACTGTGGAGTGAAACCAATCACTAAGTTAAGGATATCACTCCCAGCTTAATGGTTAAGTTTCTTTTTGAAGGAAATACTCTTTGAGGTGCGGGTGTCACTCCTATCTCAAAGATATATTCCTAAGTAAATAACATATAGAGGAGTGAAACTAATCACCAAGGTATGGATGCCACTCCTAACTTGATGATATCGTTTCGTTTGTGAAATACGAGTGTCTTCTTCGCAAAGCAAAATATCGAAAGAATAAAGAGAAATAATCATAACGAAAATATGTTGAAAGAAATAATAGGAAATAAGAGAAATATAAGCGAGAGGACTCGTGAAAGTAAGCTTAGTTATAGACTAGGCTAAAAGGCATTCTAATAACCTAATTCCCTATAACCATGGCTCTGATACCAATCTGTAACACCCCAACCGATGGCGGAAACATCGAGGTGTCACGTAGTGACGATTGCTCAATAGCTCATGGTACTAACGTGTAAATATTGATAAATTGAATTGAATAATTTATTACATTGGAAGAAATACATCAATTAAAACTAGCAATCTAAAACCAAACTACAGTAAATCTCAATCTAAGTATAAGTTCCAAAAGCTTAGAAGTGATCTCATAAGAACCTGAAACATGTATGAAAATAGTATATGTCAATACAAAAAATGTATTAGTGAGCATACCCTGTTTGAATACATATAGTAGAAAAAGAGTTTAGCAATTCATGTGCGGTACCATTTGCAATTATGTAATAAGTAGTAACAGTCAAAACCAAGCCTATGAATAATGACTAACACATGACTAACAATTTTAATAATGAATTAACAAGACAATGACCAAGATTCTCTCAACAGAGTCTCAAGGGGGTATACCATAGTACAATTCATTGAAATGCTAGGCCGCCCAACGGTTAATGATTTTGACTAAGCATACACACAAATTCACATAAGGCAAACACACATGAGAATTGCATTAAGTATATGAAATAGAAACTTGATTAATAGGTACATGAGTCACCCAAAAGTAGTAAAACAGTAAAAAGGGGAAAGATATACTCACAGTTTGCAAAAACGATCCAACTTAAGCGGTAGTGAGTTAAGTAATGGGAATTCCGAGGAATTCAACCTATAACGTAATAGAATACTAATAAGGGAAAAGTCTAAGAGTCTAAGATAACTAGGGTCTAAGGCATTAGGGTTTGCTAAGTCGATTTGGGGAATTAGAGTCTTTTTATGATAAATCAAATTAATGTAGGAGTTGTATATAAAAAAATAATATTTTAAAGTTTATAAATGTGGTGTAGGTAATATGATTATTACTAATTGAATATTTGCGTAAAACATGTAATGAAATAATTAAGGCAAAATAATTTAGTTAATTACTTTAACTAAATTAAAATGAATACAATAATTGTAAATGTATAAATAAATAATTATGAGTTTCACAATGATCCAACAAATGACAATTAAGATTTTCAAACATAAACATTTCTATTTTATAAGAAAAGTATTTATAAAATAGATGTATAAATAGTGTAACTAAATAAATGTTTAATTATGTCTAATTAAACATAAATAATGCTAATAAAACAAGACATGAACCAAAAATGCTATTTTTATAGAAAATGGATGCTTTCTGATGTAAATTAATGAAAATAATTTTCCCATAATTTTTATAAACTTATTTATATTTAAAATTGATTTAATGAGATTAAATCATGTTTAAATGATTAAAAATAGGAAAATTAATTAAAATAAATGTTTCCTAAACCAAATATTTTTATCTCAGTTCATAATGAATAGAAATAATTTCTCAAAAAGTTTGAGATTAAAATCATTAAAAATGAATTTTTAATCAATTAAATACGATTAAAATGAATAAATTCAATAAAAATATGAAAATATGACATTTTCCAGAAATAAAAAAATATGATAATTTTCTATGAGGTGTCAAGAAGCTACACCTAAAGTTTCATAATTTTTGGATCAAAAATGGATTTGTTATGAATATTTTAAGATTTAATCATATTATATAATTTCTGAAATAATAAAAAGGGAAAAAAAACTCAGAAAAAAAATGATGTTTGTTGGGGGATTCGAACCCAGGTCCCTTCACACACAACCCAACATATTACCCACTACACTACTAACTTCACATGTTGAAAAGATTGAAATAGAATTATATTTGTCTTATAACAAAACATCATCTTCGTCCCCAAATCTTTAACATAAACCCTAACCCTAACCTTAAAATTAATAACTCAATATCAACAACAATCGTCAATGATATTATGGGGTTTTGTTTCAGTAATGTTTGTAGATCAAAATGGCATAAGAAAAACGGACTTACAATAACATTTTAAGGCCGAAAACGAAGATGAAAAAGTCGAACTTTGTGGCCAAAAGAGAAAGGATTCTGATCGTGTTTTAGGTATGTTTTGATGTGGGTTATGATGTGCAAAGGTGCAGAAAGGAAATGGCGTCAAGTATTTGTAGTGATCACGACTCAAAACCGGACTGTAATGAGAAAATAATATTCCAGCGGTTACACCTTAAAGACCGAATTAAAACACGAATTAAACTCGCTTAAATCACTTGTAATTGTCCGAAACCGTTGAGGAATGATGGAGATATGTTTTGGAATGATTAAGACGCGTTAAGAGTGCATTAACAAGCGATAATTATCTCGCCGGAAAAAAACTCCGGTGGCCGGAATTGCGGCCGGAAAAAAACGTGGAAGGAGGGTATCCAAATCAGATTTGAAAGTTTAAGTTTTTGACAAAATTAGTCCCTCTATTTATAACTAAGTTAGTTTTATTATTTCCTAGTTAGTTTTTCCTTTATAAAAACTAACCCAGATAACTAACTTAACTAAAAATGTTTTTTTTTCTTTTTTTAACTTTATAAAGCTTGGAATTTTTATAATATCCATTTCGAATGACGTTTCAACATACGCATTTGATTAAAACGTGAACACGATCCATAATAAATGACACAATATATTTTGTGTTCATTTTTTTTATTGAATTTGAAAACGACAAAAGTCACAAGGACTAAAATAGAAACATGTGAATACACTAAAGACTATAATTGACAACTTTTTAAAAGGGTGAGGGTGACGGTTGTCACATAATCGCTACATGGTAGGTTGCCGAGGACCGAGTACCATACGCCTAGGCCGAGTACTCCCCGAGTACTCTCCGACTAGGCCGAGAACTCCCCGAGTACTCCCGACTCTGACTAGGGAGCGCCTAGCGACTTTTGCAACCATGTTTCAGTGTTTGAAGAAGTAGAGATGGAGGATATTACAAGTGAGGAATATCCAGAATACTTCAAGAATGATAAAGATTTTGGATTTCCTGAATTCTCTGACGAGTTGTTGAGCCAGGCTGAGAAACTTGCTCGTGAGAAGAGAAAAAAGTTTGTTGAAGAAGTGTTTAAGAATTCAGATTGTCAGAAGCCGAATGTTGAACATTCTGATGATTTGAAAGAATTGTTGAGGAAACTTAAACAAAAAGAAGCTAGCCGTCCTAAAACTGAAGTACAAGGTAGTTTTACAAATTCCACAACGAACTATTCAAAGGAAAAGCTCTCGGATGGAAGTATTTGAGACAGCTTAGGTGTGTCGCTGTGAAATGGGAGAAACGAATTTTGTACTTTAACAGATTCCATGATATAAAGACACTACCGTATTGGGCTGTTCGCGATATCTGCAGACATGAAATGTCAGGTGCTTTAGTAAACAACAATCTCGTTGGTTACTTTGCAGATCGTATAGCGAGGGAGAGCCGAACGAAATGGAATGTATTTACCCCACAGTATCATAAGAGGATAATACATAAAAAGGAGAAAGATGAGATAACGGGGTTGTACAAGGTGACTTTGAAGTATAAACCACCAAAAGTGTTGAAGCATATTCATTTGATGCCAATTCCACAACACTTTTCGAAAGATTTTATGTGGTGGTACTACGACTGGAAGACAGCATAGGCTATTATTGTTCTGAAGGATGGTATGAAAGACTTTAAGAAGATTCATATCTGTAACATTGTGTATTTTTATAAATTTCTAAAAAATCGTTTTATTATATATCGGAATTTTATTAAATGATTCTAATTTGCCATATTAAAGATTAAATATGATTATTAAATATGTTTAACACCATAATAATTGCAACAAACAATTAAAGTCATTACCTAAATGAGTTACGTTATTTTGATATTTCACAAATGGCAATTTGTAATTTCATAATGGAAATACAAGAATTAGTCAACTATCAGACCATTTCCTTTTTTCGCTTCTAACACCTTTTCGAATACATTGCACATCTTAAATAACAATTAATATCACCATTGAAGTCAATTGACTGAAACGAAACTGATTGACTACATATAATATATCTATATATATATATATACGATAAAAAAAAACGACAACCACGAACAACCCTCCAAAATCTCGACCACTCTTGAACCGCTGACCAAAATTTTGGCAAAATGAAACTACACCTTGTTGCGCTTACGGTTCAAATCGCCGCCAACCAACACAATCCGCCACACTCCGACACCACCTTTCATAAATCCTATAATCCCTGTGATAAACAGTGTTATCTATTGTTGCTCGCAAGCCACACAATTCATTATTTTGATTGAAAGGTGTGACAACAACCATCCTGTTGCTACCCCAAATACTCTGACGAGCGCTGGCCTACTGGCTTGGACATCATCTCTATGCGAATAAGGTATCGAGGAACTAATCTTGTTTCTATGTTACCACTTAGGCCATCGTAACATTTTTACTACAAATAATATTATGTCCGACGATAGGTACTAATATTAGGAGGAGATGAACACTACATGTATGTATACATATATATTAGTTTTAAACATGAAGATAAGTTTCAGCCACCTTTTATATTTAATTATTATTATTATTAAATCTTGAACTCTCATTATCATAACTAGATAAGCATTATTTTCATGTAAATAAGTTGGTGTTTTTGTTTTGTTTTTTTTTTTTTTTTACTTAAATATATTATTGTCGGTTATCATGAGGAAGTTACTCCAATTTTCAATGTCAAACCAAACATTTATATTTGAAATCCTAAGTCTACAATATTTATTTTGATAGTACTCTATACTAATATATTGGCTCTCTTACATATTAAATTTGCATTTTACTTGTTATAAAATCTAGTAAAATTTTATAATGATTATATTTGTTTCATCATTTAATTAATAAAAATGTATTCTTAACTTAAAAAGTTTGGAACAAATGCTCTCTAAGCTAACAATTAGTTCTTTGTTGCCGGGCACTAAATAAACTTCATGAATCATATGGCCTAATTAGTGTTCATAAATTTTAATAATATAGGTTCAACTGTAATTCATTGATTCTATTTGATTTCTTACAAGTTTGTCGTCTCAATCGAGGTGAGTTTACGTAACCATGTTTATGCAATTCTTTATACTTGAAACTTTATACTTAAGCAATTCTACATACATGTCTAGTTGTAAACTTTAATGCCTCATGACTTAGACAAATAATATTAGACTTAAACTTAAACTTACATAATCATTAGCTATGGCCAAGCCGGCGATATTCAATGATAGATCTATTGGATTGACAACCCCACCTAGATTCGTTGACCATTTCTATGGGGAGCACGGGTGATTGTTATCGTTCCAAACTTTATAAGGAGAACCGTGAATGCGGGATGGACCTAAACTTTATAAGGAAAACCGTGAATGCGGGAGGGACCTAAACTTTATAAGGAGAACCGTGTATACGGGATGGACCTAAATTTTATAAGGAGAACCGTGTATACGAATGGACCTAAACTTTATAAGGAGAACCGTGAATGCGAGATGGACCTAAACTTTATAAGGAGAACCGTGAATGCGGGATGGACCTAAACTTTATAAGGAGAACCGTGGATGCGGGACGTACCTAAACTTTGTCGGAGGATTGATTATGTGCATACTACACTTCACGTTTATTCATGTAGACTTAAACTTACATTAGACATATGAATTGCTAAACTTTTATTCTAAAACTTAATTGCTTGACTTGGCTTATGTATTCTCACCAACTTCTAGTTGACCCCCCCCCCCCCCCACATATTTTCCAAACTCAACAGGAAATACTGATGCTTGAAGTCTAGAGCTAGCATGAGAAGATATTTGAAGTTTTAAGCCTTGTTTGATTATTGGATGTATTAGATTTCATTCAAGACATTTAATGTAATTCAATACTGTAATGAAATAAAGGATTATTTAAACTTATGTATTACCATGAGCTACTGAACAATCATTCATACGTGACACCTCGATGTTTCCGCCATCGGTTGGGGTGTTACAATATCTTTGACCTAATGTGGTTGATCAATTGCTCGCACAAGGATATTATCATGTTATACTATAATCTGATTTACTGTGAAGAGAAAGACAACGAACAGGCAGCTAGATACCAACGTGTGGTATTTCTATGTTTTGCGTGGGATGTCAATGCGGGTTGTGACTTTGATAAGAAGCTGGGGAAGTTTGTTCAGATTCAGAATGTTGAAAAGAAGAAACCAAAACAAACTCATGAACCAGTTATGAAGAAAGAACAAAAGAAGCTACTGCATATCAAATTGATGAACAAGAGAATGGATGAAGACCGAAGGTTGAAGCAATTCAAGAAATAGTCGACGGGGACTTTGTAGATACACGAAAGTGCGACTAGTGCTATTGAATTGCGAATTCTAATATGTATTGCTGATTACGGACAGTCGAAGGTGGCTATCAGAAGGTTGAAGGTAGTTTAGTTTGGTCGAAGGAATCTCTGGGAGGTTGAATGAAGTTTTGTGTGTACATATGTCTTGGTTCGCCCACCTTGAATGGTCGAACATGCACATTCGACCAAGTCAATTAGGCGAATGTGCAGGTCTATATAAGGCTGAATCATTTTTGAATGTTTAACTTTTGGTCATTTTGTTTCCCTCTCAGAGTGTGTGTCTCCCTAGTGTTTTTGTCAAGTCTGTAATTGAGTTTAATCATTATAAACAAGCTTTGTAAGGATTATTAACAATGTTTATGTATGAAATGAAAACGTTTGAGATGATTTGTGTGTTTTGCTAGTTTTATTATCATTTCGTGATCAATTCAGGGATTCCGCACCTGAATTGAACTTGTTTGATCATATTCTTTGTTTGAATAGCTGATCCTTTACACCTACACTATCCATCCAGTTTCTTTGACAATATACTAGCAGGAACCCACGTGTTGCGGCAGGGTTTCATCTGTAAACTTTTATTACATATATAATAATGTCAAACTAAAAGTTATCATGTATTCTTGTGTGACAATTATTTTGGTGGAAATCCTTTAATATTGAAAGCACGAACAAAAAATAAAAATTTATGTGGGAGAATACTGAAAACTTGAATCAGAAGACAAGATTTCAGTCTTTGAATTTTTTTTTAGCTAAATACTCTAAATGAAGCCATAAAAAATAAAGAATGGCGTGTGGGATGGGTTTGCCATCCCGTAGTACTAACTGGTTGATTTTGTGGTATATTCCTGAATATGCTTCGAACGTATATATGTCATTTCTCATGTTGGCGATTGTTTCGTCTAATGAGACACCCATAGGTGTGAAGGAGAAGTTTGTGTTGTATGCGCGGATCAAAGAAACCATGGAATTTGATCAATGAAACCATGAGGTTGCTCTTAATTAACACAATAGTCATGATGTTTCTCCTGATTAGCAGAACATTTGTCTGATTGTAATTTTTAACCGTAAACTTTTATTACATATACAATAACTTTTAAACTAAAAGTCATCATGTATTCTTGTTTGACAATTATTATGGTTTTGCTAATGACCGAGTTAGTCACGAATGAGACGATGACTATCTCTTTTATTTGAGTTTGAATATGTTAGTCAAATTTTTATGTATTATTTTTAGTATAAGTTAATAAGTTACTTAATTGTTGTACTTTTAAACTAAAAGTCATCATGTATTCTTTTTTAACAATTATTTTGGTTTTTCTAATGACCTAGTCAGTCACGAATGGGACGATGCCTATTTCTTTTATTTGAGTTTGAATATGTTAGTCAAATTTTTATGTATTATTTTTGGTATAAGTTAATAAGTTTTTTGCAAGCTTTATAAAATACTATTGCATTATAATTGCTAGATGTAATAACACTACATTATTGTTTGTCATTTATTACACTATATTATTAAATGCTAAAATATAGAGGGACAATATTGTAAATAAAAAATTATTTATGCATTAACACTTCTACCAAATGTAAAAACAATGCTTTTATGTGTCTTAAAATTAAATGAAAATCACTATTTTGCTCATTCAGAACCTATTATATAGTAGTATAGATATAGATTGTAGATAAAAAAAAAGATAGCGGTCATAATTTTTAAACGATGAAGTCATGTTATAAATGATACGTAGTTCTCATACTTTTGGCATCTTTCTTTGCAACCACCTTTTGAAGCTACTAGGCTGTTTGGTAGCCTCTTAATCAGCCTCTTAACCATTCAGGTCTGAATCATTCAGCATTCAGACTGTTTGTTTCAGCATCTGAATGGAATGATTAAGTGCTGAACCATTAAGCTAATAAGGGATGCTGAATGATTCAGCTCTTAACCATTCAGAGCTTCTTAACCATTCAGACCATCTTAATCATTCAGCACTTAATCAACCAAACAGCCCTGTGTTCATAGTAAGTTTTATTTCATTCAAGTCAAATATTACTAGGTTAGTTTTACTAACTAATAAATTTAGTGTACGTCTTACTATTTAGAGTAAGATAATAGTTATAGTTAGGGTAGGTGCTGGGTGATCTTACCCTAATTTAGGTATGGACTGATCTAGGTAGGGTTATCCAAAGCCGACTATGGTAATGACTAATTAGTACCCACTCCTTATTTAGCTAGTATCTAAGATTGTCATGGTCTTGACCAAGGAATCAAGTTTGGATTGACTAGATTAAACATTTAAAAACCAAAGGTGAGTGTTACATATTTCTGGAAGTATATATATATTATGTGTTGATTATGTGTTATAACTATATGGGTTCTTATTTGATCACGTTTAATTGAATGTTATATTAGTATATTAGTATATGTTGAATCGGATGGGAGTTTTCTGGTTTAGCATGAGATCGCAGGGAGTTAGCGATCTTGGTGGATTATTGGATTCAGATGGGCGTTTTCTGATCCGATAAATAATCGCGTAGGAGTTTCGCGATTTTAAACCATATGGGAGTTTATGGTTCTAGTTTATTGTGTGTCATTATTGTGGTTATGTGACATGGTGATCTAATGTACACTCACTTAGCGAAAGCTAACCAGTAGTTATATATATATATATATATATATATATATATATATATATATATATATATACTCTCAGGTGGATAATCTAAGCAGAAGGGCTGAACCAGATCAAGTCTTGCAGTTAAATGAGATCGAACATGCTTTTGAAAAATATCAAGAATGATAGTCACACTTGTTTTGGCAAAATAACAGTTGTAAAATAGTACTTATAATGGAATAAAAGTTTGACGTTTTGTATAACTAAATTGGGACCATTCGCTTAAACTCTGATATAAGACGTGTTTGAAATAAGTAAGTATATAGAACTGAAGGTGGGTATTTCATTATTAGTCCGGATACTTATATACACCTTATAATAAGTCGCCGGTATTAGGGACTATCATAGCATTGGTTAAATTGTTTTCAAGAAACGCAACTTAAGTTGAGTTTCACAGCCCCACTTTTACCGGTTTTACTTTCGGAGGAGAAAAATGCTACGTATTTGTATTCATGAGAATTATGTCTTACTATGGTCGTCTTTTGGTTACTATACGATTTGTTTAAGTCATGGGGAAAACCATGAATGTGCGGGGTAGCACAACGGGGGAAATGTGGATAGATCTATTGGGCGTGACCTGCCCCACTCGACGGCTGGGAGCCGAGCATGTGCATATTGTCTCGACCTACGTATTCTTGTATTCGGGCAGGTGTATTCGTGTATTTGTGTTCAATAATGGTTTTCCAATCGTAGTAGTAGCAGTGCATGCGTCTAGCTAACGTACACGTGACATAGTATTGACGGGATTGGTCTTTGGAAACTTATGAAAATGTTATATAAAACTTGTGAACTCACCAACATTATATGTTGATATTGGCATGTTTTCTCAGGTCGCTAAGGTAGCAACACATGGACCAGGCGCACAGGTCTTGCATGGCGTCTAGAGTTTCTAGTTACATATTTTTCATCCTTTTTAGACTACGTTTATTTTATTTTGGGATTGTAAACATATTTAAGCTTCCGCCACTGGTATAATGTTATTAAAAACTTAATGGTTTAGTTTACGTATTTTACATATAGTTGTCTTTTATTGTGACCGTTGACTTGGATCCTGATGTGTCACACGCTTCACGGTAAAACCCTGCACGTGAAATTTGAGGATGTGACAGATTAATATCAGAGCTACCATTGGTGAAATTCTCTTACAACGTAAAAAGTATATGATTTTATTTTTATAAAGGTGATAGATCCACTAATGTAGTTGATTTCACCGGTTTATAAGCAAACAAAGTCAATGGTGATTATTAAAGGCTATAATCATTCTATATTTGGTAAAAATATTTGGTTTAGCTGCCAAGTATGGGACCATCCTAGCTGTCTCCACTTGAGTCTTGACACTTTAAATTAATCTGCCATGTTATCATTGGATTCCATTTTTAGTTATCAGATTCGATTCCCATATATAATTTCAGTTTTAGAAAGCAATTAAAGAATCCGAAGTCAAAGTCTTTCAATAATCATTTACAACTTAATCCGAAGTCAAAGTCTTTCAATAATCATTTACAACTTATTTGCATTCAGGATAAGTATCTTACTGAACAGGTAAAGAATGACGTCTTAATCATCGTGACATCGAGCGCTGTGATCAAGGTCGAGTAGTCGACCGCCGCCATCCCTTTGGCTTTCCTAGATGCGCGGAAATCCGACCTCCACCCGCTTGAAGGCACGACAACGAAATAATCGGTAAAACCTCGCCTCCCATCCGAGTCGAACCGGCGCCACCCATATTCGCTCTTCACCTGGATGCCGCATAAAATAATGAGGAGAGTGGAATTTGAAACTGGGTCACAAGGAATACCAAGTCTTTCCACAGTCATTCCTCCACTACCTCAATGGCGGATAACTATCTTACTGTTATTCTATTTTAAGAGAGGGAGGGTTGCTTCACTGAATATAATTGATTTCTACTCATTTTGTACTGTCACGTCACTTCACTAAAACACAGTTTTGGAGGCAATACTTTACTGATTCTTTTGTTAATTTTTCATCTAAATTTATAAAAGTAAGGACTTATTTTATCATAACGGTAACATTACCGTTGCCCAACGGTTAAAACATTAACCCCATTTTCTACCCTATGAAACCCCATAATTGCTAATACCAAAACCAAAATCATCTTGTAATCATATTATAAAAATGCCCATTGAAATGAAGCGGATGAGATCGCGTTAGTCACGCCGCATATAACAACAACAACAACCATACCCAGTAAATCCCGCAAATAACATAACTATTGGTAGGATCTGGGAAGGGTGGGATGTAGACAGACCTTTCCTCTATTCCCTTGGAAATAAAGAGGCTACTTCCAAAGAGACCCTTGGCTCTAATGCTCACAACAAATACATTCAAGAACAAGAGATATACACAACCAGTATCATAGAGATGGTGGAAAGAGTACATGGTAGAGATAAAAAAGATAAACAACTAAAAACAACCTATGAGCACAAGAGACAATCATATGTAAAGTCTAAAAAAAGTGTGGGTGAATTGTATTTCCTATGAGACATATAAAAACACATATGAACATATCCTAACATTCTTTTAACCTTAATCATATGTCTCCACAAGCTCCTATCCTAAACCATGTCCTTAGAGAGGTGTAACTCTAGTAAA
The DNA here is from genome assembly GCA_028751855.1 of Ambrosia trifida. Taxonomy (NCBI): domain Eukaryota; kingdom Viridiplantae; phylum Streptophyta; class Magnoliopsida; order Asterales; family Asteraceae; genus Ambrosia; species Ambrosia trifida. Next base: position 13,665,631 of record CM054123.1, on the reverse strand, counting down.
TCTTTTCTAATCCTCTCTTCCCAATTACCTTCATAGTCAATCACACATGCATGAAGCATATCCTCAAGGGTCTGGATCGTCCTTTCGCTCTGACCGTCTGTCTGAGGATGATAGGCCGTACTCATGTCCAATCGAGTACCGAGAGCTTCGTTCAAAGTCTGCCAAAACCTGGAAGTAAACTGACTATCCCGATCCGAGATGATGGAAACTAGAATACCGTGCCTAGATACGATCTCCTTAATGTAGAGCTTTGCCAATTTATCCAATTTATTCCGTTTCCTTGATTGGCAAAAAGTGAGCAGACTTCGTCAACCGATCCACAATTACCCAAATTGCGTCATGACCGTTTGACGTCTTTGGAAACTTAGTCACAAAATCCATCGAGATATGCTCCCACTTCCACACGCGTATCTCAGGTTGTTGCAACATGCCGGAGGGTTTTTGAAACTCAGCTTTGACTTTAAAGCACGTGAGATACTTTCCCACGTACATAGCAATACTACCCTTTATGTTAGGCCACCAATATAGTTCCTTCAAATCCTTATACATCTTATCGGCTCATGGATGAACCGAATATCTAGACTTATGGGCCTCTTCGAGTACCAATTCCCTAAATACACCAAACAATGGAACCCAAATCCTATTAGCGAAATACAACGTTTCATCGGTCCTTGGTTCTAACAACCTAACCATAGCATGCAAAGCTTCTTCCTTGATATTTGCTTCCTTGGGTGCTTCCTGCTGGGCTTCGCGAATGTGATCCGTGAGACTTGAATGAATCATCAAAACTAGTGCACGAACACGTAGGGTTCACGCGTTCCTTTTGACTTAAGGCATCCGCGACGATGTTTGCCTTTCCCGGGTGATACTTAATCTCATAGTCGTAATCGTTCAGCAATTCAACCCATCTTCTTTGCCTCATGTTCAAATCCTTCTGGTCGAAGATGTGTTGCAAACTTTTGTGGTCTGCGAAGACAGTACACTTGGTTCCATACAAGTAACGTCTCCAAATCTTGAGCGCAAGACTACAGCTCCTAACTCCAAGTCATGCGTAGTGTAATTCTTCTCGTGATCCTTGAGTTGATGAGAGGCATACACCATCACTTTATCCCTTTGCATCAAAACACACCCAACACAGGCGTATCTCAGGATGCTGAGCTTGTTCAATTCTCGGTAGTCTATGCACATACGGGAAGATCCATCTTTCTTCTTCACAAACAACACAGGCGCGCCCCATGGAGAGAAACTTGGTCGTATAAAACCCTTATCCAACAATTCTTGCAACTGACTCGATAGCTCTTACATCTCTGATGGCGCTAGACGATAAGGAGAATGGGTGATAGGTGCATCACCAGGAACAAAATCAATACGGAACTCCACTTGCCTTGGAGGCGACAATCCAGGCATTTCTTCAGAAAAGATTTCCGGAAAATCCGTCACGACAGGGATATCTTCGATCTTCGACTCCTTGGACTTCTTTTCGATCACGTGTGCTAGAAATGCACAATAGTCCTTGCGTAGGCACTTATGGGCTTTCATGCAAGATATAATCCGTAACGTGGCTCGACTGTTCTGTCCGTTGACCGAAAGAACTTCACCACTAAGGAGGGGAATACAAACGATCTTTTCCTGGCACACGATCTCCGCATGGTTCTTCGACAACCAATCCATGCCAACAACCACATCGAAACTACCCAACTCTATTGGAAACAAATCTAAACTAAACTCATGATCCCCCAAATCTAAGGTACATCATTCAACGACTTCCTCTGACTCAATAACCTTACTGTTGGCCAATTCTATAGAATAGTGTGTGCCTAACCTACTAGAGTATACCCCAAGGGTTTTCTTAATGTCAGTCGACACAAAACTTAAATCAGCACCGGTATCGAAAAGTACGGAAGCATAAGTGTTGTTAACAAGGAACGTACCGGTAACGACATTGGGATCCTCATGAGCATCACCGTCTCCAATCACAAAAGCTCTCCCACGAGCCTGATTCTTCCACTTCGGGCAGTCGTTCTTGAAATGATCAGCAGCACCATATTCATAACATCTTGGTTTCCAGTAGGGTTACCAGCAACGTTTGCACGACAACAGGAATTATGCTGCCCAATCTTCTTGGAGTAGTCACAACGGATGCTATCACAAGATCCAACATGATTATTGTCACATTTGTGGAAAAGAGGGTACGGTCCATTGTACTTCCTTTGGGGTTCAGCAGAATTAGTAGTGGTTGCAACAAATGCCTAGGCAGTCTCTTGTTTCTTTCCAGACCGATTTCCACCATTTTTACCTTTCCTGGTATCTGACCATTTTCTTTTGTCACCCGAATTCCCACCTTTTTTGACCTCCTTCTTAAGCAATTCGCCCATATGCACAGCATCCTTCGTGAGACTATGAGCTAGGGTGACAGGACCTTGAATGGTGGTGGGTTTAGCAGTAGTTACCATACTGAGAATCTTAGGGGAGAGTCCCAAAATGTAACTTTCAACCCTTTTGTACTCCGGTGTGACCATGTGGGGTACTAAACAAGATAGCTCATGAAAACGAGTAGTGTAGGCTGTGATCTCAGCTTCGGTCATAGACATATTCCAAAACTCCGACTCAAGCTTCTGAAGCTCACTTCAGGGGCATTACTTCTCCATCAACATAGACTTCAAATCGTTCCACGAGAGACCATAAGAAGCATCTCTACCCAGAGTCTGAACTTGCAGATTCCACCAAGTCAACGCCTCATCCTAGAAGGTGCAGGTAGCATACTTGACCTTTTGATCCTCAGCACACCCACTGATATCCAAGACTGATTCCATCTTCTCAATCCAACAACAAATACCAATTGCTCCTTCGAACCCATAACAGTTCCATGGTTTGCAAGCCATGAAAGTCTTGTAGGAACATCCATGCGCCGTGTTTTCAACTTTTGTGTCATAGATAATGAGACATCATCAATAAAAGTAAGTGATTACCAGGCCATAGGAAGTACAACAATTCGATATTTTATCATTGTCATTCTCACTCATCCTTCGTCGGCCATTTCCACCAGATCTACCACTGGAGTCTGCGCGGTTAGCGTCGTGTTGCGCAATGGCTTGCGCAATCACGTGGGCTAGCTCGTTAGACATGGCTGGGAATGTTTTGTCCTCGGTGTTGCGGGTGTTCCTTCGGGACGGCATGACTTCTTTTTAATACAACAAATATAAAAAGAATGAGACACATATTTATCAATAATATTGTCAATCATGTGTGCTTGAATAAACAACCATGATAGCCACAACAACCATGACATACATAATCACATAACCATCGAATGCAATGATAATCATACACAACCATACAAACATGCAACAAGAATAATCAATAAACAAGAGAATAAACAGATAATAGAGAACAACCAGTAAACCATAATATCGTCATTTCAATTACTTGTTTTCGGCACATCATTTCGTAATAGAAATACAAAATAAGTGGAGCACTAATGGTCCAGTACAAGTCATACAATGAAATAACCCAAAGGATACTAATACTGGCTATGATAGATAAGAACCACAAACTACGATAACCACAAGTAAACTACTGAGGAGGTGGGGGAAATATAGCAGCTAGAGCAGCGACGACAGCTCTCATCCCCTGATCCAGCTCCTCTAGCCTATGCTTGAGGATGTCCACATGCCTCCACGCCTCGACTCGCCCATGCTCAGCCTCGGCTCGTCTGCGCTAGGCCTCCGTACGTCCACGCTCAGGCTCCTCCATTCGAGCTCACAGACTGGTATGGTGCTCAATGATGGCGGCCCTCGTATAACCCTCAGCATGCGCATCGGCCTCTAACTCGTCTGCTCTATCACAAAGATCGCGGATCGAAACATCGTGCGTACCTACTATGCCATGCACCAGTGAATAGTGCGGCACATAGGTAAGGTACCAAGAGGACCGGGGGCAAGAGGGTTTGCAGGGGGCTGGGATGTCTCGTCACCATCAGCAGCAATGAAGATGTCGTCGTCAGAGTCCTCATCGCTATAAGCTAAGTAGCCTGATACTGTAGGTAGGTAGGTCTGCTTGCGGGCCTGGGACCTCCTAAGCAACTTCTTCCAAGGGGGCTTAGAAGACTCAGCAGCATGACTGGGCTGGGCTGGCGTCACAGGCTTCGTGGGCTGGGGTTTGTGCACATGCTTCCTGGAAGTGCAAATAACGTGCGTATTGCCAAGAATCAAACGGCGAGGGCGGGAAGAAGACTTTGGCGTATCGGTAGCGTTGCCTCCTCCACGCGAGGGACCTCAACTGGCGGCTCCACGACCATAGGGGCTGGGTCAGCGGCATCCGTAGTGACTCCCTAGGGCCACCGACAGGGACGTCAGGCTCATCATCCGAAACGACGAGATCCAGCTGCATGCCATCTCCTACAACATCCACATCCTTGTCCTCCTCGGGCTTCGAATCAACGAAGTAACCGTCGACGTCATCGTCACTAGATGTCTCAGGAACTGCGAAAACTTTTCGTTTGAAAAATCGTTGTAGTTATAGTTTAGTTTTTAGAGAAAACTAGTTCGCTATAACCTTGGGCTCTGATACCAACCTATCACACCCCGCCTAGGCGGAAACACGAGGTGCAAGACGAAAGGTTTTCATGAACAAGATTTGAGCAAACATTCAAATTAACTTAATATTAAAAGTACCAAATTTGTTCAATGATAACAACATCACAAAATATTGTTTAAAACTGTACACGTGACCATAAGTTTTGAAAACACAAATAGTGATAGTGGTGAATGAATGCCCAATTGTATCCCAAGTTCCATCCATAGCTTAGTTACCTAAAAAACATGCATACAAACTTTGTCAACATAAAGTTGGTGAGTTCACAGGTTTTGAAATAGTTGAAAATGTAAAGTTTAATGAAATCCATGTTGTCCCATCATTGTCTAGCTAAGATCAATGATAATAAACGATCATGAGTCCATATCCAAACCTTGACGAGTTGTGCCTCGCACATCGCAGAATAAAGGCAATGTATCATCATAAAAGAAATACAAGCACTCTTTTGTCGTATGTATCCGGGTTAGAGCGACTAACCAAGAGTGGGGGTGTCAACCCAATAGATCTATTCAAGCGTTTCTAGGCTAAGTCCATATGGTTACGGTAAACTAATTACACGAGGGCTTAGTGAGATCTCTAAACATATAGTCTCATGTACACCGATCTGCTGGGAATTCATTCTAAAACTAGTATACAATGCATGCTTTTCCCCAAAACATAAGCATTAAGAAAAAGAGGTCGTGAAACTCACCTCAAGTCCACGCGAAGGCTAGCAAGAATATACGTTCGATAAACTAGGAATCCCCACCTACACGTCCTATGTTCATACACGGACACTTTAGGTCTAGCGAAAGATTCCATTGTATTCGTAGTTCACCCAGTCTATTATGGTAAGTTGATTTAATATTATTGGTGACTCTTATGCTTTATGAATAGGGTTCGAAAATAGTTGTCTTATCATGTAGAAAACTCTCTTCAAAACCATTGATATCTTAACCAGGGGCGGATGTATTTAATAGTGAGGGTGACATCCGCTACCCCTCAGCTTTTCCTGCGTAGGGTAAATTTTTTCGTATTTTTATGTTTTTTGTATTATGTTACCCCTGAAAATTATGTAACGTTACCTCTCAATTTTTTTAAAACCCAACACACCCTCAAAGTTTTTAATATAAGCATAACATAAAAATAGATAGAAACATACGGGTCATAACCCAGTCCATTTGTAATTTATTAATTAAAATATACAAGCCTATTGACATTGGTTAAAGTATTGAACAGGAGTGCAAACGAGCCTAACAACTCGCAAGCTAGTCGAGATCGGCTTAATAAAAAGTTTGAAAAGAGTCGAGCTTCATTGAGCCCGAGCCAAGCTTGAGCTTAAAACAAAGCTCGTTTATTTTTTGAGCCTGAGCACAAGCCTGGCATGTGAAGCTCGTCAGACTAATAATAGTTGTTTTATTAATATTTTATGTTATTTACCCATAATTTAAAGTTGTTCAGTAAATGAGTCGAGCCAAGCTTTTCACTTATCGAGCTCATGATCCTAAACGAGTCTATTATTTTTATTTAATATATTAACTAATAGATATTAAACGAGTCCAGCTATAGCTTGAGAAACTACCTACGAGCCAAGCCGAACTTTTCACCTATCGAGCCCACGAGCCTAAACGAGTGTATTATTTATATTTTTTATTTAATATATTTAAACGAACCGAGCTCGAACTTGAGATACTACCAATGAGCCAAGCTCGAACTCAAACCTAGTAGAGTTCGAGCACGACTCGTTTGCATCCCTAGTTTTGAACGGGTAAAAGTAAAATAAAAGAATCAAGAGTGGGGAAAGAAGAAGCAACAGAGAACTTGACCACCAATTAATAGTTATCGCTTTAATCGGATAGACGTCATAAAAATATTGTATTTTGTTAAAAAGGCTTTTAAACCACGAGTTCATGAATATAAATAAATGGACACATTAACCTAATGGCCAGTGAATTTTTGATGTAAAATGTTTTGATAAATTAGTGGTTACAATATAGCGCTAAACAAGAAAAAATATATTGATTATGAAAGAATGGTAAAAAAATTGAACATTATTTATTATCGTGTTTTTATTTTTGTTTCATTCACATTGTATGAAAATACTTAGTACGGTAAAAATTAAAACGTTACCCCTGAAGTTTTAGTCTAGATCCGTCACTAATCTTAACATATGTTTTTAGTTACAAAACATGTGTTATTACATGACATCATATGTGTTATATTCATTTGTAAATCACATGTGACTCTATATAGTTGTTCATCAACAAACGCCTCTATACCTTTGTCTATACACACACTCGTGTACATATATCCATATATATATGTTGGTTTTAGCTCATAGCCACAAGCATTCATGTCCATGGTATCTACATACATACCCATATATACATGTATTTTGGTATACAGATACACATCAATGCTTATGTTTAGGAAACCGTCACGAACATATGTATATACCATATATATATATATATATATATATATATATATATATATATATATATATATATATATATAGGGAAATAGTAAAACGAGAACCGTCCTTTTGTGCAAGAACACTGGGAACCATTTATGGCCATTGATCTTTCATGATCTAATGGTTAGGATTGTGACACATACTTTTTTTGTCTTTATTCACCCACTTGCTATTTTTTATTATAAAAGAATGTATTAAAATATTATTGAGGGTATAATGGTCTTCTTCAACCACTCCCTCTCTCCTCCTATTTCCTTTCATATGGGCCCACCTTTTTCCTCTCTCCTCCCTTTTTCAAAACACCAATTCAGAAAGAAAAAAAAACAGCTGTTTTTATCTGATTTTTATTTTTTAATTAATTTCTTTTACAACAGATAATTCATTTTTTATTTTATTTTTATTTTTTAATTTTAATTCCTTTCTTTTACAACAACTCTAACAAACATATTTACAAGAATCCACTATTTTACACCAGTGTACAAAAACATATTACATATTATAGTGAAATCTAATTACATCTTTGTTCGACAAAAAAAACGAAAACTCTACAATACCAACTAAAATTACAAATGTAATAATACCTAGTAGGAATCATATGTTTTTTACCACAGGATCAAAAAAATGTTACCCCCGATTGAAGTTGCCGGGTAAAGAATTGGGGCGTACCACTTGAATCCCAAAAAGAAATCCCATTCGCCATCACTCCACTCTTCCTTTTCCTCTTGTCTCACTGCTTTGGCTTCGGACTTTATTAGACATGGGGAAGGTTACCATAAACCTGTGTAAAAATAAACACATGTTACTAATATTAAACAAGAATACAAATATATGGGAGGTTACACCAGACTAAGACCCCTAAAACAACACAAACATTATGTAAAGAACATAAAAAACACCAGTGTAAAATAACATACAACATAACACTGTCAACCATACCCCCTACCAACGACCCTATATCAAAAAACTTATTTTGATACAACTTTGCTTATGTAAAAGTATTTACATACCTACATATCGATGTAAAATAAAAGCAGTTTTTTTGTTCATCTATATAAAAAAACCATTTTAATTCACACACTACTAGTATTTAACATCAAAAACAGCATCATCATCGTCTTCTTATATGAAAAAAAAACCCTATTATTTTACAACAAAAACAAACCATTTCTTTTACGCCAGTGTACACCCCCATTAGCAACATCGTTTGCGCCAATTTACATCAGTGTAGACACACGGTTTACATTTGTAAAAACACAGTTTACATCGGTGTAAATACCCCATTAACATTAATAAAAGAAATTATTTTTGGTAACTTGGATGTACAAATATTCCATTCACATTCCAAAAAGATAAATATGGTAACTTGGGTGTACAAAAATTCCCACTAACAACCTTACACCAATGTAAACAACAAAAATCACACTCCAAAGCAAAACATCATACCTTGTCCACACCTTGTATTTTGTAATATGTATTATGTTCTACGAACAGATCTGTAACACTAGTGTCTCATTCAAAACAAAATAATAATTATGTTATTAATAATAGATGGAATGTATATTTCAAGCATGTTTGTAAACTAAAACCATAACCTGTGTACACACATGGAATGTATATTTCAGGCATGTTTGTAAACACTTAAACATCATTTGCTACAACTATCAAAATCTCAACCATGTGGTTTTAACTATCAAGCATTTAAAAAAACCACGTGATGTTTGGTAAGTTCATGTTTATAAAATCACACAAAGATTAATACAAATGACACAACCGTTTACATTGGTGTAAATACCCCCAAAAACATTGAAACACTAACTGTTGAAAAAATTCAAACACTTTTAGTCCTAATCAGGCCTGCATTTGTCGAATATACAAAATGCCTACACACTTAATTTAAAACAACTTTTATTAAAAAGAAAACATGGAATTATGGGCTACTGCACATTTCAATATAAATAATGAAAAAAGAATACAAAAGTTAAATATGAACATACTTTGTGATGCCAATCCATTCTATATTATCTTATATTGCAATAGTAAACTCTTTTGATATAAATGGAAGTCTTCAAGTTGTGTAAAGAGCTCTTCTCCGTCATAAACAGCAAGCTTCATCCCTAAATCTGTGTTTCTATAAAATCAAACCAAAAATACATAAGTTACAAAACTATAATAATAATTATAAATTAAAAGAAAAAACTTAAAAAAGTTTTAACAATGTAAACCTGCTCAAATCAAACCAAAAATACGTCATAATAATAATAATAATAATAATAATAATAATAATAATAATAATAATAATAATAATAATAATAATAATAATACCTGATCTGGATCTGGATCCACACCCACCACCATACCCATCTTCGTCACCTACCACCATCACCATCTTCGTTCCCCTACAACCATCGCAACCGCCTTCCTACCGTCACAAGATCTGTAACACCTAGATCTGGGTTTCTTTTTCGCGTTCTTCATTCTTCCACCACCAGATCTGGGACGAACCTAGGACGACCTTCTGTTGTTCTTATTATTATTATTATTATTATTATTATTATGTTATTATTATTATTGATATTATTATTATTATTATTATTATTATTATTATTATTATTATTATTATTATTATTTCAGAGGTTTTGAATAGAGATTGAAAAGAGAGAGAAGAGTGAGATAACATAATAATCTGAATGTTATGTTTGAGTTATAGAGAGAGAAAGATATTTTATATGGAGGAGAGAGAGAGAGAGAGAGAGAGAGAGAGAGAGAGAGAGTAGGTGTGGGTAGGGTGGGGTGGGGTGGGATTATTGATTAATAATATTTAATATACAATTACCATACTACCCTCTTCTAATACAAACAAAGCATGACATGTGGCACCACCCTATTGGTTTAGATGGGTTCTCTAGTTCTTTCACCGAGGGTGGGTTTTCATTGGAACCTAATCCTATATATAGATATATATATGCATTTATTTATTTATTTACACGCGCATATACATAGACACATACCTATACATACTTATCATGCATTCAATCATATACACACACTCGAACATATTCATACATCCGAACACATACACACACTTGACACATACACATACGCACTCGAACATATACATATATACTAAAATATATACATACTCGAACACACACAAATATATACAAAGCACATGGATACTACATATCAATACATACGCACATATCTAAGTGTACACAACCATTAACAATTTTTACAAGATCTTTTTTTAAAGCTTTAGTTTATAAAAGTTGGTGTTTATTTTTAAGGGTGAACTTTTTTCCACAAGTGTTCAATAAATGAAGGGTTTGGTGTTATACCACTTGACCAAAAGAAAAGATGGAGTGCGTGCAAGATGTTCTACTACTCAAACAAGCTACTAGACGCCTTGGAACACCTTGGGGACAGGTTCTTTGGGCTTGGATCGTTTGCTTGAGGCTCGAAATAGGGTATCGAGGGTGTGGTGTTTGGGCCGAGAACTATAGGAGTGGGGAGGAAGTGTTGTTTAACCAAATGGTTGTGTAGGTTGAAATGGTGGTGGTGGTGTATTTTATAAAGGACCAAAGGGGGGGGGGGGGGTGGGGGAGGAGGAGTGTCCCAATTAGGTTGGTCAACTATTATAGACCTTGGTGCTTAGGGAATAATTCCATTTTTATGTTTAGTCTCCTTTTAACTTAACCTTTTTATAATGTGACTAATCCAAGATTTTATTAAGACTAAAGGTGATAGTTTACTTGTTTCATGGGATTAGGGAGCATGTGAAAAGAAGTGGAGGTGACCATTGTGTGCTCTAATCGCAGGAAAAGAGAAGGAAGGTGTAGGATGGTGTTTTTGGTGGTAGTGAGCTGAAAGAGAGGGAGAGAGATAGTTATTTTGGGAAGTTCAAGCTCGATGGATTCATGGGATTAAGGAATAGTACCACATTAGTGTTTAATCACAACCTTTAGTTAATAGATTGTCTCCTTTTCCTTGGATCCTTGGGCCGAAAAGGGTGATGAGATGGAGAGGTTAATTAAGACTAAAGATCTTTCATCAATCTTTGTGTTATGTAAAGAGTTTTCCATAAGTGGATAATATCTTATGTTTGATGTTTGACGAAGTTGACTAATCACATGGATTATATTAACACATCACTTGAGTTGACTAAACCTTATGATGTTATGTTAGTTGTGACTTGATGGATCATAAGGGGAGGGGGCGATGACTATGGTCATTTCGAGAGGGAGAGGAGAGTGATCAAGTTGAGGGGTCAACTAGTATCAACTCTAGTGTCAAAAGATTAATCATAGTTTGGTGATTAGTCTCTTAAGTCTTATTCTTCCCATAATGTGACAATTCATTGATTGATATTGATGTGTGGAAGGATCTCTTGTGTAATGTGATTAGGGGACAAGGAAAGAAAGAGTTGATGGTGATGATAGTGTGTGAGCCGAAAAAAAGAAAAAGGAAAGGAGGAGGAAGTGGCGTCTCTAGGTGGTGTTTAATGAGGGCATCTTCCATTTTGAGTAAAGATCTTTCCTTGGTTTTATTGCTCTTTTGTTTGGCCTCCATTCTAGTGCATGATCCTAGGTTAGATTGTGTTTAAAGATGTGACTAGAGAGGGAGGTAAAGGGGCCGAAACTTCCAACGGATTTGGGGGTGGTTATGTTAGGTTAATATCATCCTTAGATCCTAGTGTTGATTAGGAATCTTTCCTTATAGTGTAAGTGTTAATCCCTAGCTTCATTAGACAATTAGCATAATCATGGCATTTGTGGATATGACCTATCATGCACCATATATTATATACATAATCAAGTGCTTTCCATGCATGCAGAAGTATATACATACATATATATGCCTACACGCATATATATATATATATATATATATATATATATATATATATATATATATGTGTGTGTGTGTGTGTGTGTGTGTGTGTAAATAATATATATATATATATTTTTGAAATGTGGACTAGTGTTCATATGTATATATATCATTATATCTATCCATTTGTATTTAGATAGGTAAACATGGGTATAGGTTTGGAGTTTGTAGAAAATAGAGTTATTATTGTTTAAAATTGTGTCACCAATTTTAATAATTCGGATACTCGTACAACCAAGTGGGTTCAATCGTACTAGTTCGGGCCTTACTAGACTTCTCGGGGAACTTATGCATATAAAATGACATCTAATGTGTGCATTAAATTAAACGTTGACTAGAGAGTGTACGGATTTTGACATGATAAATTGGCGGGTGATAAAAAAATAGATTAATTAAATAAGGAAAAGAAGTAATTGAGTAGGGAGGAATACTTAGCAGCCATTTTAGGGCTAGACCAGTCAATGTGGATCCGAAACCTATGCATCAGCAGTCTTCTTTAAGGTGAGCAGGGATAGGGTTTATTTCCATCCTTTCCTTGTATTGTGCCACATGCTCATCAAGATCCATAGATCCATCATAAAACATCATATTCGGAGTTTGAAACCTTTTTAGGATTTCAACAACACGGGATGCGACACGAAAGGTTTTCAAACACAATATTCGAGCAAACATTCATAATAATAACATAATATTAAAAATACCAAAGTTGTTCAAAGACAACAACCATCACAAGGTATTGTTTCAAAAACCACATGTTCTTTAGTTTGAAAACACAAAAGAGTGATAGTCTAGAATGATTGCCCGAATATGCCCCAAGTTCCGTCCATGAGTTTTATTTACCTAAAAACATGCATAAAACTTTTTCAACATAAAGTCGGTGAATTCACAAGTTTTAAAATAATTTAAAAGGTAAAGTCAATGAAATCCATGAATGACCCATCAATGTCTAGCTAAGACAATGATGATAATAAACGATCATGAGTCCATAACCAAACATTGACGTGTTGTGCCTCGCACATTGCACAATAAAGGCAATGTATCATCATATAAGAGATACAAGCACTCTTTTCTCGTATGTATCCGGGTTAGAGCGACTAACCAAGAGTGGAGGTGTCAACCAAATAGATCTATTCAAGTGTTTCATGGCCAAATCCATAGCTAATGGTTACGGGTAAACTAATTACACGAGGGCTTAATGAGTACTCTAAACATATTGTCTCATGTATATCGGTCTACTAGCAATTCATTCTAAAACTAGTAAACAATGCATGTCTTTCCCCCAAAATATAAAATAGTAAAAAGGGGCCGTGAAACTCACCTCAAGTCCGTGCGAAGACTAGCAAGAACAAATGTCCGATGAACTAGAAAGCCCGGCCTACACATCCTATATATAAAAGGATATCTTAGGTCTATCAAAAGGATCCATGGTATTCATGGTTCACCCAATCTTTTATGGTAAGTTGGTTTAGTCTTATTGGTGACCTTTATTCTTTCCAAATATGGTTCAAAAAATAGTTGTTTTATCGTATGGAAAACCCTTTTCCAAACCTTTATTTCTAACATATGTTTTTAGTTATAAACCATATGTGTATTACTTATGACAAAATGTGTTGTACTTATTTATAAATCGTATGTGACTCCATATAGGTATATTCAACACTTGCCTCTATACCTATATCTATACATACACCCGTGCACACATATCTATGTATGTATGTGTGTTTCGATACACACACATAAGAATTCATGTCCATGATGTTGACACCCATACATACATACATACATACCCATATATGTATATACTTCGGTACATACACACACATCAATACTTATGTTCATGAAATCGTCATACACATACATATATATTATATACATACACGCGCACATATATAGATACATACATACATACACAACTCGCATTCATATATTTATACATAATGTTCTCACATATACTTTATACATATTACTCTCATACACACATATGATACATACATACGCACACATACACACCTACATATATATATATATATATCATTTCACATACACCCACACATACACACATATATATATTTCGCATACATACACACATACATTTATACATTACTAGATCCTAGTGGTTTGATTAGTTTTACTTGGAAAAAGATTATACATAAGCTTGGGTGAACATAAATGTTTGGAATATGAAAATAACAAGGTTAAGCTAGTGACTTACCAATTGATCTTTTCATGGAAGGCTTGGAACTAGATGACCAAGTGTTGGGAGTGTGTGTGTTTGTAAGTGAGTTAGTGAGGTGAAACAAAAAGCAAGGTTCAATCTTAGGCTTATATTTAAAGAGGAAAAGAGAGAGAGAGGGATGCCGAGAGAGTGTGTGAGAGAGAGAGAGAGAGAGCGCGAGAGAAAGCCGAGATAGAGAGAGGAAGGTAGAGACAAAGAGGTCCATTTCCCATTTTGGCAAATCAACTTATATGGATCCTTGTGTTTCCATAGAATCTTTACATGCTAGTGTGTAATCTTAGAATGATGCTAAACTAATGAACATGACTTATCATCAAATCCCTTTTCATTCTGAATGACTAAACACATGATTCAGGATAAAACTCCTGAATCACCAAAGCAAGTTGCTAAAGTGATTTCTAAACAAGACAAAGAAAAGCAAAAAAGTGTATGAGGTTGCACCATCAAAGCCCACTGAGGTCAAAGCCCATAAGGCAAACCTAAAGACTTCATCATGTAAGGGGGAACCTAAGGGTAAGTCAAAAGAGACTGTTTAGGCAAAACAACCGGTGTGCCCAAAAAGTCAACCTAAGACACTATCCAAAGTGGTCAAGCCAAAGCCTCCCAAGGCTAAGCCTGAACAAGTTTGGAGACTGAAGGTGGGTGAGTCCAAGTATGAAGTTCTAGTAGTTCATCTAGCCCGAGATCGTCTCAATATAGCTCGGGGTATTCTTAGTATGAACCTCAATACTATGAAGAGTGGAGTTCATGCTATGAATGCAACGAGGTAGGACACATTAGATCTCAATGTCCCTATCTGAGAGAGATAAAGGCTAGAACTTGTGAGCCCCCAAGAAACAACAACAAAAATCATTTTGGCTTTCCAAAGAAAAACTTTTATGATAATTATTATCCAAATGGGAGACCAAATCCATTTAAGAGAAGACAAAGAGTTGTTGTTGAATGCCCACAGCCTAAAACTGAGAAGGTCGTACAACCTAAGGTCTCAAAGCCTAAGACAAACCCTAAGGATAGTCCAAAGGGCAAACCAAAGGCACAATCTAAGTCCAAACACAAACCTGCAAAAACAAAAAGTTTTCAAAGATAAAATAAAGCAGGTTTGGAGACCTAAATCAGTATATTGTTCAGAGGGTTCATCATCAGGTGATCATACTCCAACTCCTCACAGTAGGTGGATGGATGGATCTACCAATGATTGATAACTGAGGCCGAACAACGACCATCAAGGCCTGGGTCCCCTTCCAGAACTAATCTTTGAATGAGTGTACAGGGTATTCCAAGAAGAACTATCAGCAGTCATTGATTGTTGACAGTGGTGCATCTTAGCACACAATAGGTGACATATCGCTACGATAACTTGATCAGAACATCTTTGGAGGATATGTAACCTTAGCCAATCAAAGGAGGGAGTTTGTTGTGAAATAAGAAAGAAGAGAAATTTTTAATGAGAGTAATGAAGGAACAGGTAGCTGCATTGAGGTATTGTTTCCAGGTTCTCCAATGGATCCATCAACACACGTGCATGACTACGGTTTGTGTTTTCTTATCACCCCCATTTTCTTATTGATAGTGTAACTTCTATAGCAATCACTAAGGATCCATTGATTACTATAGTCCACACTGACTACCAAATTGCCAATAATTTTACCAAATCAGTTGACAAATCTAAATTTGACTATCTTTTAAAGGTAAAAGGGATTTTGGGAAAATCTGAGTAAACTACTTCAGAAAATTAGATTTTGTTTCAAGTTTTTCGATCAGGGGGAGAAAATTCCAGAAAAACACAAAAACATAAAAAAAACTTAAAAAAAATAAAAAATGAGTTTTTGCTGTAAGAAAGAGAAAACTATAGTACATCAGTGGACTATCTGATTTCCCAAAACCTAAATGGCAAATAATAATCAGTCTTACAAGTTATATACTGGTAGACCTAAAAATCATTTCAAAGTTGGCACGGTGATATAAACATTAATAACTGAAGGTCGAGTGATTTTCCCGCCTCATTGGCATATGGTCTTAGTACCGAAATCTCGATTGATGGGTTGCCAAAATATGAGTTTCGGGTATTTAAGCTTGTGATGCATCTTGGAACAACTGATGGAATCATGGATTTATTATAAATTTGATTGAATCGATCGAGTTTTCTTAAAATGTGCTAAAAGATCCATCATAAGCCAAACCCTAATTCTCATACAAAAATAAAAGAATTTTAGCTGTGGAGTGTGAGCATCTTTCGTCTCCAGCTACTCGTACCGGAAACCTAACGTACGTGTGGAGTTTACTGTATCTAATGCTAACGTTTATGGTGCATGTTCACTGGGATAGCGACTCAGATTGAACACACTGATGGGACTGGTTTTAGTAATTTAAAAAGATATCATTTTCCCGTTGCCAAAAACTTGATGTTTTGAATTCCAAAACATTGGTTATGGGAAAACGATTAATTTTTATAAACCTTTTAAACAAATTTTGAATTTATAAGTAAAGGATATATACTTTGAAACTAAAACCAACACATAGGCAGAGAACTTGACGTGTATAGTATATATTTCTAGGGTAAATACCGAGTATCGTATTCACACTTTCCCCTACTCAACCTTTCATCAAATAACTAATCGGGGTTGAAAAGAAACATAAAACGGAGGGGTTCTAAGAAAAATAATTTTGAAAAAGGGTTTTGGTTTTATAAAATAAAAAGATAAAATAGTAGAGATAGGGACCATGCACATCTTGGGGCCCTCCATAAAAGTAGTTAAGTTTATTATTAGAAACAATATTAAGTTTAATTATTAGTGAGGAGGACAAGAGTGGACTTGAAGTGTTGGCTCTTTGATAGAGAAGCGGGGCCACTACTGAATAGTATGCATAACCTCCTGATGCGCGTCCACATTAGCTGTGAAGCTTCACCGGTTGAGCCCTGCTTTCACAGGTGCTTCCCAAACCGCGGTTAAGTCACTGGTCCTCTAATTATCTTCTTCTTAAAATGGAGGCTGGACTTCCGACCAGGAACCCCATACACCTCCCTTAGCTCTCACGTTCCATACCGATGGATCTCTTCTTACAGCCATCCCTGGCAACATCGTATCCCCCAAGTAGGTTAACGGTAATGGACACCGAAGGATCTCTCTTAAAGTTAGCTCAGGCGACATGTATCTCCAATGGTTAACGGTTTTGTACTAACCAGACCTAGATATAATATTCTTGTTTTATTTATCTTAAAAAGTGACAACTTAATTATTTATTGATCAAGTAAATAAAAAGTCAGTTTAGTGATTTATGACTTAATAAACCCAACCCATAAGCTCTCGAGATGAATGAAATCCTTAACAAAAGTGGAACATAATCCTAAAGGTGTGCAATCCAAAGATCACTGATGCACCCGTAGGGAATCCACCCTTTGCCTAGAAAATCACTCAATCATCTGGTAAGAACCAAAAATGTGTCACTCAGATCTGGTCCACTTCAGAAGCCATTGCCTAGCACCCGGTTTGGATATCAGAAGCCAAAAGGATCTGTCTCACTACCGGTTTCCTCACCTTGGATCTAGCTTGGGACT
Source organism: Ambrosia trifida (assembly GCA_028751855.1). Lineage (NCBI taxonomy): Eukaryota > Viridiplantae > Streptophyta > Magnoliopsida > Asterales > Asteraceae > Ambrosia > Ambrosia trifida. The sequence continues at coordinate 13,647,904 of CM054123.1, read as the reverse complement.
ACAAGAAGCTGATTAAACCTCATGATAGTTTATTTTATTAGTTAAGTTAGGATTGATTTTAAAGGTTTATCAAGTTAATCACTATTTGAACCTTTAACAAGATAAACAAACAAGAATTAGATAAGAAGATAACACACCAAATACCCAAAAATAAACTATTAATAATAATAAAAGTCTACAAATCGCAGTGGGTTCGGAGATAATAGAAAGATACAACCATAAGGAATGATCAACACAAGAACATGGTTGCTCAAAGACAAGCCTTCCATCTCCTAGTGCTATGTATCTAGTGCATTCCTCACGACCCTCGATGTTTTATTACATGAACTACTGTCACACCCTCAAAATCCACTTGCGGAGTTTTACCGCGAGGCGCATGACAAACCAGGATCCAAACCAACGATCACAATAAACAAGTCTAAATGTAATTAATGCAATACCAAAACATAGTTTTAAAATCCTGTTTACAGCGGAAGCTTATTCAAAATAAAGTTCAACATAAATAACCAAAGTTCAATGTTTATGAAATCATGCAACTCTATCTAGACGCCGTGCAGACGCGTGCGCCCTAGTTCCATTGTGCTACCTTAGCGACCTGAGAAAACATGTAAAAGTTTACGTCAGCACAAAAATGCTGGTGAGTTTACAGGTTTGCAGTTCAAGTACCAAGTCCACCTGTCCATACTATAACAAATAGAAAACCAGTATACGCTAGCTAGGCGTACGTTTTGTTACTACCACGATTGGAAAACCATTACTAACTCGAATACCAGATTTGTGCCCGAATAGTTCCAAATGTTCCTGTTGTTCCTGTTTGAGACAATATGCACTCGCCCGGCCCTCCAAGCCGACGAGCGGGGTTGGTCACTCCCAATAGCGCTATTCACATTTCCCCGTTGTGCAAACCCGCACATTCATGGTTTCCCCCGGGACTTCCAAAGATCGTGTAGTACACAATAAAAACCCATAGTATGACAGTAGTTACCAAATAATCGTTTTAACACATGTTTTCTCCCCCGAAATATGAAACCAGTTTAAAAGAGGGGCCGTAAACTCACCTTAAGTTGCTTTACTCCTAATCCCGAGTAAACTCAGCTGCTATGTTAGTCCCGTACAGTGGCGACCTAACATACGACAGTTACAAGTACTTAGACTAATAACCCGCAGGTTAATTAGTCCCTAGATGTCCAGACCATAACCAAGTTCGTTTGAAAACACCGTGACTGTTTAACTGACCCAAAGTACAAGACTCGACATCCCATTGGTGACCCGAGACTCCCCGTGTTATGTTTACGCTCCAAAACATACAATAACGCATCTACACTTAACATACGTTAACACACACAACAAGTTATAGCACATAGTTCACGTATCACCGAATTACATCCAAATATATGTTACCAAGTTATTAGACATGTTACGGAGTTCCTAGCATGTTTCTACATGTGAAATCGGGTCTCGGAATGCTAATTTACACTTACAGCAGCAGTACACGCGATTAGGAAAAGTCAACTAGTGATTAGGAAAGTCAACTAGTGATTAGACATCCTATTCGCCCCTATTATAGGCGAATAGGGGCTATTCCCCTTTACTTCATGCGATTAGGGGCTATTCCCCTGAACTTACTAGTGATTAGGGCTACTCGCATGAACTTACTAGTGAATAGGCTTCTACTCGCATGAACTTACTAGTGAATAGGCTTCTACTCGCCTATATATTGGCGATTAGCCTTGTACTCGCATGAGTTATAGGCGATTAGCATTGCTACTCGCCTGTAACCATGCTGTTCCGGTTTTTCGCGCGTTTAACGCTCCAAATCAGATCCAGAACGTGTGTAACTACCCAATATCATCCCAAACACTATCCTAAACATGTTTAACCCAAAACCCTTCGTTCAACCTCGTATAATCAGTCCTGCATGCAACCCAAAACAATCCAAACACTATTCACATAGCATGCAACATCAATTAACGCATGTAATCATAACCCTATTATCCGATTACTGAGTTTTCTATCATCATACTAACAATATTAATTCTGACCTAGCATGATAATACATCAAAACATCATCAAGATCCATAAAAATCCTATCTTTCTAATCATACATACCCATAACGCATGTTAATTAGTTATAATCCGTTTAACAACCCTTATTGACGATTTTCAGAAAGCTTTTTCGTTTATGAACAGGTCTGGACCATTAGGGATTGATTAAAAACGTTTACAAAGTGTTATGGATGAGAATCAAACCTTGGAATTGTAAAAGATTGATGGTTAGACCTTGAAACCTTGTGTTTTTGATCAAAATCGCCTTCCAGAGGTTGTTTAAGTGTTTGGGGCGGTTATGGGACGACTAGGGTTGATATTAGGGAGTTTAGGAGGTTAAGTATTGTATTTATAGGCGTTTCTAGTCGTTCCAGCACGTTACATGCGATTGTGCAGCAGTTCAGGCGATTAGGGCTTGTAATCGCCTGACAGTTCTAGCGATTAGGGCCTACTCGCCCTTAACATCACACGAGTAGGGCCTACTCGCCCTTATGGGCTCCCTACTCGCCTCCCCTATAGGGGAGTAGACCTCCTACTCGCCTATAGGGTTTGGCCTTGTGTGTTTTGCGCGTTAAACCCCGTTTTAACATATGTTAATGCATATTCATGTACCGACAAATCACATAATGATTGTAAACACATAACACAAGTAAATACACATATTTACACTCGTTCACCAATTCCCGGGACTCGAGACTCGTACGTTCCGTATGCCCTGACGATCCTACAAATCGTCACCGTTTGTACACTTGGTTAAGGACCGACATCTAACGAACCTCTAGACCAACATCCAATGATCTTCTAGACTAACCAATAGTTCCCGAACCATATCTCGACTTAACTAACCCAGTTAAGTACAATATACGCGTGACTCGCTAAGGTAGACTTTCATCTAGACAACGTTGTTAACCAGAATTTGCCAGGTGTCACAACTACTCTACGATCCGATTCTTGGCCAAGATAACCAAGGTAGGATGAGGCCTAACCTTGGTGGGATGTTAGGATGGCCTTAAGGCCTCCCACAAGACCCCAAGATCTTTGGAAGAAGCTTGGAAGTCGACCCAAGAATGCACAAGATTGAATGAAATGGGATGTCAAATGATTGAGTGAAGCTTGCTACTTATAGACAAAGAGGCAAACATGTCTCTTTCTTATGGTACAAAATCTTGCACGTGGGAGACAAGGTGTAGTTGTATATTGTACTCTTTGTCTCTTAGCCATAGTTTTGTCCATTTTGAGAAGTTTTTTTTTCTTGTCCCCCAAGTTTGTTGCTTTAGCTTTTAAGCTCCGAGAACGTTTTTACACATTCTTGAAACATGCTTCGAGTATCGTATTCTCAGAAATTTCCGGTTTTTAGCTAGTTTTTGCCCGAAAATCGTTCATTTTCAGGTTGGAGCTCCAATTTCCTGAAAAAACACAAATAGGAATGATTTAGTAGCTATAATGATCAATTTAAGCTCAATTTTGCCCTATTTTGAGACTATTTATACACGTTTTCTATGTGAATTTTATGACATATCACAATACCCCACAATTAGACTGTTGCTTGTCCTCAAGCAACCAAACAAAAATCTGTCTAAGGCAAATAACAAGATATATAAATCCTCAAGCCACTTGTTTTATTTTATGATAGAAAAATAATAACTGCATGGCACACCTACTGAACCCTTGGATTATGCTCTAATCTATACCTACTCACAATGTTCACTCAACACTCAGATTTATCTTTTTGGTGAGTTTTGGGGGTGAACACTCAAGTCCGAACCGAAGCCAACACAAGTCATAGGCGTGTATGCAAATCAAATCTCCACCACTGAATATGGGTGAGAAAACGTGAATCACGAGGTCTTTTATTGGGTGAAGATGATAAAGTGATAAAATGGGTAGGATGGGTGTATACTGTCATGTCTGGCTTAGATAGCGGTTGAGGCATGATGGGAAGATGTCGAGCTCTGGATAGTGGGCTTATGAAACTCCTCTCCCGAAGGCTAATTGCTCTGACATCCTTACTTTTCGAACTTTTCAGTCTTCCACCTAATAATCCCACTAGCCATACTTTTGTCCCTTTTGAGAAGCTTTTTTTTTTCTTATCCCCCATGTTTGTTGCTTTATCATTTAAGCACTGAGAAGGTCTTTATACATTCTTGAAACATGCTTCCGGTCTCGTATTCTCACGAATCTTCGGTTTTTAGCTGTTTTTCCCCGAAATTGTTCATTTTCAGGTTGGAGCTCCAATTTCCTGAAAACATAAATAGGAACGATTTAGTAGCTATAATTAATTTAAGCTCAATTTTGCCCTATTTTGAGACTATATGTACACATTTTTTATGTGAATTTTATGACATATCACACACCCACTAAGCTCAGTCTGTAAATCAGCCAGACGTGCTATAAATAATAAATACGGATCTTATGGCGATTGTACACTGGGATAGTGACTTGGATTGTGCACGCCCTCTAAGCTAAGTATGAAAAATATTTATAATATATATAAGTGTACAAAAAAGGGTTTTCAGTATCCGCCCCCACCCTGACCAGGATTCATTCAATCTTGTGTCTAGTAAACGGATGGTCATGGCTTACTCACCCGAAACAACGAAGCTTTGCGCAATGTTTGATACGGGAATGTGTCGTGTGCGTGGGGACCATTGACCGAAAGTATAAATCTTACCAATTAACCGTATCTAAAGTGCAGGCAAGTACTCTTGATTTTCTAGGTTTAAGAGGATCCCATATTGGTAATCGTCAGTTACTGGTTATCCTAATTTAATCTAATCGAACAACGGTTATCATGGAAAGTCTGAATATTGATATGATTCTCTTATCAGCAAGCTCGCAAAAATATTGTCTGCCAATATTAGTTATTTGCTTTAAAGTTCTTAGATATTGAAAATTTGAGAATTTATATTTTAGGTATGTTTTAGCTTAAATTTCTGAAAAATATAAAAATATTTTATTTTTGATTAACCGATGTTGGAATACTAAATTCTTCAATTGGAATCTTAGATCCGAAGCCGAAACACAATAAAATATAGTCTTTCAAAATTCAAGGGTCAAAATGCAACTTTCATAAATTAAAGGGTTTAATTTGACCAGTTTGAAAGTTCACGGTGAAAATCGATAAGATTCAAATGTTTAGGGAGAGAATGATTTGTTTCTCCAAATGGTGGTCAAAATAAACAAATCTTGAAATTTTATTGAATGATAAACTTAAAGAATTTGATTGAGTCCGGATTATATGTCGTATCTAATATAAGTTGTAGTTTTTGTGCTGTTTTTGTTAATTTTTTTAGCAGGATCAAACACAACCAGTGTGCTCATCATGATTCAAACGACAAAGCTTGAAGCTGAACAAGACCCAAACCTGAACAACAAGATCATCCTGAACCGCAAGAACTTGATATTCCATCTTTAGAGAAATCAGATCGTGGTAGAGCTCTAGCAACCGAAGCTGAAGAATATGAGAATAGAGAAATGAAAGTGTAGATGGTATTGATCTCTGTCTTCGTAACATAATCGTTAATCAAAACAGCAGAGGTTTCTTGATGTAACACCCCCAACCGATGGCGAAAACATCGAGGTGTCACGTAGTGATGATTGTTCAATAGCTCATGGTACTAAATGGAAGTTGAATATTATTAAACGATTTCCAATTTGTCATACAATTTATAATTACATAAACTTGATTCAATTAAACTAGGTCTAAAGCTCCTATGTGATCCAAGACTTGTACAACTTCCAATAGCAAGTAAAACCTAAAACATGTTGAGTTGGAAAGATAGGGGGGTCAATTATAAATAGTTGGTGAGGACATAGGTTTTTGAATATAATAGATAACAATAGTTTGTATAACAATCACAGTTGTATAATTTAAGAGTATGAGTCCCGACATGTAACAATGCGTCTTTTGTACAATCAAACATTGTGTCGACTGAGACCTAACTCGTAAGTTAGTAAGAGTGTAACTGTTATCGATCATCCCTGAATTTATGCGGGGGGAAAGGTTTGTCAGACCAATAGCGCTATAATCTAAACAGGCGGCTTGATCAATGTTAATGATTGTACTGCGTCTTTTTGTTACAGTCAAATTGAATCAACAAGTTTCAACAATGTAAGAATGAGTAATTGCTAGTTTATAAAAATGTTTAAACATGTTTCACCCCAAAAAATGTAAACTAGAAAAAGGGGCTATGTAAACTCACCTTAATCATAGTAGTTAATCTCTTGATATAGAATATGTGTGGCTCGAGTGTATCCAAGTATCACCCTATGTTTAAGGCAATTAATAAGTGTTGGAAAAACTTAAAAGTCTATGTTTTCTTGTCTAAAGTATTATAGGGTTCCTAATTTGGGGGTTAACAATTAATTAATGATTAATTTAGAATAATTGTTAATGAAATAATAAATAAAGAAATTTAGAAAATAATTACATAAAAAAATAGTTTTTATAAGATCTTGATTAAGGATAGTCGTATTAAAATGTGGAAATAATTTTTATAAAATTATTTCCTTAATTAATGAATGTATAATTCATTAATATTTATTTGTCAAAATACAGTATTAATATCTAAAAATATTCAAATTCATAAATTTTAAATTATAAAATTTTATTTCTAATCTAAATGAATAAAAATAATTTATGTGAAATTTTGATGCAAAAATAGTGAAAAATGGATTTATTATGAATTATTTATGATTAAAATATCAAAATTTATTAAAAATACTAAATAAACGTTTTTAAAAATTAAAATTTAATTCTGGAAGTTTATTTATTAATAAGTTTAAAATAATTTTTACGAAATTTTATAAAACTGTTTAGATATTTTTATAGAATTTTTAATTTATAAATAAATAAATAAATTTGTATTATATTTTATACATGTTAAATTAATGATTTTTGTAAAACTAAAAATTGTATAATAAAGTTTACTATTTGAGTAACATAAAATAAATTTTATAGAATTTATTAATCATATTTGTTATTTTAAAACTATTTTGAAAGTCAAATAGAATAAATATAATGATAGAGGCTTTAAAAAAAGAATTGTGGCTGCTAAGACTCGAACCCGGGCCCTTGGCCGGTTCGGGTGTTTTAAATCCCAAGCCTAGACCGTCTGGTCTAGACCCTGAGAATGTTTTTATTTGATTTCAATTAATTATAAAACTAGTTAGGGTTTATTATAAATTACCAAAACTAAAATGGTGGTGCCTAGGATTGAACCCAAGTCTCATCCGACCGAAGTTTTTTGTGGCGACTGTTCTACCAACTGATCTGTGGATCAGTTGGTGCTTACTTTCCTTTGGTTTTAAATAAAAAGAGTAACAGCTTATAGTCATCTTCCCCAAAATATTGCTTTGAACCCTAGCTTATCTAATTAATCAAATCATCAACCAATAACCCTTGTATTCATAGGGTTATTGGTCATGTGATAACGAAGATTGAAAACATGTATAAGATTGTGACTTACAGAACTTAATCGAAGCAGGATTTCGAGTCAACCAGAAAGTCAAAACACTATTTATTCTTGTTTAAATACGAGTTGTTTGTAGAAATTGGGAATGGGGGTTTTGTTTTCGGCACCTCAAGGTTGTGAATGAGGATTCAATTTATAATGTAACACATGAATTGCACAATTTGGAAAGTTGAGTTGGGGTTTGATTATAAAATTCGTTCAAGGCTAATTTTGGTATGTTTTTAATTGTGATTAGCATATAGAACATGCGTAAAGGTCTGTCAAGTACCTTCCATAAATAATCAGGCCATGGCGCCTTGATTTTGAATCAAATTGGAAAAGGGGTCGCTGCATTTGACTTTCTATTTGTTGACCGTGGTAATTAAGGAATGTTATATTTAATTGGTTTTGAATAAGAACACAAAAGACATATTGGCTTAGTGGTTGGTGTTGTGGGTTAAGTTGTTGAACCGGTCTCCGACGCGGGTTCAAGTCTTAGTCTGAGCTATATTTTTTTAAAGCATTTTTTGAATTATGATAATATTTTTTATATATATATATATATATATATATATATTTATGTGTGTGTGTGTGTATGAGTATAATATGCTAAATAATGTTACGAAAAATTTTAAAGTATGTTAAAACGTCAAGATTGAAGTATTTTATTAAATAATGATTATGAATAAATGAAAAAGATATGGAGCATTACAGTCTCCCCTACTTTTAGGAACTTCGTCCCGAAGTTAGAGTTAGAGAGTCTATTGGAAAGAGGTGTGGGTATTTGGTACAAGCTAAGGTGTTTGTGGTAAAAATTTAAGAGTACTACACTGTAAGTTTCTAGAATGCGCAAGATAACCATCAAGGCTAAAAGGACTGTTAAATAACTAGGGTTTGGGCACCTACCAAAAACTTTGATAGAATTTCACACTACCTTACTGTACCTGTAAATTCGTGATTATGTTCCAGACCGCAATCACCAATTTACCTTACATTAGGGTTTTGTGTCCTTCTATGACTCAAAGCACACATGTACAACAAGCAATGCAAAATAACCTTGTGATTCAATCTTTGTATCAATGAGTCTAATAAATCTTTAAATTACGTGTACAATGTATCCAAAAATGAGTCCAACTGTTGAGCAGGGAAAAGACCTCTACCATTCAGTGAGTAGGAACCTCTACTGATTGTTGAGCAGGCATGGTGACCTCTATCGATCGTTGAGTAGGTTTTTAGAAACTTTACCGACTGTTGAGCAGGTACTTCTTCCCCTACCAGGGGTTGATTAAATGAAACAATTGTTTCACACATAAGTTGCAAATTGATAGTACGTATATGCAAGCAACAAGTATCAAGTATAGCATGTGAGTTGTAATTGTATTATCCTAGACAAGGTGAATGGGTCTAGGTGTGAATATAGCAATTAGTTCATATTCAACTAGATATGTTTTCAAGTGTCATGAATAATCATATGTTCAAATATATTAGATGACTAAATTCTCATGTAAGAGGCAAAAATATTCAATACTATGTTTATTACTTGAATCAAATGAGTCATTACATAGTATTCAAAAGTAAATAACATTCTAATAGTAGGGGTTTGTCATTAGGCAACTAGAGGGTCTTGATCTCGGTTTAGGTTAGGACACCGGTTAGGAAAGTGGTTTGGATCTCCACATTCATAGCACTGACCATAATTGTATCTGCCGGGACGATTAGGATTAGCAGCCTGAGCAGGGTTGGTTGGTTGGTTGATATTGGGGTTTGGGGCTTCACGGCATGTGTTGATCAGATGGCCATACTTACCATAATTGGTGCACAAGCGACATGGTGAAACAGTGGGATGATGACGTTTGCATGTGTTACACAAAGGAAAGTTTCCCGCATAAGGTTTCTTGTTAAAAGCTTCTGTAGTAGGGTTTCTTTGGTTTTCGGGAGTGAGGTTTGCATCAAGATCCCTGGTCTTGCGCTTCTAGTTCTCAGTAGTTACTGCGGCTACAATGCTTGCTTTCTCGCCTTTCCGAAATAAGGTCCCATTCTTTACGTGATTGTTAGTTAAGGTAGCTGCTAGACGCTTGGCCTCTTCGAGGGTAGCAGGGTTCCTTCCCCACACCGTGTCCTGAACCGTCATGGGTAAGCCATCTATCTATTTTTTGATAGCAATAGGTAGGGGTGACCTTATGTGGTAGCAGTAGGCTAAGCTCGTGGAATCGAGTGTTGTAGGCCTGGTTCTCCCCACTGTCTTGGCCAAGAGTGTGAAACTCATCTTCTAACTTCTTGATTTCATTGCGAGGGCAGAATGCCGCCATCATAATGTCTTTAGCTTGCTCCGAAGTCAAAGCTAGCGCGACTTCGGCTCCGCGAGTCCGTTTTTCTTTGTTCGACCATGTGAGTGCCCGCTTGTGGAGGACACTCATAGCATAGCAAACTTTGAGTTTGTTAGGGCACTCACTATTGATGAAGGTATTTTCGATACCTTCGAACCACTGAAGAAGGCCAGTGGCTCCTTCGTCCCCGCTGAACTTGGGAGGGTTGCAAGTGTTGAAGTACTTGAGGGTGCAAACAAGGTGAGCATTCCCGTTCCCATTGCCATTCCCATTGTGGTTACCATTTCCGTTGCCATTTCCATTCATTTGAGCGATTTGAGTCACTAAATTGGGAAGTAACGTCGCTATTTGTTGGGCCATCTGCTGGGTAAGGATCGCGGCGAGTTGGACATTGTCGTTGTCCTGGTTGTTGTTGTTGTTGTTGTTGTTATTGTTGTTATCGTTGTTGTGAGGAGGCATTATCTGTAAGAGACACAATGAGGGTTTTAACGAGACATAGGATGAACCAAGGTAAGGAGATATAATAAGGGGTGTAATCATTTATTCATTAATTAAAACGAATAAGTGAAAACTTTGACTTATACATCAAAGCTTCTAGGTTCTAATAACATAGTGAAGACATGCTTTGGCCTATAAGTGAGCACTCATTCCGAGAATTCCTAGGTAGGCATCCGGGTCCCTCGTCTGATTGGGATATATGCGCAATGCCAATCATAGACAGATAACTCAGAATACAGGCGTTCACCCGTCCAGATTGCACGTGTTCATTATTAGAATATAGAGCTTCAACGAGATTAACAAGGCAGTTTAGGTTAGGACCAAAGAATTCGTTCTATTAGTCTAAGGGTAGATCCAGTGATGGAGAGTAATGATGAACCGGTCGTCACGGGTCATACAAAACCTAAATAACCTAGGTAGCTAGGGTAAGTAGGGTATCGAATCCAAGGAGCGTGTGGTTAGTGAATGTTGTTTAGTTGATTGGAAAATATTTATGAAGGTGTCTAATTGATTATGAAGCTTGCTATTGTATTCATTTAAGATTATGTGAAAATATTTTGATTATTTTAGTAAAACTTGAAATTAAATTGCAATGAAAGTAATTAGTAGAAATGAGTTGTAAACAATGATAAATAGAGATTCACACCCGGGTTTCAACAATTGATTACTAAAGCTCTAACAAATGGGGCAATTATAATTATTGCTAATGATGTACGCGGGTTGGTTGTCTCATTAGGTGTAGGTATCAAGAATCATCAACATCTATGATGGACGATAATATACTTTATAACTCTAGAACATACAACCCTAGATTTGTGTTGAAGCAAGGAACCATGTTCATGACACTAGAAATTGGCACAATTGTTTGACATTCAAAAGAAAATAGAAAATAGAAAATACCCAAATGTTTAGAACCCTAGAATCAATGTTTTACACCCGGATATGAATAAGAGTTTAGCCTAGCATGGCCATAGAATTCTTCAACTGTTCGTGTTCTTCAATCTTCAACTTTGAAATCTTGAATCTTGGATATTGAGAAGGTGATGAAAAGATGATTGTAGGATGGATTTGGAATTTTAGTGTAGAGATGAAGTATGAGGGATGATGAGAGATTACTCTCAAGACTTCATTATATAGTCTCCATTGTCAAACTCCTCTTAATGACCTTTTAGTTTAGTCAAAGTCTCGGGTCAAAGTCTCTGGTCAAAGTCCCATTAATTTTCCTAAAAACATTGATTTCTTTTACTTTGACTTTGACTAACAGCGTCCGTCAGCGACGGGCCTTCACCAGTTTCTCCATCTTTCTTCTTCGTTTTCTTTCCTGAATCATCCTAGCTCCAATCCAAAGCTTCGTTTAGCTCCGAAATACACCTTAAACTTTGTTAAACCTGCAAAACGCAAACTTTATCAAAGTAGTGTGTCCAAAACCATATAATTGCATAAAAATACAATCTTAAACACGAAACGACTAAGATTTTCCCCTGCGTATCACATCCCCACACATATCTTTTGCTTGTCCTCAAGCAAATTTATTACACTTTTACAATTCCAAACACAAAACGCATTCCCCATTCTCAAAGAGTTAAGATCTAATGTCATACCCAGTTCCTATGGCTTCTACAATCAAGACTACCCAACTTTCAATTAATATTTCTTTTCAAAAGTCAAGTGGTTACCCAAGATTAGCCTACCTTCTAAAGCCAATAAACCACACACATATCCCTCGCAATATTCTCTCCACTCGGTTCAATTGACTAGTATTGATGTACTAGTATATATATGGTACTCTCAAAACCGATTATAATGCATATTGGTATATGCTTGCAACTTAATCGCACTTCACCAAATTACATAAAAGTGAACACAAGTCAAAAGGTCTTTAAAACGGTTGTAACGTGGTTGGGCGAAGGGTGTGGAATGGGATATTTAAAGTGACTAAGGTGATGAAAATTCGACTTTTATTACATCAAACAAACTAATAGAAACAAACAAACTAACTCAACTATAAAGCAAGGATATGCCTTTTTATTCAACGACTAACTAGAGCATATTTTTTTTTTGTTTTCTACAATGTTTTTTTTAAGAGACTTTGCTCTTTTTCAATGCTTTTGCAATTTTTTTTCAACAAACAACTAACAATAATAACTTTAAACTATTTACAACACAAAGGAACAACCTACAATCGAATTTTCATCACTCGGGTTTAAAGTGAAAAAGGCTTATGGGTCAACTGGGTTTATATGGGTGGTCAATTGAAAAATGCTTAAGGCTCAAGATTGGTTAACTAAGGGATATTGGAATGGGTCAGGGATGATAAAAATGGTTTAAAAATAAAAGGTTTAACCTAATTCCTTAATCATTCTTGTGTTCACAATCGGTCTAGGGCGGTAAACGTATTAAAGGTGCAAGTTCTACCGTATGCAACTATAATAGCACATCAATTCAAAGGAACACAACATGCAAAATAAATAGAATTTTATAAAGTGTAACATGTTGTGGTGGCTCAAAATCTCACATGGAAAGATGGGTAGGTATATGACATGTGTGTAATAAATCGACCTTTCAAGCAAACTACTCCCAGATAACCACCCGTGATTCTTTTTACCAAAACTGATTGAGAGTTATCATGCGAATTTTTCAGAACCTGACCATGACAAAAGACCAAAATGGTTCATACCATCCCGTGTTGACTTAGTTACTTGCGTTTTTAAAATGTTTAAACAAGGACAAGGACATTTTTGAAAAATTTTCAAATTTTCTCCCCCATCCCCACACTTAGAGTCCAACATTGTCCTCAATGTGTAGTGTTTAAACGGTGGATTTTAAAATGTTTAAATTTTTCTCCACTCCCCACACTTAAAGTCCACATTGTTCTCAATGTGTAGGGAAAGTTTAAAATTGTTTTGCGGGAATGTGATAAAGCCAACCAAAGAATTCACCCCAATCAACAATATACAGTTTACAATCCTCTTATTAAATCTAAGTAAACGATCAAAATTAAAGAGATGGAAATAGATACACCTGGTTGTTCTTCATTCTTCAATTCCATGTGTTCTTCAACAAAATAGTTCCACTTCCATCATAAATAAACCTGCAACTCGCAAGTGTGTAGAAGCAAGCTTCTCACAAAATCATTAAGAGTTATCGGTTTTACTTTTTGTTGAAAAGCATTACCAAGTAATCTTTTAGTTAATTTTGATCAGTAGACAAAATATACACTAACTAAGATAGATCCTTTAAACCTCCTGGTAGCCCAGTTATGAGGACGAGTGAGGTCTCGTGAGGGTTATATAGGAAACACACCCACAACGTTTATTTACCTACCAAACAAAATAAAAAAAAAACGAACAAAAAGAAAAAAAAATACAAAAATATACAAAAACAAACAAGTACCTCTTACTCACGGTGGTCCAAGTGAACATTTTCCTACCGAGTTACCAAGATAAGCTCGGTAGTTTACTTTATGTTCCCCAATATGTTCCTTCTCCTTTCACTTATTCATCAAATATATGCATGAAAGTTTTATCCCACATTTTCCTACCGAGTTTCCAACATACACCCGGTAGTCTACATGCCAAATCCACAATCGATTCTCAATTATTGGCATGAGAATTGGGTGATTTTTGTTGCGGGGCCATTTTACAATAAATTGCCCAATATCCTCCAAACTCACCTTCCTCTTCTTCATCTTTGAACCTTCATCCTCCACTTTGTTGGGTGCTATAATCAACACGGGGTGAGATTCGTGAGGAACTTTCACCTCAGACACCAGATCTTCATGAGATTCTAAGTCTTCAGTTGGTTTTAACCATTCAGAAAGACTTGCAGTATCTTCATCTATATGAGCATAAACCACAACACTACTAGCCAACTCATCACGCTCAAGTTTATGTTGGGCGATTTCCTCAGCTAGTTGGCGAACCTGCATAACCAAAACTTCATGAGCTTTGTCTCTCACTTCATTTCCCTGCTTCGTCTCTTTTATCAAATCTATGATAGCATCAAACTTGTAATCTCGTGAGTTTTGAGGTTCTTCATATGCCAGTTGAGGATATTCATTGTGGTTCATATTATATTCTTCTTGGTAACTTGAAAATGGCTCCTCTTCGGATTCATAACCTTCATAGCCCCAATTTGAATTATAATTGTGGTTGGCTTTTGGTTGATAATTTTCTTGACGTGGCTTTGCCCTATAACCAGCCCTCAATTTTTCTTTCCAATACTTTGGATTACTCCAAAATATTGGGCAATCTTCACTTATGTGAATTTTCCCGCAACAAAAACAAGAATGATCTTTCGCTGGTGGAGGCGGTTTAGAGTGTGGATGGCATAATGTGTATTGTACGGGTCGTTGGTTGGAATATTGGTTGTTATTGGAGTTTTGAGGTGGGTAGTAATAATGGTCGTGTTGTTGTGGGTATTTTCGGTTTTGGTTTACCCGCTCAAATATTGGATTGCTATAGCTCAATGCGGGTTGGTTTTCATAGTGACCATTTTGGTTTTGATTTACCCGCTCAAATATTGGATTGCTATAGCTTAATACGGGTTGGTTTCGGTAAAGATTTCGACTATTAGGGTATCGGTTGTTGTTGAGCTTTTGAGGTGGGTTGTAATAGTGGCCATGTTGTGGTGAGTATTTTTGGTTTCGGTTTTGATGTGGATATGGAGGAATGTTGGCACAATTTCGGTTATTGGAAGTTGGTGGAAGAGGTGGTTGCCGGTTGTTACCTCCTCGAAAGCTTGTTTGG
Organism: Ambrosia trifida; assembly: GCA_028751855.1. NCBI lineage: Eukaryota > Viridiplantae > Streptophyta > Magnoliopsida > Asterales > Asteraceae > Ambrosia > Ambrosia trifida. The sequence goes on along the minus strand of CM054123.1, from coordinate 13,632,832 downwards.
GCTTTGCGTGTTGGTGGCCTTAGATGATTGTAGATGTCGCGTTTCTTGTGTTCTTGAACTCTTTTTTAGAACACTAAACAATCTTGCAACAAATGCTCCTGGCTCCCACAACAGTCACATGGATCGTCATCTACCCGATTCATGACGATTTTGTCTTGCTAATTTCCAATTCTCCGAATTTTATACAAGTGGTGAGCTTCTCCCCGAATGTCGGGTACATATGCATTATCTGTCACCTGCACACTCAACAAACCACGCGTAACAACGAACAAAAAGAAATAACAAAGACAAAAATTAAACATTTAATTACAAAAATCAACTAAAAACTAAACATTAAGCGCACTAGCTACCCGGCAACGGCGCCATTTGATGAACCGGTCGTCACGGGTCATACAAAACCTAAATAACCTAGGTAGCTAGGGTAAGTAGGGTATCGAATCCAAGGAGCGTGTGGTTAGTGAATGTTGTTTAGTTGATTGGAAAATATTTATGAAGGTGTCTAATTGATTATGAAGCTTGCAATTGTATTCATTTAAGATTATGTGAAAATATTTTGATTGTTTTAGTAAAACTTGAAATTAAATTGCAATGAAAGTAATTAGTAGAAATGAGTTGTAAACAATGATAAATAGAGATTCACACCCGAGTTTCAACAATTGATTACTAAGACTCTAACAAATGGGGCAATTATAATTATTGCTAATGATGTACGCGGGTTGGTTGTCTCATTAGGTGTAGGTATCAAGAATCATCAACATCTATGATGGACGATAATATACTTTATAACTCTAGAACATACAACCCTAGATTTGTGTTGAAGCAAGGAACCATGTTAATGACACTAGAAATTGGCACAATTGTTTGACATTCAAAAGCAAATATAAAATAGAAAATACCCAAATGTTTAGAACCCTAGAATCAATGTTTTACACCCGGATATGAATAAGAGTTTAGCCTAGCATGGCCATAGAATTCTTCAACTGTTCGTGTTCTTCAATCTTCAACTTTGAAATCTTGAATCTTGGATATTGAGAAGGTGATGAAAAGATGATTGTAGGATGGATTTGGATTTTTAGTGTAGAGATGAAGTATGAGGGATGATGAGAGATTACTCTCAAGACTTCATTATATAGTCTCCATTGTCAAACTCCTCTTAATGACCATTTAGTTTAGTCAAAGTCTTGGTCAATTGTCTTGGTCAAAGTCTTTGGTCAAAGTCTCTTGTTAAAGTCCCATTAATTTTCCTAAAAACATTGATTTCTTTGACTTTGACTTTGACTAACAGCGTCCGTCTGCGACGAGCCTTCACCAGTTTCTCCATCTTTCTTCTTCGTTTTCTTTCCTGAATCATCCTAGCTCCAATCCAAAGCTTCGTTTAGCTCCGAAATACACCTTATACTTTGTTAAACCTACAAAACGCAAACTTTATCAAAGTTGTGTGTCCAAAACCATAAAATTGCATAAAAATACAATCTTAAACACGAAACGACTAAGATTTTCCCCCGCGTATCAAGTAATCATTTTGTAGGGGTTAGGCAGGGATAAGAAGTAGGGTGGAGACAGAGAATAGAAATAAGTAGGGTTGCAAGTAAGAGGAGCAAGTACTAGTTAAAATCCTAGGGTTATAGACTAGATTATTTTTCTAATAACCTAATTCCCTATAACCATGGTTCTGATACCAATCTGTAACACCCCAACCGATGGCGGAAACATCGAGGTGTCACGTAGTGATGATTGTTCAATAGCTCATGGTACTAAATTGAAGTTGAATATTATTAAATGATTTACAATTTGTCATACAATTGATAATAACATAAACTTGATTCAATTAAACTAAGTCCAAAGCTCCTATGTGATCCAAGACTTGTACAACTTCCAATATCAAGTAAAACACGGAATATGTTGAATTGGAAAGATGGGGGGTCAACTTTAAATAGTTGGTGAGAATACATAGGTTTTTGAATATAATAGATAACAATAGTTTGTATAACAATCACAGTTGTATAATGTAAGAGTATGAGTCCCGACATGTAACAATGCGTCTTTTGTACAATCAAACCTTGTGTCGACTGAGACCTAACTCACAAGTTAGTAAAAGTGTAACTTTTATCGATCATCCCTAAATTTATGAGGGGGGATGGGTTTGTCAGACCTATAGCGCTATAATCTAAACGGGGCGGCTTGATCAATGTTAATGATTGTACTACGTCTTTTTGTTACAGTCAAATTGAATCAACAAGGTTCAACAAAGTAAGAATGAGTAAATGCTAGTGTATAAAAATGTTTAAATATGTTTCACCCCAAAAATGTAAACCAGAAAAAATAGCTATGTAAACTCACCTTAATGATAGTAGTAAATCTCTTGATATAGAATAAGTGTGGCTCGAGTGTATCCAAGTATCACCCAATGTTTAAGGCAATAAATAAGTGTTGGAAAAACTTAATAGTCTAAGTTTTCTAGTCTAAAAGTATTCTAGGGTTCCTAATTTAGGGGTTGACAATTGATTAATGATTAATTTAGAATAATTGTTAATGAAATAATAAATACAGAAATTTAGAAAATAATTAAGTAAAAAAGAATTTTTATAAGATATTGATTAAGGATAGTTGTATTAAAATGTTGTAAAATGTGGAAATAATTTTTCTAAATTTATTTTCTTAATTAATGAATATATAATTCATTAATATTTATTTGTCAAAATACAGTATTAATATCTAAAAAATATTAAAATTCATAAATTTTAAATCATAAAATTTTATTTCTGATCTAAATGAATAAAAAAAATTATGTGAAATTTTGATGCAAAAATTGTGAAAAATGGATTTATTATGAATTATTTATGATTAAAATAGAAAACAATTTATTAAAAATACTAAATAAAAGTTTTTCTGAAATTAAAATTTAATTCTTGAAGTTTATTTATTTATAAGTTTAAAATAATTTTTACGAAATTTTATAAAACTGTTATATATTTTTATAGAATTTTTAATTTCTAAATAAATAAACTTGTAATATATTTTATACATGTTAAATAAATGATTTATGTAAAACTAAAAACTGTATAACAAAGTTTACTATTTTAATAGCATAAAATAAATTTTACAGATTTTATAAATCATTTTTGGTATTTTAAAACTATTTTAAAAAATTAAATAGAATAAATATAAAAGTAGTGTCTTTAAAAAAAAGAATTTTGGCTACTAATACTCGAACACGGGCCCTTGGCCGGTTCGGGTGTTTTAAATCACAAGCCTAGACCGTCTGGTGTAGACCCTGTGAACGTTTTTATTTGATTTCAATTAATTATAAAGACTAGTTAGGGTTTATCATAAATTACCAAAACTAAAATGGTGGTGCCTGGATTGAACCCAAGTCTCAGCCGGTCGAAGTCTTTTGTGGCGACTGTTCTAACAACTGATCTGTGGATCAGTTGGTGCTTATTTTCCTTTGGTTTTAAATAAAAAGAATAACAGCTTATAGTCATCTTCCCCAAAATATTGCTTCGAACCCTAGCTTATCTAATTAATCAAATCATCAACCAATAACCCTTGTATTCATAGGGTTATTGGTCATGTGATAACGAAGATTGAAAACATGTATAAGATCGTGACTTACAGAACTTAATCGAAGCAGGATTTCGAGTCAACCAGAAAAGTCAAAACACTATTGATTCTTGTTTAAATACGAGTTGTTTGTAGAAATTGGGAATGGGGGTTTTGTTTTCGGCACCTCAAGGTTGTGAATGAGGATTCAATTTATAATGTAATAGACGAATTGCACAATTTGGAAAATTGAGTTGGGGTTTGATTATAAATTGCGTTCAAGGCCAATTTTGGTATGTTTTTAATTGTGGTTAGCGTATAGAACACACATAAAGTGTAATACCCCAACCGATGGCGGAATCATCGAGGTGTCACGTAGTGACGATTGTTCAAAAGCACATGGTACTAAAATGTAAATATATTATTGAATAACTTAAATTGTCTTACATAGATAAAATGGGAAAAATACAAAAGTCTGACCGAAAAATGAAAATTGAAATAACTTATTAAAAGCAAGCACTAAAATCCAATGCTATGGAACTAAGATCAAACTGCACCTGAAACATGTACAAAATAGGTTTTGTCAACATAAGAAATGTTGGTGAGCATTCCTAGTTTTAATACATATAGTAAGTTGGAAAAAATGGTATACAATTCAAGTGCAAAGCTACATTGCAATTATGTAAACTATGTATCATACAAATGAGCGAAATCAATCATGTGACTGTATAATGTACTAAATGAACGGCGGTGTACTTATCCAAATAATTGGATAATAACTTAACAATGACCATGGATTCTCCGATGAAAAAGGGGGAGAATCAACCTAGGCGGGTTGTCAATCCAATAACGCTCTCCAATGTTAAGGTCGGCTTGTACAATGTTAATGATTTCAGTAAGTACAAATGTATTTTACATGTAATGTCTAAGCATAAAGCACGTTTGTAAGCAAATGAACATAGTACTAGAATTGTATTGTAAAAATGTGAACTTGTATTTGTAATTTATATAAGTGTACATGTAACACCCCAAAAATGAATAAAAGCAAAAAGGGGATAGTAAATACTCACTTCAATAAAACGCGTTAACTACACAGGCTAGAGGAAATTCACCATGCAAGTATACCCTCATGCACACACCATATATAACCCCAAACCATGGCACCTTTCTGTGAGATTCCACATACCTATCCATGATATTATCTCATCTCATGCAACCTATGTTTTGAACAAACAAGCTGGTCCATTTCGTTGAGATATACCATGCAACATTAGTCCTTCTAAAAAAAAACATACGTGTTCATTACTACACAACTTCTAAACACAATGGTTATCACCATCAATATCACCATGCGTCACCTTCTCTTTGTAAGTCGAACCTAACCACCGCTTCTCGACAGGCTCGATGTAGTGAGCAACCATCATTGCCAACAAGCCGAACAACTATCACCACCACACCGCTGCTAGGCACCGTAGTCATCACAACCACCCCTCTTCTTTGTTCCTTACCACAGCCGGAATCCAAGCACCACAATCATCATTTTCACCTTCGTCAACTTCGAAATCACACACCATCGTATACCGCCTTGTCGCCTCACCACCGAACGACACCACTCGCTTCGCCACCGCCACAGACCATGCTAGGTTGAAGGAATTTAATCGAAGAGACATGGGTTAGATAAGGGTGGTTCTGTTGTTGTTGGAGGCCGGTCAGCTCCATCACGGAGACGGATCGATCTTATTTCACGGTAAGAAAAGTAGTAGTGGTTTATCGCATTGTGTCATTGTAAAAATAAAAATGCTTAACTTTGTCAATGAAGCTCGTCAAACAAGGTCGCTATGTTACCGTCTTTAATGAATTTGTGGCGTTGACTACTGACCCATCATATGGTAACTATTAAGTTTAATAGAAACCACTCTTGACTTGGTGAAAAGTTATTTATTTCCAATAATGCTTCTATAAATATTGACATTTAAATTCATTATATATAATAGGTTTATAAACTTATCAATTAGAAAATACGTAATTACATAAATGATTATTTATGTTATAGATAGACTACAATTATATATTTCTTAAAATGTCTCATCAAAATAAATAATTGTAGAATTTTGGGATGTCACACCTCTACACGAGGTTGTTTAGGATTGGATAAGGAAATTCTTATGGTATTATTTTGTCACAAATCGTTTTTTTTTTTTTGTCATATTATTATTATTATTATTATTATTGTTGTTGTTGTTGTTGTTGTTGTTGTTGTTGTTGTTGTTGTTGTTGTTGTTGTTGTTGTTGTTTATAAAAGAAAAGAATTTTTCAATTACGACAACGTTTCGAGTAAATAGTTAATAATCGCAAGAAATAAGTTCGCAACTTTTATGATTGATTCGAAACTTCGAAATAAAAGGATTATAAATGTAAATGTAAATACAAGAAACGATAAGGACTAAAATTGTACGCTCATGATAGTGAAAGGTGACGGATGTCACAGTATCCCCTACTTTTAGAAACTTCGTCCCGAAGTTAAGGTTTGAGAGTAATTGGGTAGAAAGTAAGGCAGCTGTGGTTTTGAGTTTAAGGCACGACATGAATTTTTAGGTAATGGAATAATGTGTTTCGAATATTTTGGATAAGAGATTTGATATATGTGGGTTTTAAGGATTGGATTAGGTTCGTCTGAAATAGCAAGGAGAATGAGAATCTAGCAAAATACTAAACTTTAAGTTTTAGGAATTCTAAAAGAAATGCATGAGTTGATTTGTCAAATTTTGAAGTAGGTGTTTAAAGCGAATATCTTTGACGTTTGACCCGAGGTTAGGAACTTGAGAGTGTAAATGAGAAGGGTTTTGGGAATGTGTAACTGGTGAAGGGCAGGGGTACTAATGAAGCAGTCTCCCCTACTTTTGAATGGTTTCTGACCGAACATTATTAAGGACATGCAACAGGATTTCGACTAACAGAGTGTGTAAAAGTATACAAAGTTTAAGGTTTTCTGTAGCGGTGGTCAACAAGGAAGGTTCCAACAAAACTAAAAAAATGCTAGCTATTAGTCAACGACCTATTGAAGAGGTAGTAATGGGTAGGTTCTTGGTCAGACTCCTAGTCCGCTCCCGCAGTATCGTTTATGCTTATATATAGGGTGTACCGCAGCTAACCCACCACACTCCCGATACTTTGGACTCGTACTGATTGTCTACCAACAGCCTAAATAGAATTACACACCACCCTCTTGTACATGTAAACCCATGATTGCGTTCCGGACCATAATCATCGATTTACCTTACACTAGGGTGCTATGCTTTTCCCATAACACTAACATAAGTAATACAAGAAACAATGCGTGCAACCAAAATGTGTTAAATAGTAGATACTGCTCAAGTATAAGATGCGGTTAAAGGTTCTTCCCCTTTCAGGTTCACCCTCAACCGGTAAATTTTCTGTTCACATCATTGGGCTCTAAACAACCATATCGATAAACTCTGAGGATTACACTGTTCCCCTCGGGTTAGAGGAATACTCTGAACCGAGTCGTACATGGGAACTGGCTTAGATCTCATACGAGCTATCAATTAGTATGTTCGTTGGCCATGATGATGAACAAAATAATGTAAAGTATAACAGGGTTTTGCTCACAACAAAACAAAAAAAAATATGCATACCGAATATGCGTTCATGTAAGTATAAAAGTATAGCATAAATTTCGATTGAAAGAATAGCATAACGTAAATCAAGTAAATCGCACAATTTGCACAAAATGAAAGTAAACGAGTTAAATTAATGCTCAAAACTAGTGTTGTAAGAATAACTACTAATAACTAGTGCAAGAATAGTTTCGAATAACGCGTGAAAATAACTACCCACAAATGAATAATACAAAAATAATAAGATAATGTACGAACGTAACTATAAATAGAATGGTGTAAAAAAATTAATGAAATTTACTGTAGATGAAAGTGCGCAGAACAGACGTAGAGTCTACTGGTACGAGGATAACTTTTTGAAAACCGAAGAAAGTTTTAAGTTCAAAACAGGTTCACTTAAAAAAAATCGTAGGTACACATTTTCATGTGTTTACGAGAAGTCGAGTTTGAAAAGTGTTATAAGGTATATTATTAGTTGCAAATTCCTCCCGAAAACATATATTGGATACGTTATATGGAAACATGCAGATTTACATTTGATTTGCAAAATATGCAATGCAAGTTTATAAAATGCAAGATGAAACCATTTCATGAAGTGTATAAATCTAATATGTTTCGAAAGACCAAGATTTAAAATGATGTGAAGGTTGTGAATGATCCCAGATGCCTTGACAAATTTTGGAAAATAGAATGTTCTGTATTTAAAAATTTCTTTAACTTGTGGTTTGAAAAGTCGGAAATTTTTAATTGTTATGAGATGTTGAGAAAATCGAAGTGTTTCCCGTTAAGACTGGGTGAACTTGAAACCTTTTAAATTTTCAAACTTTTACGAAATTTATACATTGAAAGATCATTTATTTGCAGGATCGTTAAGGCATCTCTTTGGGCTCATAGCGGGCTATTTGTTTCAAAGCACAAGGTGTATGAAAAGTGTGTTCTAATTTGGCGAACAGGCTTTGTGAAAAGACTTATAGAATAAGTTGTCAAATTAATCGTTTTAGAGAGTAGTGTACTAGTTCGTATCGTGTTGGTAGGCATTTATGTATGAGTTTAGTCTGACTAAGAAGTTCGAACTATTGGTAGTTGGTTATGGCTTAGGAGACTGGGTGCAGCAATATTAGTATTAGGTATATGAGGATATACTGTGACTTCAATCACGTAAGTTTGTAAACATGAAGATATAAAACAGGCTGAAATAATAAGTTTGGAAAAAAACACCATGTTCATTTTTAACTGTATGATGACGCAACATTCCTAAAATCAGGATGTGATCAAAGTTAAACACAGAGTTTAAAACTTAAGTCGTGGGTAAAAATGTTTTAACGCAAAACGAATAATACCTTATAGTGTAAAAATCATGAGCATAAGTGAAATAGTGTAAGCTTTAATGCGATAATATATCGAACAAAAGTTTTAGTAATGATGATAAGGGATTCAAAAGCGAATGATCAATGAATAATGGCGTATGAAACATCAAGTGATTAAATGGAATCTTCAAATGATAAACAAACAAAAATATCAATGATATAAAACATTGGAATTATTTCCATAGGAAACTTTGACCAGCTCAAGTATTTGAAATTTCCTAGTAACTTGTGGGGGCGTACTTTAGCCTATAAGTGAATGCTCATCTCAAGAGTTCCCAGGTAGGTATACGGGTCCCTCGTCTGATTGGGATTTATACAAAATACCAGGCCTAGACAGAAAACTCAGGATACAGGCGCTCACCCTTCCAGATTGCACATGCCCCATCAATAGTGAATTCCAAAACTTTAGCGAGATTAAAAATGAGATGCAAAAATAGATCCTTGAGATTTGGATTTCACTCCTAACTCAAAGATGTATTTCAAAATTGAAAACGATTGTGGAATGAAATCGATCACTAAGTTAAGGATATCACTCCCAGCTTAGTGGTTAAGTTCCTTTTTGAAAGACATATTCTTTGAGGTGTGGATGTCACTCCTATCTCAAAGATATAATCCTAAGATAAATAACATATAGAGCGGTGAAACTAATCACCAAGGTATGGATGTCACTCCTAACTTGGTGATATCGTTTCGTTTGTGAAATACGAGTATCTTCTTCTTTAAACAACACACTGAAAGAATAACGAGAAAGAATCATAGCGAAAATATCTTGAAAGAAAATAATAGGATAAAGAGAAATAAACACGAGAGGACTCGTGAATGTAAGCTTGGTTATAGACTATGCAAAAAGGCATTCTAATAACCTAATTCCCAATAACCATGGCTCTGATACCAATCTGTAATACCCCAACCAATGGCGGAATCATTGAGGTGTCACGTAGTGACGATTGTTCAAAAGCACATGGTACTAAAATGTAAATATATTATTGAATAACTTAAATTGTCTTACATAGATGAAATGGGAAAAATACAAAAGTCTGAACGAAAAATGAAAATTGAAATAACTTATTAAAAGCAAGCACTAAAATCCAATGCTATGGAACTAAGATCAAACTGCACCTGAAACATGTACAAAACAGGTTTTGTCAGCATAAGAAATGTTGGTGAGCATTCCTAGTTTTAATACATATAGTAAGTTGGAAAAAATGGTATACAATTCAAGTTCAAAGCTACAGTGCAATTATGTAAACTATGTATCATACAAATGAGCGAAATCAATCATGTGACTGTATAATGTACTAAATGAACGGCGGTGTACTTATCCAAATAATTGGATAATAACTTAACAATGACCATGGATTCTCCGATGAAAAAGGGGGAGAATCAACCTAGGCAGATTGTCAATCCAATAACGCTCTCCAATGTTAAGGTCGGTTTGTACAATGTTAATGATTTCACTAAGTACAAATGTATTTTACATGTAATGTCTAAGCATAAAGCACGTTTGTAAGCAAATGCACATAGTACTAGAATTGTATTGTAAAAATGTGAACTTGTATTTGTAATTTGTATAAGTGTACATGTAACACCTCAAAAATGAATAAAAGCAAAAGGGGGATAGTAAATACTCACTTCAATAAAACGCGTTAACTGCGCAGGCTAGAGGAAATTCACCATGCTAGTATACCCTCATGCACACACCATATATAACCTCAAACCATGGCACCTTTCTGTGAGATTCCACATACCTATCCATGATATTATCTCATCTCATGCAACCTATTTTGAACAAACAAGCTGACCCATTTCGTTGAGATATACCATGCAACATTAGTCCTTCTAAAAAAAACATACGTGTTCATTACTACACAACTTCTAAACACAATGGTTATCACCATGCGTCACCTTCTCTTTGTAAGTCGAACCTAACCACCACTTCTCTATAGCCTCGATGCAGTGAGCAACCATCATTGCCAACAAGCCGAACAACTATCACCACCACACTGCTGCTAGGCACCGTCGTCATCACAACCACCCCTCTTCTTTGTTCCTTACCACAGTCGGAATCCAAGCACCACGATTATCATTTTCACCGTCGTCAACTTCGAAATCACACACCATCGTATACCGCCTTGTCGCCTCACCACCGAACGACACCACTCGCTTCGCCACCGCCACAGACCATGCTAGGTTGAAGGAATTTAATCGAATAGACATGGGTTAGATAAGGGTGGTTCTGTTGTTGTTAGAGGCCGGTCGGCTCCATCGCGGAGAACGGACCGATCTTATTTCACGGGAAGAAAAGTAGTAGTGGTTTATCGCATTATGTCATTGTCCAAAACAAGGTGTGGTATTTATAGTAAAAATAAAAATGCTTAACTTTGTCAATGAAGCTCGTCAAACAAGGTCGCTATGTTACCGGCTTTAATGAATTTGTGGCGTTGACTACTGACCCATCATATGGTAACTATTAAGTTTAATAGAAACCACTCTTGACTTGTTCAAAAGTTTTATATGTCCAATAATGCTTCTATGAATATTGACAATTAAGTTCATTATATATATAATAGGTTTATAAACTTATCAATAAGAAAATACGTAATTACATATATGATTATTTATGTTATAGATAGACTACAATTATATATTTCTTAAAATGTCTCATCAAAATAAATAATTGTAGAATTTTGGGATGTCACACCTCTACACGAGGTTGTTTAAGATTGGATAAGGAAATTCTTATGGTATTATTTTGTCACAAATTGTTTTTTTTTTTTTTTTGGTCATATTATTATTATTATTATTATTATTATTATTATTATTATTATTATTATTGTTGTTGTTGTTGTTGTTGTTGTTGTTGTTATTGTTGTTGTTGTTGTTGTTGTTGTTGTTTATAAAAGAAAAGAATTTTTCAATTACGACAACGATTCGAGTAAATAGTTAATAATTGCAAGAAATAAGTTCGCAACTTTTATTATTGAATCGAAACTTCGAAATATAAGGATTATAAATGTAAATGTAAATACAAGAAACGATAAGGACTAAAATTGTACGCTCATGATAGTGAAAGGTGACGGATGTCACATAAAGGTCTGTCAATTACCTTCCATACATAATTAGGCCATGGCACCTTGATTTTGAATCAAATTGGAAAATGGGTCGCTGTATTTGACTTTCTGTTTGTTGACCGTGGTAATTAAGGAATGTTATATTTAATTGGTTTTGAATAAGAACACAAATGACATCTTGGTTTAGTGGTTGGTGTTGTGGGTTAAGTTGTTGAACCGGTCTAAGACGCGGGTTCGAGTCCCGGTCTAAGCAATATTTTTTAAAGCATTTTTTTGAATTATGACAATATTATTTTATATATATACGAGTATAATATGCTAAATAATGTTACAAAAAATTTTAAAGTATGTTAAAACGTCAAGATTTAAGTATTTTATTAAATAATGATTATGAATAGATGAAAAAGATACAGAGCGTTACACTTGATTCCTCCCAAGTCATCGAAGCTGATCAAAGACCAAGATGAGATCTAATAAAGCCACTAGCAAAACTCAAATCAGCAAGTATTCAAGTCTTCAAGGGGGATATTGTTAGTGCACTACGGTGTGTCTTCCCCGATTGAAGAGTGTTAGATATGAAGACTTGAAGACCAAATATCATTAGCTAGACCTTAGGGGAGTATGTGAACGTATTCCATACATTCCGAGCTTAGTGACTGGTTAAGTTTGCAGATCACTAGCTAGGTCCAAGGGGGAGACTGTTAGTGCACTTCGTGTATGTCCCCAGGTAGTGATAGGTCTATAATAGTCGTAGGCATGATTGTATATCGTTTTAGATGTGTTCGGGCAACATTTTAGTGTTAAGGGGTATTTTAGTCAATATGTTGATCCCATAGGCGTATGAGAGGCCATACGTGTACGTGTGGTACACGTTTGAAGCCATACATGTGTAGTGTGTAGGCGTATGGGAGCAGGAACTATAAATACCCCATGCCTTAGCCAATTTTGTAACTCTTGAAGAATTTTTGCCAATATTACAAGTTTACAGCTCTTTGTGTGTGTCTTTGTGTGTGTGCTCTCTCTAGCTTATTATCTTCATAAACACTCACCTATAACGCCTAACCGGATCGTTGATTCCGCCCTCGATCCGTTACGCGCACAGTACTAATTTCTTGTTATCCTACATTAACAACTTTTTTATACGACAATTTTTTTAAAAACATTAAACCAAGTTAACGAGCGTTATATTATCTTTTAATGAGTACCATAGTGCTATACAAAAAAAATGAAAAAAAAAACGACTGGGTTCAGTGGGTTTCGTTCATGTAGAAAAGAGTACAATGCACAGTATAGTAAAAAGACACATTTGTAACAGAAAAAACGCAATTTGTTATTTCGTTTCCCGATTGTGTTATTTTCATCTGTTCATTGTAGCTTTTTGTCTCGTTCATTTTGTTTTTCAACTTCGATCAGTGTGCGTTTTCTCTGAATACGGTGTTTTATTTAATGTGCATTGTGTTTTTTCTGTCCATTATATTTCTGACCTGATTCATGTATTTTTATATTAAAGTCATATTTTGGACTCAATAGGACATTTAGTTTCGGTTGCTCATATGTTTTATATTATTTATATATTTATAGATCTTAATAAAATACTAAAGTGTAGCTTCTTTTTATACCTTATATTATTCTTTGACTTAATTTATCGAAATTCAGACCTATTTATGTTGGTTTTGGATTATTGCTTCCATTTTTGTCACTTTGTCATACAACTTTACTTTGGTCAATGTTTCCTTTGTATTTAATGTTGAGGTTGTGGCGATGATGGCTTTATACATATATCACCGTGTTTGTGTTCAGTAATTCATTAATCATGTCTAGGTAAGTCACTAATCATGTTAAGATAGTAGTGTTGAGGTTGTGGTGATGATGGCTTTAATCATGTATTCATTGTGTTTGTATTCAGTAATTCATTAATCATGTCTAGGTGAGTCACTAATCATGTTAAGATAGTATATATATGTTTTTGAACCTACTATTACATATAAGAACCATCTAACTACATATATATTTACAGATGTGGTCAGTTTGGTAAGAATCTATTTTCTAGTATTTTGATTGGTGTTGCTATGAACATTGATTACAAAGGTTGCTAAGCCGGTTAGATGTAACCTATCATTCTAAGACACCGGGTAAATCTATAGCTCATAAGTGATAATTAATCACTGCACCATGCACACATCTTAGATCATTTTTAATGTATGCACTTTGAAATTGATTGACATGTGATGATTATTGACATACATACGTAAATTATATATGAATAGATAAAATAGTCGAGAGACATTAAAAGTTACCATCTGACAATCTTTTTAGTCGATAGCAGTTAGATCATTTTTTTTATTTTCAAAATGGATCTTCACTGCTTATCAATTTAGTGTTTTCGGTGTCACCAAAGGTGATCGATCGTATATTTATAATAAAGATTGAACATGTATGTACTTATTTCACATATGCTCACTTTAGACATCAGAATCGCCTATCATATCATTATGACGTAACATTTTATACCAATTTAGTAGTTTTGTTTTTTCATGTTCACATCGCAGCTTTAGAGTGTCTTGAGGAAGTGACAAAAGTTGTACAGAGACTTTACTCGAGCAAAAGGTACACATATAAAATTAGAAGTAGGTTTTATGAGTTATCGTGAGTGTTCTCAACAATTTTTTTCTTTTTTATGAAACAACGGCCTATTAATTCTATGGTATACATATTTTGTCACTTCATATTAGATTTGTCTATTCTGAGAAGCTCCCGAGAGATAAACTAGTAAAATGAAATAAAATAAAATAAAATAAAATAAAAGCATAATGGATGATATTTAAGTAAGTGTTGAAATATATTAAAAAAAGTTCCAAAAGGAATCATACTAAAAAAACTATTACAGGTTTAGAGATAGCATGGGATTAGCTTATATAAAATAATATTGTTTAGATTGCAGATGTAAAGGCATACCGGCCAGCCAACCTGTTGGTCAATGTGTAAGCGAGTTTCCATCTAACTTCCGATTGACACAGGATTAAAATAATATTGTTTAGAGCAAATTCAAGTGTGAGAGCCCAGAATTTATCAACAATGGTTCTCAGCAGTAAGTTAACTCGACTTCAAATTCTATAACTCATGTCATAGAATTTAATTTGAAGATATTGTCTGCTCTGTGCTCAGTTTTGAGCAGCTTAATCCTTGTTGATCAAACAAGGAGAATGGTTGAGGTTTTCCCAGATCATTTGAGGAAACAATGGAACAGATGGGAGCTAAGAGGGTTGGTACTAGTCAGCCTTGCAGTGCAAATTTCACTAATCCGTACTGGTAACCGGAGAAAGTACGTTGCCAAAAGAAGGATCAGATTTTTCATATGGTGCACTTACATGATGGCAGACTGGGTAGCGACAGTTGCCCTTGGCCTCCTGGTTGACCGCCAGGGGAATTCTGCAAGCTCGGGTAACAGCAACAAAGAGTATGGAGATCTGGCCCTGATGGCCTTCTGGGCACCCTTTCTGTTGCTTCACCTTGGTGGGCCTGACACCATTACAGCTTATGCGTTAGCTGATAACGAATTATGGTTAAGGCACTTGCTTGGGCTTGGTGTCCAAACAGCTGCAACAATTTACATAACTCTTCTGGCATGGGAAAGCACCATTCTCTCCTTCCTCACCATCCCTATGCTTCTGTGTGGCATTATCAAGTATGGTGAGAGAACATGGGTCCTCATGTCCGCTAACCGAGTCCAGTTTCGGGATTCAGTTCTCACAGATAAGGATCCAGGCCCAAGTTATGCCAATTTTATGGAGGAATTCTGCTTAAAAGAGGCAGAGGGGTACTTTGTTACTGCTGCTCAAGTAGAAGAGGGACACTCACCTGGATATGATCTTGCAAACACCACAGGTACTCTAACTAATTTTGATCCTAATGCAAGAAGTCTGCACATTGCAGATTATTTCTTTGAAACTCTAAACTTCAAGCGGCTCTTTGTGGATCTAATTCTTGGCTTCCACCCGCGAGATGAAAGCCAAGCCTTCTTTGAGAAACAAGACTATAACACTGCCTTTGAGGTGATTGAAGTTGAACTTGGGTTCGCTTATGATGTCTTCTACACCAAAGCACCCACAATATATACTCCTTTTGGCATATTTTTCCGTCTTATGACATCCTGCATCACACTTGCTGTGTTGTTGACTTTCGCTTCATCCGTTGGCGTAAAACCTCACAAACATCAACTCATTGATGTTGTGATTACTTGCATATTGCTGATAGGTGCTATGTTGCTTGAAGTATATGCAGTCAGATCTTTGCTTTTATCTGACTGGGCATATATATGGTTCAGCCGTAATTCTTCCAAGATACCATTATTTAGCGGCTGCCTAGTGTCCTCACTCCAGTCTTTACAGAAACGCAAAAGATGGTCAAATTCTATGTATCAGTACAACTTGATAGATTTTTGTCTCAATCAGAAATCCTCAGTTTTTCAAGAATTCTCTAAGTTTATCCCTCTATTTAAGAACTTTGGGGAAAAATTGGAGGGTTTTCGCCAGTTGAAACATGTCAAGGTATCACCTGAGCTGAAGTGTTTTATTTTTAACCACTTCACGGAAAAATCTACCAACACAGAATTGAATCTGAAGGAATTGCTAAAATGTCGCGGAGCTGTTTCCCTGGAAAAGCACAAAAAGTATGGCACGTTTAAATGGACAGTTGATCTGGAATTGGACCATAGCATCCTAGTTTGGCATATTGCAACTGATCTCTGCTACAACATACACAAAAGCAAAAGATGCGGGCATTCAGATTCAGAATGGGATAAGAACATGCTGTTTAGCAAGAATTTAGCAGATTACTTGCTATACATTTTGGTGATGTGTCCTTTCATGTTGCCCATGGGGATTGGAATAATCAGGTTCAGAGACACCTGTGCAGAAGCTTCTGTGTTTTTCAAAGAGAAAAGCAGCAGAAGTAAACTTGAGGCGTATGAAATGTTAGGACAAGTTAACACCAAAGTCTTTCCATCAGTAGTGAAGGGGGATAGGAGTAAGTCGGTACTCTTTGAGGCCTGCAAGCTTGCAGCTTCCTTGAACGAGATGGGCGGCCCAGAGATGTGGAAGATGGTGGGTGATGTGTGGGTTGAGATTCTTGGTTATGCAGCTAGTCAATGCAGAGGTTTTGACCATGCTCAACAACTTGAAAAGGGTGGAGAGCTTCTTACTCATGTCTGGCTTTTGATGGCACATCTTGGAATCACTGAACACTTTAAGATTGATGAAGGTCATGGGAGAGTTAAGTTGGCTGTTACCTAGAAAGTTCAATAGATATAGCTTGTAGCAATATATGCTTCTTGTTGTTATCTTATTACCTTTCGTTTTCCTTTAGATAGTACTATGCTACTAGCTATATGTAGAAATAACTAAATGCTTACATTGTACCCTTCCCAACAAATTTCTTTTTCTCTGGTAAGTTTATGCATAATCATAACAAACACATTTGCTGAATGGCAAAGAGGCTTAATGTGGTGCGATAATGTAATCACTCTTTTGTTGACAGCGGAAGTTTAACTAACGAATTCATACACAAGATCAATGAACAAGATTCAATGTTTGAAGAATACAATCTTATTGATAATCAATGTTTTGTACTAAGTGTTCTTCTATAAATGGAAACAATTTGCAGTAAATATGTTTGACTGTAATTAAATTGTGTTGACTGTATTTTATTGTATTTCCAATTATTTGTACTTTTGTCAATTATAAATAAAGAGCACAAAATCCTCAATAGGCATTTGAGGTTGATTTAATCACATGGTATCAACCATTATTCCCTCAATCTAAAAATTTCTTTCCCCCTTCTTTCCTTTTTTCTTCAATGGTCGTCGCCCCTTCTGATTCTCTTCCCACCATGCCTTCTGTCCCTCACCTCTCCCCTATCAAACTATCAGCCTCCAATTATCTTGTATGGAGAAACCATATGCGGCTCCTCGTTGCCCTTCACAAATTATTAAACCACATCAATGGTTCCACCAGGCCACCGCTTGAATCTGTCAATACCGACAACAAAACTGTTACTAATCCGGCCTACCTTACCGGGACTGCTGATGACCAAAAGGTATCACTGCTGCTCCTCTCCTCCTTAACCGAAGAAGCAGCCGCTGAAGTTTTGGGCTTAACCACTGCCCAACAGATCTAGACTGCTCTTGAATAAGCGTACAGTAACGCTTCTGTGGAACGCGTTCCGTCTCTCCGAGACTCTCTTCGATAGCTCTCCAAAGGTACGTCTTATGTTAGTGATTTCTCTCGCCGGTTTAGAAATATATGTGAACAGCTTGCTGCGATTGGGCACCCGGTGGCTGAGATTGATAAACTTCATTGGTTCCTATGTGGACTCAGACCATCATATGAAGTTTTTTCTACTACCTTACGGGCTACTAAACCTGCCCCGTTATTCTGTGACCTCATTGCTCAGGCGGAAAGTCACGAGATGTTTCTCCAATCTCTTCATGGAACTACTACTCCTCCGGCTGCGTTTCATGTCCAGAACCGACATGAATCTTCAACGCCTAGATGGGGTCGTGGTTTTTCTTCTCAAGGAAATTATTCTCGGGGTACTGTTGCAAAAGGTCGTGGTAATCGTCGCCCTCGTCATTGCCAATTATTCCGTACGAACGGTCACTATGCTTCTTCGTGTTCGAACCTTCATACCTTTGCCACTCAAGCTCCTACTGTAGATGATGAGTTGGCAAAGGTGTTTCATGCTCAGTGTCACATTAATAATGACACTCCTGATTGGACCGGGGACTCTGGCGCATCTGATCACATGGCACCAAATCAAGAATGTGTTCCCCACTCTACTCCATACAAAGGTAATAGTCAGGTTATTTTTGGTAATGGTAAAACACTTCCAATTACGCATACGGGTTCTATAAGATTCGCAATAATATTAATCTGCGTAATGTCCTTATTGTTCCAAAGCTCACAAAGAAATTGTTATCTATAAGCAAGTTGACAGCCGATAATCCTCTTGATGCCTTATTTTCTAAACATTATTTTCATATTCAGGATCGGAAGACAAGACAGGTACTTGCTCGAGGGAAATGCGTTGATGCACTTTATTTGTTGAAAGATGGACCACAAGCCTTTGTTGCGGATGTTTCTAATAAAGCCTATTATGAGTTGTGGCATGCCTGTCTAGGCCACGTTTCTTTTGATGCTATTTCTAGTTTAAATAAACTTTGTGTTTTATCTGTTTCTGCTTTATTACCTAAACCTGACATTTGCACTTCGTGTCAACTTGCTAAAGGTCACCGATTACCTTTTGTTTCGAATGAAAAACGTGCTTCTTTTCCATTAGATTTAGTGCATTGTGATTTATGGGCCCCGGCTCCTATTACTTTGACTGATGGATATCGTTATTATGTTATTTTTATAGATGATTACTCCAGGTTTACATGTTTTTATCCTCTTAAAACCAAAACAGGTTTTTATGCAGTTTTACCCGCTTTTATCAATCTTGTTCAAACTCAATGCTCCAGAAAAATAAAAGTTTTCCAGAGTGATGGTGGAACCGAGTTTGTGAATCATACAATTTAGAAAATTTTTGAGGACAATGGAACTTTTCATCGATATTCATGTTCATACACGCCACAACAAAATGGTCGTGCTGAAAGGAAACATCGTCATCTTGTTGAAATGGGTCTAGCAATGTTATTTAATACACACGTGTCGGCTCAATATTGGACCGATGCTTTTTCTTCGGCCATCTATATTATTAATCGTGTGCCGACACCACTCCTTGAAAATAAATCGCCTTTTCAAGTATTATTCAATCAAATGCCGTGTTATGCCAATTTTTGAGTATACGGTTTCCAAGTGTTCCCTTATTTGCGTGACTATTCCAAGCACAAACTTGAGCCTAGAAGTCTTCCATGTGTATTTATTGGTTATAGTTCTACGCACAAAGGTTTTCGGTGTTTGGATCCAGCAACAAGTCGTATTTTTATCTCTCGCGATGCTCGATTTAATGAAACCTTATTTCCTTTTAAAAACTCTAGTACTTCATCATCTTATCATAACTTAGTACTTTGCACCTTCTGTGAAGATTCACCTAGCCAAAAACCTTTCCCCACCAATTCCAAACCAAACAACCCATACGACCCACCTCATAACAACACCTCCAACTCTTGTCCACTTTGTAACCCACCAACCGGCCCACTTCCTACCCATCCAACAGACATACCCATTCCAACTTCAAATCCTTCCACTACATCCAATCTTAACCATCCGCAAACCAACAGCAACCTTCTTGATCCACATATCGAACCCACTACCACACTTCCTAAAACCATTCCCCTCATACCTGAACCTTCCTTCACAGAACCCGGCCCAGAACCTACCACAACAGAACCTGCACCTGAACCGGCTACCGTAGACCCACCTATTAATATACCTGACACCTCCACCTCCACCTCCACTTCCAACACTCATCCTATGCAAACACGAGCCAAGGCGGGAATCTTTAAGCCTAAGTACCAAGCGGATCTTGCTGGCCTTCTATTATCGAACCACGAGGTTTCAAATCGGCATCTAAAGATCCAAAATGGATGGCAGCCGTGAATAATGAGATTACGGCACTTCATCAAAATAAAACATGGACATTAGTTCCACGCCCCTCCTCTACCAATGTTGTGGGTTCCAAATGGGTGTTTCGTGTTAAATACCACTCTGATAGATCTATTGAGCGTAGCAAAGCATGCTTGGTGACTCAAGGTTTCACGCAAATAACGGGGTTGGACTATTCTCATACTTTTAGTCCCGTAGTTATAGCTTCCACGGTGCACATTGTATTATCTCTAACGATGCTTAACAAATGGAAGTTGCATCAACTTGACTGAAACAGTTTTTATGGAACAACCGCCCGGCTTTGTGAATTCCAAATTTCTGAATCATGTTTGCAAACTCTCTAAAGCTCTGTATGGACTCAAGCAGGCTCCTCGTGCCTGGTTCCAACGTCTCGGTACGTTTCTTCTGTCTTACGACTTCACATGTAGTCGCGCGAATACCTCTCTTTTTGTTCTTCGCAAAGACTCACACATCATGTATACAATCTTATTTTAACTGGAAATGGTGAAGCTAAAATTCAAGCCTTTATTGCTCATTTACACCGCGAGTTCTCCATTAAAGATTTTGGGGATCTAAGTTATTTTTTTGGTTTGGAGGCCGTCTACACTAATAATGGCCTTTTTCTTACACAAGCAAAATATGCCAAAGATATTCTTCTACGGGCAAAATTATACGACTCCAAACCCGTGAGCACTCCTCTTGCTCCTCACGAGTCCTTTACTATTCATGGGGTACCATACTCGGACCCAACTTTAAATCGATCTTTACTTGGGGCTTTACAATACTTAACCATCAGCAGACCAGATTTATCATATGCGGTAAATAAGCTTTCTCAGTTTCTTCATTGTCCTACTATTGATCATTTCAGGGCTGTTAAACGTCTTCTACGTTATGTTAAAGGAACTCTTTCCTTCGGTCTCACTTATAGCCGTCCTCACACCACGTGCGTTGTTGGCTATTCTGATGCTGACTGAGTGCGTTGTCTTGATACACGCGGTCCACGTATGGTTATTCTATCTTTCTTGGTGGCAATCTTGTATCTTGGAGTGCTAAGAAACAACCTACTATCTCCCACTCCAGCTGTGAATCAGAATATCGAGCAATAGAGAACACTGCCGCAGAGCCTGTCAGGATAACTCATCTTCTGTGAGAATTACATGTTCTTCCAGCGGCTCATCCTACGCTTTTATGTGACAACAAAAGTGCCTTATTCATGACTCAAAATCCGGTGTCTCATAACTGTGCAAAGGATATCGACTTGGACTATCACTTTATTCGGGAGCTAGTCAACTCAGAAAAGCTCTATACCAAGTTTGTTCCAACCAATCCTTAGGTGGCTGACATCTTCACCAAAAGTCTTCCGCGTGCTCAATTTGAAGTCTTTCGCAAAATTCTTCGTCTTGGACCGCCACCATTTTGATTGAAGGGGGTATAAATGTAAACAATTTGAAGCAAATATATTTGACTGTAATTAAATTGTGTTAACCGTATTTTATTGTATTACCAATTATTTGTACTTTTGTCAATTATAAATAAAGAGCACGAAATCCTCAATAGGCATTTGAGGTTGATTTCATGCATCTTCAAAGGTTTTCTCGGTAATGGATTTTGGATTACAAAATCTTGGTAACCGTATGAATGTAACATATGGTTCCAATATATACATAAAACTAAAACCATTAACCGTCGCAACTATATTAACCGTCGCGTCTTTGTTTGCGAAGTGTAGCATCTTGATTATGAATCGGTATGAACTGGTTTGTATCTAACTACCTAATAACCTATGATAATATTAACATTACTACATAATTATGTATAAGTCTATGATAATATATATTAATCTAGCTTATATATCTAATACCCTCCCTTAAGCTAGATTGGGAGAACTTGTATCTTGTCTTTTGATGAAGATATTTGTTGTTTGCTTCTTGTCAATTTCTAGTCATATGATGCTATCTCTGTGTCATCCATGGGAGTTGTTTTTACTATACCATGCATGGGACTTGTACCATCCATATGAGTTTTTCTTCTGTGACATCTATGGGGTATGTTAGCTTAGTCATCATGTAATTCCATCTTCCTTTTATTTTCCATGAAGGGATTGACTCTTCCTTTTCCTTTCTTCTTTAATTCTGTTTTTGCATACTTTACTTGTGTGTCCATATTTCTGGCAATGGTAACATTGAATATGTACGTATGATTTTCCTTTTCTTTCTCTATGTTTTTCGTCTAAACCATTGCTTTTGTCATGGGTATCTTCTTTGTTTGTTGATTGAAGAAGGGCTTATTCATATGTAGAATTATCATTATGTTCCATACGTAGTTCATGAGCTTTAAGAGAGCCTAATAGGCTTTCCAATGCTAAAACAAAGATATCCTTTGTTTCTTCTATAGCCACAACAATATTCTCGAATTCTCTTGTTAGACTACATAATATGATCACACGATGGTAGAATTATTCAACGGTTTCGTTTTCTTTCATTCTAAGGTTATCAAATTCACTACGTAAGGTTTGTAGTTTAACCCATTTTACCGTTTCTTCTCCGCGATAAGACTTGTAGAGCATATCCCATGAATTCTTTGATGATGTTGCAATTGAGATTCTTTCAAATATTACTTGTTCTACGGTTTGATACATGTAGACTAGTGCCTTCTTGTCTTTTCTTCCTTTTTCTTTTAATTATTCTCTTTGTTGATCTGTTAGTGAGGCACTTTCAACGGGATCTTGAATTCCATCTTCTATAATGTTCCATAAGTCTTCCATTTCAAATAAGACCTTCATTTGAATGCTCCAAGAGAAATAATTATTTCCATTTAATTTTGGAATTTGAATTTGTAGAATACTATTGCTATTTGATGTCATCATGATCTTGTGTCGTCTTCAATAGTGATCCATCTAAATTCTTGATAGCTCTTTCTTGATCTCGTTACCCTTTATTACTTATGGAATTTGTGAATTCTTCGATATGTAGTGTTCTTCTAATGTAACCAAAGAACACAACTATCTTTTTGTAAATATCCAGCAACAAAAATAACTTTTTCACTAATAAGGCCTTTCCCCAAATATTTAAAACAAACCAATTTTTTTTAAATTGTTACTATTTTGAAAATAAAGTTCATGTTATTGTTTGAAAAAAACGAACACTTATTTTCCAAAAAAAAAAAAAAAAAAAAACCCATAATATAATAAAAAACGGTTCTTTCCATCGGTTGACTTTCAGGAAGTCAACTGCTTCTTCTTCGTTTCTTTTAACGTCGGAAAACTAATTTCGCGCCTTCTTCTTTCCTTCAATTATGGATGTATATTAACTCTTTGAATCGATACTATACTAAGATTTGATTACTAAATTCAAATCACACTATTCTATGTAATCGAATAATTCTTCTTCTTCGTTAACTTTGTTTGGTTTCTGTCCGACACAAAGATCGTTAATTCAACGTGGTTTTAGAAACAACGATTATGTAATCCGGTGTTTGATTGTTGTTTTGAAGTGGTTGTGTATTCATAGTAATGATTTTCTTTGAAAAGTTTCAAAAAAAAAAAACATTGGCGGGAAACGGTTATGAACAAGAACAATAAAAAACTTTATAATCCATATTTGAATTAAGAATAAATATTTGATTAATCACTAGAGGTGGGCAGAAATATGTAACCGTATATGTGTATATGTGTGCACGAATTCCTCTGAAATCTGTAAGTTCCGGTGTCTCACCAGAATCCTCTTTCTCATCAGTTTCTTCTTCTTTTCCGGTTCTTATTTAGGACAAGGGTTATTGATCCTGAATGTAATGATTTGATCCTTTTCAATTTGCCTGTGTTCTTTGTTTCAATGATCGTACGATGATTTCTTATGCCTCTGTTTAATGTCCGAAGAACAGAGATGGTGCGATGGATGTTCTACACCATGATTAATCTTGAAACCAGGGCTCTGATACCAGTTTTGTTGGCAGCGGAAGTGTAGCTAACGAATTCAAACACAAGATCAATAAGCAAGATTCAATGTTTGAAGAATACAATCTTATTGATAATCAGTGTTTTGTACAAAAGTGTTTTTCAAAGGTTTTCTCGGTAATGGATTTTGGATTACAAAATCTTGGTAACCGTAAGAATGTAACATATGGTTCCTATATATACATAAAACTAAACCCAGTATCCGTCACAACTAAATTAACCGTCGCGTCTTTGTTTAAGAAGTGTTGCATCTTGATTGTGAATCGGTATGAACCGGTTTGTATCTAACTAGCTAATAACCTACGATAATATTAACATTACTACATAATTATGTATAACTTTATGATAATATATATTAATCTAGCTTATATATCTAATATCTTTAACACATGATCATTTAGTTATATAGAGAGATCTGCATGCCATATTATATAAGGATATTGTTCTTTCTTCAGGTTATTTAATTACAGACTTCAATCTTTGGGGTCTTGGTTTTGAGGGGTTTCTCCACAATCTTGAAGTCTCAATATGTCAAGGGTCCGGAATCCAGATGGTGGTGGTGTTATAATATAAACTAAACTTTATATTGTGTGTTTATTATGTTTTTAATATGTATTAATTAATAGGATTAGATATAGTTATGACGGTTGAAAGTTAGTTTGATAACCAAAATTAACCGCCATAACCAACACTATATATTTAGGATTCTCGTGAACTTTTTAGTGTGTGGTATTGTATGCATTTGCATACATTTCTCTCCACCCAGTCCAATGAAATTCTTTATCAGTTGGTATATCCTACGTATTAAAATGATTATAATGATATTAATCCATTGCATAACAATAAGATGATGACTATGGGACCAACAAAAGGCACTGGCTTAGTGTCAATGACAGTAAAGGGTGGTGCTGTGGTGGTAATTAGAGAATAAACAACTGATAGTGATCATAGATTAACACACGAACTTGATTTCTGATTACCCAATATGTCCATCTTGTTCAAGAGATCTGTTCTACAATTAACCAACTTATAAACCTATTAAAGCAATGCGTCCTAAACAACGTGATATGTGGAAGCATCTGATACTCTAATGACAAAATATTATACATGTTTACCAGACAAAATGTCAAAAATCAACCTTTATATTTGCCTAAATTTGCAGGTTCCAACTCTAGGTTTTAAAAACACATAAATCAACCTTTTACTTTATTTTTTCGTGCAGATTTCAACCTTTAACACAAGCCTCGTTAATGTGTGTTGTTAAGTAAGGTCACACGCAAGTCATGTGAGAACAAATCGATCTGTTACCCAACCTACCCCTATTCATCTTCTTCTTCCTTCTACCACTACCGGCAACCACCATGAGCATTCTACCCTCCAATATCTTTGTCGCCATCACCATCACCGTCACCGCCACCGCCACCATCAACCCTCACTATCACCACAACCACCGGTGAGCTACCACTGTACCAAACACTAACTGCATCTCATTGCTCAACATCCAACATATCCCACCTTAATTACCTCCGGACATCACCATCCACCCCTGACCACCGTGTGACACACTCCTTTTCTTTTATGTGTGTGTGTATATATATATATTTAAAAATTATTCGTATTTTATTATTATTTTTTTATTTAATAAATTTAAGAAATGATTAATTTTTTTATTTGAATTTCTTTATTTATTTAATTTTGTATATTTAATAAAAAACAATAATTAAGTAATGATAAATCAATGATTATAAAGCCCCATCAAGCCCCGACACTACACATACTCTAAGTGAGGTTGGTTGTTGGTTTATGTTGTCCGGCGTTAAATCTTTAAGGCCCTCGCCCCTTTTACATGTTTAGCGCCCACCCGTAATAGTGTTGGGGGCGTTAATATTATTTTAAGGCCTCAATTCACGCTCGACTACGGATGTTTTAAATAGAATTTTTTTTCCCATAATATTATAATCTTGGATGCTATATCTTTGGTTGTCTACATTTATGGTACTCATGTGCATAAAAGTTGACCTTGGAAAGATGAGCATGTGCTGCCCGGTTGTTCACAAGGTGCTTCCTTACCAACCAAAACACACATAGACCGTTGCTGGGAGAATTAACAATGCAAGCCTTTAATTAGCGCAAGGTAGTCTTGGCCAACCAAAGAACTTACAGCCCTATATCTTAAAGAGAGTTCTTTACTTGTTTTCCCATTAACATTCGACTAACTTCATTTTTCCTCTTGGAGAGAGAGAGAGAGAGAGAGAGAGAGAGAGAGAGAGAGAGAGGGAGGGAGAGAGAGAGAGAGAGAGATGGCTGTTGAAGCTGTTGTGTCTGTGGAGATACACAACCTCACAAACTTACTAACTAGGGAAGCCGAAATGTTTGAAAAAGTTAGAGATGAAATAGAAGATGTTTTGGAGAAAATTGGCGGTTTAAATGATTCAGAAAAACAAGATTTGCAGTTTCTACACAAAGTCTACCGTTTGGGAGACGCAATATTATCCTTCGCCCTCACAGAAACATATTTAAAAAGCAGGGGTTTTGTCAAGAAGCAAAGTTTAATTATTGCCAGTGACTTTAAGCTTTGCAGGGAAGTTCAACATGAGATGGACTATTCTCATAGCATATCCAGGCTCAAATCAGAGATGACCCGAATCCGTAAAGAAATTCAAAATAGGGAAGATGGAAACCCCTCGTTGTCTCAGGGGCAACGAGAGGGTTCTCATTCGAAGAATCGGCATGAACAACCACAGCAAGAGAGTAATGCTTTTTCTGCACCAAAGAGAGAAAAAACGGTGTTTAAGAAAGATGTGGAGGATCTGGTGAAACAGTTGACCAGCCATAGCAAACCGCGTCTAATCATCTCAATCTTTGGAGATGTTGGCATTGGGAAAACGGCTCACGTGAAGACAATCTACAACAGGTTAAAGGAATATAAGAAGTTTACATGGAGAGGTATGGTAGCAGTGAAGAGCAACGAATGGTCGGTTAGAGATCTTATGCTGGCTTTACTGCAACATGTTGAGGGCCAGAAAGGTATAGAGAAACTGAAAGATGACGTACTGAGATGGAGACTTCATGACTTGTTGATGGGTGAAAGGTACCTGATAGTCATCAGCAATATCGAAAGCCGTGAGCTGTTGGAAGACCTAAGTGGTGCCTTACCAGATGCATACAATGGAAGTAGGGTGGTGATCACTACCTCCAATGAAGAAACTGCTTCATTTGCAAATGCGTCAAACCGTTATCACTTCAAGCCTCTAGACATGGAGGACGGCTTGAAATTTTTCATTAGTAAGATATGGGGTAAGAAAGGAAGCCCATTCACCCGCGATAACATGGAGGATTTGAAAAACAAAATTTCAGAAAGCTGCAAGGGAACGCTCCTGAGGATTGAGTTGCTTGCTGGTTTGCTATCAACAAGGGAGCAGATCTATGAGGAATGGTCAAAGGTTTTTGAGCAATGCGATTTTGCTACCAAAACCCCATCATTTGATATGTTTGTCTTCTGTTATAATGATGTTCCTATGCACTTAAAGCCATGCCTTCTTTTTTTGACACTCTTTCAAAAAGGATTTGAAATACCTGTGAGAAGGTTGTTTCGGCTGTGGCTTGCTGAAGGCTTTGTGAACCCGTCGCCTGGGATTATTCCAGAAGACATAGTGGCGGGATATCTGGAAGAGCTTGTGAAGAGAAACATGGTGGAAATCACAAAAAGGCGATCTGATGGGTCTCCCAAAAAATGCCGACTGATTGGAGCCCTACATGACATTGTCTTGCCTAGGGCCCTAAAGATAGGCCTCTTCCACCTCCATCAAAAGTCGAATGAACATTCAAACACAACGGCAGAACATCATTTTGGAACTCGTCGGGTGGTTGAATACACCAATATCATGAACTATTCCACTTCCAAAGCTTTCAACCAGAATATACAGTCCTACATATCTTTCAATGGCCGAAAGAAAGATATGCCAGCAGAAGAAGTGGGAATATTTTTAAAAACAATCATTGGAGTTAGGGGTTATGGATTACTCAAGGTTCTCGATTTGGAGGGTGTTTATCGACCATGGCTGCCAGATAATCTGGGGAACCTGTTTCACTTGAGGTATTTAGGGTTGAGATGGACTTTCTTGGACACTCTTCCTTCTTCACTTGGAAGCCTGCTCTACCTTGAAACACTAGATATCAAGCACACACATATCACCACTCTCCCAAGTTCCATATGGAACATGAAGAATCTCCATCATCTTTGCTTGAACGGAGCTCGTCTAGACATATCTGCAAAATCAGCCATTCATAGAGGTCCAAGCCAGCTCCAGACTCTATGGGGTTTGTTTGTAGACGAGAAGATTGCAAAAAAGATTGGTTCGACTTTGAAGAGAATGACTAATCTTCGCAAACTTGATATAACAAGAGAGTCATCCTCCACGATAACATCCAAGATCACCAGAACAGCAACAACTACCACCACAATAACAACAAGCCATTCGACCTCCTATGAGGAAATCGGATCATGGATATCATTACTGTCTAGCCTTCAATCTTTAAGATTAAGGTCCAAGGACAAAATGGGCCGACCTTCAGAGCTTATTATTGAACCTTTGTCACGTCTCGAGAGTCTGTCTCAATTGTACTTACTAGGACATTTACGTGAGTCTCTTTCTTGGTATCAGATCCCACCTGGACTCAAAGTCCTAACTCTATCAGTCTCACAGCTAGGCGAAGATCCCATGCCAACACTATCTCAGCTGCCGAACTTGATAGTCCTTAGGCTTCTAGCTGCTTCTTATGTTGGGGAAGAAATGCACTGTCCTGAAAATGGGTTCCCTGCGCTCCAAGTTCTTAAACTATGGAAACTGGAAGAGCTTAAAATATTGACCGTTCATGAAGGAACAATGCAGAAACTCCATACAATGGATATCAGATGCTGCAAAAAGTTAACTGAGCTTCCTTTGTCCTTGCTACATATACAAAGTTTTGACAACTTGATTCTGACAAACATGCCAAAGGCATTTGTTTCCGCCATTAGAAAGAAAAAGAAGAAGCACACTAAGATTGTGGAAATCGAAGAGGACGTCTGAACTATGGAGCATCTTCTTAATTAACCTAAGATTGTGGAGTCATCCTCCTGATGAGGAGTTGTTTTGTTAAAGTCAAGTATTTGTTTTCTTTTTCTAAGTTAAGTTGTTAGTAAGTTGTTTTCCGATTTAAACCTTTGTAATGCTCTTATTTTGATCATCGAATAAACCTGCAATCTTTGAATACATTCGCAACTATTGTTCCAAAAGTTTGCATTTGTTAAAAACGAGCTTACGACACCTGCGCGTTATGACAGGATTTGATAATTATATTTAAAAAAAAAGATTGACTAAGCAATTTATTTTTTTTTGCCTTTCAAAAAAAAAAAGCAATTTATTTTTTTAATCAAATCGGTCATTTAATTTAGAATAAAAAGTAACAAAAAATAATTAAGAAAATAATAAAAACCACTTCTTATGTGGCTGCTTAATTTGCTACTTTGTATATATACATGAAACCAAATGAAAGAGATTGTATTTATAGGTGATACACGCAACCCTTCGAACCAACATAATGGTTGGCTTAAATATATGGGATATTTTAATTAAATTAAGGCATGAAGATGCATATCAATTAGATACATAATTTTTACAAACGGTTTCAATTAACATCGCACCGGTTTGAAAAGTTATCATCACAAGTCTCCCTCCTTTCATGCCGCCAGTTGGTTTTTGTGTGTGTATATATATATATATATATATATATATATACTAGGTTATGTACCCGTGTGATACATGGGTTGAACAATTTAAATTATATATATTATATATAAATTTAAAATATAATTAAGAAAAATTAGATTACATATTTTATTTAAAATAGAAAAAGTTTCCTATACAACGGAAAAAATATTAAATATTCATCAGCCCCTAATGATTTCTTGTAAAAAACATTTTTATTCACATAAATTTTTTTTTTTCAAACATTCCAAAATGTACAACAAAACAAAACAAAAACAAAAAAGTAATAAAGGTAAATCTGTTTAGGATAAGATATAAAAAATGAAATTAATTTAAAAGTATCTCCTCATCCGTTAAACCATCCCAATCGAGTATTGTTCATTTAGGAATTTGACATCAAGTTTCCTCAAAGCCAAAGTATTTCTAACCTTGAGTGCATAATCATTTTTTTTTCTAACATCAAGGTCCTTAAACATAATGACATTTATTGGTTCAATTTGATTGTATTATAAAAAAAGATTGTGTAAATTAATAGCCCGAAAATAAAGATTGAAACGAATTAGTAATGCAAAGACTGTTTAGATATTGCATTTCTCTATTGATGTAACTTGAAAAAACAAAGTCAATGAAGATTTCAATTAATGATTTTTCATATATAAAATGTATTTTATATATCAAGCTATTATATTATGAAAATAGCCAAACATATTTAGTTTTGCATTCAATCAAATATTTAATTAATGTGGATTGATTTGTTTTATTTTATTTGTTTAGAATATTGTAAGAAATATAGTTTTAAACTTAGAGTGAAAGACCACATATTAAAAACACGTTTTTTAAGGTACACGATTTAAATTTAATAACATATAAACACATTATCTTAAAAAAATAAATAATTTTTAATAAATATTACTTTTGTTAGTTCATAAACATTTTCAAATTATGTCTATTAATTTATTTCTAATTTTGTATTAAAATATAATTATATTAATTGATTTACAAAAACATAAAATATATATCTTAAACTGAATTCCAATAATTATATTAATAATTATAGTTGTAACAAATAAAAACTGAATAAGTAATAATTATTAAATAAAGAAACAAATTAAAATAAATGTATTGTTTGAAATAATAAAATGGGAGGCTTTATAATGGAGTTCTATGTACTCCATGTGCTGTCTTTTATTACTATAGATAAAATCGATTAATGTTGATTGATTTATTTTATTTTTTTGTTTTGAACAATATACAAGTCTCACAAAAAAGCTTGACTAATTGCATTGTGTTATTATTAATTTGTTTATTTTACTTTTGAACTATTTTAAGCATTTAAAATTAATATGTATTTGCTGAACATAGTTTAACATCTAAAACAATGACCAAAATAATAAAACTTAATAATCATTTGTCAAATACTGTAACAAAATTAATTTTAAACTTAGAATAACAGATTAATTTTTTTTAAAAAATGGGTTAATTTAAGGTACATGATTTAAATTCAAAGTTAATAATACATAAATATAAATATGTTATATAGAAAAGAATCATGTGTTTTCTTTTATTAATGATTCCAGTTACAACTATGATTATTAATATAATTACTAAAATTTAATTTAATAAACTTATATCATGGTTTTGCAAATCAATCATTATAGTTAAATTTGAGTTTAATGTATTAAATAATAAAATGAGAGAATTCATGAGGGAGTGCCATGTGTCTCTCATATGTTTTCTTTTATTATATAGTGTAGATGTAGATATGAACAGATACGATGGTTCGCATGACCGTGATAGGATTAAAAAAGTTGAAAATGTGCCAATTTGAATTGACGTAACTTTTCGAAAGATGGCGATTTATAGAAGAGGCACCCAAGTTACTTTTTGTGTTTAACGAGTTGACATCAACCCGCGCGTTGCAACGGGATGCTGATTATAAATGTCTTTCGCGTCACTAAATAAAATGAAAAAACATTTCAGTTTATACAAAATGTTCTTTTCATTTTGCTTTATCTCCCATCTACAATACTAACTAAACCATTTATTTGCAAATCTCCGAACAAAAGATTCATATATGCAAAAGTAATCACAATTTACTTGTTGAAAATACGTAATTGTCAATAATTGATTCATATACATTCACATAGAGAAAGGGGTGAAGCATCATTGGGGCTAGGGGTGCCCGCCCCCTTCGTTTTTTTGCGCAGTGGTGGAAGTTTGCATTTTCCGTAGGTAAATTAAGTGTAGGTTGAGTCCGTCCCCCATTGATTTGATCTTTCGGTCCCTACCGATTGAATTGGTTTTAAATTTTGCATCTTCCATTAGTGAGTTCCAACATCAGACGATCAGGAATGATCATTTATTAAAGCACATAACCGTTAATAAGTACAAATCGGAGATTACCCAACTTCCGGCAAAAAAGTTCAACGAATCAGAAACATAACCAACGGCCTTGAAAATCGCAAATGAACGGTTTGAATCGTTATCCCTCAATCTTGTACTGATAATCGAATACAAAAACCGAAATTCAAAACAAAATCATAATTTTCTTATAAACCCCTGTTTCAAACACATCAAAATCATTTGCGGGACATATAAGTCTCATCTATATATACACACCCACACACACACACACACATTACAAAACTCTCGAAGATCTTTGTACGAAAACAAAAATCAAAAATTTGATTAAAAAAAGTCAAAAAAAAATTCGAGGAATCAAGAACGACAAATTGAGTTGTTCAAACACAAATAGAGTATCTAATCCAACCTCATTGTGGTATTCGATAATTTAAAAGAAAGTAGCCTATAAACAAATCTGACTTAGAGTATCAAAATAAAAAAAAAAAAAAAAACAATTGATTAAAACGATCAGAATTGTAAAATAGTTCAACAGATTATGAAGGGACGTATTTAGGGATGATTATTACTTAAATTCAGAATTTAATAATTTGTATATATATACACAATATCAACAGTGTGATTAAAACGGTTGTGTTCAACCCATTACCCACTAGGTTAGAGCCCATTACGATTAAAAAGAATTCATCTGAAGAAAAAATTAGCTAACCCCCTAAGATATTTCTTACAGCCCTAGCTAAAGCCCCTTGAAGGGGCCCGTTTAAGAGGGTGTTTGGGATTGCGTTTTAAATCTGATTTTTAGATTATTGCGTTTTGAAAACGCAGATAATCAGTTTTTAGTGTTTGGATTGCGTTTTGAAAACGCAGATAATCAGTTTTTTAGGCTATCAAAACGCAATAATCTATAAGCATCTCCACCCCTGCTTTTCCAAAATGCATAATCTGTTTTGATTAATCGATCCCAAACACCCCCTAAGTCAAGTGAACAACAAAATGTTATGTAATTAGTTGTTTTTATTAGTAAGTTATGAATACAATTTAAGTTGCTGCAGAAACAACTTAAATCAAGAAAAGGTTTCATTATGAGACAATTTTTTGTTCATTAAACGGTTTGTTATGTAATTAGGTGTATTTTGTGTTGATCTATCAAAATTGTTGTGGAAAGTACATCATACCCATTCATTTTTAATTACTAAACTATATTATATACCATGCTTAATCATCCATGCTAAAAACCTCCTGCCCCGTCACTTTGATCCTATACTCTGTTGGGGATTTACATTAATATCGAACAAAACTACCAGGTAACCGAAATCTCTGATGGCACGTAATCACTTTCAGATTGAATCAATTTGACGGTTCAATAGAAATATTCAATCGGATACAATCAGAGATTGAGAATTTTCTGTATGTGTATGTTTGAGAGAAGAACCATAGAATATGACCAAGGAGATTATCAAATTCGTTAATGAATTTTTGGCCCATTAACTACCAAATTTGGGCAGCTATTTTCAGGGTTTCACAATTGCCAAATTTAGTCCCACTTGGACGTCGCCGGCTGCCGCCCCTTGCACCCTACTGCCAGGGGCGCTGCCCCCGAACCCCGTCCCTTTACCCCTAAGTTCATAATAAATTCAAAGAGGCGTACACTCCGCACCTCCAGACCTATATGATGTCTTACTATGAAGATATTGGTCAAACAGTTAATCCAATTACACTAAAAATATCCAACACTCCTCCCCTATTTTAGTGTAATCCTTGATTAACTAAATCAAGTAATCTCAAACATCCAAACTTTTGCTTAAATGAAATGTGGAGGTGCATAAATGTGACTATCGCTTTGGATTATGAAGCCCATTCGACTATACGTGAAGTCGAATGGAGAACAACTAGGTCGAATGAGTATTTTGTTATGTATGTTTGGTTGGTTCGAGCCTTGAAAAGGTCGAACTAGTTCATTCAACCTCTGCAAAGGTCAAATGGCACGGTCTATATATAGTTTGAGTTTTGTTTTGCAGGATAAGTCTTGGTTATTCGGTCTAGAGTTTGTGTGTGTTTTCATAGGTGAGTCTAGAACTTTCTAAAAGAGTCTTTCATTGTAAAACTAAGCCTTATTTGATTATATTCAAGTGTTTATCAATGAAGTTGATTATTAAAATGGATTTTTACGTGTTCTGATTTGTCTACTATCATTTTGCATGTGATTTAGGGATTCTGCACCTAAATTGCTCTATTTGTACGATTATATAATTGATTTCTTACGATCCGGTCCTCTACAAAATGTCGCGATGATTGAATTTCTCATTAGTACATTACACATTCTGAATGTTAGAATACCATTGTGTCGCTTACTATTAATCCCTGGGAACTCATATTCAATACACAAAGATAATGTACACAAAAGTTTACATACATAGTAGTTCTATCTTTACACAATGTATTACTAGCCTATGTCCTTATCCTTCACAAGCATGTCAAAACTAAGTCCCAGCTTCTTGAAGCGGTTAAACTTCATACATACATTGGTAGCTCTTTTATTCTTGCACCTGCAATGCAATTTGTCAAAAGAGCTATTAAGAATATATACATTCAACCTCCTTAACTTGGAGTTATGAACACATACCTGGGATGAATCTTTTAATGTGTTCCAATCTCTACATATTATGCTTTGCGCATGAATTCTGCATCTAGCATCGTACTAGATGAGAATTAGGTTTCTTAATATCATAAATTTCTAGTGGACTTTAATCCCATCCCTATAGCCGACGATTTCATGAGAACTCTACTTAACCCTTCGGTTAAATAATCGGCTAAATTGTTTTGAGTTCACACAAACACCACAGATATCACAGCATTCTTGATAAGCCCACGTATCATGTTATGTCTAACACCTAAGTGTCTAGAATTTCCATTATATATAAATTTAAAATATAATTAAGAAAAATTAGATTACATATTTTATTTAAAATAGAAAAAGTTTCCTATACAACGGAAAAAATATTAAATATTCATCAGCCCCTAATGATTTCTTGTAAAAAACATTTTTATTCACATAAATTTTTTCTTTTTCAAACATTCCAAATTTTTTTTTCAAACATTCCAAAATGTACAACAAAACAAAACAAAAACAAAAAAGTAATAAAGGTAAATCTGTTTAGGATAAGATATAAAAAATGAAATTAATTTAAAAGTATCTCCTCATCCGTTAAACCATCCCAATCGAGTATTGTTCATTTAGGAATTTGACATCAAGTTTCCTCAAAGCCAAAGTATTTCTAACCTTGAGTGCATAATCATTTTTTTTTTCTAACATCAAGGTCCTTAAACATAATGACATTTATTGGTTCAATTTGATTGTATTATAAAAAAAGATTGTGTAAATTAATAGCCTGAAAATAAAGATTGAAACGAATTAGTAATGTAAAGACTGTTTAGATATTGCATTTCTCTATTGAAGTAACTTGAAAAAACAAAGTCAATGAAGATTTCAATTAATGATTTTTCATATATAAAATGTATTTTATATATCAAGCTATTATATTATGAAAATAGCCAAACATATTTAGTTTTGCATTCAATCAAATATTTAATTAATGTGGATTGATTTGTTTTATTTTATTTGTTTAGAATATTGTAAGAAATATAGTTTTAAACTTAGAGTGAAAGACCACATATTAAAAACACGTTTTTTAAGGTACACGATTTAAATTTAATAACATATAAACACATTATCTTAAAAAAAATAAATAATTTTTAATAAATATTACTTTTGTTAGTTCATAAACATTTTCAAATTATGTCTATTAATTTATTTCTAATTTTGTATTAAAATATAATTATATTAATTGATTTACAAAAACATAAAATATATATCTTAAACTGAATTCCAATAATTATATTAATAATTATAGTTGTAACAAATAAAAACTGAATAAGTAATAATTATTAAATAAAGAAACAAATTAAAATAAATGTATTGTTTGAAATAATAAAATGGGAGGCTTTATAATGGAGTTCTATGTACTCCATGTGCTGTCTTTTATTACTATAGATAAAATCGATTAATGTTGATTGATTTATTTTATTTTTTTGTTTTGAACAATATACAAGTCTCACAAAAAAGCTTGACTAATTGCATTGTGTTATTATTAATTTGTTTATTTGACTTTTGAACTATTTTAAGCATTTAAAATTAATATGTATTTGCTGAACATAGTTTAACATCTAAAACAATAACCAAAATAATAAAACTTAATAATCATTTGTCAAATACTGTAACAAAATTAATTTTAAACTTAGAATAACAGATTAATTTTTTTAAAAAATGGATTAATTTAAGGTACATGATTTAAATTCAAAGTTAATAATACATAAATATAAATATGTTATATAGAAAAGAATCATGTGTTTTCTATTATTAATGATTCCAGTTACAACTATGATTATTAATATAATTACTAAAATTTAATTTAATAAACTTATATCATGGTTTTGCAAATCAATTATTATAGTTAAATTTGAGTTTAATGTATTAAATAATAAAATGAGAGAATTCATGAGGGAGTGCCATGTGTCTCTCATATGTTTTCTTTTATTATATAGTGTAGATGTAGATATGAACAGATACGATGGTTCGCATGACCGTGATAGGATTAAAAAAGTTGAAAATGTGCCAATTTGAATTGACGTGACTTTTCGAAATATGGCGATTTATAGAAGAGGCACCCAAGTTACTTTTTGTGTTTAACGAGTTGACATCAACCCGCGCGTTGCAACGGGATGCTGATTATAAATGTCTTTCGCGTCACTAAATAAAATGAAAAAACTTTTCAGTTTATACAAAATGTTCTTTTCATTTTGCTTTATCTCCCATCTACAATACAAACTAAACCATTTATTTGCAAATCTCCGAACAAAAGATTCATATATGCAAAAGTAATCACAATTTACTTGTTGAAAATACGTAATTGTCAATAATTGATTCATATACATTCACATAGAGAAAGGGGTGAAGCATCATTGGGGCTAGGGGTGCCCGCCCCCTTCGTTTTTTTGCGCAGTGGTGGAAGTTTGCATTTTCCGTAGGTAAATTAAGTGTAGGTTGAGTCCGTCCCCCATTGATTTGATCTTTCGGTCCCTACCGATTGAATTGGTTTTAAATTTTGCATCTTCCATTAGTGAGTTCCAACATCAGACGATCAGGAATGATCATTTATTAAAGCACATAACCGTTAATAAGTACAAATCGGAGATTACCCAACTTCCGGCAAAAAAGTTCAACGAATCAGAAACATAACCAACGGCCTTGAAAATCGCAAATGAACGGTTTGAATCGTTATCCCTCAATCTTGTACTGATAATCGAATACAAAAACCGAAATTCAAAACAAAATCATAATTTTCTTATAAACCCCTGTTTCAAACATATCAAAATCATTTGCGGGACATATAAGTCTCATCTATATATACACACCCACACACACACACACATTACAAAACTCTCGAAGATCTTTGTACGAAAACAAAAATCAAAAATTTGATTAAAAAAAGTCAAAAAAAAATTCGAGGAATCAAGAACGACAAATTGAGTTGTTCAAACACAAATAGAGTATCTAATCCAACCTCATTGTGGTATTCGATAATTTAAAAGAAAGTAGCCTATAAACAAATCTGACTTAGAGTATCAAAATAAAAAAAAAAAAACAATTGATTAAAACGATCAGAATTGTAAAATAGTTCAACAGATTATGAAGGGACGTATTTAGGGATGATTATTACTTAAATTCAGAATTTAATAATTTGTATATATATACACAATATCAACAGTGTGATTAAAACGGTTGTGTTCAACCCATTACCCACTAGGTTAGAGCCCATTACGATTAAAAAGAATTCATCTGAAGAAAAAATTAGCTAACCCCCTAAGATATTTCTTACAGCCCTAGCTAAAGCCCCTTGAAGGGGCCCGTTTAAGAGGGTGTTTGGGATTGCGTTTTAAATCTGATTTTTAGATTATTGCGTTTTGAAAACGCAGATAATCAGTTTTTAGTGTTTGGATTGCGTTTTGAAAACGCAGATAATCAGTTTTTTAGGCTATCAAAACGCAATAATCTATAAGCATCTCCACCCCTGCTTTTCCAAAATGCATAATCTGTTTTGATTAATCGATCCCAAACACCCCCTAAGTCAAGTGAACAACAAAATGTTATGTAATTAGTTGTTTTTATTAGTAAGTTATGAATACAATTTAAGTTGCTGCAGAAACAACTTAAATCAAGAAAAGGTTTCATTATGAGACAATTTTTTGTTCATTAAACGGTTTGTTATGTAATTAGGTGTATTTTGTGTTGATCTATCAAAATTGTTGTGGAAAGTACATCATACCCATTCATTTTTAATTACTAAACTATATTATATACCATGCTTAATCATCCATGCTAAAAACCTCCTGCCCCGTCACTTTGATCCTATACTCTGTTGGGGATTTACATTAATATCGAACAAAACTACCAGGTAACCGAAATCTCTGATGGCACGTAATCACTTTCAGATTGAATCAATTTGACGGTTCAATAGAAATATTCAATCGGATACAATCAGAGATTGAGAATTTTCTGTATGTGTATGTTTGAGAGAAGAACCATAGAATATGACCAAGGAGATTATCAAATTCGTTAATGAATTTTTGGCCCATTAACTACCAAATTTGGGCAGCTATTTTCAGGGTTTCACAATTGCCAAATTTAGTCCCACTTGGACGTCGCCGGTTGCCGCCCCTTGCACCCTACTGCCAGGGGCGCTGCCCCCGAACCCCGTCCCTTTACCCCTAAGTTCATAATAAATTCAAAGA
This sequence comes from Ambrosia trifida, assembly GCA_028751855.1. Lineage (NCBI taxonomy): Eukaryota > Viridiplantae > Streptophyta > Magnoliopsida > Asterales > Asteraceae > Ambrosia > Ambrosia trifida. Next base: position 13,593,698 of record CM054123.1, on the reverse strand, counting down.
GGCGTACACTCCGCACCTCCAGACCTATATGATGTCTTACTATGAAGATATTGGTCAAACAGTTAATCCAATTACACTAAAAATATCCAACACTCCTCCCCTATTTTAGTGTAATCCTTGATTAACTAAATCAAGTAATCTCAAACATCCAAACTTTTGCTTAAATGAAATGTGGAGGTGCATAAATGTGACTATCGCTTTGGATTATGAAGCCCATTCGACTATACGTGAAGTCGAATGGAGAACAACTAGGTCGAATGAGTATTTTGTTATGTATGTTTGGTTGGTTCGAGCCTTGAAAAGGTCGAACTAGTTCATTCAACCTCTGCAAAGGTCAAATGGCACGGTCTATATATAGTTTGAGTTTTGTTTTGCAGGATAAGTCTTGGTTATTCGGTCTAGAGTTTGTGTGTGTTTTCATAGGTGAGTCTAGAACTTTCTAAAAGAGTCTTTCATTGTAAAACTAAGCCTTATTTGATTATATTCAAGTGTTTATCAATGAAGTTGATTATTAAAATGGATTTTTACGTGTTCTGATTTGTCTACTATCATTTTGCATGTGATTTAGGGATTCTGCACCTAAATTGCTCTATTTGTACGATTATATAATTGATTTCTTACGATCCGGTCCTCTACAAAATGTCGCGATGATTGAATTTCTCATTAGTACATTACACATTCTGAATGTTAGAATACCATTGTGTCGCTTACTATTAATCCCTGGGAACTCATATTCAATACACAAAGATAATGTACACAAAAGTTTACATACATAGTAGTTCTATCTTTACACAATGTATTACTAGCCTATGTCCTTATCCTTCACAAGCATGTCAAAACTAAGTCCCAGCTTCTTGAAGCGGTTAAACTTCATACATACATTGGTAGCTCTTTTATTCTTGCACCTGCAATGCAATTTGTCAAAAGAGCTATTAAGAATATATACATTCAACCTCCTTAACTTGGAGTTATGAACACATACCTGGGATGAATCTTTTAATGTGTTCCAATCTCTACATATTAAGCTTTGCGCATGAATTCTGCATCTAGCATCGTACTAGATGAGAATTAGGTTTCTTAATATCATAAATTTCTAGTGGACTTTAATCCCATCCCTATAGCCGACGATTTCATGAGAACTCTACTTAACCCTTCGGTTAAATGATCGGCTAAATTGTTTTGAGTTCACACAAACACCACAGATATCACAGCATTCTTGATAAGCCCACGTATCATGTTATGTCTAACACCTAAGTGTCTAGAATTTCCATTATATATAAATTTAAAATATAATTAAGAAAAATTAGATTACATATTTTATTTAAAATAGAAAAAGTTTCCTATACAACGGAATAAATATTAAATATTCATCAGCCCCTAATGATTTCTTGTAAAAAACATTTTTATTCACATAAATTTTTTCTTTTTCAAACATTCCAAATTTTTTTTTTCAAACATTCCAAAATGTACAACAAAACAAAACAAAAACAAAAAAGTAATAAAGGTAAATCTGTTTAGGATAAGATATAAAAAATGAAATTAATTTAAAAGTATCTCCTCATCCGTTAAACCATCCCAATCGAGTATTGTTCATTTAGGAATTTGACATCAAGTTTCCTCAAAGCCAAAGTATTTCTAACCTTGAGTGCATAATCATTTTTTTTTCTAACATCAAGGTCCTTAAACATAATGACATTTATTGGTTCAATTTGATTGTATTATAAAAAAAGATTGTGTAAATTAATAGCCTGAAAATAAAGATTGAAACGAATTAGTAATGTAAAGACTGTTTAGATATTGCATTTCTCTATTGAAGTAACTTGAAAAAACAAAGTCAATGAAGATTTCAATTAATGATTTTTCATATATAAAATGTATTTTATATATCAAGCTATTATATTATGAAAATAGCCAAACATATTTAGTTTTGCATTCAATCAAATATTTAATTAATGTGGATTGATTTGTTTTATTTTATTTGTTTAGAATATTGTAAGAAATATAGTTTTAAACTTAGAGTGAAAGACCACATATTAAAAACACGTTTTTTAAGGTACACGATTTAAATTTAATAACATATAAACACATTATCTTAAAAAAAATAAATAATTTTTAATAAATATTACTTTTGTTAGTTCATAAACATTTTCAAATTATGTCTATTAATTTATTTCTAATTTTGTATTAAAATATAATTATATTAATTGATTTACAAAAACATAAAATATATATATTAAACTGAATTCCAATAATTATATTAATAATTATAGTTGTAACAAATAAAAACTGAATAAGTAATAATTATTAAATAAAGAAACAAATTAAAACAAATGTATTGTTTGAAATAATAAAATGGGAGGCTTTATAATGGAGTTCTATGTACTCCATGTGCTGTCTTTTATTACTATAGATAAAATCGATTAATGTTGATTGATTTATTTTATTTTTTTGTTTTGAACAATATACAAGTCTCACAAAAAAGCTTGACTAATTGCATTGTGTTATTATTAATTTGTTTATTTGACTTTTGAACTATTTTAAGCATTTAAAATTAATATGTATTTGCTGAACATAGTTTAACATCTAAAACAATAACCAAAATAATAAAACTTAATAATCATTTGTCAAATACTGTAACAAAATTAATTTTAAACTTAGAATAACAGATTAATTTTTTTAAAAAATGGATTAATTTAAGGTACATGATTTAAATTCAAAGTTAATAATACATAAATATAAATATGTTATATAGAAAAGAATCATGTGTTTTCTATTATTAATGATTCCAGTTACAACTATGATTATTAATATAATTACTAAAATTTAATTTAATAAACTTATATCATGGTTTTGCAAATCAATTATTATAGTTAAATTTGAGTTTAATGTATTAAATAATAAAATGAGAGAATTCATGAGGGAGTGCCATGTGTCTCTCATATGTTTTCTTTTATTATATAGTGTAGATGTAGATATGAACAGATACGATGGTTCGCATGACCGTGATAGGATTAAAAAAGTTGAAAATGTGCCAATTTGAATTGACGTGACTTTTCGAAATATGGCGATTTATAGAAGAGGCACCCAAGTTACTTTTTGTGTTTAACGAGTTGACATCAACCCGCGCGTTGCAACGGGATGCTGATTATAAATGTCTTTCGCGTCACTAAATAAAATGAAAAAACTTTTCAGTTTATACAAAATGTTCTTTTCATTTTGCTTTATCTCCCATCTACAATACCAACTAAACCATTTATTTGCAAATCTCCGAACAAAAGATTCATATATGCAAAAGTAATCACAATTTACTTGTTGAAAATACGTAATTGTCAATAATTGATTCATATACATTCACATAGAGAAAGGGGTGAAGCATCATTGGGGCTAGGGGTGCCCGCCCCCTTCGTTTTTTTGCGCAGTGGTGGAAGTTTGCATTTTCCGTAGGTAAATTAAGTGTAGGTTGAGTCCGTCCCCCATTGATTTGATCTTTCGGTCCCTACCGATTGAATTGGTTTTAAATTTTGCATCTTCCATTAGTGAGTTCCAACATCAGACGATCAGGAATGATCATTTATTAAAGCACATAACCGTTAATAAGTACAAATCGGAGATTACCCAACTTCCGGCAAAAAAGTTCAACGAATCAGAAACATAACCAACGGCCTTGAAAATCGCAAATGAACGGTTTGAATCGTTATCCCTCAATCTTGTACTGATAATCGAATACAAAAACCGAAATTCAAAACAAAATCATAATTTTCTTATAAACCCCTGTTTCAAACACATCAAAATCATTTGCGGGACATATAAGTCTCATCTATATATACACACCCACACACACACACACATTACAAAACTCTCGAAGATCTTTGTACGAAAACAAAAATCAAAAATTTGATTAAAAAAAGTCAAAAAAAAAATTCGAGGAATCAAGAACGACAAATTGAGTTGTTCAAACACAAATAGAGTATCTAATCCAACCTCATTGTGGTATTCGATAATTTAAAAGAAAGTAGCCTATAAACAAATCTGACTTAGAGTATCAAAATAAAAAAAAAAAAAACAATTGATTAAAACGATCAGAATTGTAAAATAGTTCAACAGATTATGAAGGGACGTATTTAGGGATGATTATTACTTAAATTCAGAATTTAATAATTTGTATATATATACACAATATCAACAGTGTGATTAAAACGGTTGTGTTCAACCCATTACCCACTAGGTTAGAGCCCATTACGATTAAAAAGAATTCATCTGAAGAAAAAATTAGCTAACCCCCTCAGATATTTCTTACAGCCCTAGGTAAAGCCCCTTGAAGGGGCCCGTTTAAGAGGGTGTTTGGGATTGCGTTTTAAATCTGATTTTTAGATTATTGCGTTTTGAAAACGCAGATAATCAGTTTTTAGTGTTTGGATTGCGTTTTGAAAACGCAGATAATCAGTTTTTTAGGCTATCAAAACGCAATAATCTATAAGCATCTCCACCCCTGCTTTTCCAAAATGCATAATCTGTTTTGATTAATCGATCCCAAACACCCCCTAAGTCAAGTGAACAACAAAATGTTATGTAATTAGTTGTTTTTATTTGTAGGTTATGAATACAATTTAAGTTGCTGCAGAAACAACTTAAATCAAGAAAAGGTTTCATTATGAGACAATTTTTTGTTCATTAAACGGTTTGTTATGTAATTAGGTGTATTTTGTGTTGATCTATCAAAATTGTTGTGGAAAGTACATCATACCCATTCATTTTTAATTACTAAACTATATTATATACCATGCTTAATCATCCATGCTAAAAACCTCCTGCCCCGTCACGTTGATCCTATACTCTGTTGGGGATTTACATTAATAACGAACAAAACTACCAGGTAACCGAAATCTCTGATGGCACGTAATCACTTTCAGATTGAATCAATTTGACGGTTCAATAGAAATATTCAATCGGATACAATCAGAGATTGAGAATTTTCTGTATGTGTATGTTTGAGAGAAGAACCATAGAATATGACCAAGGAGATTATCAAATTCGTTAATGAATTTTTGGCCCATTAACTACCAAATTTGGGCAGCTATTTTCAGGGTTTCACAATTGCCAAATTTAGTCCCACTTGGACGTCGCCGGCTGCCGCCCCTTGCACCCTGCTCCCAGGGGCGCTGCCCCCGAACCCCGTCCCTTTACCCCTAAGTTCATAATAAATTCAAAGAGGCGTACACTCCGCACCTCCAGACCTATATGATGTCTTAGTATGAAGATATTGGTCAAACAGTTAATCCAATTACACTAAAAATATCCAACACTCCTCCCCTATTTTAGTGTAATCCTTGATTAACTAAAACAAGTAATCTCAAACATCCAAACTTTTGCTTAAATGAAATGTGGAGGTGCATAAATGTGACTATCGCTTTGGATTATGAAGCCCATTCGACTATACGTGAAGTCGAATGGAGAACAACTAGGTCGAATGAGTATTTTGTTATGTATGTTTGGTTGGTTCGAGCCTTGAAAAGGTCGAACTAGTTCATTCAACCTCTGCAAAGGTCAAATGGCACGGTCTATATATAGTTTGAGTTTTGTTTTGCAGGATAAGTCTTGGTTATTCGGTCTAGAGTTTGTGTGTGTTTTCATAGGTGAGTCTAGAACTTTCTAAAAGAGTCTTTCATTGTAAAACTAAGCCTTATTTGATTATATTCAAGTGTTTATCAATGAAGTTGATTATTAAAATGGATTTTTACGTGTTCTGATTTGTCTACTATCATTTTGCATGTGATTTAGGGATTCTGCACCTAAATTGCTCTATTTGTATGATTATATAATTGATTTCTTACGATCCGGTCCTCTACAAAATGTCGCGATGATTGAATTTCTCATTAGTACATTACACATTCTGAATGTTAGAATACCATTGTGTCGCTTACTATTAATCCCTGGGAACTCATATTCAATACACAAAGATAATGTACACAAAAGTTTACATACATAGTAGTTCTATCTTTACACAATGTATTACTAGCCTATGTCCTTATCCTTCACAAGCATGTCAAAACTAAGTCCCAGCTTCTTGAAGCGGTTAAACTTCATACATACATTGGTAGCTCTTTTATTCTTGCACCTGCAATGCAATTTGTCAAAAGAGCTATTAAGAATATATACATTCAACCTCCTTAACTTGGAGTTATGAACACATACCTGGGATGAATCTTTTAATGTGTTCCAATCTCTACATATTAAGCTTTGCGCATGAATTCTGCATCTAGCATCGTACTAGATGAGAATTAGGTTTCTTAATATCATAAATTTCTAGTGGACTTTAATCCCATCCCTATAGCCGACGATTTCATGAGAACTCTACTTAACCCTTCGGTTAAATGATCGGCTAAATTGTTTTGAGTTCTCACAAACACCACAGATATCACAGCATTCTTGATAAGCCCACGTATCATGTTATGTCTAACACCTAAGTGTCTAGAATTTCCATTATATATAATTTTAAAATATAATTAAGAAAAACTAGATTACATATTTTATTTAAAATAGAAAAAGTTTCCAATACAACGGAAAAAATATTAAATATTCATCAGCCCCTAATGATTTCTTGTAAAAAACATTTTTATTCACATAAATTTTTTTTTTCAAACATTCCAAAATGTACAACAAAACAAAACAAAAACAAAAAAGTAATAAAGGTAAATCTGTTTAGGATAAGATATAAAAAATGAAATTAATTTAAAAGTATCTCCTCATCCGTTAAACCATCCCAATCGAGTATTGTTCATTTAGGAATTTGACATCAAGTTTCCTCAAAGCCAAAGTATTTCTAACCTTGAGTGCATAATCATTTTTTTTTCTTACATCAAGGTCCTTAAACATAATGACATTTATTGGTTCAATTTGATTGTATTATAAAAAAAGATTGTGTAAATTAATAGCCTGAAAATAAAGATTGAAACGAATTAGTCATGCAAAGACTGTTTAGATATTGCATTTCTCTATTGAAGTAACTTGAAAAAACAAAGTCAATGAAGATTTCAATTAATGATTTTTCATATATAAAATGTATTTTATATATCAAGCTATTATATTATGAAAATAGCCAAACATATTTAGTTTTGCATCCAATCAAATATTTAATTAATGTGGATTGATTTGTTTTATTTTATTTGTTTAGAATATTGTAAGAAATATAGTTTTAAACTTAGAGTGAAAAACCACATATTAAAAACACGTTTTTTAAGGTACACGATTTAAATTTAATAACATATAAACACATTATCTTAAAAAAATTAATAATTTTTAATAAATATTACTTTTGTTTGTTCATAAACATTTTCAAATTATGTCTATTAATTTATTTCTAATTTTGTATTAAAATATAATTATATTAATTGATTTACAAAAACATAAAATATATATATTAAACTGAATTCCAATAATTATATTAATAATTATAGTTGTAACAAATAAAAACTGAATAAGTAATAATTATTAAATAAAGAAACAAATTAAAATAAATGTATTGTTTGAAATAATAAAATGGGAGGCTTTATAATGGAGTTCTATGTACTCCATGTGCTGTCTTTTATTACTATAGATAAAATCGATTAATGTTGATTGATTTATTTTATTTTTTTGTTTTGAACAATATACAAGTCTCATAAAAAAGCTTGACTAATTGCATTGTGTTATTATTAATTTGTTTATTTGACTTTTGAACTATTTTAAGCATTTAAAATTAATATGTATTTGCTGAACATAGTTTAACATCTAAAACAATAACCAAAATAAATAAACTTAATAATCATTTGTCAAATACTGTAACAAAATTAATTTTAAACTTAGAATAACAGATTAATTTTTTTTAAAAATGGATTAATTTAAGGTACATGATTTAAATTCAAAGTTAATAATACATAAATATAAATATGTTATATAGAAAAGAATCATGTGTTTTCTTTTATTAATGATTCCAGTTACAACTATGATTATTAATATAATTACTAAAATTTAATTTAATAAACTTATATCATGGTTTTGCAAATCAATTATTATAGTTAAATTTGAGTTTAATGTATTAAATAATAAAATGAGAGAATTCATGAGGGAGTGCCATGTGTCTCTCGTATGTTTTCTTTTATTATATAGTGTAGATGTAGATATGAACAGATACGATGGTTCGCATGACCGTGATAGGATTAAAAAAGTTGAAAATGTGCCAATTTGAATTGACGTAACTTTTCGAAAGATGGCGATTTATAGAAGAGGCACCCAAGTTACTTTTTGTGTTTAACGAGTTGACATCAACCCGCGCGTTGCAACGGGATGCTGATTATAAATGTCTTTCGCGTCACTAAATAAAATGAAAAAACATTTCAGTTTATACAAAATGTTCTTTTCATTTTGCTTTATCTCCCATCTACAATACTAACTAAACCATTTATTTGCAAATCTCCGAACAAAAGATTCATATATGCAAAAGTAATCACAATTTACTTGTTGAAAATACGTAATTGTCAATAATTGATTCATATACATTCACATAGAGAAAGGGGTGAAGCATCATTGGGGCTAGGGGTGCCCGCCCCCTTCGTTTTTTTGCGCAGTGGTGGAAGTTTGCATTTTCCGTAGGTAAATTAAGTGTAGGTTGAGTCCGTCCCCCATTGATTTGATCTTTCGGTCCCTACCGATTGAATTGGTTTTAAATTTTGCATCTTCCATTAGTGAGTTCCAACATCAGACGATCGGGAATGATCATTTATTAAAGCACATAACCGTTAATAAGTACAAATCGGAGATTACCCAACTTCCGGCAAAAAAGTTCAACGAATCAGAAACATAACCAACGGCCTTGAAAATCGCAAATGAACGGTTTGAATCGTTATCCCTCAATCTTGTACTGATAATCGAATACAAAAACCGAAATTCAAAACAAAATCATATTTTTCTTATAAACCCCTGTTTCAAACACATCAAAATCATTTGCGGGACATATAAGTCTCATCTATATATACACACCCACACACACACACATTACAAAACTCTCGAAGATCTTTGTACGAAAACAAAAATCAAAAATTTGATTAAAAAAGTCAAAAAAAAATTCGAGGAATCAAGAACGACAAATTGAGTTGTTCAAACACAAATAGAGTATCTAATCCAACCTCATTGTGGTATTCGATAATTTAAAAGAAAGTAGTCTATAAACAAATCTGACTTAGAGTATCAAAATAAAAAAAAAAACAATTGATTAAAAGGATCAGAATTGTAAAATAGTTCAACAGATTATGAAGGGACGTATTTAGGGATGATTATTACTTAAATTCAGAATTTAATAATTTGTATATATACACACAATATCAACAGTGTGATTAAAACGGTTGTGTTCAACCCATTACCCACTAGGTTAGAGCCCATTACGATTAAAAAGAATTCATCTGAAGAAAAAATTAGCTAACCCCCTTAGATATTTCTTATAGCCCTAGCTAAAGCCCCTTGAAGGGGCCCGTTTAAGAGGGTGTTTGGGATTGCGTTTTAAATCTGATTTTTAGATTATTGCGTTTTGAAAACGCAGATAATCAGTTTTTAGTGTTTGGATTGCGTTTTGAAAACGCAGATAATCAGTTTTTTAGGCTATCAAAACGCAATAATCTATAAGCATCTCCACCCCTGCTTTTCCAAAATGCATAATCTGTTTTGATTAATCGATCCCAAACACCCCCTAAGTCAAGTGAACAACAAAATGTTATGTAATTAGTTGTTTTTATTAGTAAGTTATGAATACAATTTAAGTTGCTGCAGAAACAACTTAAATCAAGAAAAGGTTTCATTATGAGACAATTTTTTGTTCATTAAACGGTTTGTTATGTAATTAGGTGTATTTTGTGTTGATCTATCAAAATTGTTGTGGAAAGTACATCATACCCATTCATTTTTAATTACTAAACTATATTATATACCATGCTTAATCATCCATGCTAAAAACCTCCTGCCCCGTCACTTTGATCCTATACTCTGTTGGGGATTTACATTAATAACGAACAAAACTACCAGGTAACCGAAATCTCTGATGGCACGTAATCACTTTCAGATTGATTCAATTTGACGGTTCAATAGAAATATTCAATCGGATACACTCAGAGATTGAGAATTTTCTGTATGTGTATGTTTGAGAGAAGAACCATAGAATATGACCAAGGAGATTATCAAATTCGTTAATGAATTTTTGGCCCATTAACTACCAAATTTGGGCAGCTATTTTCAGGGTTTTACAATTGCCAAATTTAGTCCCACTTGGACGTCGCCGGCTGCCGCCCCTTGCACCCTGCTCCCAGGGGCGCTGCCCCCGAACCCCGTCCCTTTACCCCTAAGTTCATAATAAATTCAAAGAGGCGTACACTCCGCACCTCCAGACCTATATGATGTCTTAGTATGAAGATATTGGTCAAACAGTTAATCCCATTACACTAAAAATATCCAACACTCCTCCCCTATTTTAGTGTAATCCTTGATTAACTAAAACAAGTAATCTCAAACATCCAAACTTTTGCTTAAATGAAATGTGGAGGTGCATAAATGTGACTATCGCTTTGGATTATGAAGCCCATTCGACTATACGTGAAGTCGAATGGAGAACAACTAGGTCGAATGAGTATTTTGTTATGTATGTTTGGTTGGTTCGAGCCTTGAAAAGGTTGAACTAGTTCATTCAACCTCTGCAAAGGTCAAATGGCACGGTCTATATATAGTTTGAGTTTTGTTTTGCAGGATAAGTCTTGGTTATTCGGTCTAGAGTTTGTGTGTGTTTTCATAGGTGAGTCTAGAACTTTCTAAAAGAGTCTTTCATTGTAAAACTAAGCCTTATTTGATTATATTCAAGTGTTTATCAATGAAGTTGATTATTAAAATGGATTTTTACGTGTTCTGATTTGTCTACTATCATTTTGCATGTGATTTAGGGATTCTGCACCTAAATTGCTCTATTTGTATGATTATATAATTGATTTCTTACGATCCGGTCCTCTACAAAATGTCGCGATGATTGAATTTCTCATTAGTACATTACACATTCTGAATGTTAGAATACCATTGTGTCGCTTACTATTAATCCCTGGGAACTCATATTCAATACACAAAGATAATGTACACAAAAGTTTACATACATAGTAGTTCTATCTTTACACAATGTATTACTAGCCTATGTCCTTATCCTTCACAAGCATGTCAAAACTAAGTCCCAGCTTCTTGAAGCGGTTAAACTTCATACATACATTGGTAGCTCTTTTATTCTTGCACCTGCAATGCAATTTGTCAAAAGAGCTATTAAGAATATATACATTCAACCTCCTTAACTTGGAGTTATGAACACATACCTGGGATGAATCTTTTAATGTGTTCCAATCTCTACATATTAAGCTTTGCGCATTGAATTCTGCATCTAGCATCGTACTAGATGAGAATTAGGTTTCTTAATATCATAAATTTCTAGTGGACTTTAATCCCATCCCTATAGCCGACGATTTCATGAGAACTCTACTTAACCCTTCGGTTAAATGATCGGCTAAATTGTTTTGAGTTCTCACAAACACCACAGATATCACAGCATTCTTGATAAGCCCACGTATCATGTTATGTCTAACACCTAAGTGTCTAGACTTTCCATTATACACTTGACTATATGCCTTAGCCAAAGTAGATTCACTATCACATCTGATAGATTAGGGTGATATCTGTTTAGGCCACAATAGAATTTCATAAATCAAATTTTTTAGCCATTCAGCTTCTTTACTAGCTGCGGCTAATGCCATAAACACAACTTCCATTGTTGAATTAGTGATGCAAGTTTGTTTCTTTGATGCCCAACATTTAGTACCACCTCTAAGAAGGAATATCCATCCACTTGTGGAAGATTGATATTGCAAATTAGTAATCCAACTTGCATCTAAATAACCTTCAAGGACAAAAGGAAATCCAATATAAGTCAAACCAAAATCCACGGTTCCTTTCAAGTACCTAAATACTCGATTTATCGCTTGCAAATGAATAAAACTGGATTGTGAGTATATCTACTCAGTTTTCCAACAACAAAGACTATATCAGGTCTAGTACTAATTATGGCATACATGAGAGATCCAATAGCCTTTGAATATTCAAGTTGATTCACAGCAACTCCTTTATTAGGAACGAGTTTTACAGTAGGATCCATAGGAGTACTTATTGGAGAACTATCTTTGTGATTAAACTTTTCCAACATCTTCTCAATATAACGTGATTGAGAGATAGTAATACCATGTTCTCCACATATGATTTTAAAACCAAGAATCACGTCTGCCTCCCCATGTCTTTCATATCAAACTTAGAGGACATAAATTTCTGAATTTTATCAACTTCATTTTAGTTAGTACCAAAAATCACCATGTCATCAACATATAAGCAAATAATTACTCCTTTTCCAGAAGTATCAAATTTGCTATAAACACACTTGTTTGCTTAGTTTAATGCAAAACCATTAGACAACACCACATCATCAAACTTCTGTTGCCACTACTTAGGGGCTTGTTTTAGACCATAAATAGATTTTACCAATTTACAAACCTTATGTTCATTTCCTGGCATGACAAAACATTCAGGTTGTTTCATGTAAATCTTTTCATCCAATTCACCATTTAGAAAGGCAATTTTAACATCCATTTAGTGAATTACAAGATTATGTATAGCTGCAAGTGCCAACAATAATCTAATGGTGGTTATCATAGCAACAGGAACATACGTATCAAAGTAGTCAATATATACCTTCTTTTTGCCTAAAGCCTTGGATGACCAATCTAACTTTATATTTGTTTATGCTACCATCCACCTTCATCTTCCTTTTGAAGATCCATTTACTACCCAAAGGTTTACACCCAGGTGGTAAATCAGCTAATTTCCAAGTATTATTGTTCATTATAGAGTCAATCTCATCTTGGATTGCTTCTTTTCAAATTGCAGCATCACTCGAAGACATAGCTTCATTGAATATCTTAGGATCCTCCTCAATATTAAAGCAATATTTATACAGATGTTCAACCACATTCCTGGTTCCTTATACTAAACAAAGATGAAAGACAGCACCAAAAGACTTCGGTTTTTTACTCTAGTACTTTTTCTGGGCTCGGTACTAGTAGAAGGTACATCATTACAATTACCTGAATTGTCACCACAGGCAATTATATGTTCATAATTTTTAAGACACTGAGGGATATCCTTCAATCGAGGAACAAAAGAAAATCTATCCTCATTCCCAAAATTAGCATCTCTTGACTCAATGATAGAGTCAACATATACATAATCATTTGGTTCTATGACATAGAACCTATAAACAGGGGAATGTTCAGCATATCCAATAAATATGCAATCTATGCCTCTTTCACCAATGGTAGTTATTTGGGCTCAGTAAGCCTCACAACAGCTCTACATCCCCAGACTTTGTGAAAACTCAAATCTGGTACCTTTTTGTATGAAAGTTCATATGGGGTCACCTTAGACCTTTTATTGGGTGCTCGGATCAATAAGTAACAGGCTGTCAACATAGCCTCACCCCAAAATCCATCACTTAAACCAGAATATGACAACATGGAATTAGCCGTTTCTTTCAATGACCTATTCTTCCTTTCAACCACACCATTTTGAATGCAATAGATAGACATGACAAAATCTAGTTGCATCATCAGTTAAGTAACAACATACTTTTTATTTCCTAGGGAAGTAGTACCAAGATTATCACATAAATCAGAATGAATTAATTCCAATACATTAGAATTCCTTTTGACATCTTTAAATGGTTTTCTAGTAATATTAGTCAATGTAAGGCCCATAAATAGGATAGGTTTATGCTTGTCTTTATCAAGCACAGTTGATAGATTTGGGCTTAGTTAGTCTATTGGGTTTAGGTTAGGCCATGTGGGCCAAGGGGCTAGTGGACCCTATATAAAGTTATGTTCTAGAGTTCATTAGAGAGTAAGACATTAAAAGACCTTTCATTTTTGCAACAACACTTTTCATTTGTATTCTCTAGAGCCACCACCTTGTACCAGACAATCCTAGAGATTGTGTACAAAGTGAAGCAGCAATACAAGTTATTTCATCGAGTTTATCGTGTATTCTTCTTTTGTTCTTACACTCAATCTTGGTTCCGCACTTGATTGGATGTGTTTGATACCCCGAAGAGGATTATGGACTTACAATTGGTATCATAGCCTCCGTAGTCTTTGGAAGGCTCGGTTCAGTATCAACATGAAGATCAAAAGAAGAAATTTTTGCTGCTGTGTTTTGCCGGTTCAACAGGTTTAAATCTCATCTCTTTTTAATTTTATTTATTTAATCAGTTTTGTGTTTTAGTTTATGTTTGCTGATTCGTTTTTATTCAAGAACACGAAGAACAAGGAAATATTATTTGAAAAAGGAGGTGTTTGATCTTGCGTTAGAGATTGCTATTTGTGTTGGCATAATTTTCGGTATTCAGTTTGGAAAGGAGAATATCGTGGTCAAATACATTCCAAAATAAAGATAGTCTACCTGTCACTGAAGTTTATTATATTTTTTATGGAAACAACATTATACTTTTGATAGAGTCAACAGTCAACAAAGAAATCCTTGGAAACCAAAAACTCCATCGGACACAAGCAAACAACCTGCAACCACCTTCTTTCAAGAACTCATCATCCGGCACACTCAAGAACCCCCATTTGAGAACTCGTCAGAACTAGAGAACACACTTTCACTCGAGAACCCTCTGCCGCCTCGAGAACAACAGTTGAATCACTCTGAAACACAGTCTTCACTCGAGAGCTCGACTTACATTCGAGAACGCAGTCATCATCCAAAAACTTCTTTGCCGCTCGAGAACAGCTTCAGATCCAAGAACTGGTCTTCCACTAGGGAACTCACCATTGATTCGAGAACTCATCAGTACTCGAGAACCGTCTTCAGATTCGAGAACACCAACCCCAATTCGAGAACAGCTGCTCACTCGAGAACCCAAAACCCACCATCGAAAACTGAAAACTTCTAACCGGAAACACATCACCTCGAACAGAAACTTTGATCGGAAACCATCAGCCTTGGATGATTTGCCCTCCTCCACCATGTTCATAGAAGAACACAAAGCCATGGTTTTATTACCAACAACAGAACCCTTTTCCATATCACGTATGGATTGTTCAATTTGAAAATGACTTCCCAATTCAATCAGATTCAATTCCTCTTTCTTATGTTTTAGGTTGTTCTTAAAATCTTTCCAAGAGGGTGTAGTTTATCAATAATACTAGAGACAAATAGATTCATCCATCTTCATTGCATATTGTGCAAACTACCCTAGTATTCGTTGGAATTCATGATAATGTTCCATGACAAGCCTACTTGTCACACCCCGCCAAGGTGGAAACACAGGAATCCGACCTCGTAAGGTTGTCAAGCACAAGGTACAAGCAACACACAAAGATTTATTAATAAGGTACCATCATAGGATGGTTATTCTCATAAAGCTTAATTAAGTAGAGAAACATTGTCTGGAAACAAGTGCATTGACTGAATTACCATGAACCACAATAATACTGAATAATAAAAATCCAACCCATGATGATACCACCTAGTGCATGCTTGGACCCCTCTATCAAATCCCTGTTGCCCTCCATTAGTTACCTAATAAAACATGCATAAATGATTTGTCAACAATAATGTTGGTGAGTTCACAGGTTTGAGTGTAACAAGTAAAACATTTGTGTACTTCGTGTATGAGCAATCATAGGCTAGCTAAACGAATGATTTCTGTGCAAACCATGAGTCTCGTAACCAAACCTCTTGACTGTGGTGCCTCGCGCATTGTACACTAAAGACAATGTACGTATAGTAGAATACTAACACTCTTTAGTATATGTTCGGTTAGAGCGACTAACCAAGAGTGGGGGTGTCAACCCAATAGAACTATTAAAGTGTTCCATGGCTTTTGATAGCTAATGGTTATAGTAAATGTTGTATGAGGACTAATGAGCTCATGAACCAAATGTCTCATGTTCCACATGGCAGTCACGATAGAATGTACACACCCACACTTGTAAATGATACTAGATTTGAAGCCTGCTTATCCCCCAAAATGTAAAAGAGTAAAATGGGGCCGTGAAAACTCACCTGATAATGTCACGTGTGGTCTAGTGAAGTCATAGATGGTTGCTGTCCTGACACATGATGCCCTACGATCATTATCGACATGATGAGTTGTCTAGTTTTGTTGTTTATGATACAAGTGGTTCACCCGACAATTGTAGACCCAAATATGCGGGCCAGGACTTTGTGTATGTGATGACTTTTAGTGTTTCATTTTGGAAAAGCCCGGTAATTAATAGATTGACACTGATTGTAACCAAAATGGGTCCCTTTTATGTTGTCACGGGTCCAAGTGGTTCCCAATCGGTCATGTGTGATTGATTTATGAGAAACAAGTGCCTGAACATATATTTAAACCATTATAACACACTAGCAATTGTTAACATGTGTTATTACATTGTAGCCGAAGCTAACTCATGCAATAGCTTCAAGAGTTGATCGTTTATGGATTAAAATCGATTGATCTTGCCTTAACAAGATGTGACCGAAGCCTCACAATGTGCCTAAGTGTATGGTTGATGAAATCCGATTGTAGTTCTCATCCAAACACACCTTAGTTTCAAGTGTTCTAAACAATGAGCTTGTTTAATAAAAACCGGTTCTTAGTGTGGTGATTCAAGTCGTGTTTTGATGTTAAAACCTTGTTTGAGTTAGGGATGTTTCTATCTAGCCGATTATTATCACAAAGAGGTGTAAACTTGTTAACCACAAATGAACTTTGTTTCTAAAACATTGCATATAACATCATGTCATTTTTTATGGATTTTAGAAGTAATAACTTAGTTTAATGACATGATTACCACATTGTAGTGTTAAGCCGAGTAGAATGAGATTAAAAAGGACTTGGGGTTGGGTGTATTATCAAGCTGAATGAAATAAATGGATGGAACCCAAGCTTGTAGATGATAACTTACCTAGTATAGAAGATCACCAATTGTTGAGGCCTTCCTTCGAGCTCCTAGGCTTGTGCTTCAAATTACTTGGAACAAGAGGATGAATTGTCATAAGAGGAGGGGGTTCGGCTGAGGTATATAGAGGTTTAGGGAGTTTTTGTAGTGTGAAATGAAGTGATTCCTCAAGGCTTCTTATATAGGGCCGATTGGCTTGATGACAAACAAAAGAAATGGCAAGTAATCCTCCATAGGATAGTGTAATGTTTAGACACTTTAATCACATTTTGATGTAAGATTTGGTGTAAGGTGGATATATACCACAAGTTAGCATGCTTGTTCCAAGAATGAGCCGCCATTGGGAACTAGCAAAACAAAAGGAGAAGTTGACTTGGTATGGGAAGTGGTGTTCTCCTTTGGATCTTATATATTTTGGTGTAAGTGTTGACCATTGTTTCAAGCTTCCTTGTCCTTTCCTTGCCTTAGCCGGTTGGTTGTAGTTGGAAAGAAAGTTAGAGGCTTTCCTAGGATAGTTGGCTTTGTTTGATAGTTAGATAAGGGTGGCTCTTATGCTTGTATGCGATTGGTTCTCATCCTCCAAGAGTAGTTCTTTTTTTAGTAGCTAGTGAAAAGATATAGGGTGTCTTGGCACATACTTTTTGGCCGAGCACAAGCAAGGAAAAAGGAGGTTTCTATTTTGGGATTAAAAGCATGAAAGAAAGGAGTGTGATCTTAGTGTCTTATGCTAAGTTGGTGTGAACTTTGGACATTCTCTTGATGTGACATGTGTACATAAATCGGCCAAAGAGAATGGATCAAGAACATGGCTAGTATTCTATGGAAATGACATTTCAAGAGCTAAGATGTGTAGGAATGGCATGTGTATGTTTGTGTGAGTAGGCGTAGGTATATAGTGATACAATGGTGATGGCGTGTGTATGTGTATATGTGAGATCATAATTTGTGACATTCCATGATAAGTTGCTTTGTTTATGGGTCCAAAACTTATCATATGTGTGAAGTCTTGTGAGTTAGTCGACATATACACATATTAGTGATATCATAGTTGCACATTGTGTCTAGTTAATTTATTGAATAGCCTCTAGTTACCCTTTGTTATAGGAATATCATTCCGGGATCCATAATGTCAATAGTCAGATTGGTTCCATGTCATTTGATGACGATATCAACATGTATTTTGTTTATAGATATCGGGTTCATGAACACATGTTTATTAGATAATAACACATGGTGGTTCTTGTAATTATTTACAAGTGTTAGAGAGGATTTATGTGACACCCGGCATGTTCGGCATAAACATTTTGGTAAAACTAGAGTCTGCCTTAGCGAAAAACATTTATAAATGGACTTAACTGGGTTAGTTGAGTCGGGTCATGATAGGATTGTCCAGGGTTCAATGATCTAGAGGATCATTGGGAGTTGTTTTGGGAATACACTAGTCTTGGGTCCCGTTGTTAGTGAAATTATATGAATTGAATCAAGTAGGATACGTAGGTTGACACATACGTGTGATACAATGTGCAAATACGTGCTTCAAAGGTGTAAACATGATTGTATATGCTAAACATATGTTAGGATTGCATGTTCATGTGTTAGAATGTGCTAAAACGCGTTTAAACGACAAAACTAGAATATTTGGAAAACACAAATGCTGGTTCGACCTATAGGGGGTCGAACCTGGGATGGAAAGCAACAAAAGGTCCATTCGAGCAGGAGAACTCTCATTCGACCCATGATGGGGGTCGAATGTAGCTTTAGTATAAATACCATACTTTGTCATTTTCACCATTTTACAAACCCTAGTCGCCTCTAAACACTCTTTATCAATTTTGATCACTGGGGAAGGAGTTTTTGCTCTTGCTTTTCATAATCTAACATACAAACAACATCTAATCAAGAATCTAAGGTGTGTTCTTAATCCTAAACCCTTTTTAAAGTATTTTGATTTGTTTTTAACTAACCCTAAATGTCCAGATCTGTTCTAAGGGTGTTTTTATGATTAAAAACCTTTTAAACATCTTTCTAAACCTAAACCTTATCATTAAACATGGGTCTTCATATCAATAAACATATGTTAATGATATGTTATGTGATATTATGTGTTGTTTAATGATTTGTTGCAGTACTAATGATAGAAACATGATCTAGGCTGCTATTGATGTTAGTTTATGATTGTTTAAGGTTACAATTAGATGGATGATGATATCATGTCTAATTTGGAGATTTTAATAAATCTAGGGCTTGTTGCATGTTAGTATTATTGATAAAACTATTGGGGGTTTTCATACACACATTGAACAGAGCATTTGAGATGATTATGAAAGGATTTCGAAAAGTTTCCAAATTGGGTAAAGATTTCATGCATGATGTGGCATTTCCATAATTTTGCCATTTTGGGAAAGCGTTAAAATGAACTGATTTTGGGGCAAAATTGGTGGGGTTTTGTAGGAATATGTTAATCACGTTTGACTGCAGTGTTTCATGATGTTTCGTGATGTTTTCGGATAGTTTTGATGTGTTTTAGGAAGATTGAGACTGTAGGGGTTGAACCTGGCACTCCTTCGACCTGCGTGGGGTCGAAGGTGGGTGTCCAGAAGTCGAAGGTAGACTCTGCTGGTCAAACGTGGCACAGTTTGGTCGAACGAACTTAATTTAGGTCAAATTAACACATGTTAAGGTCGAATAAAAATGTGTTAAGGTCGAAGGAACATGTAATAGGTTGTATGAACTTAAGTAAGGGTCGAAGGAGCAACATGGGGGTCGAACAAAGGTCAAATGGGTCGAACCTTGGCCGATAAAATGTTGATTTGACCTTACAACTCCGTACGTGCGATTTTTTATGCAAACTAAGTGTTTTATGCTTGCACTTTATGTGTAATCTATGTATGCTTGATTAGTTTATGCAATGGGTCACCAACGGGATGTCGGGTCAGTCTAGTGTGTCGGTTGAACAGTCAAACACGTTTTAAAACATACTTGGTCACGATCTGGACAATCGGGGACTAGATAACCTTATGGTTATTAGTCCGAACACTTATCTGAACATTTTGATAGATCTCCGGTAGTTGAGATTATCAAGAGCTTGGCTTTTCTTATTTTATTGAAGAACACAACTTAAGGTTAGTTCACAGCCCCACTTTTATTGCTTTTACTTTTGGGGGAGAAAACATGCGCTAAACTTATCTTTTGGTAACATATGTCATACTATGATCTACTTTTGCATTACTATACGATCTTTGAAAGTCCCGGGGAAACCAAGAATGTGCGGGGAAGCACAACCGGGGGAATGTGGATAGATATATTTGGCGTGACAAGCCCCACTAAACGGCTTGGAGGGCCGGGCAGGTGCGCGGGTGCATGTTGTCTCGAACTTGCTAAACATTGCTGAACACTCGGGCTGAACATTGGTAATAGTCTAGTAATGGTTTTCCAATCGTAGTAGTAATATAACATACGCCTAGCTAGCGTACTTTGGTAACATTGGTATAGTATTGACAGGTTTTGAACTTGGTAACTTTTCGTAACATTTGGTAACACTTGGTAACATTTTGAACAAACCTGTGAACTCACCAGCATTATATGTTGACGTCGTTTTGGCATGTTTTTCTCAGGTCGCTAAGGTAGCAACAGTTGGAATAGGCGCACGAGTCTGCATGGCGTCTAGGCTTAGTTTCATGTTATGAAATAATAATTTTGAACACGTTGGAACATGGTTTTGTAACTGGTTAAGTGCTTCCGCTTCGGTTTTATGTTATGAGAACTATGTTTTTGAGTTTAGGTATTTCATATAGTGTTATTTATTGTGACCGTTGACTTGGATCCTGGTTTGTCACGCACCTCGCGGTAAAACTCCGCAGGTGTAAATTTGAGGGTGTGACAATTTACCATGTGTTAGGGTGTGGTAACCTCATGAAATATTTGTTTAGTGATTGTCCGGGTGTTGTACGACTAAATAGGTGTTCCGTGTTGAGTTTTCTGATTAACTCTTGCTTCACTAGACTAGGGGGTATTGTGTATGCAAAAAGTTTAAATATGCACATATAATGACAATAATAGGTGAAATATGTACGGATGTTGACCTGGATCATTGACTGTTGTCACAGTCTCCCCTTGTTTTTGGAATTTCATCTGCGAAATCGGGGTTTCCTACTAGTTTCAGTAGTCTTAGGAAAGAGAGTTGGGTACTTGCGTCTCATTTGGTCTTCGCGTTCCCATGTAAATTCAGGACCACGCTTTGCATTCCATCTGACTTTCACAAGTTTAGTGCGGCTCCTTCTCAATTTCTGGACTTTCCAATCAGTCGCCTCGACTGGCTCCTCAATGAAGTGGAGCTGATCATCAATGTGAATTTCATCGGGAGGAATGATTAAAGATTCGTTGGGAAAACACTTCTTTAAGTTGGATACGTGGAAAGTGTCATGAACACCGTTGAGCTCTTCTGGTAACTTGAGCTTATATGCCACGGGACCAACCCTAGAAAGTATTTCGAATGGACCTATGTATCGGGGATTAAGTTTTCCACGTTTGCCAAACCGTGGTACACCCTTTCAGGGAGAGACTTTCAAGAGTACCTTATCGCCAACCTGAAATTTAAGTGGTTTGCAACGGCGATCAGCATAACTCTTTTAACGATCTTGAGCGGCTTTCAAGTGATCACGGATCTGAAAGATCTTATCGATGGTCTCTTGAATAAGCTCGGGGCCAGTCAAATACTTGTCTCCAAACTTCTGCCCAACACAAAGGAGATCTACACTTACGTCCATATAAGGCTTCAAATGGGGCAACCTTGATGCTGGTGTGGTAACTGTTATTATAAGAGATCTGAACCAACGGTAAATGAGAATCCCAGTTTTCACCAAAATCGACTACACATGGCCGAAGCATGTCTTCCAATGTCTGGATTGTACGTTCACTCTGGCTATCGGTTTGCGGATCATAGGCTGTGCTCATGTCTAAGCGAGAGCCTAATGCATCCATCAGTGTCTGCCAAAATCGGGAAGTAAATCGACTATCTCGGTCGTCGGAAATGATTAAAACAGGCACACCATGGCTAGTTACAATCTCTTTAATGTACAGCTTGGCGAGTTTCTCTTGCTTGTCGGTTTCCTTGATCGGCAAGAAATGCGCGAACTTAGTCAACCTTTCAACAATTACCCAAATCGTGTCATGACCACTGGACGTCTTAGGTAGTGTGGTGATGAAATCCATGGAGATCTATTCCCATTTCTATACAGGAATCTCTGGTTGCTGCAGCAGTCCAGATGGTTTCTGGTATTCAGCTTTGACCTTGGAACAGGTAAGGCATCGGCTGACGTATGTTACAATCTTACCCTTAAGGTTGGGCCACCAATAGAATTCCTTCATGTCCTTGTACATTTTGTCGGCTCCGGGATGAACCGAGTACTTAGACTTGTGGGCCTCCTCAAGGATTAAATCGCGTAAGCCACCAAAACGTGGTACCCAGATCCAGTTGGGAAAGTAAACCGTGCCATCAGACCTTGGTTCCAACAGGTTAACCATCTTGAATAATGACTCGGTTTTCAGGTTCTCACCTTTCAGAGCTTCTTGCTGAGCGTCACGAATACGGGTAGTGAGATTCGTATGAATGGTCAAACCTAGCGCACGCACATGCAGGGTCTTGACTCGTTCCTTCCGGCGTAAGGCATCAGCCACAACATTGGCTTTTCCCGAATGGTATTTAATTTCGCAATCATAATCGTTTAATAGCTCAACCCATCTTCATTGCCACATGTTCAGATCCTTCTGATTGAAGATGTGTTGCAAGCTCTTGTGATCGGTGAAAATCGTGCACTTAGTGCCATAAAGATAGTGCCTCCAAATCTTGAGGGCAAAGATCACTGCGCCTAACTCTAGGTCATGAGTGGTGTAGTTCTTCTCATGGACTTTGAGTTATCGAGATGTGTAGACAATGACCTTGTTCCTTTGCATGAGTACACATCCAAGACCTTGATGGGAAGCATCGCAATAGACCACAAAATCATTGGTACCTTCGGGAAGAGATAGAATCGGGGCACTGCATAGACGGTTCTTCAAGACTTGAAACGCTTCCTCTTGCTTGACTCCCCAATAGAACTTCTTGTCTTTTTGTGTCAAGACAGTCAGTGGTTGGGCAATCTTAGAGAAATTTTCAATGAACCGTTGATAATAACCGGCTAAACCCAGAAATTGTCGCACTTCGGTAGGGGTTTTGGGGGCGTCCCAATCGTTGATGGCTTCAATCTTTGTGGGGTCACCTTGTATGCCTTTCTCATTCACAATGTGTCCGAGAAAATGAACTTCTCGAATCCAAAACTCGCATTTTGAGAACTTGGCGAACAACTTCTCGTTTTTGAGCAACTCCAAAATCAAGCGAAGATGATCTTCGTGCTCTTCTTTGTTTTGCGAGTAGATCAAGATGTCATCTATGAAGACGATTACGGATTTGTCTAGATAGGGTTGCAGACTCAATTCATAAGATCCATAAAGACAGCAGGAGCATTTGTCAGGCCAAAAGGCATAACCAAAAGCTCATAGTGTCCATAACGAGTTCAAAATGCCGTCTTTGGTATGTCATCCTCTTGAATACGCAACTGATGGTATCCCGAGCGCAGGTCGATCTTTGAGTAGTAGCTAGAACCCTGCAATTGATCCAACAGATCGTCGATTCTCGGTAGTGGATACTTGTTCTTGATCGTCAGCTTGTTCAGTTCGCGGTAATTGATGCACATGCGAAAACTTCCGTCCTTCTTCTTCACAAATAGCACAGGCGCTCCCCATAGAGAAAAGCTTGGATGCATGAAACCTTTGTCCAACGACTACTGAAGTTGGTTAGATAGTTCCTGCATTTCGGATGGTTCCAAGCGATACGGAGTGCGGGCTACTGGAGCAGCTTCCGGGACAAGATCAATGCGAAACTCGACTTGTAGTGGCGGTGGAAGCCCTGGAAAATCTTCTGGAAAGACTTCGGGATAGTCTCTTACCACCGGTATGTCCACGAGTTTCCAATCTTTAGCTTTCTGTTCAATGACATGTGCCAAGAATGCGACACAACATTTCCTCAAACATTTTTGTGCCTTGATGCAGGATATGATTCGAAGAGTAGATCCACCCTGGTCTCCTCGAATCGAGAGGGTTTCACCATTGGACAGGTGGATTCGAACCAATTTCTCATGACAGACGATCTCTGCACGATGTTTGGATAGCCAATGCATGCCAATGACAATGTCGAAACTACCCAGTCGAATAGGCAGCAAATCGATATGGAAATCGTGGTCGCCAAGTACCAGAACACAATCCCTAACAACTTCCTCAGACGAGAATAACTTACCATTGGCCAACTCTATGGTATAACGTGTTTCCAACTTACTAGATTCTATGCCAAGGGATTTCTTAAAGTTGGTGGACACAAAGCTAAAATCAGTGCCTGAATTAAATAGTACCGATGCAAAATGGTTGTTAAGGGGAAAGGTAGCCATAACCACGTTAGGATCATCTTGTGCTTCGTTGGCTCCCAGCATGAACGCTATACCACGGGCTTGATCCTTGGCCTTGGGACAGTCCTTTCGAAAATGTCCAGTCGCACCACATTCAAAACACTCATTTTTATCCGGTGGAGTGTTTGTGGCTTTGGCATTGCAGTTAGCGGTTGAATGACCACACCGGTTACAGTTCTTGCACAAGATGCTTTCACAGGTGCCCACGTGATGGTAGTTGCATTTGCTGCAGTAAGGGTGGGGCCCGTTGTATTCGGGTTTGGGCTCCTCAGCAGCAGTGGCAACAAAGACCTTCACGGCATCTTGTCGCTTGTGAGGGGAGTTCTTACCTTTCCTGGAGTCGGAATGTTTCTGTTTGTTCCCCGAACTCTCACTAGCAACTGCAACCTTTTGGTTCAGCAAACCCATGCGAACAACGTCGCCAGTCAGACTGTGAGCTAGAGTAGTAGCAGCCTAGATGGTGTAGGGTGCCGATGCAGTGACCATACTACGGATCTTTGGAGATAGACCCCAGATATACCGCTCGACTCTCTTGTATTCGGGCGGACCATGTGAGGGACAAGTCGAGAGAGTTCATGAAAATGAGTGGTATATGCAGTCACGTTGGCATCCACCATGGCAAGATTCCAGAATTCTACCTCCGGCTTCTATAGCTCACTCCTCGGGCAGTACTTTTCCATGAGCAGAGTTTTGAGATCGGCCCAAGCAAGATTGTATGCCGCATCTCTGCCCAGAGTCTGTACTTGTAGATTCCACCAGGTAAGGGCTTCATCCTGGAAAGTATAGGTGGAGTACTTAACCTTTTGGTCCTCCGAGCAAATACTTATGTCTAGGACTGACCCGGTCTTCTCAATCCAACGGACAATTCCTACAACACCTTCCGTACCACGACAATTCCATGGCTTACAGGCCATAAAAGTTTTGTACGAACATCCTCGCACAGGTTTTTCAACTTCTGTGTATACAATAGTGAGTATTATTATTAACACAATGATTTGCATAGAAGTATTAAGTAGAGAATTTAGACCAAAAATTCCTACCGTTATCCATATCGCTCCCCCGTTGACGACCAGTACCTCCAGAGCCTCCGCTAGAATCAGCTTGAGCAGCGTCATATCGAGCAATTGCCTCAGCAATTAATCTTGCTAGCTCAGCGGGCAAGATAGGCTCGCTAGTAGGGACAGGTCAGCGGGTCGGGTAACAACCGGAGTACGAGCAGGGAGGGCTATGACCATAGTCCGGCGCACTCTCTTACGGGGAGTATACCGCAGAAGAGTACTACCCGTACAGTCAAGGCGGAAGGTTGGGGCCTGGCTCGAGGTAGTAGGGATGGTGGAAGGAATCACCGGATGACGGATGTCCGGGTCAGCAAGTGGGATGTCATTATCGGTGTCATCATCCGAGGTGCGCCTAACTAGGGGTGTCGGGTCTATGTCCATCTCAGAATCAGAGATCTAACCTCCACCATGATGGGGGGAAGTCAGGAGTCTCATAAGGGACGGGGGCAGGCTAGGTATGTGGGAGATCCTCCTCGGGTGTGTCGTCAACCAAGTAGTCAGGCTTAGAGTCAGACAGTATGGTGAGGTCAACAGTAATGGCCATGGTCCTGTCATATGCATGTATGCAAATAAATAAACATGTATGTAAACAAAATAAACCACCATACCCATATATTGTTGTGGAGCAGCTTAAGATTTGAGAGGTGCATGACGAGGTAGTGTGGTACTTTGCGAAAACGTTTCGAAAATAGGTTTAGGTTATAGTTGACTCGAAAGAATCTTAGTTCGCTATAACCTTATGCTCTGATACCAATCTGTCACACCCCGCCAAGGCAGAAACACGGGAATGCGACCTCTAAAGATTTTCAAGCACAAGGTACAAGCAACACACAAAGATTTATTTAAAAGGTACCATCATAGGATGGTTATTGTCATAAAACATTATTAAGTAGAGAAACATTGTCTAGAAACAAGTGCATTGACTAAATTACCATGAACCATAATACTACTGAATAATAAAAATCCAACCCATGATGATACCACACAGTGCATGCTTGGACCCCTCTCTCAAATCCTTGCTACCCTCCATTAGTTACCTAAAAAACATGCATAAAAGATTTGTCAACAATAATGTTGATGAGTTCACAGGTTTGAGTGTAACAAGTAAAACAACTGTGTAATTCGTGTATGACCAATCATAGGCTAGCTAAGCAATGATTTCTGTGCAAACCATGAGTCTCGTAACCAAACCTCTGCACTGTGGTGCCTCGCGCATTGTACACTAAAGACAATGTATGTATAGTAGAATACTAACACTCTTTTGTATGTAACCGGTTAGAGCGACTAACCAAAAGTGGGGGTGTCAACCCAATTGATCTATTGAAGTGTTCCATGGCTTTTGATAGCAAATGGTTACAGTAAATGTTGTACGAGGACTAATGAGCTCATGAACCAAATGTCTGATGTTCCACATAGCAATCACGATAGAATGTAGACACACACTTGGAAATGATACTAGAGTTGAAGCATGTGTATGTTTGTGTGAGTAGGCATGGGTGTATGGTGATACAATGGTGATTTCGTGTGTGTCTGTATATGTGAGATCATAGTTTGTGACATTCCATGATAAGTTGCTTTGTTTATGGGTCCAAAACTTATCATATGTGTGAAGTCTTGTGAGTTAGTCGATATATACACATGTTAGTGATATCATGGTTGCACATTGTGTCTAGTTAATTTATTGAATAGCCTCTAGTTACCCTCTGATATAGGAATATCATTCCGGGATCCATAATGTCAATAATCGGATAGGTTCCATGTCATTTGATGATGATATCAACATATATTTTTTTTTATAGATACCGGGTTCATGAACACATGTTTATTAGATAACAACACATGGTGGTCCTTGTAAATACTTACAAGTGTTAGTGAGGATTTACCATGTGTTAGGGTGTGGTAACCCCATGAAGTGTTTGTTTGGTGATTGTCCGGGTGTTGTATGACTAAACAGGTGTTCCGTGTTGAGTTTTCTGATTAACTCTTGCTTCACTAGACTAGGGGATATCGTGTATGAAAAATGTTTAAATATGCACATATAATGACAATAATAGGTGAAATATATACGAATGTTGACCTGGATCGTTGACTGTTGTCAAACTAATGTCTACCATTTTATAGTTAATAAATTACCAACAAGAAATTTCTTACTAGACGCATCCTCTGCCATGTATTTGGCTTCAAGGGTATTCCATAATTCTTTTGCAGACTCTACGTTATGATAAACATCAAATAAGGAATCAGACATACCGTTAAGAATATGACCAAGACAAATGTAGTCTATGTTTTCCCAATTTGAACATGTTCTGGTTTGTTCTAGAGTTTCATTCTCAACAATCTCGGGACAAGGAAGGCTCAGAACATACACAACTTTCGTACTCGAGAGATAGAAGTGCATTTTCTTTTGCCAACATCGGAAATCCTGTCCAAAAAACTTGTCCAATTTCTTAAAGTTCTTTGTCATATCTCCGAAGGCACGTAATCACTTTTAGATTGAATTAATTTGACAGTTCAATCGGATACAATCAGAGATTGAGAATTTTCTGTATATGTATGTTTGAGCGAAGAACCAGAGAATATGACCAAGGAGATTATCAAATTCGTTAATAAATTTTTGGCCCATTAACCGCCTTTTAGGCATTTTAAAGGTATCACAATTGTCAGATTAGTCCTTCTATTTCCAAAAATTAATTTTCTGAGAGATTTTTACCATAGAAATTTTAATGGAAGGGACTCTGCCCCTTCGACCCTGCTCCCAGGGGCGCTGCCTCCGGACCCCAGGGACTTCGCCCATAAGTTCATAATAAATTCAAATAGGCGTGCACTCTACACCTCTAAACCTATATGAAGTCTTACTATAAAGATATTGGTCAAATAGTCAATACAATTACACTAAAATATCCAACATCCTCCATCATTACTCACACTAGGTTTCAACAACCCTTTCTCCAGTAACCAAATCTCATTATCAATCCAGCTTTCAAACACAGGTTTTCTTAAGGGTGTAAACGATGTGCAATGGCTTGAGCTACTCGGGATCCGATTGGTAAAAAGCTCGAATGAGCCAAGTCTTAACAAGCCTGAGCCCAAGCCTGAAACATGACTTGCTTAGTTATCAAGCCCATACTCGAGCTTTTCATACAAATACCGTTTTGCCTCATGAGTGTAAACGAGCCCATACAAAATTTATATTATTATTTTTATGTATAGTATACCTACGATTTAACATTGGCGAGCAAGCAATAGCCGAGCTTTAACCTTCTTTAAAATTGCTCTAAAATTATTTTGAGCCGAGCTCGAGCTCTTGGATTTTATTTTCGAGCCGAGCTCGAGCTCAAAATATTAGGCTCTAACCGAGCAAACTCAAGCTCGAGCTTCATAAAAGCATGACCAAGCATACTCGGGCCTAGTCGACTCGGGCTTGGCTCGACTCGGCTCGTTTTAACCCCTAGGTTTTCCTAGTTTTTTTTTTTTTAAAAACGGAAAACTTCTTTATAGCTATATATAAAGAGCCAGCAAGGAGCTGGAAAACTTCAAAACCCCAAACCGGGGAAGATACAACCGAACACAAAACTCCAACAGAAAACAAAAGAACAAAATTACACTAAATGGGCAACATCAAAGACAGACCATTGATCCCACGAGATAGCAGCTCCTTTCCGACGGTGCTTGATCCAAAGAAACGAGTCCTCCTTGATTTGATCTACCACACTTCTAACCGGGTGAAAAACACCTTCGAACACTTTAGCGTTTCGGACGAGCCAGATTTTCCATGCGGTAGCAATCAGCACCATGTTCACCATCTTCCTCCACCTAGCAGATCCTGGGGCCGTCATCAAGTAATCAACAAGGCGGGCAAGAGATGTCACGTCAGGGGGCCATCTAATTTTGAGCCAGATCACCATGTTCCACCAAATCGCTTTAGCCCATAAACACTTCACAAGGTTTTCCTAGTTTAAATATAATTGTGTAAAGACTATATTTAGAACGAGATACATTCATTAATACCTTTCTTTGACCATCATGCATTAATACCTTGCTTTCCCAAGACTAATTATATTACTACGTAAACTAGCGTTATAATAAAAATCGGTCATTAATAA
Source organism: Ambrosia trifida (assembly GCA_028751855.1). Lineage (NCBI taxonomy): Eukaryota > Viridiplantae > Streptophyta > Magnoliopsida > Asterales > Asteraceae > Ambrosia > Ambrosia trifida. Next base: position 13,563,996 of record CM054123.1, on the reverse strand, counting down.
TCTTTTCTCGTCCATTTTACTCACTAGTAATATAACCCTTTCCCGCAAAGATAAATTACCCATAATATAGTTTATTGCCTCATTATACAAATAACACAAGTCTTATTCTTCCAAACTGCTCTCGTAAAATTGGTCCAATTGGACCGGACACTCAGTCATCGAGTCAACTTCCAAGTTCCAACCTGTCCATTCCAAAATAGAAAAACGCCAGAATGATCACCTCCATTCCTAACTACATCGCATGTATGTAAAATCCCAAGAATTTCTTGTTGGAAGTTTAAAGTGGTGAATGGAATTTATTTATTAAAACTACTAATATTAAAGCTCTTCATATAATGAAACTTGATGACGTGGGTAGCCTAAAGCAAACATAAATATATAACATTACTAAACAAATGCTTAAAGGGTTGAAGCCTACAAGGCTTCGGACAACCAGAAGCATCCTAAGTCAAAAAGATGACTTGTCCCGTCATCTTTTTCATCGATCAGAACAGATAAGCTGATGGAGTAACATCAGCCAACAGACCGCAGGTCCATAGCAGCCACTTACCATTTGTGGGATGTCCTTTAGTTGCAACAAGGCTCAAGGCAAGATGCTTTCTCCTTATGGAGTCCCCCTTTCTCTATAAATCAGAAGCTGAATCCTCAGCTCTGATTACACCATCACAATCACTCTTACTCCACCTTTCTAATTCTTTTGGTCTTGCACGTGGAAGAATATTTCTCTCCACTCGGATCTCTAGAACTTCTATTTCTGGTTTCGAGTACATCTCAAACCAGAACCTTAAAGGATCTAAAACAAGAAAAATAACCTTGAGCCTCCTTCTACGTTTGCAACGTAGAAGGACACCACGACCTGCGTTAGGCAAAGTGTAACCCTTGAACCCTTGAACATCCCTTGTGACTCAGGACTATCGTTAGGCAGTTATTTGTTGTAGCAACAAGTTGGCGCCCACCGTGGGGCTACGCCATTGCCTTTACAAAAAACAGTTGTGTAGCTCCAACTCTCTCCATGTCTGACCCCGAGTCCCAAGAGGAAGTTAACCAGATCTCTCCAAGCACAGATCAGACTTCTCCAGCCAGATCTGTGTCTTTTTCCACTCCAGGAGGCACTCCAGCTCGAACTCAGTCCTCACCTGCACATCATGGGACAACAAGCTTACAGACTCCACCTCCCACTCGTTCAGGGGTGTTTTCTCCTCTCCCTGATCTTGCACAGACTCCCCAACGAATAGATCGTACCCCTGAAGGAGTGGAAAGAAACTTCCTGCAGCTTAGATCCCTTTTGAACCAGTATGTCATGAAGGAGAGAGATAAAGGAGTCCGCCTCCGTCTAGTCTATGGCGAGGAAGAAGAGGTGTCGCTTTCGCCGGGGCCTCCTCCTCCCCTAAGTGCCACCTACAGTCATAGACCACGACTCGGAAGCAGTGCCGCTGGCCCCAGCAACACACTCTCCACTTCTCAGCATGAAACAAGGTCCAGCCCCACCGCTTTCCCATTGTTTACCACCCAAGCTGCCACTACCGGCACACCACTTGGGCATGAAGTCACCCTGGATCAGCTTCTACAGTCACCAATATCCAGTGTCCCTCCACCGGCAGCCACTTCATGGGATCAGGCCATGGCTTCACTCCCCATGGCTAGGAATGCTTCCATGAGCATCCCCATGATGACTAGCAACGTGGCCACAACCGAAAACCTCCAAGGTTTTAACCTCATGCCCTACATGATATCACAAGTAATGGCTAACTTCCCCTGGCAGCAGCTCATCAGTCAAGCCATTGCTGCTCAACAAGGAACCACAGTCGGAATAACCAACAACAGGACAGAACAACCTGTCAACCCACCCTACAAGCCAAACAGCTTATCTTGCTTCTCACCGGAAATAGCAGATTATGACTTTCCTAACAAGCTAAAGATGCCAGCTCATATAAGAACATATGATGGTTCTGATGATCCAGAAGATCACCTTCAGATCTTCTCAGGGGCAGCTCGGATCGAAAAATGGGGCGATCCAGAGTGTTGTTTAATGTTTATGCAAACCCTCGTTGGATCCGCAAGAATCTGGTTCAATGGCTTGAAGGTTGGAAGCATCCAAACCTTTGATGAACTCGGCAAAGGATTCCTTGCCAACTTCTCACAACAGAGAAGATGTGTCAAGGATGCAACCGTCATCTTCCAGATAAAGCAAAAAGATGATGAAAGCCTGAAAAATTTCATTGAGAGGTATAAAAAAGAAGGACTTACCTACGTTGGTGCAGATGAAAAGATGAAGGTTGCAGGGTTCATGAACGCCATCAACTCAAAATACCTCACCAGGGAGTTTAACAAGAGTCTCCCCAAAACCCTTGAAGAGGCTTTGGAAAGAGCCGAAGCCCACATCAGAGGAGAAGAGGCTGTAGACATAAAGGAGCAAAGAAAGAGGGCTTCCAACTGGAGAAGCAACAGCCCTGCTCGGAAAAGAGGAAACTATGGCACCTACGACAACAGATCCAGGAGATCTGAGTCTCGAAGGTCGGAAAGCAGGAACCCTCCAAGCAAAGATAGAAACATAAATTTTACAGCCCTCTCCAAAACTCCTCAAGAAATTCTGGCCACGGAAGAAGTCAAACACACCTTTAGACCACCTCGTCCCTTGCCTAAAAGTAAAAGAAACGAAAACTCCAACCAGTATTGCGAGTTTCATGAAGAAAAGGGACACCACACCAACGACTGCTTCCAGCTTAAGAAGAGGATCGAAGAAGCAGTTAGATCTGGCGAACTGGCCCACTTGGTTAAAGGTGTCAAAGAAAACATAGCTGATGGCAAAAAGAAAGATGTTGCCATGGTGTTCGCTGAAAGTGAAGCACCAAGCAAACAACAGAGGTTGGAGGATTGGGAATGTCAAGGCATCTACTTCCCTTGTACCAAAGAAGAAAAACACTGTGATCCACTAGTCCTTGAAGCCTTCGTGGGTTCACGACAAACACAAAAAGCCTACATAGACACCGGAGCTGCTACTGAGATCATGTTTGCAAAATACTTCAACCTTCTAAGCCACGAAGAACGCTCCACGCTCAGGCCAGCCGAAGCTGCCATCAAGGGCATAGCAGATATCCCCATCAAACCCTTGGGCGAGATTGTACTCAATGTAACTTTCTCCGATGGGCAAATGCGAAGAACTGAACCACTGACATTCATTGTCTTAGATCTACCATCCAGTTACGATGTCATCATTGGTAGACCCGGTGTAGTAGCTTTCGATATGACCGTTTCCATCAGCCGGAAGAGTGCCAAGTTCCCCACCAAAGAAGGAGTAGGAACCTTCCAACCATCAGCCTCTGTGCTAACGGTTGTCGAAGAACAAAGCAAACTCGGTCTTAGCATCAATCATAAATATCCTGATCAAAGGATACGGGTAAACACAGCCCTTCCTAGGGAAATTCTCTCAAAGCTTGAAGCATTGCTAAAAAACAATGTAGATGTTTTCGCTTGGTGTCCCAGTGACATGACAGGGATCCCACGTGATGTTGCTGAACACGAACTCAAAGTTCCCCAAAACATTAAACCAATAGTACAAAAGAAAAGAAGCCTTGCACCAGAACGAAGCAGAGCAGCTTGCCATGAGGTTGACAAACTGGTCGAAGCAGGAATCCTCCGAGAGGTCAAATACCAGTCCTGGGTTGCAAACCCAGTGATGGTTAAGAAACCTGATGACTCATGGAGGATGTGCATAGACTTCAAAGACCTCAACAAGGCTTGCCCAAAGGATTGCTACCCTTTACCAGAGGTGGATTTGAAAGTTGACTCGCTGACAGGTTACCCTTGAACCTAAGAACAACTTTTAAAGTTACTCAACACCTCCCAAATTTATTTCTTTTTACATAGTGCATGCTTACAAGCTAACCCTTCGACAGGTTTCCCCTTCAAATGCTTTTTGGATGCCTATAAAGGTTATCACCAAATACAAATGAAGGAGGACGATGAAGAAAAGACTGCCTTCCATACGGACAAGGGTATCTTCTGCTATAAAAAGATGCCCTTCGGCTTAAAAAATGCAGGTGCCACCTATCAAAGGTTGGTTGACAAAGCCTTTGCCGAGCAAATTGGTAGGAACATGGAAGCATATGTGGATGATTTGGTTATCAAAAGCAAGACCGAGGAGGACATGCTCAATGATATACAAGAAACCTTCGACAATCTCAAGAAGATCAACATGAAACTAAATCCCATCAAGTGTTCCTTCGGTTTTGAAGAAGGGAAATTCTTGGGTCATGTTGTAGGAAAACAAAGCATAAAAGCCAACCCAAACAAGGTTCAAGCCATCCTCAAAATGAAGTCACCACAAACCAAGAAAGAAGTGGAAAGCTTGAACGGCAAGCTTGCCGCCTTGAAGCGTTTCGTGTCGAAACTTGCTGAGAAATCCCTTCCTTTCTTCAAGACCCTCAAAGGTTGTGCTGACAAGAAGAACTTCAGGTGGACAGAAGAAGCTGAATAAGCCTTCAACGCTATGAAACATTACTTGGCTTACCTTCCCACCATTGCAGCACCTGAAGCAGGGGAAACGATCTCTGTCTATCTTTCAGTCACTGAAGAAGCCTTCAGCGCTGTTCTCACTATCGATAGAGAAAAAGCCCAGGTACCCGTTTATTTCTTCAGTAAAACCTTAAAGTTAGCAGAGGTCAAGTACCCTCCTTTGGAAAAATTAGCCTTGGCCCTGGTACAAACGGCCAGGAGGCTTCGAAGGTACTTTCAAGCACATCCTATCCATGGTCTGATCTTGCTCATCTTCAGAATCCTCAATATCATCGCTAACTGTCACTGCTTCTGAAGGATCAGCAGGTTTAGCAGCCTTCAAAAGATGCCTGCTTGACCTCCTCGCTGAAGCCTTGGAAGAACTAGCTTTAGCAAAACCCTTAACATTAGGAACAGCAACATAGTTGGTCCCATCATACCTCCCTTTCTGATATTTGGTCAGTGCATCTTCCCCATCTGCTGCTTCAGCATCAGAAAATACAACACCCGAAGCATCATCACCTTTGATAAAGTCAAGAGCCGACATAACTGCAAAAAACAGAACACATAAGGAAAAAACAGAGAAAGCAAAAGAAATCAACAATAAACAAAATTCATACCCTGACCATCCTTCATCACAACAGGATCTCTACCCGGCTTGTCCCAATGAGTGCTAACACCAGATAATACTAAGAAGGGTTCAGCAAATGGACGAAGCCTTGAAGGCCAGGTCCTAAGAGTCGTTAGGAAGACATCGTCTAGTTCAGACTCTGAGGGTTCCCCTTCATTAAGAACAACCTCAGGATGCCTCCACACAGGCTTAAAAGGGAAAATAGAATCAGACACCCAAAAGAACCAATTCTTCCATTGACCAACCGTCGTAACATGGGAAGAAAGAAGGTTAGTCTCCAATGATGACCCCTCGAAGGTGAACCAGTCACCATTCTTGGCAAGACGAAAAAATCGTCTGAACATCAATAGAGTAGGATCATAACCTAGGGCTCTACAAAGGCATTCAAAGTGTAAAACACGGCCAACACCATGTGGGTGGATCTGACCAAGGGAAACCCTATAATACTCAAGAACATTCAACAAAAATACAGAAAAAGGATAACGAAGGTTTGCAAATTCAAAATGACGACAGTACAAAGCGATGGAACCAGACGGACACTCGGAAACAGAGAGTTTTTTACCAGGAGCCACAGGTTTGAATGACAAGTCAATACCCCATTCGGCACAAAACGATTCTACCTCTTTCTGAGAAAGAGTTGAAAACGTAACGGCCATATCCTTTTTAGCACCCATTATGCTCAAAAGGATGATCAGTAAACAAAGCAAGAAAAAGAAAAACTAACCTGCTGTGGTGAAAAATCACGAAACCCTAAAGATGGATGAAGTATTTGAGAGGATGAAGATGAAGAAAAGAAAAAGGTAAAGTGAAAATGAAGTACAAAAAGGTTTTAAAAAGAAAAATCAAACGGTTATTTAATTCAAAAAAACCGTAATAATAATGGCATGCAGTAATTAGTCTGAGCAAACTGCCAGATGTCACATCAACAGTCCAATCAACATTGAAACTGCTGAGTAATAACCGCCTAAATCACAGCGAACCCCCGAACCTTTCAAGCAAAGGAAAAACTAGGAAAACAGTCAAAAGCTTTCAAGCTACCGCATCAAAACCTTCTGACTTGGGGGGCTGATGACGTGGGTAGCCTAAAGCAAACATAAATATATAACATTACTAAACAAATGCTTAAAGGGTTGAAGCCTACAAGGCTTCGGACAACCAGAAGCATCCTAAGTCAAAAAGATGACTTGTCCCGTCATCTTTTTCATCGATCAGAACAGATAAGCTGATGGAGTAACATCAGCCAACAGACCGCAGGTCCATAGCAGCCACTTACCATTTGTGGGATGTCCTTTAGTTGCAACAAGGCTCAAGGCAAGATGCTTTCTCCTTATGGAGTCCCCCTTTCTCTATAAATCAGAAGCTGAATCCTCAGCTCTGATTACACCATCACAATCACTCTTACTCCACCTTTCTAATTCTTTTGGTCTTGCACGTGGAAGAATATTTCTCTCCACTCGGATCTCTAGAACTTCTATTTCTGGTTTTGAGTACATCTCAAACCAGAACCTTAAAGGATCTAAAACAAGAAAAATAACCTTGAGCCTCCTTCTACGTTTGCAACGTAGAAGGACACCACGACCTGCGTTAGGCAAAGTGTAACCCTTGAACCCTTGAACCTCCCTTGTGACTCAGGACTATCGTTAGGCAGTTATTTGTTGTAGCAACAAAACTCTTGAGTAGAGTTCTTAATGCCATTTGATAAGGTTTTAGTAGAATTCTTAATGCCATTTGATGAGGTTTTATTAGAGTCTTAGTTAGAGTTTTAAGTCTCTAATTAAGTGACTAATAAGTGAAACCTTTGACCATCCTAACTCTTGTATAATTAGTAGGCTTTTTTTTTTTTTTTCTTGTAAAGTAACTTTCATTCAAAAACGCCACGAACGGTCCTCAAAGTAAGGACCCTCGGGCAACAAACGGATTACATCACATTCAAAAGATAAATACACCATTGTTTCCAATTGACATCTTTAATTCTAGTTCTATGTCGAAACCAAAAGAAGGATGTGAGTTTAATACATTCCAAAACTTCAACCGGTCTCGAGACTTATGGGAAAAAATTCTCTCTTTTCTTTCAATCCATATCATCCACTAGCTAGTAAAGATAATACCACGGAGAACAAACCTCTTCGCAACCGGTAAGGATTGAGTTTCATCAGCTCTCACAATATCATAACATCAAACGCAAACAGAGGGCTCAAACGACACCACGCACTAAGCCTACTCCAAATTTCTGAAGTGAAGATGCATCCTGTGAACAGATGTGTAGCTTTTTCTGTATCCGTTTAACATAAGACGCAATATAGCTGATGTAGGTGAACTCCGCTCTTCGTCAGCTCTATACATGTAGGAAGCCGATTACGTATTGCACGCCACACCATCACTTTACATTTAAGCGGAACCCAAACCTTCCGGTCTATGCTCGGATATGAGGACGAATAATAAGCCTTATACAAAATATTCTTGGCTGACCGAACAGAAAAAATGCTACTAGAGTCTCCTTTCCAGATCCACTTATCTTGACCACCCGGCCACTGAAACTCGAAAATATCCTCCAACAGCTGAAAAAATTCCGAAACCTCTTCTACCGAAGACGGTTTAGCCCTCCACCCCCAATGGGAAGTTAAAGTACCATTATCCCTCTTCAACCGACTGCTCACAGTAACCCATTTATTGGTTTCAAGTCTGAATAAGTTAGGATAGGTAGTCTTCAAAGGCTGTCCCCGTAGCCAAATATCACACCAAAATGAAATGGAAGCCCCATCACCCACAGACCCAACAAAATAACTTTGCGACGAGCATTTGTTTGGCAGTCTTTTATCTCCCACTTTAACTATATTTTTCCATGTTCTACCAGCCGAAGAGGAGCATGGTAGTGAATGCCATGTGCGAGACGACCCATTACAAGCTAAAATAATCTTTTTTCCAAAGAGTATTACTCTCTTTTTTAAAAAGCCAGGTCCATTTTAGAAGGAGAGCTTCATTCACATGTTGTAGATTAGAAACGCCTAGACCGCCATTCTCTTTAGACGTTGTAATGATTTCCCAAGCAACCCAAGCGATATTCCTTTCACTACTAGAACCGGCCCATAAGAAGCGTCTCATAATGGCTTCTATTTTCTGAAGTATCGATTTAGGGGCTTTGTACAACGATAAGTAGTAAATTGGCAAGCTTTCAAGCACCGATTTGATGAGAATAAGACGGCCGCCTATGGACAAACATCTCTCTTTCCAAGAAGCAAGCCTGTTTTTTATAACATCAATAACCGATTGCTAATTACAAACCCGAGACATGGAAGCACCCACTTGAATGCCAAGGTAAACAAACGGAAAAGGCCCCCTTCGACAACCCAAAACTTCCATCATCTCATCCACCTCTTCATCAACGGTACCGATCCCATAAAGATTAGACTTAGAGATATTAATACGGAGACCCGAAAAAGGTGGAATATGCGAAGAATCCTGGCCGTGCTTTGGAGGTTTGGTTTAGACCACTCCCCCAAAATTAGAGCATCATCTGCATAAAAACGGTGTGTGACGTCTGAATCAATATCTGGCAACCGAATCCCCCTAAGGTCCCCCAACTCTTTAGCTTTATTAAATAAACAAGACAACGCCTCCATGACAAAAAGAAATAGAAAAGGGGAAATAGGATCTCCCTAACACAACCCCTTTTCGCATTTAAATTCGAAAGTTGGAGAGCCGTTGACAAGAACTGAAGCTCTACTCGAAACAAGAATGCCTTTAATCCACATACACCAAATAGAGGGGAATCCCATTTGCTTCATAATTGACACTAGGAAATTCCAATTGACGTTATCGAATGCCTTCTCAAAATCGATCTTTAAAATGAAAGCCTGTCTCCGTTTTTTCTTAAGTCGGTCGATAAGTTTTTTTACCACAAGAGGGCCGTCAAGGATAAAGCGGTCAGGGATAAAGGCCGATTGGGATTCAGAAATAACCTTCCCCATAACCTTTATAAGACGATTTGCCAAGATTTTTGAAACAACCTTGCTAATCATCCCAATTAAAGTTATAGGTCTATAATCTCTAAGACCCAAAGGTGTTTTAACCTTAGGAATCAAAGTGATGAACGATGATGCGCAACCCGGGTTAATAACACCAGAATCGAAAAAATCTGTCAGAACACTGTAGAAATCATCCTCTAACAAATCCCAAAATCTTTTGACAAACCGGAAGTTGAACCCGTCCGGACCCGGAGCCTTATTCGAACCACACTCAAACGCCGCTTGCTTGATCTCTTCTTTAGAAAAAGGGGAGACTAGCATCTCCCTGTCAGCTTCTGAAATGGTCTTCAAACCTGGACAAAGAAGACTTGGCCAATTAGGAGAGGCTTCTTTAAAATGTCTTTGGAAAAATCCCAACACTTCTTTCTTAACCAAAGTGGGCTTAGATATCCACTCCCCATTAACTACCAACCTGGGAATCCCATTTCTAGCTTTTCTCCCGTTTACCACATTATGGAAAAAAGTTAGAATTTTCATCTCCCAAAGACGCCCACTTCACCCGAGATCTCTGTTTCAAGTCACGAGCCCTGTGGAGGTGAATTTCTTCTAAACATTTGGAACATTCCGACCAAACCCAAAACTCCTCTTCGTCTAGCTCTTTTTGTTCCATGAGCATTTCCATTCTTTCTTTGTCTTCACGCATGCTCAATTCTGTCTCTTTTTCAGCCATACTCCACTTTTTATACCATTCTGTAAGAAAACCCCCGTAACTTCTAAAGCTTGTACATCAAATTCAAATCGCTATGATCACTATCCGACCAACTAGCAAAAACCGAACGAATAATATCTTCACAATCAGGTTTCTCCAACCATGAGTCAAACCAACGAAAGGGTTTAGCCACAAAGTTATTGTCAACCATAGAAAAAATAATTGGCGAATGATCCGAAAGGTCTTTTTTCAGAGCTCTAGCACAAACATTTGGCCATCTATTAAACACACCATCAAAAACAAGAAATCTGTCAATCCTGCTCAATTTACATTGACCTCTTCGAATAGTTAAACAGGTAAATCTCATGCCTTTCAATAGGTACTCTCGCAAACCCGCCTCTTCTATGAAATTATTAAAATCCCTAGCACACGCCGGGTCAAAGTTAGAGTCTTTTTCTTTCTTCTCGGTCATGAACAGTGTTAAAATCCCCAAAAAGAATCCACCACCCATCTTTATTCTGCATAAAATTAAGAATTCGCTCCCAAAGACTTCTCTTTTCCCCGTTATCCTGTGGCGCGTAAACATTAAGCATATTACTATACCACCCGAGTTTCCCACCCATCCGTAAGAATGCCCGAAACACACAGGAAGTTGTTATCTTTGAAAACAGTGTCTTTAGTAAATATTTTTGGGCCCCAAATACTTACTATACCACCCGAGTTTCCCACTGCATCAACATACTCAAATTCTGCTCCAACCCCCCCCCCCCCCCAATAATTCGAAATAATCCCAGAATTCATATTACAGAACATAGATTCTTGCAAACCCAAAAAGGAGACTCCATTATCGGCTTTAATTTTATTAATCCACCCCGCTTTACCGGAACCCCAAATCCCCCCAATGTTAATTGACAAACAATTCATTGCTTACCCAATTGTAATCCTTCTTGAATAACCGAATCACGCACCAAATCTTCACAGGTATTGAGATTCGCTCCCAAGACAATAGTGTGTAAGACTTCTTGGCTTTGAAGAAGTTCGATATCTTCAGTAATCGGACCAGGGGTATCGGAGTGACTGGGAGATTAATCTCTTGATGAGCATATTCGCCTTCCTTTGTACAACTTCTAGGATGCTCCTCAGGTTGAAAGTTAAGGTCAATATTATTTTGAACATCATCGACGTGCTGGTTTATAGGCCCATCCCCCACTTTCTCCAATTCAGTGTTATTCAGACCCAACAATTCATCTAGCCGAAAAATGTCATCATTCTTGGCCCGTTTAGAGATTTTCATACTTTCCTAGCTGCTTACATGCCCATAGCTGGGCCGGCCCACTTCCCCTTTTTTGAATTTTTTTTTTTTTGTTAATATGGTCAACCGACTTGACCCCATTATCCACAATACTCTCTTCAAAAACGAAATTCTCTCTAGGAATAAATTGTGCATTAACTCTATCCTCATTATTTGCTTCATCATTAAAGTTGATTGGTACCGGCTCATTAATGTCATTATTACTATGATTAGGAATCCCGGGGGTTTCGGTCAACATTTGGTCGAATTACACATTAACTCCTCCTCCAGCGACGTTGTTCTCCATCTCCGGTGTCATTATACCGTCCGAAACATCTTCGTTAATGTCCACATCATTTGAACATCCCAAATCACTAGGATCCAAGAATTCAGGAATCCAATTGCCATTCTCCTCCGACACCCACACACAGAATTTACGGTCTTTCAACTTGAGAATGATCTCTTCCGAGACCCGTCTTCATTCCCTTACCAACACACCCACATAAGCGTTGGATAAATCAATGTCCAACTCTGACCGAGATGCTTTGTGAACAACCCTTCCAAACAGCCCTCCAACTGAATCAATGACGCTGTTAGACATGACGTGCAAAGGTATCCCTTGAATTTTTAGCCAAGCGAGTCTTTCGAAGCCCAGAACTTGACCCTCCCATAATGCAATCATCAATATTTTGTCCGGAAACCTCACAGCATCTTCCTTGAACTTAATAGCCGATTCAGTTTCACTAAAAGTGATCAAAACATCTAAGCCACCAATATACTGAATCCTTTCTTCTATAAAACCCATGACTTTCAAAAGGACTCTAATATTCTTCAAGGCAATAAAATCAACCAATCTTACTGCAACCGCAAGACCATGCACTGAATCAAACTCGCTAATGTTAGGCCCCACGTTGATGGTTTTAACCACTAACATGTTATTAAACGAACGATCACCACCTTCTGGCGTCCCAAACTTCGAGTCCATGTTACCTTCTTCATGAGCCGGTGCAGTGTTTCTAGGAACATACTTCGAAGATCTATCCTTCCTGTGGCTATTGATGTCACCATCTTCTAACTTAAAACGGGCTATATTGAACCATAACTTGTGTTCCCCTATGCGAATGCTTTTCAAATTCCGTAGCAGCTCATCTTTATCTTTAACATCCAGCATCGATAAAAAACCAAATCGATTACCTCCTTTGTCTCTTTTCCTTTCTATGTAAAGATCGTATATCTGACCGAATGGACGAACGTGCATAGCCAGATCAGCTCCACTGCACCCCTCTGGAAGATTAGTAACAAAGATCTTTAAAATCCTACGTTGAATGTTCTCCGGAATAGGTTTCCGGCGATCCATTCTTGTTGGTTATTACAAAAAAAATATATATATATCAAGAGACTATATAATTAGTAGGCTATGTGCCTTATTTGATAGTAGAAGGAATATACATGGGAAAATACACTAGAAAACTATTGAAACACACATATACTCAAAAGTAGCAACCATGTTCTGGTTTCTTTTCACCTAGGTGAGAGAGAAGTGGGGTCGCTTCGAAGGGTATTTTTGGGGCACAATACTTAATAGCTCTTGCAGAACCAGGCACGTGTCCATGACCATAACGGACACAACAATGAGGACTTGACGTTGTCAGGGAGAGTCTTGTGTGAAGTGTAGTGTCGTCCACACAAACGGCACACGAGTTCAAAGACATCGTGTTCTACTCAGAGCCAGTGTTCAAAGGGTCACACCTACCTATCGTATGCAAAACTCAACTGATGAAATTTAATTAGAATGAGGTTGTTTCTGTATGACTCCCATTCATGTGGGGGTATGTTGGAAATTTTGTGTGTTTTGATCAATCTCCATTCATCTGTGGGATTGTTGGAAGTTTAAAGTGGTGAATGGAATTTATTTATTAAAACTACTAATATTAAAACTCTTCATATGGTGAAACTCTTGAGTAGGGTTCTTAATGCCATTTGATGAGATTTTAGTAGAATTCTTAATGCCATTTGATGAGGTTTTATTAGAGTCTTAATTATAGTTTTAAGTCTCTAATTAAGTGACTAATAAGTAAAACCTTTGACCATCCTAACTCTTGTATAATTAGTAGGCTATGTGCCTTATTTGATAGAAGAAGGAATATACATGGGAAAAATACACCAGAAAACTATTGCAACACACATATACTCAAAAGTAGTAACCATGTTCCGGGTTCTTTTCAGGCAAGTGGGATAGTCCGCGGTGCACCGCGCCGCACTGTTGAACTGGTGTACCCTGGGAACAGACGATGAATCTATTTAAGGGAATTGTGTCAAACACAAGCCCGGTTCCTTTTTCAAAATTCTATGATTTCATTTTCTTTTAGATTTTGTTGCAGCAAGAACAGAGATTCTGATACATGTGAGCTTCATGTAACAAAGATGTGCGGCGATTACAATGTAAGTTTTCTAACAAACTTAAACAGATTAGTAAACAAACTTTCGTGTTCTTCCTAAGGAGTTTGGGTTCACGAAAGTTTGTAAGTGTTTTCTTTTGGTACATCAAATTGGATTACATTCATGATGGGAATGCAATCTTTAATCCGAAAGACTGTTTTTCAAAACGAATTTTTGATTCAATTTTCGGATTCATGGGTTTTTGGGTTGTGTTTAGTTAAAACGATATATTAACATTTTAACATGTGTTTAGAAAAGACATAATTTTGAAAACCCATGTAAACTTGGTTGATCACGTTTTCTTTCTAATAAGCGTTTTAGAAAGATATTTTTTAAAGTATTTGAAGTGTTTACATTTTCTAATAAGAGTATTGGAAAATAATGGGTTTCAAAATATAAGGTTTTGAAACATGTATTTTCTAACAAGCGTGTTAGAATCGACGACGTTGAAAGAATAACGTGTCATGAAACATTTCTAATAAGCGTATTAGAAATTATTATTTACAAAATCGTAAGTTTAATTTGTAAACTTATATATATTGATTTCTCTAACGGGCGTGTTAGAAATTGATGATTTTGTAAAGACAAAATAAGATGTTTATATTTTCTAACAAGTGTGTTAGAAAAGATTATTGTACAAAATACAAACGTGTTGGAATTTTTTATTTTGGAAAATTTTGTGAAAATAAAAAAGTTATAAACTTATTTTGTTTTATTGAAGGTTTTAGTAAGAATACTGATTAAAACTCCAAAGTTGAAACTTAAAAATAATAAGAATAACATAAAGTTGGGTCAAATATTCTTAAAGGTTTTAATGGGGTGTTTCAACTCATGGGTTTATGGAGAATTGGGTGTTTCAACCTTTTAAACATTAAACCAGTTTAGTTAAATTTGACGGTTTCTAACGAGTGAGTTTGAAACGGGTATATTTTGGAAAATCCAAAGTTAATACCATTTATGTAGATGGTCTAATTTTCTAACGAGGATGTTAGAAACGGTTTATTTTATATAAACCAACAAGTTCTAAAACGATTGTCATAATCGTGTATTTCTAACAAGCAGGTTAAAAAACGGTTGAGAATATAAACCAATGACATTTAAAATGATTTTGGTAATCGTTTATTTCTAATGGGTGTGTTAGAAAAAAGGTTTATTTGATATAACCAAACTATATATGATGAAACGTGTAATCGTTTGTAGTCTAACAAGTATATTAGAAATGGTCAATTTTGAAACCGTATATGTTTATATGGTACACGTATAGCTTCTAATGAGCGAACTAGAAACGGTTAATCATGAAAACCATATACTCTAACAAGTGAGTTAGGAATGGTTTAAATAATAAAACTATATTAGAGTTTATGGTTTTGATGTGTAATCAAAACATAAATATGTATAGTTTATGGAAAATACTTGTAAAAGTAGAAATGCTTTGTATTAATAAACATGTCTTTTACGAATTATATATGGTTTGATACTTGTATGAGAAGGATGATGACTTGAACCATATAATAGTCCAGAGAGACTATTTAGTGTAAAACAACTTGATGTTGTTTTGGACATATTTACTTGTTCGACTACTTGCGAGTAGTTAAGTATAAACAACTTTGTTGTTTTGAACAGTGTATTGAGGGAGTACCTCAAAACATGCCACGAGATGATATAATTGCTATTATTTCGTAGAACGATAAAGTGTTGAAGAGAATAACACTTTGAGATTTGATATTTATATATCCTTATATGAATCCGTTTAAATATATATATGTTATATATATTTTGGATTATATTGAAATTATAATTTGGTAAATTATAATTATTAATTGGAATCTTAATGTGGTGAATAAAGAGTAAACTCGTGGGTAGAGTTTCATGTTTTCTAATTAAAGTTTTTATGTTACTTTATTAGAGCTTTTTATGTCAATTTATTAGAGCCTTTATTTATAAAATTAAGTCTCTAATTAAGTGACTAAGAAGATAAACTCTTCATCCATCCTCATTGAGATAATCATGATCAACGTGACAAGTGTATTGAAATTTAAAGCACGAAAACAAGATATGTCATCTAATGTTCAGAGCATTTACGTAGAAATGCAAAAATGTAGTTTTGATGACTAGAACATATGATAGAAATATATGTTATTATTCATAAGTCTTTGATAAATATTGCGAGATTTATTATAAAAGACTTAGAATAGTGATCACTACAAACCATCAATGTTGGTTGAATTATATGAAGGATTCGTGATATATTTTGGGAGAGTTACCCAATAAATAGTTTCAACAAAATATATACATATCACTTAGGCGTATGTGAATGTCATGTCGTTGAGTGTCAATCTAATTGACTTGTTGATGATGAATATGTTCATCAAAGTGACATATATTAAGACTTATGTTTAAGTCCTAAAGAGTCAATGGTGAAGCCTTGAAGATTAAAGGCAAACGAGTCTTGATCCTAATGGATGGAATTAATTATAGTTTTGAAGCATTCTTAAAACCGAGGTTTTAGAATGGTAAACAAAATCTCATTTTGTGTCTAAATTAAGATGTGAATGTTAGGAAGAGATAGTGAGTTATCTCTTAAGGCTGTGAAGAATCAGAATGGGGCATCTATTGTTCACATGCGAAGTATTCGTAGTCTAAAGCATGCTAGACTAATACTTGTTAATTTAAATGCTCCACGGAGAATAAATTAACTTTGAACATTCAAACATATGTGACAACATAAGAATGAATTTTGTGAAAGCAAATATATATTTCATTAAAAAAAGAATGACTAGAAAGGACCGAATAAATAGTTCATTGGTTATGATACTATTTAGCTTAATATGAGGAGAGCTCATATAGCTCAGAAAACGGTTCATGTGAGAAATATGGGTTGAGTAATATAATGGATGACCTCAATAACACAAAGATATAAATAGTCGTTATCTTATCACGGGTGTCTAATGTCATCATGAATGATATTACTCGAACTTAATCAAAGTGCAAGCAATGTGGTGGGGAAGAGCCATTTAAGAAACAATCCGTAGGGATGTAAAAATGATACTTGAGAAGTTTTCAAACTACATATGAAAGGAAGAAACTTTCATCACCCCCATTTGGTAGTTATCTAATAACACTTAAGTGTGGAGGTGACTTGCATTTGAAAATAGAAGGTTTGATATGAACAGATGTGATTTTGGGAAGTACAAATCACACGAACCTAGAATAGACTTGTTATAAGTCACTCCTATTATGTGGACAAAATTCTTGAGAAGTTCAATGGAAATGACTCTAATGTGGCTAGAACTTTTATTGACACGAGTCAACGTCTAGCTAAGAATCAAAGTGAGCCTGTTAACCAATTAGAGTACTCAAGAATTATTGGCAGCTTGATGTATCTGATGAGTTGTATCAGACCAGACTTAGCAAGCAAGCTAAGTAGATACACGAGCAACCTAAGCTCAATTCATTGGAATTACGTGACACGGTTGCTTTGGTAATTAGGATACATACGAGACGACGGGTTGCAATATAAAAGATATCCAGCAGTTGTTGAAGATTACTATGATGCGAATTGGATATCTGACATGAATGATTCCAAGGCAACGAGTGGGTATTTGTTCACACTTGGAGGTGCCACGATAACATGGAAATTATCTAAGCAAATGGTTATTGCTAGATCCATGATGGAATCAAAATTCATCACTTTAGAGGATGAATAGGCAGAATGGCTACGTCAATTTGTTAAGAATATACCTAGGTGGCCGAAGCCGGCATTGGCCTAATGTATATGTTGTGATAGTCAATCGGTAATTGGCAGAGCTCATATCACAATGTGTATTAGTAAGAACAGATATATAAGACGTAGGCATAATACAGTACGAAAACTAATCTCTACAGGAGTTATCACTGTTGACTATGTGAAGTCAAATGATATCATCGCGGATCCGCTAACAAAAGGCTTAAGCAAAGAGTTAGTTCAGAAGTCGTCAATGGGTATGGGACTAAAGCCCATGAAAGGCTAAGTTTATGCGAAGGAAACCTAACTCAGCTGACTAGAGATCCCAAGATCTAAGTTCAATAGGACAACCTAATTGTATGAACTGGCGAAGGTCACTGTGGGGGAGAGTTGGTGGAAACCCCGCATTTTGAAAAAGGGAGCTTACTATAAATTTAATAAGCTTCCTAGTCCATTCCTAAAAAGTGACAAGGTTGAGGTTAAGCTTATGGCTTTTAATGATTTGACTGAGGTAACCAGTCCCAATAGATCACCTAGGTGCGAGAGAAGTGGGGTCGCTTCGAAGGGTATTGTTGGGGCACAATACTTAATAGCTCTTGCAAAACCAGGCACGTGTCCATGACCATAACGGACACAACAATGAGGACTTGACGTTGTCAGGGAGAGTCTTATGTGAAGCGTATTGTCGTCCATACAAACGGCAGACGAGTTCAAAGACATCGCATTCTACTCAGAGCCAATGGGCTAAGTGCGTTTCATAAGCGAAGGTTCAAAGGGTCACACCTACCTATCGTATGCAAAACTCAACTGTTGAAATTTAATCAGAATGAGGTTGTTTCTGTATGACTCCCATTCATGTGGGGGTATGTTGGAAATTTTGTGTGTTTTGATCAATCTCCATTCATGTGAGGGATTGTTGGAAGTTTAAAGTGGTGAATGGAATTTATTTATTAAAACTACTAATATTAAAACTCTTCATATGGTGAAACTCTTGAGTAGAGTTCTTAATGCCATTTGATGAGGTTTTAGTAGAATTCTTAATGCCATTTGATGAGGTTTTATTAGAGTTTTAATTATAGTTTTAAGTCTCTAATAAGTGACTAATAAGTGAAACCTTTGACCATCCTAACTCTTGTATAATTAGTAGGCTATGTGCCTTATTTGATAGAAGAAGGAATATACATGGGAAAAATACACCAGAAAACTATTGCAACACACATATACTCAAAAGTAGCAACCATGTTCCGGTTTCTTTTCAGGCAAGTGGGATAGTCCGCGGTGCACCGCGCCGACCTGTTAAACTGGTGTACCCTGGGAACAGACGACGAATCTGCTTAAGGGAATTGTGTCAAACACAAGCCCGATTCCTTTTTCAAAATTCTATGATTTCATTTTCTTTTAGATTTTGCTGCAGCAAGTACAGAGATTCTGATACATGTGAGCTTCATGTAACAAAGGCGTGCGACGATTACAATGTAAGTTTTCTAACATTTCTCTGATATAAATTAAAGTTGTAATTGGTCTCAAAACAGAACAACAGTAGACAAAAATTATAAATAGGCTAAGCACCCAATCTGATTTTATTCAAGAAACTTATCACAAAACTTGAATTACAATTACCAATACCCATGATATGCACGAAAATATACGTATTATTTATATCAATATGAACCCACTTTTAAAATGGTTTTCTTGAAATTCATTTAAAATAAGCTTAAATTAGTTTTTTTTTTTATTTGTGAGGATAAATCAGGTCTATAGCATACAAACAAAGCTAAGCCGAGCGAAAAACAAGAAATTTATTTATGACTTGAAGGTGAGACACGCCCGTACCTCGCCAGACATGGGCCATGCCTCAACCACAAAACATGAAAAAAAAAAAAGAATATATTTTTAGCAGATTTGAAGAACAAGTGTGGCCCACAATGTGGATCACGCCGTGTGCCTCATGTCTAGCAACTATAAAAGGCCTTCTCCTTCACCATTTATATACTATGGGATTTGAATAGCTAAATACACCTATTAGACTATAATTAAAATTGTTCTATTAGACACCCACACCTAATGGATGGTAGATTTTTTTTGAAGGGCGAATTTCATTAAAAACCGGCATCTCCAAGGGGGAGATAACAAAAAACAAAACAACACTTTATATTACATCAAAAGAAAACGATTGCCAACCCTTCCAATCAATTCTAGCCCTTTTCCCTCTACTATTGAACCAAAGATAACTTAAAGATTTTATATCCGAAAGCACTTGAGACATGATCACATTTGCCGCTTTAAAAACTTTTTCGTTCCTCATCTTCCATATTCGCCAACAAGCTATCACAAAAATCCCCATAATTATATCTTTCTTGGCCGACGAGTACCCCAACTGATCCCTCGCATACTGCAGATCGTGAATTGAAAACAGAATAAGAGGAGGTATTCTGCACCAGGACGCAACACCACTCCAAACGGCTTCCGTCACTCGACAGCCAACAAACACGTGATCTACCGACTCTTCCGCTTCTTCACAAAAAACGCACATATTACTTCCAACATTTATATTTCTTTTGGATAACTCCACCTTCGTAGGAATCCGATTTAACCAAGCGCGCCACATAAACACATTGCATTTCGCCGGAACCCACTTACTCCATCGCATCACATTGGAAGTATCCACTTCACGGCTGCTATATATCCACTGCTTTATATATTTGATGCTAATAATTTTCAGGTTACAAGTGTTCCAATTCCACTCATCTTTCTCTATTGTCAAGACAACATTCGAAACCATTCGAGTACATAAAACGAGCTGCTGTAACTCTTGAACTGTACTTGGATATTGCCTCCACTCCCAAAGCATAGCGCCTGTGTAAATATATTGGCCAATCCTGTCTGCAACAGTGCACCATTTGTTTGTTTCCAACCGAAAGAGATCTGGGAATAAGAATCTAAGAGGTAACCGATCAATCCAAGGGTCGATCCAGAATCTCACTTCGATACCATTACCCACCTTGCCTTGAAACAACCCATTAAAAGCCGACCCATTAACAATCAACCTGGAACCACTTTTAACAATGATAGACCAAGTTCCCCTCACATTAGTATTACACGCCACCGATTGATACCTCCTAGATGAACCATGGATAGCATCAATCACTCTACGCCATATAGCCTTCGGCTCCAACCTATATCTCCAAAGCCATTTTAAAATTAACGCGTTATTCAAGTCTTCCAATCTAGATAACCCAAGGCCTCCTTTATCTTTCGGATTCGTAATCACTTCCCATCGAACCCAATGGATCTTGTTAATGTCTACATCCCCCCCCCCCCCCCCCATAGGAAATTCTTAATCAAAACCTTAAGCTTGTTTATAACCGCAACTGGTGCTTTAAATAAAGAAAAAAAGTAAGTCGGAATACTCTCTAAAACAGACTTTATAAGCACCAATCGGCCAGCCATAGAAAGAACCTTCGCCTTCCATTTTGAAAGCCTCTTCCTAAACACCTCCACCACTGGATCCCAACTAGCAATCATGTTTATATTTGCGCCCATTTGAATCCCCAAATACTTAAAAGGAAGCTCCCCCGGTGAACATCCTAAATCAAGGGCTTTATCACAAATATCACCCCCATTAATCCCAATTCCATATAGCGTGGATTTAGAGATGTTGATCTTTAAACCCGAGCATAAATGGAACATTCTCAAAATTCTCTTGAGCACCTTGAAATTATCCTCCGACCACTCTCCCATAATCATAGCGTCATCTGCAAAAAATAAATGAGTAACACAAGGACCATCATTAGGAAGCTTGATCCCTTTAAACATCCCGTCGTCCGAAGCCTTTTTAATAAGACCCGATAACGCTTCCATAGCAATAATAAATAAAAAAGGAGATATCGGGTCTCCTTGGCGCATGCCTTTTTCACAGTCAAACTCAAATGTTGGGGACCCGTTAACCAAAACAGACGATCTGGCTAAAGCCAAAATCCCAAGAATCCAATCACACCATCTTTCCGGAAAGCCCATCTGTCTCATCACCATTAACACAAACCCCCAATTAATGTTATCATAAGCCTTCTCAAAGTCTATTTTAAACATGAAAACGCTCTTCTTACGACTTCTCGCCCACGCCATCACCTCACTAACAACCAATGGCCCATCAAGAATATATCTACCCGAAACAAAAGCCGTTTGGGTTTCATTAATCAATTTATCCAAGACCCTTTTCAGTCTGCCTATTAAAATAATAGGCCTATATTCTCCCAACTCCACCGGATCTTGAACTTTTGGAATTACAGTAATGAAAGATGAACCCACACCACGCCTGATAAAAGCGTTAGAAAAGAAATCTTGAAAAATAAGATTAAAGTCCTGCACAAAAAAACCCCAATATTTTTTAATAAAACGGAAATTAAAACCGTCTGGACCCGAGGCTTTATCACTACCACAGCTGAATGCGGCATCTTTAATCTCAACTTCCGAAAATTGCATTATCAGCTCGTTAGCATCACTTGGCAGAATCTGTTTGAGACCATAACACCTGAGAAATGGCCTATCTTTCAACTCCTCAGCAAACTTGCTTCTAAAAAAGCGCAAAACTTCACATTTTATAATGTTTGGTCGAGTCTCCCACACCCCATTCACCATCAACCCCGGAATAGCATTTGAAGCTTTTCTACTATTAATACAACCATGAAAAAAAGCCGTATTTTCATCCCCTTCCTTAGCCCATTTCACCTGGGATTTTTGTTTTAAATCACGCGATCTCCAAAAATCCAACTCCTTTAATCTAACATTACCCTCTTCATACACCCATGATTCCTCCTCGTTTAACTCTCTATTTTCCATCAAGATTTGCAAATCATCAATTTCTTTCCTCACCTTCTTTTCCTCCTCTGTTTCGTTATTCTTAACCTGTTTTATCCACTTTTTTAATTCAACTTTAACATTCTTTAATTTTTTCATGAACCGTAAATCAGCATGTTCTACCATGCCCACCTCCCTCGCAACCGCAGTAGAGACAATCTCATCAATACCATCCCGAGATAACCAAGAATTGTAAAAACGAAATGGTTTCGATCCAAAACTCCGGGATACAACTTTAAGCAACAACGGAGCGTGATCGGAGTACTCGCGATGTAACACCCGGTACTCCGCATTAGGCCACTCCACCAATATATTTGGGGATATAAAAATACGATCAACGCGACTAAATTTCTCCCTGACACAATAAGTAAATTTTCGACCCCTTAGAACATGCTCACATAAACCCATATCATCTATGAATTCATTAAACTCACGAGCTGCCACCGCGTTGAATTTCGAGTTCTTCCTTTCCTCCTTATACCTCACACAATTGAAATCCCCTCCCATAATCATATACTCTTGAAACCCAATCGATACAGTCTTGATATCACCCCACACTCGCCTTTTATCTATAATCTTGTGAGGAATATAAACATTCCCACCAAAACATTCCTTCCCGTTTTCTTTCAGAGTACCCAATAACCCACCCGATCTACCGTTCGAAGGAACCCACTCAAACATGAATTCATTATTACCCCAAATCCTTCCCAAATTAACCCCATCTAAAGAAATAAGTTGAGTCTCTTGAATTAAAACCATACCTGCTTCATTATCCCTCCGCATATTTCGAATCCAGTCCCATTTATTATCATCCCCCAACCCACGAACATTAATAGAGATGACATTCATTGATTAACAACTTGAGAGCCTTCTTCCCTAACCACCGTCTGCTCAACTTCTTTTTGTGTCTCTAAGTTCAACTCAACAGTACCAGTGATTGCTACTTGTCTGTCCTCATTTTCGCCAGAAAGATCATCTCCAGAACACTTTCTATTCAAGTCAGGAGTACAATATACATCTTGGGCTATTTCCTTCTCCATATTGTCTTGGGCCGAATTACCATAAACTTTATAAATGAAGCGATCCAGATCGAATAGGTCCTCCCCACCTCTTGCCCTTTTTTTGGGCCTATCTTGGCCCACTGGGATACTGAAACATTTTTTCTAGCCTTTTTTCTATACCCTCTTGACTTTTTAAAATTCCCAATATTTAAATCACCCACTGAATGCACCTGACAAGTAGGAATGTTCTCCTATCCCACAACTGATTCCCCATTATTTTCGGATTTCTCATTAATATTATCGTTATGATTATAATTATAACTTTGACTATTATCATTATTTGACTTACTAAAAGAAAGGCTATCTTTATGACTATTATCATTAATGATATTATTATTTGAAATAATATTATTATCATTATGAGAAGGAATATTAGGTTGACCATATTCCTTGATTTTCGGATTTTCCAAAACTATCTCATCTTCCTCATCATCCCCATGCATGATGCCTTCTTCTTCCTCCACCATGAAAGCATCCTCAGAAACCTCGACTTCCAAAGACTGGTCATCGCCAATATCCATAAGACAATCCGGCACCCAATCCCCGGGATCTTCTTCAATCACCACCGGAAACACATTAGATCTCCAAGAAAGCTGAATATTATGATGAATCCTATGAACCGATTTACACAGGACAGCCAAAAGTACATACGACCAATCATCGCCATAACTAGGAATTGAGACTTGAACCACCTCGCCTGCAACCGATCCAATATCCTTAATGATCAAGTCTACCATCAAACACATCGGAATCCCGTATACTTTAAGGGTTTTTGGTTTCATACACCCCATGACATCATATTTTGGAGATGTGACATCACATTCTGGGGTATGTGGTGTATGATGTGGACCATGGTGTATGAATTCTAAATAGGGGGTGTATGATTCCTAAATACCATACTTTAATCCAAGCTAACCGTTCATACTCAATAATCTGACCCTCCCATTCTTCTAACGACATGAACACCTTCTCCCACACACTTTTCTTTAGTAAAAACCAATCTTTATCTTCAACAGACTCAAAGGTCACCAATACATTAAGTCCTCCCAGATACTTAATCATAACTCTTTTATTAAAACTTGAATCAAACCAAACTCTCAAGTTAGTAAGTGTTTTGAAATCAACAAGTCTCCCCAGTAACCCCTTGTCCTGCCCTTCAACACAACATGAGATATCATCCGGAACCTTGATCTCCACCAATTCATTGACTGGTTTCCAATCCTAACAACGTTTCCTTGAAGGATCTACCTCCCACATTGATTGTACTCGATTTCTGAACATCCACCGCAGGTTCTCCATCCATCTGAACATTATTCTCCACTGCTTGCTGTTGAACAGGTTGCCAAACTTTCTCAGACCTACCTTGTACCTTTGACCGATCCACAAACCTTGCCAATACTATGAAAAGTTTATATGAGCCGATCCACACGTCTTTCATATTGCTTTCAAGTCTCTCTGGATCGTGAACATTCCCATAAGATACAAAGCCGAACCTTTTCCCCAGTTTGTCATATTTTCTTGCGATGTATGTTCCTTGAATGTCTCCCAAACCCTTAAGAACTTGAACCAGATCTACCGACGAACATCTCGGTGGGAGATTAGAAACAAAAAACTTCGTGATCTGAACGTTTGATCGATTACCTTGTTGATTCCTATGTCTCCTGCCGTTCCTAATCGGAACATCATACCATTGACCTTCATTGTATCGTTCCCTTCCCGTCATCTCCGGAGCGTTTCTCTTGCTAATTTTAACTAATCCAAAATTGTTTAGGATGGTAGATAACCATATAACTGAGACAAGATAAATATAACTATTAATTAAATTGCTGGCACATTTAATAAACGATATTTATCCACTCCTTTGATCAATTCCTAATTCCCAACCGTGTATATGTTCTTGTGTTCGGATGGGCGCAAGGCAAGCATGCGTGTGTTGACCTGACTGGGGTATCCCCATTGGTGGGACTTCGGGATTCGGGTTTTGTGGCTGGGCAGGCAGTTTTGAAAACTGAGGGCAAAAAAGTGGATAAACATGAAGCGGCTTGTCTAGAGAACCAGCATGTGTTTGTGCCCTTCACTTTTGATACTTTTGGAGCGCTGGCCCCGCAAGCAATCAAGCTCCTCGATCGCGTGAAGAAAGTTATGCAAAGTAATTCCCCAGCCGCTAAGGGCCAATGTTTTATTTTCAATAGAGTAGGTTTTGCAATACAAAAAGGGATAGCGGCACAACTTGTGACCCGTTTACCTACGTATCACTTGTAATTGGCTGATAATTTTGCAATTGAATTTATGACTAATGTATTGTTATTTAGGTGAAATAGCAAACTTATATGCGATACCTATAAATTGGGTATGAGTTCTAGTGCTGTAGGAGGGTGTCATATAATTTTAAAAGAATGAACTTAAAGTTTGACTCGTTTTAAAAGAAAGATGTTATTGAGCCAAATGAGATGAACCAAGGGTGAGAACTCAATGCTGACTGCATATCATTATTATAATCAATTTACGAATTGGTCATGTTACTATCATTAAATTTTATTTCTATACCGGTGAGGGATCCTCTATTGTAGTAAATTTAATTTGTTTATAATTTAATTTGAGTCATGGTTATTGGTTTACGTGCAGAAGTATGGGTGATCCTCCAGATCTGTCTCCATGTGACACTAATATATTAATATGTGGATTCCATTTTAATTAGTCAAGGATCCCGCCTATAAAGTCAGCACAAGTACTTCGGATCTAAAAAGTAAAGAAACTAAAGTCAGCACAAGTACGTCGTTCTGCAATCCTTTATGACGTAATTGCATCCAGTATGAACATATTCTAACTAGGGCTGGTCACGAGCCGAGCCGATCCGATCGGAGCTTTGCTTGTGCTTGGCTCGTTTACAAATCGAACCGAGCGGAGCGGCTCATTTACAATCGAGCCGAAAACCGAGCGAGCATTTTTCAAGCGTGAATATTTCCAAGCGAGCGACGAGCGAGAATCGAGCACAAAGTAATTTGCACAACCATAAAATTAGGATGTTTCGTTTGCTGTTTTCATTGCCGGGTGACAACTAAGGCCGAACTATTCGATGATAGCACTAATTTTGAAATCCGAGTGTCCGAGGATGAGGCTTAGGTTGAGACTGGTGAGGCGATGAGCATAATGCAGAGAACAGTTGTTGCATTGTGACGTAGGGTGATATCAAGCGATGATTAGTGATGGACGACTAATAACATAGAGGAGTCAAGACTGTCACCTCATGACTTATGGTTTTACTATTAAACTTAGTGTTAATTTTTTTATTGTGTTAAGTGGGCTAGTTATATTTTGTTTGCATATATTTGAGCCAAATCCAATAGAATGTTATGTGTAAAGCTATAAATATATCTGTAATTTGTGTCTATATTTATAATTAATATATAATAAATAAATAAATAAAAATTTATTCGAGCCGAACCGAGCCGAGCGGACCTTTGCTCGTGCTTGGCTCGTTTACAAATCGAACCGAGCCGATCTGCTCATTTACAACCGAGCGAAAGATCGAGCGAGCGTTTTTCAAGCATTTTCCAAACGAGCCACGAGCGGCGAGCGATTTGAACAGCCCTAATTCTAACAAACAACTACCGATATATAAAAAAATTAAAAATAAATAAATAAATAAATAAACACCAATCCAAATGTGCATCGAAAAAAAGGTTTTTTATTGGTCTTTCACACTAGTCAGTAGATATCTATAATCTATATCTATAATACATTATAAATGAGGAGTGATAGCTAATATAGTCATTTTCATTTCTATATAAATTAAGAAGGAACATGTACAACATCTTAAAGCATGAAATTTGAGGGTATTATTGGCATAGTTGTGATAATTAAGACACTTAGAAGGGTAGATTAGTAAATTTAACATAAGCCAATACCTCATATCCTAAAATCTTATCCCAAATATGCCTTTATGTCAAACTTTTAAAACACAAAATACAACATAACATATGATACATCTTAAATGTGAGACTTTTCAACCCCTCATCTATATTATTATATATACTTCATTATAATTCTTGAATGCTAATAGTATTTTCATAACCCCAAACAAAATCTTAAAGATAATTTCATGCTTTGAAACATTGTTTTGTCCAAAAAATTTATGTCTTCATTAGATGAGAAGAGAAAAAAATCAATGAGAAATTAAGACGCTTGCAAGATATGGTTCCCGGATGCTACAAGGTATAAAGATATGAGTTAATCTTTATATACATATATACATTTTTTTCTACTTGTTCATATGTTCTTTGAAAATTACAAAAATTTGTCATCATAATATATTATTGTTTTGCTCCATTTAAATTTAGTTATTTGCTATAGACAATGGGAATGCAGTGATATTGGATGTAATAATCAACTATGTTGGATCGTTGCAGAATCAAATTGAGGTAATTTAATTGTGCAACTAACAATTAAAACAATAAACAAACAATATTCAGAGTTATTGATGAGAAAATATTTTTCAAAATTAATTATTACAGTTTTTTCTCTTCTTTGTGCATTTTTAGTTTTTCTCCATGAAGTTTTCAGAAGCTAGCATGTTCTATGACCTATTGACCTCAACTCTACTGAATTGGATGATATGGCCCCTATTATCACACCACGCCAATGGCGGAAACACGTGGCGCGACGCTCGAAAGCATATCAAAGTCAAGATTAACACAAACTATATTTAATTAGAAAAGATCATTATATTAAGATGTCGGGAAAGAGTACCTGGTTTCAAACATTACTTAAAACCACAAACATTAAGTTTTAAAGTGGGGTGTTTCCGTTTATGTCCCAACCCGATGGTAACAATAGATGAAACCCCCAACCAGTGTCCGACATCCCAAATTCCACCGTACTAGCCGCATACCTGTTCAGCACTTAGTTACCTGAAAGATATGTTTAAAAAGACGTCAATATATAAAATATTGGTGAGTTCACAGGTTTTAGTTTCGTAAATACGACATTTTTAGATCCTGTGCAAATCCAGCACATTTTTACATCCTGTGCAAATCCAGCACATTTTGTGGCCTTTGTATGGAGTAGCTAGCTCCTACAAATTATGATGATAAGCAATCCCCTGAGTCCCATAACCAAACCAAGACTAATAAATATGCCCCGCTCCAAGTCGTTTCTCGGAACCCAACGACTTAAGTTCAGAATACGTGCACCTCTTGTCTTTACCGGGTTGACGCTATCAACTAGAGGTGGGCCTCGTCAGGCACCAATAGTACTATCCAAATATTCCTTTGGTTTCATTTACCTGAATTAATGGTTACAGTAGCGAGGACCCAACCCCGAGTGGCGACCAAAAACTCAAGTACTCATCATGCCACTTACCACATTTTAACCTTTGAAAACATTTCAATATGTGATAACTTTTGACAAACATATCTTTCCCCCAGTTAAAACAGTAAAATGGGGCCGTGAAACTCACCTTAATTTCCATGCTTAGCTAGCAAATAAAACCCAAAGCTTTGACCGACTTCCTCGTGCCCTATTTACCAATAAAGGACACCTTAAAGTCTATCATATATAAGCCTAGCTTATTTTCCGGTTAAAAGATAGTTTATTCAACTATCTTGACTCGTGTGTACTAACCCGAGTCTTTAAGTGTTTTAACTCGACGAACCGATCGTGACTTATCATAATTCATAAGTTCACATACGACATAGTACCCAAGTCGCGCACCTGTTACTATTCGTGTGTAAACCATGTTGGACTACTACCATGAAACGCACAACTCATCCCGAGTAGTAGCTTGTCTCGTAAATCGAACAAGTGTAGTTGTCTTGTATGATTATTTTTGGACTATACACTTTGAAGAAACATAAGTATAATTATTGAGATTGACTAATAACATTTGTTATTTCGCTTCCCAAAATCCGAGTGTTTTAAGTGTTTCGAAGCATTACTTTCAACTAATTTTTCCAAATAAGTTAAGCGTCTACGTATTTCAAATCCGTATTATTTTTTTTGACAACGTTTTGGTTACCAAAAACCATTGAAGTTGGCACAATTGACGCTCGACAAAACTATATATTTGTTTTCAATTATTGTTCGGGATCGAGTATTATTGTTTCCAATAATCTTCGTCAAAACGTCAAGACTTTAAAATCACTTTTGTCCAACACGTGGGGAAGTTGTTTATAAAAATATACAACGATATCATCTTCGTTGCGCTTAAAATTTTATAAAATTTCGGCAGAGTTTCCTCTGTTTTCGTACAAACCAGACAACACAAGTTGTCTACAAACTTCCCAAAAATCAACACTCAGACACAAGACAACAATCATTTATCCGCAATTCCATTTTAGCGAGACATTTATGCGTTTCGACAGCTTATATATATATTAAACTTATTATATAATATATACGTGTATATATATATCTATATATATATAGTCCAACGAATTTAGTCCAACGTATGATGTTATTAGTTACGCTTTATATACAATGACAACTACTCGATTTATACATTTCATTTATTATCTTGTCGGTTCGTTTTGCGAATTAACACATTTGTCGCTTTCGTATTTATGCATTTATAAGTATACATATTTATAAATATAATCAAAATAAAGAATACGAAGTTAGTTTTACCAATCGTACGCGCGTCATGACACCGTCTTGAACGACGTGCTGACCAAAAGTTTGACCATCCTTGAGTGTGCGTTGACCAGTCCCGGACATCTCAAAAGATACCCGAGTTGACTCGGTTGACTGTTCGACCAAGTGGACCAGATCCAACGATAACCCAAGAATAAAACCCGTCAACACCACCCGGTACTACCATCGCGTCACCCGGTGCCTCCTCCTCCGGATCTGTCACCACCGTCACCTTGTACCACCAAAACAACCACTGGGAGCCACTACGAGACCACCCTTACCACCGTAGACAACCATCACCCTCGTCACAACCACCACCTCGTACACCCCCAACAACCGGACACCGCCACCATTCAACCCCATCTGCCTCGATACTCGAACCAGCCACCGTCTGCAGCCACTTAACCCGCCATAATCACCGTCGTACGCCTCCCAGACTGCAACAACTACCACAGCCAACAACCACCTCCAACCCTGACCCGATTAACCTTCACCTACCCTTTAACCATCAAAACCACCACCAAAAGCCATCCACCTCCCTCGTCCTCGTCTGAAACAACCACCATCTCCACCCGATCTCCCCTTTCTGGCTTAAAGCCTTACGCCTCCACCACCAAGCTGTGGTGGTGGCCGGCCGTTCCCTGGACAGAGGAGGAGAGAGAGGGGGGTCGCGATGAGAGGGAGAGAGAGTGTGTAGAGAGAGAGAGTTCTAGAGAGAGAGTAGAGAGAGAGGCAGAGGTGTGCGGCTGTTGCAAATGAAGAAGAAGAAGAAGGATCTGCCTTTATATACCTAGGGTTAGGGTTGGTGGGTTGTGTACCGCGTATCGAACCCGTTTAAACGTAAATCATCTCGGTTTGTTATTAGGCCCGACAATTAATTACAAAAACTAGTCGGTTTTATTCGAAATGAAAAACATAACTAAACCGAGCAATTTAAATGTTATTTTCGTAACCCGACGCGTGAAAACGGAACACGCGTTAAAATCGCGTTAATCGATCCGGTCGAGCTATACTTCGTTTAGGCGACCTGTTCACTTTCGAAACTAAATAAATGAAATTATTTATAATAAATAATTATTCCGAAAGTTCGATAACGGTTAAAACCACACGTTTTGATGTTCGAATCCCACGTCAGTTCCTCTCCGCGTTATCCAAAACGCTGCGTTTTAGACCGTTTACCACGCCGATTTCTCATTCGATCGCATCGATAGTAAATACATGTCGTATTTACATTTATTAGCCTTATGTTAGTCCACTTTGACAAATTTTCACTGATGTCAGTTCGTTACGTTAAATACGCGAAGTCCTTCTTTAAAGGCACCAAGACTTCAACGAACTTTCAAAAGGACATCGTAGGACTCATATTAGCTCAACTAACCATAATTAACCTTAAACCATGTTGATTATTTCTAAAACATGATTAGAATCACGTTAATCGTTGTACGAAATTTGCCGGTTGTCACATTCTCCCCCCGTTAAGAGAATTCCGTCCCGGAATTCAGTTCAAGTCATCCGATACATTAGTATCCTTGAACAGGGCGGGATGTTTGCAACTCACACGACTACCCCTTTCTTCGTGAACTCCAGTTCACGCTTAGCGTCCTAACGAACACAATGTCATGAGTCGGCTACCGCCGAGCTCTTAGGTATCGCAATCCGGCACAAATATCGGTTTTCCCGAAATAGTAGAGCTTTGCGTCAACCTGAATTCTGTCGGTCGAGGAATTGACAATGCTTCCTCAAGCCAGACTTGCGGGATTCATCAAGAGTCCCACTAAGCTCTTGCGATAGTTCGAGCTTGTTCGTTGCAAGGCCAATTTTAACCAATATCTCCGAGTCACTGGAGTACTAAGCGAAGTCACTCCGTTACAGTTTTCGTGCTTATCAACACCCTTTCAGAGTATAACGCTCAGCAAAGTCCTATACCGATTCGAAGTTCCTAAGGCCAACGCCTTGTCAATACAACTTCCTGATCGGTTTGGCCTCTTATTCAAGCAGATTTGAATCTACCAGATTCGTTGGTCATCTCTTGAACTCAAGCCAGGTCATGTGTATATCTCTATCTGTCATTCAATGTACTAGAGACGTACACGTATGCGCTCCCGAGGACTTCGAGCAGTACACCCCGAACACTAGGGTGTTAATTCCTATCACATAGGAAATTCTGGCGATAAAGTACGCGAATTTGATTTGCCACCGCCACTAATCGTATCACACAGGACACTTCCGTCTAGGACAATAATTCATTCGTTCGAGAGTGGTAATCCATACTCATCTTAAATTGAGTATCCCAGACTTGCGTTCAAGGTTTGGCACACCCTGAGGCAGGATAACTACTAGAATCCGATATTGTGAAAGTTGACACCTAGTGTCTAGCCACGACTCTCCAAGAGTATAGGTGGCTATCCATATGCCTCATATTATAACTGCAAACGAGTAGGGTATGAGAAGGTTCCAAACAGCAACCGATCATTACCTGTGTCCCATCACAGCCCCCGGACACTTCAGGCGACAAGACCATTAGGTTCGCTCGTTTAAATCTCCTAACCGGGTGATCTTACCAGATCACAAAGTAGTCGACATTCTCGAGGACGCTCCAGGTTGTTTATAGTAGCGGATGGTAATCCTGTGTCCTCACACGGACCGAAATCCACTATGCACCAACTTACAACCTTTTCGTATGAGCGATTGTGGTTAGTGGTACTAGGACGCCTAATATGGGCTGATGGAGGTCGAAAGTTTTGCGTCACTTTCACCCCTCAGTTCCCCAGACAGTAGACGGTGTATATTCAACATACGGCCGTACAATTCCACAATACACGAGAACTTAAGCCGACTTAAACACAAATGTCTAGAGGCTCACATCACCTCATCACATTGGTCAACATGGGGATGATGTATACGAATCGTCATAATATGGTTGCCGTAACAAACAGAGGATAGGGTCTCGACAACATCTCAACACGTTGGCTTTCCTCGAGACGGTAAGCAGAGCATTGGTAACTACCCAAAACAAGGGTACCCAGTGTTTGTCCTGCTATATGTGCCTCACGAGCACTGGTGTCCTATCGTTATTAGCAACCTAGTAAGTCAATTCTGAACAACACAGGACACTTTCCCTCGAATTGACTATCCGATCCTATGTGGTGATCTGAGTGAGAGGAGTCCTAAAACTGGAATCCCTCACTCGCCAAAGGTTCCACCTTCGGATCTTTCAAGTTAAGAGGTGAAATCGAGTCATAATGAATGCATTTGGCATAGATTTCACATTTGGGGCTTGGCAACTTCACACGCCAAAGCCGTCACTTGAAACAATCAAACGACCTAGATCACCCTACAAGAAGTAGTCTTGAGCCTTCCAATAAGGCATCCCATTCAACGACTCAGGTAGTCACACACATGGGTGCAACATGTAAGCTTTCGTGCTCATCTTGATTAGTCAGGTACTAACGCACTGACCAGGCAGCTCACATTACTATGGCGTCTCCAACAGCGTTTGTCAAGGACAAGGGATTTTGCTCTAGTACGAGCAATGCTACTGAAAGATAACTGGGAACACCCGTATCGACCCAAGGTCGAAAGGGTTCCACCATCCCCAGAATCTACGCAACGACACCAAGACAAGATAAACCTACCATTAGCAGGATAACATCAATCGAAGGGCTGAGTTGATCGAAGATCTCGTCACGGTAGGGTAGCACCCTTATAGAGTAGACAATGCTACATGCCCTTCTAGATTCAGGGTTTCATAAGACCTCCGAATCATGTACCAGGGACTCCACCAATGCACACGCTGCGGGTGGATCCACACTGGTATTCCCGTAGTCATCGGCACGACTCGTTGGCAGGTATGATGCCAAACGAATCCATTGGGATGAGCAATAATAAATTGAGTCTTTCAACTCTTACTAGTCCAAAGGTATGGGTCATAATATCGCTCACATTTACTCGATACCTTCAAGTTCGAGATGTATTTGAAATCCCTTATCACGAACCTCGCCTCGTCATGTGCGAATCATGGGATTTCCTCCCGACATGATTCGAGAGTGGTTAGTCGACCGAAATGCGCGTAAAAGGTTAAGGCTGGACTTGGCGTCACTGATGCCTTAGATGTTGAAGAGGTAATGCTCACGAGACTCGCGGGCATATAAAGAGGTCGACACATGATTTGGTCAATTACTCAAACTACGAGATTCGAACTTTAGAGAGATACATGTGCTAACACTAGGACTAGAGTGTCTTAGTATGACTACAGGAAAGTCCGTTAGACACCCGAATTCCCACATTATCGATGGCATCACTACACAACCATTCAGCAACATAACAACGGCTACGTGGGTTTGGGGTAATGTCTTTATCCCAAGGGAACCAAGAGTGAATCAAACGACAAGTTATCACATCATCAAGTCAATCCAACAATTGTAGCAATACGTTCACGGTGCAATACGATAGTAGAAATAACATGACATGACAACAACACATCCACGAACACATCAACAAGGGAAACTGCACAGGAACAACACGACGACAAAGAAGCATGACAACAAGGCAACACCGCAACGTGAACAACTCAACAACAGAGAAGCATGTCAACCAGGTAGTACCGCAACATGAACCGCATGATACAGAGAAACACGACAGCAAGGCTACTCCACTGCAGGAGCAGCACAACAACAGAAATGCACCGTCGTCAATGCAGCGCAACCACATGGATACGCAGTCGGTAAAACTGTGCAACTACAAGAATGCACAATCGCTAGGGGTAACGCCACAACATGAACTCAAGACAGCAGGATGACACACAACCTAGCGAGTCCACTATACCTAACTACAAGAAGCTCTATTACGG
Source organism: Ambrosia trifida (assembly GCA_028751855.1). NCBI lineage: Eukaryota > Viridiplantae > Streptophyta > Magnoliopsida > Asterales > Asteraceae > Ambrosia > Ambrosia trifida. Next base: position 13,529,346 of record CM054123.1, on the reverse strand, counting down.
TGAGCACGCACCCCGGTGCGTTTCAGCTCACTTAAGGTGACAGAATCCTTATTTGTATCCTCAGCCACAAACCTATACTCCATAGGCTCATTGGTAGGTACGATTAGGTCACCAAGGGCATCCGCCATCATAACAGAAATGGGAACGATGGGTTCCACATAATTTAGTAGACTTATCAGGCCGACATCGTCCTTAGGGAGAACGACTGTATGCTCGATATAAGCCACTCGAATAATAGCAACTGTATCATTGACAGACTTAACCCAAGCTTGAGAACCATTCTTGGCAGGAGCCAGGGAATGATAACGAGCGGTTCAACGAAAGCCTCAAAGGAAATGGAGTTAACAGCAACGAATTCCATCGTGACACAAACATGGTCATAGCGGCTTGGCAAGGGTCTTATAGATGCCTATGTCGATGACAGTGATCTTGGTAGGAGCCCTCGAACAACAGCAACATCAAACTTGACAAAAGCCTTAGAAACATCCTCAACACACTCAGTATGAGCTACACTCTCAGCAACGACGACATGATTCGCTTGGGCCATAGAACAATGATAGCAGCAACAACAGCAGGCTCAGCAGAAACCTTAGACCCGTCGTAGCTATTAGATGTGTGATAAATAGTATCCATAGGACCTAGGAACCAAGCTACATCTTCTCCAGTATCAAAAATATTGGTCACAATGAGAATAGTAGAGGTAGAAGGATCATGATTTATCGAGACACCACGATAAAATAAAAACGATACAGACTCTGGCAATTCAGCCGAGTCATTCTTCCCATTAGGGTCCTCTTGCATGTTATTTTGGCCCTAACACCGACAGTCATCAACTGATATGCCTCTCCGCCACCTAAGCGAGGTCAGCGAACTTTCTTCCTGATAGGCCACGCAGTGAGAGTTTCGAAATATGACAAGAGATTAGACAAGTCACATTGTCTATGACGAATGGATCTCGCAACCTTAGTTTATAAAACACCGTGACAAAGGGACGCAACGTCTCAATATCTATGGGGATTGATGGAAAACACTTCGCATCAATTGCCACCCCAAATAAACAACCAGTCTCGTCGTCCTGACGACTGTAGCGGACGTTCAACATTGCAACATGAGCAATGGAATTGCCGTCCCATGGGTAAGTTTTAGTTGCCAGAATAACGTGACCACTTCCAGTAGTTCGTTATTTGATTTTCGAGGGGAATTTCGATGTCAGCCAGAGAGTTCCGTGACACTTGACAATTTTGAGTCACACGCTTTACGATTTCGGCTCCCGAAATGTGGTTTCACTCCCCGAGTATTATGACGGATTCAGACGCAAAACGCACGTCGTGATCCTATATTCAATATATACGTATGTCTCCATATATATTAACTGACTTGGATAAAATTATCTCCGACTCGACTCACTTTACCATATAACTACTTTCCCATTAAGTAGTCATACTAGGATCTTGTCAGTCGAGATTTCATTTTTCCCTTAATCGACTCGACTCACCTTTCCATATATTTACTTTCCCATTAAATAAATATACTATGATCTTGTCGATTCGATATTACATTTTTCAACCATCAACTCGACTCACCTTACCGTATAATTATTTTCCCATTAAATAATTATACTAGGATCTTGTCGATTTGACTTTTCGTTTTACCACCATCGACTCGACTCACTTTACCGTATAATTATTTTCCCATTAAATAATTATACTAGGATCTTGTCGATTCGACACTACATTTTACAACCATCGACTCGACTCACTTTACCGTATAATTATTTTCCCATTAAATAATTATACTAGGGTCTTGTCGATTCGACATTGTATTTTACGACCATCGACTCGACTCACCTTACCGTATAATTATTTTCCCATTAAATAATTATACTAGGGTCTTGTCGATTCGACACTACATTTTACAACCATCGACTCGACTCACTTTACCGTATAATTATTTTCCCATTAAATAATTATACTAGGGTCTTGTCGATTCGACATTGTATTTTACGACCATCGACTCGACTCACTTTACCGTATAATTATTTTCCCATTAAATAACTATACTAGGGTCTTGTCGATTCGACATTTCGTTTTCAACACCCGACTCGGCTCACTTTACCATATATTTATTTTCCCATTAAATAAATATACTAGGATATTTCGTTTTCAACACCCGACTCGGCTCACTTTACCATATATTTATTTTCCCATTAAATAAATATACTAGGATCTTGCCGATTCGACATTATTGATTTAGACGGGGGCTATCATGCCTTCTAGATAAGATGATCAAGCCTATTAACTCAGCAAGGACGATTCTGCCCTCCAATAGGGGAAGGAACGCCTGACCCTCGAAGACAACTTGGGCATGTTGTTAGATCAAGAATGACTTACTCATAGTAATAATACAGCAGCACACGGGCCACTAGTCTCATCACTGATCCACACAGGGTCCCGTGCTCAAAACGCACTGGTTTTGCAGGGACGCACCCTCGGTCTTCACTGGGTTCCAGGTTTAGCATTCCACGCATCATACCGAGCATTCATCTCTTCGGTAGGCAGTGCATCCTCGTATGTCCGCCCCTCTGAAGAACTTTGTGTGGAGGCATTCAACTCCTATACAAGGAAGTTTTCGTCTCCTGTCCCTATCCGATGCGAGGGTTTTCGTCAGACTACTCATATGAAGTAGACGTTCGAGCTCTTCCGTGTTCGTACCTTAGAGGTAATGCTGAAGAAAGCTCATTCAGTTTGCGAGGGTCGAAATCAAGGGACATCAACAAAACCTCCCTTTTAACCCGTTGGCCAACCAAAAGCTAAGACTGAACCTAAAGAACAAGGATAGACAAGTCAAGGAGTGATCACCAACCCCAACCCTAGCGCCCACCAAGGTTACCGTGCACCACAAGTTATTATTACGTGTGCACCCGCAATGATAATCGGTGTTTCCAGGTAATTTTGGTGCCCGCTAGTTCCGAGCTTCCTGATCCAAAAACAAAGATTTCACACAATAAAGGACCTAGACTAGCTTTGCCTTCCCATCATCAGCAACACGACAACGTCCACTAGCACGATAAAGGTTAGCCCTTATTATCATCCCGTCCGCAGGTAAGCGGGTGAGTTCGTCGTAGACCACCGCTTGTCCTTCCCGCTTGTCGATGTCGGTAACCGATGCAAAAGTGCGGACTAAAGTGAAGTGTGAGACGATATCCTTACAGGCAAGCTATCTGTACTACTTATATGCATTAACTAGCACTAGTTAGAAAATCGGATCTCTACACAATTTAAACATTCATATCCTTATTTTCTAACATTTTATATATTGACACACATGGCTAGTCGGTCGGAATTTCCCCTTGTACAATCCATGTACAATTTTCTTTCTTTTCTAAAAATATTTCGTTGTGTTTTATTTTTGAAAACTCCGTTTTCGAGCCAAAACCGGTTATAGTCTAGATTTTTCAAAAATACTAGTTCGCTATAACCTTGGCTCTGATTCCACTTCTGTCACACCACGCCAATGGCGGAAACACGTGGCGTGACGCTCGAAAGCATATCAAAGTCAAGATTAACACAAACTATATTTAATTAGAAAAGATCATTATATTAAGATGTCGGGAAAGAGTACCTGGTTTCAAACATTACTTAAAACCACAAACATTAAGTTTTAAAGTGGGGTGTTTCCGTTTATGTCCCAACCCGATGGTAACAATAGATGAAACCCCCAACCAGTGTCCGACATCCCAAATTCCACCGTACTAGCCGCATACCTGTTCAGCACTTAGTTACCTGAAAGATATGTTTAAAAAGACGTCAATATATAAAATATTGGTGAGTTCATAGGTTTTAGTTTCGTAAATACGACATTTTTAGATCCTGTGCAAATCCAGCACATTTTTACATCCTGTGCAAATCCAGCACATTTTGTGGCCTTTGTATGGAGTAGCTAGCTCCTACAAATTATGATGATAAGCAATCCCCTGAGTCCCATAACCAAACCAAGACTAATAAATATGCCCCGCTCCAAGTCGTTTCTCGGAACCCAACGACTTAAGTTCAGAATACGTGCACCTCTTGTATTTACCGGGTTGACGCTATCAACCAGAGGTGGGCCTCGTCAGGCACCAATAGTACTATCCAAATATTCCTTTGGTTTCATTTACCTGAATTAATGGTTACAGTAGCGAGGACCCAACCCCGAGTGGCGACCAAAAACTCAAGTACTCATCATGCCACTTACCACATTTTAACCTTTGAAAACATTTCAATATGTGATAACTTTTGACAAACATATCTTTCCCCCAGTTAAAACAGTAAAATGGGGCCGTGAAACTCACCTTAATTTCCATGCTTAGCTAGCAAATAAAACCCAAAGCTTTGACTGACTTCCTCGTGCCCTATTTACCAATAAAGGACACCTTAAAGTCTATCATATATAAGCCTAGCTTATTTTCCGGTTAAAAGATAGTTTATTCAACTATCTTGACTCGTGTGTACTAACCCGAGTCTTTAAGTGTTTTAACTCGACGAACCGATCGTGACTTATCATAATTCATGAGTTCACATACGACATAGTACCCAAGTCGCGCACCTGTTACTATTCGTGTGTAAACCATGTTGGACTACTACCATGAAACGCACAACTCATCCCGAGTAGTAGCTTGTCTCGTAAATCGAACAAGTGTAGTTGTCTTGTATGATTATTTTTGGACTATACACTTTGAAGAAACATAAGTATAATTATTGAGATTGACTAATAACATTTGTTATTTCGCTTCCCAAAATCCGAGTGTTTTAAGTGTTTCGAAGCATTACTTTCAACTAATTTTTCCAAATAAGTTAAGCGTCTACGTATTTCAAATCCGTATTATTTTTTTTTGACAACGTTTTGGTTACCAAAAACCATTGAAGTTGGCACAATTGACGCTCGACAAAACTATATATTTGTTTTCAATTATTGTTCGGGATCGACTATTATTGTTTCCAATAATCTTCGTCAAAACGTCAAGACTTTAAAATCACTTTTGTCCAACACGTGGGGAAGTTGTTTATAAAAATATACAACGATATCATCTTCGTTGCGCTTAAAATTTTATAAAATTTCGGCAGAGTTTCCTCTGTTTTCGTACAAACCAGACAACACAAGTTGTCTACAAACTTCCCAAAAATCAACACTCAGACACAAGACAACAATCATTTATCCGCAATTCCAATTTAGCGAGACATTTATGCGTTTCGACAGCTTATATATATATTAAACTTATTATATAATATATACGTGTATATATATATCTATATATATATAGTCCAACGAATTTAGTCCAACGTATGATGTTATTAGTTACGCTTTATATACAATGACAACTACTCGATTTATACATTTCATTTATTATCTTGTCGGTTCGTTTTGCGAGTTAACACATTTGTCGCTTTCGTATTTATGCATTTATAAGTATACATATTTATAAATATAATCAAAATAAAGAATACGAAGTTAGTTTTACCAATCGTACGCGCGTCATGACACCGTCTTGAACGACGTGCTGACCAAAAGTTTGACCATCCTTGAGTGTGCGTTGACCAGTCCCGGACATCTCAAAAGATACCCGAGTTGACTCGGTTGACTATTCGACCAAGTGGACCAGATCCAACGATAACCCAAGAATAAAACCCGTCAACACCACCCGGTACTACCATCGCGTCACCCGGTGCCTCCTCCTCCGGATCTGTCACCACCGTCACCTTGTACCACCAAAACAACCACTGGGAGCCACTACGAGACCACCCTTACCACCGTAGACAACCATCACCCTCGTCACAACCACCACCTCGTACACCCCCAACAACCGGACACCGCCACCATTCAACCCCATCTGCCTCGATACTCGAACCAGCCACCGTCTGCAGCCACTTAACCCGCCATCATCACCGTCGTACGCCTCCCAGACTGCAACAACTACCACAGCCAACAACCACCTCCAACCCTGACCCGATTAACCTTCACCTACCTTTTAACCATCAAAACCACCACCAAAAGCCATCCACCTCCCTCGTCCTCGTCTGAAACAACCACCATCTCCACCCGATCTCCCCTTTCTGGCTTAAAAGCCTTACGCCGCCACCACCAAGCTGTGGTGGTGGCCGGCCGTTCCCTGGACAGAGGAGGAGAGAGAGAGGGGGTCGCGATGAGAGGGAGAGAGAGTGTGTAGAGAGAGAGAGTTCTAGAGAGAGAGAGTAGAGAGAGAGGCAGAGGTGTGCGGCTGTTGCAAATGAAGAAGAAGAAGAAGGATCTGCCTTTATATACCTAGGGTTAGGGTTGGTGGGTTGTGTACCGCGTATCGAACCCGTTTAAACGTAAATCATCTCGGTTTGTTATTAGGCCCGACAATTAATTACAAAAACTAGTCGGTTTTATTCGAAATGAAAAACATAACTAAACCGAGCAATTTAAATGTTATTTTCGTAACCCGACGCGTGAAAACGGAACACGCGTTAAAATCGCGTTAATCGATCCGGTCGAGCTATACTTCGTTTAGGCGACCTGTTCACTTTCGAAACTAAATAAATGAAATTATTTATAATAAATAATTATTCCGAAAGTTCGATAACGGTTAAAACCACACGTTTTGACGTTCGAATCCCACGTCAGTTCCTCTCCGCGTTATCCAAAACGCTGCGTTTTAGACCGTTTACCACGCCGATTTCTCATTCGATCGCATCGATAGTAAATACATGTCGTATTTACATTTATTAGCCTTATGTTAGTCCACTTTGACAAATTTTCACTGATGTCAGTTCGTTACGTTAAATACGCGAAGTCCTTCTTTAAAGGCACCAAGACTTCAACGAACTTTCAAAAGGACATCGTAGGACTCATATTAGCTCAACTAACCATAATTAACCTTAAACCATGTTGATTATTTCTAAAACATGATTAGAATCACGTTAATCGTTGTACGAAATTTGCCGGTTGTCACACCTATGAAGGTGACAGATGGCTTTCCTAACTATCCATTTTAAGAAGTTGTGTATCTTGAATATAACATTCTAGATTTGCTAATACGTTTCTAATATAATATAAATATTACTTCCACTTACTTCATAGGATGAAAACTGATGTTGCAGGGAACAAATGGACATGAAGGACAGATAATGGAGAGAATGGTTGGATAAGGGTATGGAGACTTTCCTCAATTTCAATCAATATGGTCTCCCTGAACGCCATGAAATAGATAACTCTATAAATCTATATATGCATGCTCAAATATAACTTTATACACAAACTATATTTGTTCTAAGACTTTTAAGGTATTTGTTAATCTATTTAATAGTTTAAGTTCTAATTCTAATTAATAAAATAAACTAAACACTAGTGTGACAACCGTCACCCTCATCTTTATCAACTTATCAATTTATAGTCCTTCGTATATTCAAAAGTTTCTAGTTTTAGTCCCTGTAGATTTTGTCGTTTTCAAATTTAATAAAAGAGTGAATTCAATATTTATCATTTTTTTTATGGAGCGTATCTACGTATATTGAAACATTTTCGAAATAGATTTTATAAAAAAAATATTAATTAAGTTTTAAAAGTTTAAAATTTATAAAGTTTACAAACATTTTAGTTAACTTAGTTTGACTATGTTAGAGTTTTTACAAAGGAAATTTAACCATGAGATAATAAAACTAACCTAGTAAAGTATAGGGGCCAATTGTGCTATTAATGAAAGTTAAAAAAAAAATGTCCAGCCTTGTCCCGCTTCTTTTTTTCTGTTCGGAACTATTCCGGCCACCGGAATATTTCCGGCCACCTCTTGAAACCGGCTTTTAACACTGGTTTAATTCCTTTTATGGGTTGTGAGTCGTTTCCAACTGTTTCAAACATTAAATCGTCCATTTATCAGTTTTAATCATTGGTTTAATCGGGTTTTAAAGCTTGTAACCGTCGAGTTATAACCATGACTTCTAACGCCGATTTTATCTAAGAACACTATAAATTAACCTTAGCATCATGTTTCTGCTCGACCACACCTTCTAAACCCACTAAAACATCGCTTAAACTGCTTCGGAATCCTCTGATTTTCGGCTTTAAAGGTCCGACCATGTTCACCTTGTTTTCGGGTGTAAACATCTTTGTGAGTCCCTTTCATCTTTGTCGTTTCAATTATTATCCTTTTCCGAGTTATAGCCCCTTATAACGGATGTGTAATTGTATCTGTATAGGTTTATTAGAATTAAGGGTTAGGGTTTGATGTTATTTGGGGAAGAAGATGATGATTTCATATAAGGTTAAAATATTTTCTTTTCAAATCAGATAACAAATGGCTAGGTTGGATCAGTGGTTGTATGTGTGTAAAGATACGGTGGGTGCCCGGGTTCGACTCCTCCTGGACGCGGATTCCTTTTTATTGAGTGATTTCTTTTCAATCTTCATATTGATAGTTTTTTTTTTTAAAATATATATATTATATATAGCATTGAAATATTCATAATAAATCCATCTTTTAGCCAAAAATTATGAAAATTTAGGTGTAGCTTCTTGACACCAAAAAGAAAATTACCACACTTTTACTTTCTGAAAAATGTCTTATTTTTATATTTTTATTGAATTTATTTGTTTTAATCGTATTTAATTGATTAAAAATTCATTTTTAATGATTTTGATCTCAAACTTTTTGGGAATTTATTTATAAATATTATAAACTGAAATAAAAATATTTGGTCCAGAAAACACTTATTTGTTTATTAAATTTCCTATTTTTAATCATTTAAACATGATTTAATCTCATTAAATCAGTTTTAAATATAAATAATTTTATAAAAATTATGGAAAAATTATTTTCATTGATTTACATCAGAAAGCATCCATTTTCAATAAAAATAGCATTTTTGGATCGTGTCTTGTATTATTAGTATTATTTATCAATTACGACATAATTAAACGGTTATTTATTTATACTATTACAACACCTATTTTATAAATATTTTTATAAAATAGAAATACTCTTATGGTTTAATGTCTTTATTATCTTTTGTTGGATCATTGTGTAACTCAAAAATTATTTATTTATATATTTATGATTATTGTATTTATTTACAATAACTAGTTAAAGTAATTAACTAAATTATGTTGTCTTAATTATTTAAACATATTTTTAACTAAATAATCAATTGGTAATAACTATATTACTTAAACCACATTTAGAAACTTTGGCATAATATTATTTGGATATACAACTTTTATATTAAAAACTCTATTTCCCCAAGTTGACTTAGCAAACCCTAATGCCTTAGACCCTAGTTACCTTAGACTTTTAGACACTTCCTTATTAGTATTCTTACACATTATAGGTTGAATTCCTCGGAATTCCCATTACTTAGCTCACGACCGCTTAAGTGGATTTTGATCGCTTTCGCAAACTGTGAGTATATCTTTCCCCTTTTTCATGCTTTACACCTTTGGGGTGACTCATGTACGCTTATTACTTCACTCACTTAATCATGGTTTATCATATATTCACAATCGCAATTATTGTATGTGTTTTACTTGTTGATTCGCTGATAGTGTGTACTTATGACCTTAATCATTAACCGCTGGGCGGCCTAGCATAGTAATAAATAGTACTTAATTATTGTTATGTGTGAACGATTATTCATCGCCTTCTATGAGCGAATACTATATATATGTGACTCTTGATTCATTGAACGAAAGGTTTGATTTTGGGTAGTATTTGTACATAGCTTGAACACTAAATTGTAGACAGTATAACACGTGAATTGCGAAACTTTTTTTTCTACTATATGTATTCAAACAGGGTATGCTCACCAATACATTTTCGTATTGACCAAATTATTTTGTACATGTTTCAGGTTGTTATAAGATGACTTTTAAGCTTTTGGAATCTTACTTAGATGTTGGATTTATTGTATTTCAGCATTAGTTGTCACTTTAGAATTTTTGTATTTTCGTTTCAATGTAATAAATTATTCAATTCAATGTATTCAAATTTACATTTCTAGTCCATGAGCTATTGAACAATCGTCACTACGTGACACCTCGATGTTTCCGCCATCGGTTGGGGTGTTACAGATTGGTATCAGAGCCATGGTTATAGGGAATTAGGTTATTAGAATGCCTTTTGGCCTAGTCTATAACTAAGCTTACTTTCACGAGTCCTCTCGTTTATATTTCTCTTATTTCCTATTATTTTCTTTCAAGATATTTTCGCTATGATTATTTCTCGTTATTCTTTCGGTATTTTGCTTGAAAAAGAAGACACTCGTATTTCACAAATGAAACGATATTACCAAGTTAGGAGTGACATCCATACCTTGGTGATTAGTTTCACTCCTCTATATGTTATTTATCTTAGGAATATATCTTTGAGATAGGAGTGACATCCACACCTTAAAGAGTATTTCCTTCAAAAAAAGAAACTTAACCACTAAGCTGGGAGTGATATCCTTAACTTAGTAATTGGTTTCATTCCACAATTGTTTTCAATTTTGAAATACATCTTTGAGTTAGGAGTGAAATCCATATCTCAAGGATCTATTTCTGCATCTCGTTTTAATCTCACTAAAGTTTTGAAATATACTAGTGATGGGGCACGTGCAATCTGGAAGGGTGAGCGCCTGTATGGGAACTCTCGGGATGAGCATTCACTTATAGGTTAAAGTACGCCTCTACAATTCACTAATAACATTTCAATTACTTTAGTTAGTCAAAGTTTCCTATGGAAACAATCTCAATGTTTTATGATATTGATATCTATGTTTTGTTCATCATTTGAAGACTCAAATGATAAATTATGAATTTTCTTAAATATTAGTAATCTATTACATACGTTAATTTTATCATTCACGTCATTTTAGATCTTGGTCTTTTAAAACACATTAAATTTACACATACTTTATGAAATGGTTTCATTTTGCATATTACAAACTTGTATTGCATATTTTAAAGGTCAAATGTAATTTTTTTTTTCATATGACGTATTCAATATATTTTTTTGGGAGAAACTTGCAAATACTAATATGCCTTATAACACTTTTCAACTCGACTTCTCGTAAACACATGAAAATACAAAGATTTTTTTTCAAATGAACCTGTTTTGAATCTAAAACACACTTCGACTTCTAAAAAGTTATCCTCGTGCATTACTACTATCCTTTCAACTATAACACAAAGTTTGAGCAAACTACGTTTTTGATAAACGAAAATTTATCTTATTACACTCGCACTCTTTCAATCGCAAAACTTTTGGTCTAACAAAATATTGTGTATATTCTATAAGAATGTTACTAATTGTCTTTTATCATATAGTGCATATATGTAAAACTAACTAAATTTAAACCCTTATGTCAGTAGACTACACGACTGTTTGTGTACTCTCACTCATCGTAAATTTCATTATTTTATACTTACATCATTTTATTCATAGTTATTTCTAACACGTTATTTGTGATTTTTTTTATTTCACACTGCTTGTTTTCAAGAGTTCAACTCGTTTACTTTCATTTTGAGCAACTGTGCGATTTACTCGATTTATATTATACTATTCTTTCAATCGAACTTTTATGCTATACTTACATGAACGCATATTTTGTATGCATATGTTTTCCTGTTTTGAGCAAAACCCTGTTATACTTTACATTATTTTGTTCATCATCATGGTCAGTGAACATACTAATTGATAACTCGTATGAGATCTAAGCCAGTGCCCACGTACGACTCGGATTAGAGTATTTCTTTAATTCGAGGGGAACGGTGTAAACCTCAGATTTTATCAATATAGGTGTTTAGAGCAACGATGTGAACATGAATTTGCCGGTTAAGGGTGAACTCGAAAGGGAAGAACCTCTAACCATGTCTTACACTTACATGTTATTCTCATTACGGTTAAAGGGTAAACCCGAAAGGGAAGGACCTCTAACCATGTCATGATTGAACATTATTTCATTATAGTGGCTATTGCATATCCTAATTGCATGCATTTGTTTCTAGTATTACTTAGGATAGGGTTATGGAAAAGCATAACACCCAAGTGTAAGGTAAAACGATGATTACGGTCCGGAACGCAATCATGGATTTACAGGTACATGAGGGTGGTGTGTAATTCTATTTAGGTTGTTAGTAGACAATCAGTATGAGTCCAAAGTATCGGGAGTGTGGTGGGTCAGCTGCGGTACACCCTATATATAAGCATAAACGATACTGCGGGAACGGACTAGGAGTTTGACCAAGAACCTACCCATTACTATCTCTTCATTAGACCGTTGACTAATAGCTAGAAATTTTGATAAGAACGTTCTTACGTGAGTTTCAATTAGTTGGAGCCTTTCTTGTTGACCATCTCTTCAGAGACCCTTTAACTTTTGTATACTTTTACACTCTTTGTTAGTCAAAACCCTGTTGCATGTCCTTACTACAGTTCGGTCAGAAACCTTTCTAAAGTAGGGGAGACTACCTTCATCAGTGTTTTTTTTTCTCTCTCACCAGTTACACATTCTCAAAACCTTTCTCATTTAAACTCTCAACCTTCTAACTTTCAGTTAACTGACAGAGATTTTGAAAATTTTACTTTGGATGTTAGACAACTATTTTAAATTTTGTCAAATCATAAATGATGAAATTTCTTTTAAAAATAATCTAGTTGAGTTTTACAACGCCTTTTGTTTCATAGTGACCTCCACTTGAAAGAAATTTCGAGACGAAATTTTCTAAAGTAGGGGAGACTGTGACAACCGTCACCCTCATCTTTATCAACTTATCAATTTATAGTCCTTCGTATATTCAAAAGTTTCTAGTTTCAGTCCCTGTAGATTTTGTCGTTTTCAAATTTAATAAAAGAGTGAATTCAATATTTATCATTTTTTTATGGAGCGTATCTACGTATATTGAAACATTTTCGAAATAGATTTTATAAAAAAAATATTAATTAAGTTTTAAAAGTTTAAAATTTATAAAGTTTACAAACATTTTAGTTAACTTAGTTTGACTATGTTAGAGTTTTTACAAAGGAAATTTAACCATGAGATAATAAAACTAACCTAGTAAAGTATAGGGGCCAATTGTGCTATTAATGAAAGTTAAAAAAAAATGTCCAGCCTTGTCCCGCTTCTTTTTTTCTGTTCGGAACCACCGGAATATTTTCCGGCCACCTCTTGAAACCGGCTTTTAACACTGGTTTAATTCCTTTTATGGGTTGTGAGTCGTTTCCAACTGTTTCAAACATTAAATCGTCCATTTATCAGTTTTAATCATTGGTTTAATCGGGTTTTAAAGCTTGTAACCGTCGAGTTATAACCATGACTTCTAACGCCGATTTTATCTAAGAACACTATAAATTAACCTTAGCATCATGTTTCTGCTCGACCACACCTTCTAAACCCACTAAAACATCGCTTAAACTGCTTCGGAATCCTCTGATTTTCGGCTTTAAAGGTCCGACAATGTTCACCTTGTTTTCAGGTGTAAACATCTTTGTGAGTCCCTTTCATCTTTGCCGTTTCAATTATTATCCTTTTCCGAGTTATAGCCCCTTATAACGGATGTGTAATTGTATCTGTATAGGTTTATTAGAATTAAGGGTTAGGGTTAGGGTTTGATGTTATTTGGGGAAGAAGATGATGATTTCATATAAGGTTAAAATATTTTCTTTTCAAATCAGATAACAAATGGCTAGGTTAGATCAGTGGTTGTATGTGTGTAAAGATACGGTGGGTGCCTGGGTTCGACTCCTCCTGGACGCGGATTCCTTTTTATTGAGTGATTTCTTTTCAATCTTCATAGTGATAGTTTTTTTTTAAAAATATATATATTATATATAGCATTGAAATATTCATAATAAATCCATCTTTTACCCAAAAATTATGAAAATTTAGGTGTAGCTTCTTGACACCAAAAAGAAAATTACCACACTTTTACTTTCTGAAAAATGTCTTATTTTTATATTTTTATTGAATTTATTTGTTTTAATCGTATTTAATTGATTAAAAATTCATTTTTAATGATTTTGATCTCAAACTTCTTGGGAATTTATTTATAAATATTATGAACTGAAATAAAAATATTTGGTCCAGAAAACACTTATTTTTTTTATTAAATTTCCTATTTTTAATCATTTAAACATGATTTAATCTCATTAAATCAGTTTTAAATATAAATAATTTTATAAAAATTATGGGAAAATTATTTTCATTGATTTACATCAGAAAGCATCCATTTTCAATAAAAATAGCATTTTTGGATCGTGTCTTGTATTATTAGTATTATTTATCAATTACGACATAATTAAACGGTTATTTATTTATACTATTACAACACCTATTTTATAAATATTTTTATAAAATAGAAATACTCTTATGGTTTAATGTCTTTATTATCTTTTGTTGGATCATTGTGTAACTCAAAAATTATTTATTTATATATTTATGATTATTGTATTTATTTACAATAACTAGTTAAAGTAATTAACTAAATTATGTTGTCTTAATTATTTAAACATATTTTTAGCTAAATAATCAATTGGTAATAACTATATTACTTAAACCACATTTACAAACTTTGGCATAATATTATTTGGATATACAACTTTTATATTAAAAACTCTACTTCCCCAAGTTGACTTAGCAAACCCTAATGCCTTAGACCCTAGTTACCTTAGACTTTTAGACACTTCCTTATTAGTATTCTTACACATTATAGGTTGAATTCCTCGGAATTCCCATTACTTAGCTCACGACCGCTTAAGTGGATTTTGATCGCTTTCGCAAACTGTGAGTATATCTTTCCCCTTTTTCATGCTTTACACCTTTGGGGTGACTCATGTACGCTTATTACTTCACTCACTTAATCATGGTTTATCATATATTCACAATCGCAATTCTTGTATGTGTTTTACTTGTTGATTCGCTGATAGTGTGTACTTATGACCTTAATCATTAACCGCTGGGCGGCCTAGCATAGAAATAAATAGTACTTAATTATTGTTATGTGTGAACGATTATTCATCGCCTACTATGAGCGAATACTATATATATGTGACTCTTGATTCATTGAACGAAAGGTTTGATTTTGGGTAGCATTTGTACATAGCTTGAACACTAAATTGTAGACAGTATAACACGTGAATTGCGAAACTTTTTTTTCTACTATATGTATTCAAACAGGGTATGCTCACCAATACATTTTCGTATTGACCAAATTATTTTGTACATGTTTCAGGTTGTTATAAGATGACTTTTAAGCTTTTGGAATCTTACTTAGATGTTGGATTTATTGTATTTCAGCATTAGTTGTCACTTTAGAATTTTTTGTATTTTCGTTTCAATGTAATAAATTATTCAATTCAATGTATTCAAATTTACATTTCTAGTCCATGAGCTATTGAACAATCGTCACTACGTGACACCTCGATATTTCCGCTATCGGTTGGGGTGTTACAACTAGCATAAAGAGAAAACAAAAAACTTAACTATGTGTTAATTACTTATGTTATTTGTGTTAAGAAATAAGAAATCGAAAAACCATAAATTAACGCTCACGCTAATGAATCAAACCGAATCTTTATCTTCTATACTATATTATAAAGTATCAGTGAAGGATACCCGCAAAATTTAAGTAAATACAAGCTTTATTTCTTATAGTGCAATGCTTATTGAAGTCATTTAAGGGGTAAAATTGTCTTTCTACCTAAATATTAAATTGTTGAAGAAATTAATTTAAACATAATTATAAAATTGATGAGGAAATTAACAATAATGTGGTAACTCTTTACATTCATAATCTCCATGTCTTTATTATACTTGTATCAATGTTATAGTCTTATAAATAGTGGTCATGTATTTGGTATATAAATAATGTGGTGACTCTTCACATACATATCTTTCAATGTTATTAGTAAATAAATTACATCATATATTATGTATTTATATATTCTTTTTAAATTTATGTGGTTGCATGATGGTATGATGTGACACTTCTACACACAAATGAATATGCAGGCTCGAAGTTTGCCAATACACCCAACCCATGACACGTTTCAACCCATTAAAGTGAGCGGTATATGTAGGCCTAACGTTTATACAAGCAAATGTGGTAGAGATACTTCATGAGCAACGTCATCATCTTCCTCGATGTTTTTTTTGTTTTCTCTGCTACTATAAGCTTCTAGGAATAGAATTTAAGTTTCTGATATCACGAAGTCACTAACTGTTTACATATCCAAAAGAAGACAAGTTCTTATAAATCGATTTGGTAGTTTTAACTATATTGATTACTAATTTGTTTGGTCCAATATATTTGTTATGGCGCTTGTCAAACTAACATAAAACGCGAGTATCTATGCAAATCATTGACTCCGTTGCTTCTCGCGGGTGCCCTAAAATAATAGAAATATGTTGCACACTACAAACTGCATTTTAGTAATTACATCACTTCCACTACAATCTTATGGTCATTAAGAGATACAAGTATACAACGCCACTTCACTACGCTAAGCACTGCTCTACGATGGCATGCTTAAATGCCTTCGAGATATATAAAAAGGTCCCACTGAATGACGTGGGCCAATCTAAAGGTGTTGCAAGGAATAGTACGGCCTATTGTGATGTATCCATTTAAAATATTCAGAAGATATACTTATGAGTTTTAGTTTTTAATAACATATATTTTATACATCGTTGTTTTCTACAAACATGATGCACGAGGGGCAAAATAAATACACTCGCTGCAACGCGCGGGCATTCCTACTAGTATTAAAGAAAGAAGAAAATTTAGAAATATCGTTGAGAGAAATTTAAAGAGCAAACTAATCTAAGGGCCTAAAACTGGATTAAATTATGTCTGACTGGTTATTCGGCTAAAAAATGATGTTAATGGGCCAAAAAAAGTTGGGCTTAAAAGACGAGATATTCAACGTTGGCAAGATTAAATCCAAGTTGAAAGCTCGTTTTATAAAAGATGGCCCTTTAGAGTTGAAGCTCATCATATTTTTGTTAGCTGATATTTATGCATAAGTGGTCAATGATTAGCTGATGATTATGCATCGATGGTCAATGATTAATGTAGGTGGTCAATGTAGTTATTGTAGATTATTATTGTATTTCCATATTATCTTTTCACTTGTAACTATTTAAGCACATTGTATGTTAATGAGAAAGCAAGTCATTGTATAATCTCACATGGTATCATTGTAGGGTGTACTGTTTTCGAACATCACCTCTGCCGTCCACTTTCACAGTTGTTTTTGAACAACTTCAATTCACATTCACACAATATTGGTGGTCACTTCTTTGATTCTACACCTCTTTTTTATTTTTTCAATAATCCACATAATATTGTTGGTCATTTTTTTGGTTATGCACCTCCTTTTTTTCAAAAAATATATATATATATATATTTTCTGTCACATCCACATCAAGTTTAGTTATATTTTCGATCACTTTTTCACAGTTTCCTATGCCAGACAACCGGTCCTTTTCAGGCCCATTTCACCGTCCCAACCCTCGAAACCACACCAACCGACCCAATAACCGAACCCATTACACCTCAGCACCTCCCCAAAACACCTACAACAGATCCTACATGTCTCCACCCCCTACCCGAACAATCCTCAACAACCACCATATTATCCTCCTTTTTAGGCCCCTCCGTATTGGACACCACCACCTTGTCCCTACCCAACCCAAAATTGGTCACAACCTTGGTATCCATCGGCGTCATCTAGTTCTCATAATACCCGTGGCAGTCAAAGGTCGGCACAGGCTCACCTTACCGAGGTAGATCCTTTGTGTAACACCCCAACCGATGGCGGAAACATCGAGGTGTCACGTATGAATAATTGTTCAGTAGCTCATGGTAATACATATGTTTAAATAATCCTTTACATTACATTATTGACTTACATTAAGGTCTAATACATCAAACAAACAAATAAAGCATAAACTTCAATTTTCTCTTCATGCTAACTCTCTAGACTTCAAGCATCATTATTACCTATTGAGTTGTAAAAATGGGGGGGGGGGGGGGGGTCAACTAGAAGTTGGTGAGAATACATAAGCCATGTCAAGCAAATAGTTTAAGTATAAAAGTTTAGCAATTCATATGTCTATCGTAAGTTTAAGTCTACATGAATAAGCATAATATGTTGAATCGACATAATCAAACCTCCGACTAGTTTAGGTCCATCCCGTCATCCACGGTTCACCTTAATAATATGTTGGAACGATAACAATCACCCACGCTACCTATGTAGGAGGTACACGTATCCGGGTGGGATTTTCAATCCAATAGACTATTAGTTTTCAAAATAAAAAAAAAAAAAAACTCAAAAAGAAATCAAGGTTACCGATTCTTTGCGACAACAGTCGGTGGATGTTTATGACGTCAAACGTCGGCTACCCAAAGAAAGGCAATATTAAAAGTTGGCTATCTGTAATTGTAAAAGATGGCGTTTGGTACCGATTTGGGTGGCGGATCGATTAGAACAAAAACAGTGGAAAATCAAAGGAGGCAAAGAGGTTGTTGATTTATGGTAAAACTATAACCAAAGGAGAATAATATATATAATGGGATTTAAACTAATGAGGCCTCTACATTGATGATACATTATTTATCCGGTGATGTTGCCGTGAATTAAGGAAACAATTACGGTAAAAGTGGTGGTGTATGTGGTAAGCCAATTGTTTCAAGTTTTGGAGAAGTATATCTAAAAAAATATATATATCGTACAAGGTGAAGGTTAGAGGCATTAAAGTTTGTGTTTATGATATCATTCAAAGTTGTGATTTCTTATATTATGAAGAATACATATATAAAGTACATTGAAACAAACAATGCCTACAATTGTGGATCGGCCTTATCACTTGGCTTATCTCTAAATACAAATTAATTGAGATATGTACTACTACTTATGGATATTAGGTTGACTAATACTATGATCATGGGTTAATGATTTGAACTCGAACAAGGAAGGATTTGACCGTTCAATCATGTTTTGGTAATTGTAGAGTATTTTGGCATGGCTCCTTGCATGATTTAGGTGGGTTTGATGTGTGCCAGAAATCCCGTCGATAGTGGCCCTCAAATCCGTTTCTCTGGTTACACATTTTAAGAAGATGACTTCTATATTATATATACATATATTTTGAATCTGATAATTAGTTGTAGTGTTTGACTCTCCATGATTAATTCATCTATCATTTTTTTACAATATCTTTTTTGTCACTTAGATAATTAAGAGCACAATGCAAATTCATTTCCTAATCCTAATTTGATTTCATTATTATTTTTTTGTTAAACAACGATATTAAAAAAAATCATTCTTTATAGTTATTATTACTTTTTGTTTGTTCTAAATAAAATATAATTGAAAAAAAAATACTAGATATTACAGTCTCCCCTAGTTTTGAGAACTTCGTCCCGAAGTTGATGTTGGAGAGCCTGCGGAAAGAGGTGAGGGTAGTTGGGTAAGTGTTAGGGTGACCGTGGTTTTGTTAAGGCACGACATGAATTATAGGTAATAGAATAATCTGTTTCGAATAATTTGGATATGAGTTTTGATATGTGTGAGTTGATTAACTATGGAAAGACTAAATGAATTACTAGGTAACTAGTGTTTATAATTTGTTATTTACCGAAAACCTTGATAGAATTTCACACTACCTTAACGTACCTGTAAATTCATGATTACGTTCCGGACCGCAATCACCAATTTACCTTACATTAGGGTTTTGTGTCCTTCTATGACTCTAAACACACATGTAAGTAATGCAAAATAACGTTGTGATTGAATCTTTGTATCAATGAGTCTAATAAATCTTTGTATCAATTTACATGTATAATGTATCCAAAGATGAGTCCAACTGTTGAGCAGGATAAAGACTTCTACCAGTCAGTGAGTAGGAACCTCTACCGATTGTTGAGCAGGTGCGATAGCGTCTACCAGTCGTTGAGCAGGTTTTTAGAACCTCTACCGACTGTTGAGCAGGCATGATGACCTCTACCAATCGTTGAGCAGGTTATTAGGTACTCTACTAACTGTTGAGCAAGTACTTCATCCTCTACCAGTTGTTTGATTAAGTGTAACAATTGTTTTTTTTTTTTTTTTGGCTTAACACATGAGTTGCAAATTGATAATACATACATGTAAGCAAGTTGGTAAATGCATCAAGTATCAAGTATAGCATGCGAGTTGTAACAGAGTTGCCGTAGACAAGGTTAATGACTCTAGGTGTGTTTATAGTAAATAGTTTATTTTCCATGCTTTCAAGTATCATGAATAATCAATTGTTCAGGTAGATAATCAAATCCTCATGTATAACTAATATTCAAGTTTTGATACAATGAACAATTAAGTTTTCAATAGGGTGGTTATCGTGGAGATCAAGTTCATGTTCGAGGAGGTAAAGGATGTGAATTTGGATTTTGAGAGATGATGAAAACTCAAAGTATAATCAAAGTTGTGAAAAATGGTGAATGTGTAGGTGGTTGATAAAGGGTTTAATTTATAGGGTTTCAAAAAGACGCAAGTAGTAAGGTGATCATGCAGAATAATCCTGGGGTTTGAATAAATAGTTAGATACAAGCGTACGAGAAAACGTGATTGTGGTATTTGCCAAAAATTTGTAATAGTTCGAACAAGTTTAAAATAAATAGGTGTCAATGGAAAAATTGTAGAGTAAATTTTGTTCTTGTGGATGGAAAGATTTTATTTTCAAAATTGGTTTTGTATATAAAGCAAAAGTCTTTAAATTGTACAACTAAATTGATTTAGATCAAAATATTTCGAAGAGTCATAGGTTTTAAACACGATGTCGGATTTCAAAAATCAAGAATTTGTTCAGACGTTTGTATAATAGGTTTCGGGTAATCCATAAAAGAAGTCATTCTTAATAGATTAAAACATTTTCATTGTAAATCATCTGTTACGCCAGTAAATTTTTCAATAAAAATTTGAAATTTAGCAAATAAGTTTGTGGAAATAAAAGACTCTTTTTTTTTAGTATCTCCTATACACAGTTTATAAGGTTACAGTTTAAATAAGAATTTTAAAATCTCGAATGTGATAAAATTTTATGGTTGATGGTATCTTCAAAATACACATAAATAAAATGTAGGGGGGGGGGGGAGTTTAAAATAAAATTGGTCAGAAACATCAATGATAATAGATTTAAAATATGTAACATGATGTAAAGGGAAACATGTGATTTGGGTTAGATGTTAAAAATAATTAGACTTATGAGTAATATTATAAGTTTGTAAAATGAATTAGGATTGTGAAACCCAGAAATGATTCATGAAGTTTAAGCTAATGAGGGAATTATATAAGAAGGAAATATATTTGAATTCTAAAAATTTTGAGATTCAACACTTAGATTTTATACGGGAGTGAGGGGATATAAATGAAAATGAAACACAAAGATTGTAAATATCTAACCCCGAATAAACGAAAATGTTGGCTTATCAAAACAGATCAGGTCTAAGCCCAACGAATTTGCCCTAATAATCCAGAAGTACGTTAGGATTGTACCAAGTAAGTGAAAGAGAGTAGGCAATACCAAGTTAGGCTAAGAATAAGGATAAGGATAGGGATAGAGATAAGGATAAGGTAGAGCTACAAGTAATTGAAGCAAGTACTGGTTAAAGTCCTAAGGTTATAGACTATATTATTTTTCTAATAACCTAATTCCCTATAACCATGGCTCTGATACCAATCTGTAACAGCCCAACCGATGGCGGAAACATCGAGGTGTCACGTATGAATGATTGTTCAGTAGCTCATGGTAATACATATGTTTAAATAATCCTTTACATTACATTATTGACTTACATTAAGGTCTAATACATCAAACAAACAAATAAAGCATAAACTTCAATTTTCTCTTCATGCTAACTCTCTAGACTTCAAGCATCATTATTACCTGTTGAGTTGTAAAAATGGGGGGGTCAACTAGAAGTTGGTGAGAATACATAAGCCATGTCAAGCAAATAGTTTAAGTATAAAAGTTTAACAATTCATATGTCTATCGTAAGTTTAAGTCTACATGAATAAGCATAATATGTTGAATCGACATAATCAAACCTCCGACTAGTTTAGGTCCGTCCCGTCATCCACGGTTCACCTTAATAATATGTTGGAACGATAACAATCACCCACGCTACCTATGTAGGAGGTACACGTATCCGGGTGGGATTGTCAATCCAATAGACTATTAGTTGTTGAGTTATGGTAAAACTATAACCAAAGGAGAATAATATATATAATGGGATTTAAACTAATGAGGCCTCTACATTGATGATACATTATTTATCCGGTGATGTTGCCGTGAATTAAGGAAACAATTACGGTAAAAATGGTGGTGTATGTGGTAAGCCAATTGTTTCAAGTTTTGGAGAAGTATATCTAAAAAAATATATATATCGTACAAGGTGAAGGTTAGAGGCATTAAAGTTTGTGTTTATGATATCATTCAAAGTTGTGATTTCTTATATTATGAAGAATACATATATAGAGTACATTGAAACAAACAATGCCTACAATTGTGGATCGGCCTTATCACTTGGCTTATCTCTAAATACAAATTAATTGAGATATGTACTACTACTTATGGATATTAGGTTGACTAATACTATGATCATGGGTTAATGATTTGACTCGAACAAGGAAGGATTTGACCGTTCAAACATGTTTTGGTAATTGTAGAGTATTTTGGCATGGCTCCTTGCATGATTTAGGTGGGTTTGATGTGTGCCAGAAATCCCGTCGATAGTGGCGCTCAAATCCGTTTCTCTGGTTACACATTTTAAGAAGATGACTTCTATATTATATATACATATATTTTGAATCTGATAATTAGTTGTAGTGTTTGACTCTCCATGATTAATTCATCTATCATTTTTTACAATATCTTTTTTGTCACTTAGATAATTAAGAGCACAATGCAAATTCATTTCCTAATCCTAATTTGATTTCATTATTATTTTTTGTTAAACAACGATATTAAAAAAAATCATTCTTTATAGTTACTATTACTTTTTGTTTGTTCTAAATAAAATATAATTGAAAAAAAAAATACTAGATATTACACTTTGGAGCCTACACAGCTTGCAGATGTGGTTCATGCTCTTTCAACTGATTTAGGTGATGAAAATAATGAGTGGAACTTCGATACAGGTGCATCTTCTCATATCTCTTTAGATAAAAATAATATTGACACGTTTTTCACGTTTACATCAATAGCGTCAATAATTGTTGGCAATGGCAATAAACTTTTAGTTTTGGGATCGGGAAACTCCACCTTATATTTTGCCTCCAAACCATTATACCTTAAAAACACCCTTTTCAACCCAAGCATAGTCAAAAACCTTATATTTGCCCGTCAATTTAATATTGATAATTACACATCCATCGAATTTGACCCATATGGGTTTTCTGTGAAAGATTTCAAGGATGGCATGATCTTGAGCCGTCACAACAGTACGAGTGACCTGTACCCGCTCACCCTAAATGCTTCCACCACCGCTTGTTTTTGCATCCACCCAAGACTCTCCTTTTTGGCATCATCGACTCCGTCACCCAGGTCAACCCGTAATGGACTTTCTTCGTTTAAACAATTTTATTTGTTGTAATAAGCAAAAGACTTCATCTCTTTGCCATGCTTGTCGGATGTCCAAGCACAAACGTTTACCATTTAATGATTTTGTTTCTCATACATTATGTCCATTTTCGTTATTGCATTGTGATTTATGGACTTTGTAGATGCATTATTGTGCGATTAATGCTTTGGATTACAATAAACATATGTTAATGGTGATTGTCGAACGGGTGAAGGAGTTTGAATGTGGGCGAATGAAGAATTTACTGGGTGCGAAGGAGAGACAAGGAGTGCGAATGTAGATTTATTATTATGAAGTGCTTGGTTCGCACGAAGTGTTTGGGCGAACCTGCACATTCGACCATTCAATATGGGCGAATGTGCAGGCCTATAAATAGGTTAAGCCATTTTTGAAAGTTATTTGTTGATCATTTTATTTCCCTCCTGTTTTGTGTCTCTCCCTAGTGTTTTGTCAACTTATTTTCACGTCATATCTGATTGTAATCTTTATTAAAACGTGTAATTTGAGTTGATTATTAATGAGAAAAACCTTTGAAAGATGATTTCTGTGTTTTGATTGTTTGATTATCATAATTGTGATTGATTTAGGGATTCCGCACCTGAATCAAACTTGTTTGATCAATCTCTTTGTAGATTTGACGATCCTAAGCGCATACAAAGTGGTATCAGAGCCATTATGGATCAAACAACCACAATTTGATAATTTTACAGCAGATTTGGACCCTATTTTGATCAAAAACTTTCTGTTTTCATTGATAACATTGAATTGGTGATAAATTGATTGATTAGAGCTTGTTTTCATGGATAAAATGCATAATTCTCTTTGATAAACTTGTTCCAAATCAAATCCGAATCAAAACTTGATTAATATCATCAAATTCTTTCAACTTTTGAAAAATTTGATCAAAATCAACTGTTTTTCAAAGAATAACCGTTTTTGAAAAGTTCTGGGTCGAACCTAGGGAGAAATGGGCGAACGTGTGTGTTAAACGGTCGAACCAAAGGATTTTTGGTCGAAGGTGGTGTTTTAAGTGGTCGAACCAAGAGTTTGTTAGTGTATTGGTGTTCATTCGACCATACCTGTTTCATTCGACCATTCGGACGGTCGAAGGAGATTTGTGTTTGTTATATCTTACATTCGTATCTTTGAAAACGGTCGAAGGAGAAGATTTTCTCTCATTCGACCATTCGACTCATACGAAGGAGTAAACTGTTTTAAACTTTTCTAATCTTTTCGTGTTTAAACTTTTTTAGATCAAGATGTGGAACTTTCTGACTACACCACGACCCAACACGACACCACAACAGCAGACAACCATGGATCCTTGGTCGGTTGCTGCCCAAAAGACTAGACAACCATCACAACCTATCAACTATATGGCTATGACTAGTTCTATTCCTCAACATGTTGCGCAACCACAGCAGCAGCAGCGGTTCACACACAGACGACCAATGCTATATCAATGCTTATTCAAGACTTGTCATCTGGAAGTGGAAACCGACCACCTAAGCTGATGGAGATGGTCGACTACAACACGTGGAAGACTAAATTCAAGATCCATTTGGAGGGTATGGGTTTAGAGGGAACTGAGGCATGGCAAATGATTGCGAAAGGCTATGTTGCTCCGATCTTGGAGAACATATGAGAGCCTATTACTTTGGAGAACCTAGCAGACGATGAGAAGAAAAGGTTTGCTATTGAGAAAAAGGCGTTTTCTCAATTGTCCCAAGCTATTAACACAGATTTGCTGCATCAGTTTGGTTCGTGCACAACTTCTAAGCAGCTGTGAGACATGTTGAGAAACAGACATGATGGGAATGAGAAGACTAGGAAGCTAAGGAGGGAGGAGCTTCGCAAAGAGTTTGAGAATTTTAGTTACATGGGTAACGAGACTTTGAAAGAGTTGGTTCCAAGGTATTGCCACTTACTCACAGAGCTTTCAAGCTATGAGATTAGCATACCTATGTCCGAACTGGTGGACAAGTTTGCCGATGCGTTGCCACCGTATTGGAACCAGCATATTGAAGTGTTGAAAGAGAAGGATGCGTACTAGTATTGGACGATAAATGAGTTTATACAGAAACTGGAGAACAAAGAGATGGAGGAGAAGAGGAAAGCAAAGAGGGCTCAAATTCCTCAGAATCCGGAACTTTATCTTGGTGGTACATCTTCTTCCCATTCTACTTCCAGTTCTACTACCAATGTTGCTCCACACATCGCATGTGTCTCTAACATCGTTGAACCACCCAAACAACCAATCAATTACCTTGCTCAAACATCTTCATATACCTCTCCATCATATCCTACAACAACTTCCTATATTCCACCATTCTCACCCATGCAACAAGCAGCGTGTTACTCTGCCAGCCAACCTCAACAACAACAATCTTACAACCCTCAAATGAACCAAATTCAACTTAACCAAAACTAACCGAACCAAAGCCCAATTGTGTTGGAGACTTCAAATATGAATAATGTTACTGTTGAGATTGCTCAACAACATGTAGCATTAGTTTCAGCGATGGTAGCATCATACAATGGTCTGGTTGCTAGTCAAATTGGGAACAACAATTTGACCAATGAGGACTATGCACAGATCGACAAGGAAGAGATGGAATTGATGGATATACAGTGGGCTTTTGCAAGCATCATGAGAAGAGCCACTGATTTCATTCAGAAGACCAGGAGAACGGATCTTTCAACTTCTCCTAACACCACTTATGGCTTCAACAAAGCCAAAGTAACTTGTTTCAACTGTGGTGAAAAAGGTCATTTTAAAAGAGAGTGCACACAGCCAGCACAACAAGGTAATAGAAATCCATTCAACTCTTCATACCAAAACCGTCAAACTCAAAACCAAAACCAAGTATCATACCAAAGTTCCAACAATATCTCAACCAACAAATAACAATGCTACACAATCCACATCACAAAACCAAAACCAAACACAACAGAACTCAAACCGAACAATCATTCCCATATCTACACCAAACACACAAACTCAAACTGAAAACCCAAACCAAGCTTTGGTGATACAGAAGGATGAGGGTTTCGATTGGACTGGTATGCAGTTGGGTGTGGAAGAAATTACTGCTTGTAATGTGGCTTGTGTGGCACAGAAGATGAACTTAGATGAACCGGTGGAGGTTGAAGAAGAGGTTGTGTCTGAGAAGATGAATGAGTTAAAGATTGAAGAGGTGAATGATGAGATGAATGTTGATGTTGATTGTGCTGAGAAGAAGACTGGAATGGTTATGAATACTGTTGCTGATATTCCAGAACAGTTTGATTCCACTTATTCTGATGAAGAAAGTGATTCTGACTCGGAATCTAGTGTTAACTCACTGGATGACGACATTGATCAGTTGCTCGCTGAAGCTGATTTCTTGATGACTCGGAAGTCATGCATGGTGGATGATGCTTGCACCAGAATTGACTACTCCAAGTTTTTCGCTGGGAAGGAAGCTCATTTTGCTCTAATGGCAATGACAGAACCTCCTAAGCAGGTAAATACCGAATCTACTGTTAATTCCAATGCAACTTGTGTTAAGAATTGCAAAATTTGTGATAAATTGACAGATGAAAATAAGCAACTCAAGGTTCAACTTGAGAGTGCAAAAATCAATTGTCAATTGTATCAGAAAGAATCGAAAGAATTTAACAAAGTACTTGATGGTTATAAGAAAGATATTTCTGAATTGAAAAAGACTTTGTCTTTAAAGCAAATGGCCATAAACAATTATATAAATGATTTAGAAAACACAAAGTTGGAAATGGCCACCATCAAGTGCTTTGCCGAGAAAGTGAACAAAAAGCTTGAAAGCTATAAGCACATTGCTTATGTAGTTGACCACATCATAGAAGAACCTTCACAGTCGAGTAGTGCAAACTACAAAGCTGTCCCAGCTCCGGTGTTGTTCGAAAACCATAATTTGCATGCGATAGCACCGGAGAGCTTAGTCAAACCTGACTCTACATCAGATAACGAGTCCAACACATCCAGTGTCGGAGACCCGTATTCTGATGTTAGACCTGTTCTGGGAAACAATGAAGGTGTGGTAGCTGCTGATGATTCTGATGAAGAGGATGAACAGTCTGAGACGGTTGTTGAAAAAGTGAGTGATATTCCAAATGAAAATCACATCATCACTACTGAACCAGTTTTACCATCTCAGATTGTCCATCCCATGGCTAACGCTCACAGAAAGAATCAATCAGCAAAGAATGTTGATAAGAAAGTTGAGAAGTCTGTTGTAAAGAATGCTGAAAAGAAAGTGGTTAAAAATGTTGAAAAGAATGTTGTTAAGTCTGTTGAAAAGAAAGTTGAAAAACCAAATGATGAGAAAAATGAATCGTGTGATAAACCTGTGAAAGCTTTCTATCAGATGCAAGGCTCCGATAAGATTATGTCTGATGAAGAATATCCGATTCAATTTGCAAACTATTCCAAAATAGAAAAGATCTGGCAGGAGAGTACAATTTGGTTTCCGAAACATGAACGAACCAATGATATTCCTCCAGCCATTTTAAAGAAAATTCATTTGGATAATTCTAAAGACCCAAAGGTCAATGTCACACAATTTGTTAAACCAACAGACAAGTCAAATAGTTTTATTGAGTCGGCTTACTCAAAGGACCCAGCTCCTGAGAGTTTAAGAAGACAGTGTATGGTTGATCAATATCCCATTGCTAGTTATTCTAAGTCGAACATCAAGGAAAACTATGAAGAGTACCGTGCGTGTTTTAAGTGTGGGGAAGGGGACATTTACTTGCCACCTGCCCGTATGTACGGCACAAGAGGCACGAGGTGGAGATGAAGCAAAGATATGACTGTCCGGTTGATAATTACAGTTATCCACAAAGACGGTTTTTCCCTCAACAAGCACCTTCTTATAACCAAAATAACTATTTCAAAAAGAGGGAAAATCGTCCGATGACTTATGATAGATGCAACCGAATAGCCACTGAGAAACCATTGGTGAACGCAACTGCTGAAAACAAAAAGGTTCCTGCTAAACCTAATGTCAAACCAGCAGTTGGACCTGTCTCTGTTAAATCAGAGAAGGTAACCAAGAAGGTAACATTCAAGGACAAAGTAAAGAAACCGGCTGAGACATCAAAATCTCAGATCCGGATCTTGAAACGGACTGAACAATCTTGGTCATCAAAGGAGTCTGAGGGTGCTTCAACTTCACAAAATGTGAAATCTGTGAAAGCAAAAGATTTGTGTGAAAAGAAAGAGGTTGATAAAACCCAAGATGTTTGTGAAACAAATGACTCTTTGAAACAATCAGTTCAAAGACCCATGACCAAACAGGCTTGGGTCCCCCGAAAAATCTAACTTTTCTACTTAATATGTGCAGGGAGCTTCAGCTGGCCCTGTTAGCAGTCTTTGGATTGTTGACAGTGGAGCTTCTGGCCATATGACTGGGGATCTATCGTTACTGTTCGATATTCGAAATATCAATGGAGGCCATGTAGCGTTTGCCGGGAACAAAGGAGGATACATTACCATGGAGGGTAGTGTGAGTAATGGGATTGTGAGCTTCGAAAGAATTTCTTATGTGAAGCAGATAGATTACAATCTGTTGAGTGTCAGTCAGATATGCGACAAGCAATTTTCTGTGTACTTTGACGACAAATCTTGCTACATACTCAAGCCGGGGTTTGAATTACCAAAAGAGTGGGTGATGCTAAAGGCACCGAGAGTGAACAACCTGTACATTCTTGATATGTCAAAGGCAATGACCACCCAAGGCCAATTCACGTGTTTCCTCTCTAAGGCTACAGAAAAAGAATCCATTATGTGGCACAGGAGGATGGGACACATTTATCTCAGAAAAATGAATCAATTGGTGAAGAACGAACTTGTCACAGGTGTAAAAGTCAAACATTTTCACCTAAATGACAAGTGTGTGAGTTGTAAAAAGGGAAAGCAGCACAAACAATCACATAGACCAAAGAAAGTTAATTCCATTGAACTGCCACTTGAATGTTTGCACATGGATCTGTTTGGACCGGTCAAGCGTAAGAGTCATGCTGGGGAGTTATACTGTCTTGTGGTGACTGATGATTACTCAAGATTTTCATGGGTGATGTGCTTACACAGGAAGAGCGACACATTTGACAACTTGAAAGTTTTGTTCACTCGTCTGGAAAATATCTATGGTCTTAAGATCAAGAGGATTAGGAGTAACAATGGGACGGAGTTTAAAAATGCACAGATGGACGATCTTTGTGAAAACAAAGGAATTCATCATGAATATAGTGCTCCGTATACCCCACAACAGAACGGTGTCGCAGAACGTAAAAACAGGACTCTAATTGAAACGGCGAGGACAATGATTGCGGATTCAAATCTTCCAGTAATGTTCTGGAATGAAGCAATTTACACAGCTTGTTATACTCTCAATCGCGTTTTAACAGTGAAGAAGTTTGGCAAAACTTCTTATGAGCTGTTGAATCGTCGCAAGCCGAATTTAGAGTATCTAGAACCGTTTGGAGCTCCATGTACTATGCTTAATCCATCTGAGAAGTTCTCACCGAAGGCTGAGGAAGGATATTTTGTTGGATATGCAACCCCGCTCAAACGGGTATTCAACAAAAGAACTCGTCAGGTCGAGGAGTGGGCTAACGTTGAAGTGCAAAGGTACACTCAGAACTTACAGGGAAGCGGTCCAGACTGGATGTTTGATTAGAAAGATTTCTTTGAATCATTCAATCTAGATAGTTTGGTTGAAGAGGCTGTACTACGTTTATATTACAAGGTCGAAAACGCAGTGACTTCACCGTTAGTGCGTCCGATTACCGTGAATCCTCAAACAGCTTCTAATGATGCCAATGTTCCTGTCGTTGAAGAAGAAGTATTTCAAGAAGCTTCCACAACGTTGAATTCATCAGAATCAGAAGATGACGACGATGATGTTACAAGCGAAGCTATCTTCGATCATGCTACAGTGACACCACCAGTGAACCCAACTACAAATGGTGCTTCAACATCGAATGTGGGTAATGATCTGGTTTCTACAGAACACTTAACTACTCAGACGGGAGTCCAAGTACCCAATTATCCGGAATCTCGGATACATCGAATTCACCCGATCGAGCAAGTTATTGGTGATCCTGGTAGCAGTGTGATGACAAGAGGACAATTGAGGAATGCGAACTCACCAGAAAACCTTGGCAATCTTGCTTTATATGCCAAAAATACAAAAATCCGGTTTTCAGAATGACTGGTCTTTTGCTTGTTATGTTTCGCAGGTGGAGCCGCGAACTTACAAAGATGCTCTTTTGGACGACGCTTGGGTAGAAGCTATGCAAGAGGAGTTGTTGCAGTTTCAGAAACTTGGCGTCTGGACACTGACAGATCTACCCCCGGGAAGAAAGAAGATTGGAACGAAGTGGGTGTTTAAGTGCAAAAAGGATGATAGAGGAGTGATCGTAAGGAACAAAGCTCGTTTGGTTGTACAAGGATTTCATCAGGTTGAGGGAATCGATTACAACGAAATCTATGCACCAGTTGCACGCCTAGAGGCAATTCGAATGTTTCTGGCGTTTGCATCATATAAGAAATTTAAGGTGTATCAGATGGATGCCAAGAGCGCATTTCTTTACGGTGTGGTCAAAGAGGAAGTATATGTAGGTCAACCACCAGGCTTTGAAGACCCTATTCACCGGGATAAGGTCTACGTACTGAACAAAGCTCTCTACGGGTTGCACCAAGCTCCAAGACAATGGTATGAGGAGCTGAGCACATATCTTCTCTCAAAAGGATTCAAGCAAGGTTTGGTAGACTGCACATTGTTCACTAAACAAACAGGCGATAACTTGCTTCTAGTGCAGATTTATGTTGACGATATTATATTTGGGTCTACTAACGAACTTCTGTGCAGAGAATTTGAACGTGTTATGCAGGAAAAGTTCGAGATGAGTGCAATGGGAGAGATGTAGGTTTTCCTAGGCTTGCAGGTGGAACAAAGACATACGGGGATCTTTATTCACCAGACGAAATATGTTTCTGAAGTCTTGAGCCGATTCCATATGGATGATTCAAAGCCGATGGACACCCCAATACAACCTAATCACGGGATTGGTGTTGATGCTAAGGGGGAGCTAACTGATCCATTTACATATAGAGAAATCGTCGGATCTCTGATGTATCTCACTGCCTCCAGACCTGATATAATGTTTGCCACATGTCTCTGTGCACGTTATCAATCGAAGCCAAAACAAAGTCATCTTGCAGCTGTCAAACGTATCCTTATATATCTGAAGGGTTGTCCGTCGAGAGGACTATGGTACCCTAATGATGATAATTTTGACCTAATCGCTTTTAGTGATGCAGATTGCGGCGGCTGTGACAAAGACAGCAAATCCACAACGGCTAGATGCCAGTTTATAGGGAGCGGGCTCGTGACCTGGCAATGCAAGAAACAGACCGCAGTTGCACTATCCACATGTGAAGCAGAATACATTTCAGCATCGAGCTGCTGCTCACAGGTTCTTTGGATCCAACAACAGATGGTGGACTACGGTTTGCAATTTCTTAAAACCCCTATTTACTGTGATAATGAAGCCGCAATCGCATTAACAAAATACTTAGTAAATCACTCAAAGGCTAAACATATTCGGATTAAATATCATTTTATCCGCGATTGTTATGATAAAGAGTTGATCGATATGGTCAAAATCCACACTGATTACCAACGCGCAGACCTTTTTACCAAAGCTTTTGATAAATCGATATTTGAATATCTTTTGAAAGCTAATGGTATTAAAGAAAAATAAGACTGATCACCACCTTAGTTTATCGCTTTTTAGTTTAATTTTTACTGTTTTTCAGAAAAATTTGAAAATCCATAAAAATTAGAAAATTTCTTTGCTGACTGCTATATCTTCTTCCCTTAGATTAATGCTGTCAGATTTCTGTGAACAAACGATATCTGGGCAGTCACATATTTGAAATGCTCCAGCTTATCCTTGGGAACAGTAAATTCAAAAATTTATAAAAATCAGAAAAACCAAAAATGATTTCCTGGAGAAAAAGGGGAAATGATAGTACATCAGTGGGAATCTGACACATTCTAAGAAATGTAATGCTATATAGGGCGTGTGTCTGAGTTTGTGCGATGTGCTGATAGGCTTCGTAGACCTCATACTACGTGCCTGATACATACATATTAAATGAATTGTTGTGTGGATGAACTCCTCATTGGCATATGGTCTTAGTACCGTAATTTCGTTTGATAGGGTATTTGTACAAAACTCGGAGGTTTAGGGTCATTATGTTATCAGTTGTCTGGGGATAGCCTCTTTGATCTTCTGCGGTAAGTCATTACGAACCTAGATCAGATAGGGTGTCTTTATAAAAGAGCTTTATGCCAAATCCTAAAGTTACCGAATTGAGGAACTTTCTATGTTTTATGATGATCAAAGATTATCTATTACATCGTATTAATCACTGATGCAAATCTTGATTAATATCAGTCCTCAACCTGGTAAAGTGCACATGTTACTTTGCTGCATTAATTTGCTGACCTGTATACCTCTGTGCATTATACCTTGTAAATTACAGACGACGAAAGCATAATCACGCTTTACAATGAGTCTTTGTGCATTTACTTCTTGATACGGGAGTATGTCGTGTGCGTGGGAACCACAGACAATTATGTTTATACTATACATAATAGTATCAGTATAAAGCACTGCACAAAAGTCTGCATGTGAGTTTATGTGGATCACAATATCAGCAATTGCCAGATCACACATTGTCTTTAATGATAACTAGTGGGGAACCCGCGCGTTGCTGCGGGGAGACAATTTGTAGCGTGATACTCGTTACTGTTAGTTTATCGATACTTTCATAATATATTGTGTAGTATATCTTTGTAGTTTTATTCGAATAATTTAGTTTTAGTGTCATAATAGCAAAACTATATTCGGTTAAGATACAAGTACGCTGTCACATATCTTGTGTGTGCGCATGTGCAAAAACTATTAGGCATTATTAAGATATACAAATTCACCCGATTTTGTTTCGTGGAGTACATGATATGCATAAGGTACGGATTCCGGGTTATTTTCTTCATAGTTAAATTTTGTTTCCTTTACTTTTTGTGTACGAATTCATTGTTATTTATGCTTCTCATAAAATCTACGTTTTATGCTATATGTTGTTACTTTCAATTGATTTGTGTTCATCTTCCCATAAAAAAGCCAACTCAACAAGTGGTGTGGTAGCAAAAAATAGTTGAAGGCTTTGGCCATTTGAGACGACATGATGTTTCATGAAATCATGAATAAATGACCAATTAGTAGATTTGTAATTTATCACTGGTAATTTGTTTAAAATCCAATTATATCTACTTTGATAATTACGTGTTTATCTATAAACTTTTATTAATCCCAACGTTTTGCCAACTTAGACGAAACCAATATAAAGTGTTTTTACCAAACTTACACTTTATCAAATCTTAAAAAGTGAAGTAGATTGAAACCCTCAATTTAGCCATTAATCATGTTAACTTTTGGACATGATTATAAACTAAAAAGCGTGAGTAGTGTTATTCAACCAAAACAAAATTTATATCCAAGTTAGCAACTTATCATTTACCTTGTGTAGGATTCTTATGCATGAATTCCGAATTTACTTTATCGTAACTTTTGATTTAGTACAAACAAACTCAAACTCGGAGTTCATAACTTATTTTGTGTGCTTGATGGTATACTAATTAAAAAGCTAGTCGCCTACTCGCCTTAATAGGTACCTTGGATCCACAACCACCTACAACATTCAATGGTACAGTAAACCTAAACTCAAAAAACAAAAGTCCTCTTTTTAATTAATTTTTTTGTAGTCATCGTCTGCCCTTATGTTGCGTATATTTGAAATACTTAGGGAACACATACTTTACGAAATAGGAAGGCACTAATTCTTGATAAATGTCAATATATTGTCCATGACTATATGTATATATGATCTTCATTATATACTTAACTATAAAGATGCATTTCTAACTAAAAATACTAATATGATTTATCAAAACTTTTAAGTACTAAAGATGCATTTCAATCTATGGAGTCAAAATGACATATAAAGAGAATTTATCAAAAATTTGAAGTACTAAGCTTACAGTGTTGGCACACTTATCGAGCATAGTACTACCCCTTCTTTGTTGCATCAATAGCCTTCTTTCCCATTTCTCAAGCACATCCTTCATAGTATCAATCGTTTCTAAAGCAAAAACAGGGACATAACCATTTAAACATCATAATACACTTAAAAGTGATCACCATATATGTGTGTATATATATGTATATATTCGATGTCAAACAAAATATCAATTCAAATTATTGTTTTGTTCTTTACGTCATAAATATTCATATAATTAATCAAGGCTCCTGTATGATAATTTGTGAAAATATAATCATCAAATGAAAAAGAACCCTTCAAATAATTAGTGAGAATATTATCTTCAAATGAAAAAGAACCCTTCAAATTCTCAACACATATGACTGTTAAACCAGGAGAAGCGGAACACAATTACAAAACCGTTACGTGGGCGGTTGTGATGAATGACCGAAGGCGTAGCAATGATGGCGATGAACAGTTCCGAGGTCTAATCCAGTGTTGGGCGTGCTCTCGGTTTGCGGTGGAGAAACTATTGTTGGCGAGAAGAGTTCGGAACCAAAATCTCTGGTAGGTTGTAGACGTAACCAAAATGCAATGGTGAGATCGAGAATGTAATCTATACTCATTCCCAATCTCATTTACAAACCAATTACCACGTAACTTCAGCTTATAGACAAATATTTGAATATAGAGAGCTCACATAACATGCATTGAATATTATAAAAAAGAGAGCTTACGATCATTTACATCAATAGACATGGAGATTTTGTCCAACACAACAAGAGCATCTTCAAGAGCCTTGTTGTAAGCTGCAAATGTGTGATTCCTTACTTGTATCTTGTAAATTTTGCGGCTTAATAATTGAGCCATAAGAAAAAAATTCCTTGGCAAATTACTGTAGGATGATACTTCTTGTCAATGAAAGCTTCTACAACATGAAGCATCTCACCAGCTACAAATTTCAATTTTAATAATCAGGGTCATGGAGTAGAATACGTGTAACCTTTACTTGCGTTGTTTCAAGTTTCAGATGTTAAAAAGCTTAGGGAGACGCGCTTACCAAGAACTATGACTGATGTAGTTCCATCACCAACTTCCTCGTCCTGTGTGCGGCTCAATTCAATCATGGACTAAAAAAAACCACACTATTAGGAAACACAATAAAACTCAAAGTATCTAAATATGTGAAGGGCCATGATAATGATGAGACGATACAATCAGAGGTGGTAATGTTTGAGTTGATAACTTATAAGATCATTGAAGCGACTATTGGTTTCCATTGGTGATGAGGAGACAATGATGAATTGATGGTTGTCCATTACTCCAATCTCTTCATATTCTCAAATTTAACACTCTCTAACCTCCCTATTTATGACTAAAAGTCCGATTTACCCTTCATCAAATGCATCAACTATTTGTACTTTAAGCAATCACATATGTAATTACTTAAATTTGTCAGGTATCCTCCTCTCATGCTTAGTATAGATGAGTTAATGAGAAGAACAACCTAAAGTGAAGGTGGAGGGTACTAAAGGAATAACATTTTACATGTTAACTAAAAACAAAATCTAAAATTACACTAATAGCCTTGTAAGTGTCTTAATTTACACCTAGATGACTAATTTACCCCTATCAAATAAGCTTTATTAAGTTGTATATGTAGCTACAAAATTTGTACCCATGTCAAAATTACAATCTTGTACATCACTCCTCCTTTATAATGTATTATAGATAATCAAAAGATCAACGGTGTGATCAGATTTCTCAATAACTGATATGATCCCTTTACCGGAAATCACAAAACATTTACTGTTTTCTCTTTACATTTTTGCATTTTATTTTCTTGTCAAAAATTACAAAACTCAAAAAGATTTTAGGTGTGTTTTAACATAAACTCTAGAAAATCCCAAAAGATTTTACATTTCTATCTTATTTTTGATAGCTGATGGTGGTTGATGACGATTTTCTAAACCTTGATGAACCATTTGAGCTTTGTCATCTTTAATTGAGAAAATATGATTGTCGGATGCTTAAAAGTTGAAAAATATTTTGAACGGGACTCGATTTTGAGATTTGGTAAAAATTTTAAAATTACTGATTCACTTTCACCCATTCGATTGGGTCGAAGGAGGAATTTCCTTTTCATTCGTACGTTTCATTTTGGGCGAATGTGAGAGTTCTTTAGTTTGTTCTCTCTTTCGAACCCTTATGTCTCATTCGTACCTTTCATTAGGGGCGAAGGAAACATAAGCTTCACATTCGACCGAGATAAACGGGCGAATGAGAAGTCTATATATATACTGATCTGCTCATTCGAACCATTACAAAAAATTTTAAAATTTTCTGATTTAAAGTCCACTTGTTGCTCGTGCTTTTTAGACCATCTCATTGTGTTCGTCTGTTGATTCTCATCATTTTCCACTCCTTTTTACAGGTTAATATCCATTATTGAAGGATTAATCAGTGATTTACTGTTCGAGCCCTAACCACTTTGAACAGGATCTTATACCTGATAATTGAACTTGAATGTGTTAGGAATTCATTGTTTAAGTGTTTTAGGGGGAGATTATCCAAAAACATAGGTTTAAACACTATCAGTTAGGGTAATCGATTGTTTAAACACATAGAACCCCAGTTTTTGATTGAAAACACTTAATCAATGTTTAACTGGTTAAATTGGTTGTTAGGAAAGGTTAATCGGAAGTTTTAGTTGATTAATGAATCAAAATAACAAGTTGAAATCAACTGATGTTCAAAATTGAAAATTTGAAATGAAGAACTGTCCCTTCGCACGTTTCAAACGGTCGAACGTACAAAAACGGGCGAGTAGATTTTATCTGGGCGAATGAACATATTTGGGCGAATGAAACATTTTTCCAAAAACTTTTACATTCGTACCTATAAATTCACATTCGTACCCCCAGAAACTCTCATCCGCACCTCCGTTTGGGCGAATGAAGAGTTCAATTACCAAATTTTCAAACTTTGATTATTTTGTCGATTTTTAACGTGTTTACTTGTTTTATTTTGCAGTTTAAACCATGTCTGAACAAGAGAAACCTACTGAACAAGCTGGATCATCTTCACAAGCTGCCAAGAAAGGAAATGAAGAGCTTTTACCGTTCGAGAATGCGCATAATTGTTGTGCATATCTTGGGGACGTTAAGAAGCACACTGAATTCACAGAGATTATAGAGTTTTTGAAGAGAAGTCAGGTGATAGATGAAATTGCTACACCTACTATTATCTACCGAGACATGATACAAGAGTTTTGGACGGAAGCGAAAATGGATTTCTGGGAGTGTGAATCGTCTCTGGTGAGCAAGATTCAAGGAAAACTAGTTATAGTTTCAGAGAAGGATATCAGGGAAGCTTTGAATCTTCAAGATGAAAAGACTGATCCCAGAGATCTTAGCTTTATGGAACAAAGAAAGTGCTTTCTAAGGATGAAATATAACAGGCTGATTACTGATGGCTCGTTACACAAGGGGAAGTTGTGTCACAATTCAAGTATTTGGCGCATGTGATGATTCATGTATTCGGTTCAGCTGCTGGAGGTTATGATCTGATGAGAAAGAGTATTAGCTCATTGATGGCTGCACTGATATTGAACAAACCATTCAATGTATCAGGGATGCTTATGGAACATCTGTTAGAACCTGTCAGAGGCACATGGAACTTGAAGTTTTTGTTGTATCCTCGATTTCTTCAAATGATTTTTGATCACAAGTATAAAGAGTTGAAGAGGGATCCGAAACAGATCGTAGTTCAAGAACATATGTCCATCAATACATTGGCAAGAATGAAAGTGTATAAAGGTTTGTCGGTGAATGAACGTCCACCTGTTAGACGTTTATTTGGGCATTTGGCAAGGATTGATTATGAGGATCCGGGTAAAGGTGAAGTAAGGCATGCTAATAGTGATTCAGACGAAGACAATCCATTACATCCTGTTGATCCAGATGCAAAGCGAAAGCGACAGGTTGTTAATGTGGGAGCTAAAAGTGGGAAAGGGAAAGAGAAAGAGATAAGGGTAGATGTTGT
Organism: Ambrosia trifida; assembly: GCA_028751855.1. Classification (NCBI taxonomy): domain Eukaryota; kingdom Viridiplantae; phylum Streptophyta; class Magnoliopsida; order Asterales; family Asteraceae; genus Ambrosia; species Ambrosia trifida. The sequence goes on along the minus strand of CM054123.1, from coordinate 13,490,558 downwards.
TCCTGAGCCTGCTAAGAAGAAAAGTGCACCAAGAAGGCATAAGAGCATGGCGAAGAAAGGGTTACACCTAGTTGATGAGGCGTCGGTTGATTCTGAAGAGACGCAGGAAGATGAACACTGGGATTCAGATGCTGAAACTGTAAAGACTACCACGCCCAAGGCCACTGTGGCTGGTGAGTCTGCCAGTTTGAATAGATCTGTGGAGGAACAGAGAATGAATAGCCCTATTCGATTGGATGAAGAGGATGAGGGTTTAGGTTTGGGAGCAGGAGAATTTCCTGGTTCGCCAGTTCAGGGGGAGAAACCAAAGAAGCCCCAATTCAAAAGGAAAGAAAAGGTGGTAAAGCCCGAAGAGAAAAGAGCTAGAGAGATTGAAACGTTGATAGCAGGAAAGAAGTTGCCACCTGCTTCTAGCTCGAAATCACCAGTTGCTGCTCCAGCCTCAAAGAAGCAGAAAACCACAACTACATCAAGTACTGAACAGGGAGCTGATATACCTGTTGATGCCTTTAATGAAGCATTAGATAACGTACTGAAGAAGATGAAGAAGGGTAAACTGCCAGAGGTTGCTAAAGTTTCCACTCGAAAGGTTATAGTGGATAGTGATGTGATGAACACTGTTAACCGGAAACTTGCTGAAATGATGAATATCATAAACAAGCAGCAGACAGAGATTGACCAACTGAGAAAGAATGACTCAAAGATGTTGGATGTAGTGGTTATATCAAATGAAAATAATGAAGAGCTGAAAAAGAAGATTAAACGGTTGCAGAAGGATAATCAGAAACTGTTAAAACATGAGCAAAGGAACACCAGACGGATTATAGCTTTGAAGGGAGAAAATAAGAAACTGAAAGAGAGTAATAAAAACATGGATAATCTGATTAAAGATTTATACTCTCGAGCTCCTTAGCTGAAAGAAGGTGAAGAGGATAAAGAGCTAGATGAGGAGCAAGTTGATTTTGAACTGTCTGATGATGAGGAGGAGGATGATGAAGATCTTGATGAAGATGCTGGTAAGGCTCCTAAAAAGAAGAAGGATGATGGAGATGATGATGGTTCAGGTGATGATAGCGGCTCTGCATTTGATGATGATGATGACAATGATGATGACGATACAGACAAATATAAGTATGAGAAGAGAGAATCTGGAAAAGGAGGAGAATCTAGTTCAAAAGCCCCTGGAGGATCAGTGGATGATGATACGATCTTCTGGAATGAAAAGCTGAAGTCTATGTCTGAAGACGATAAACAGATGTATCGCCAGATGCTTACTGATCGAGTCTGGACGATTGACATGACCAGCAGATTTTCTGAGATCTTTGAATCTTGTGACATGGTGTTTGAATTAGAATATAATGATCCAGATTTGGAAGATGGTGAAGTCTCGGCGGCGATGACAAAAGAGATTTTTGAAGGTTTAGCGAAACAGGTTGGAAAAACGTTAGAAGAACTGTTGGCTGATAACCAGAGTCCTAATCTACCTGAAAAGGAAGCTGGAGATCATTCTGATGATCGTGACGTACCTAGATTCGAGGATATAGAAGTTGAAGATGTGACTAGTGAAGAGTATCTAGAATATTTTAAGAAAGACAAGGATTCTGGATTTACTGCTTTCACTGATGAACTGTTAAATGAAGCCGAGAGACTTGCAAAAGAGAAAAGTGATAAATTTGTTGATGAAGTATTCAAAGGGCATGATAAACCGCATATCAGACAATCTGATAGCTTGAAAGAGTTACTGAGGGAATTAAAAGAGAAAGAGGCTAATCGTCCTAAAGCTGAGATTCAGGGTAGCTTTTATAAATTCCACAACAATATGTTTAAAGGAAAAGAGTTGGGTTGGAAGTTTATAAAGCAATTGAAGTGTGTTGCAGTGAAGTGGGAGAAGGGGATACTCTACTTTGATAGATTTCATGATTTGAAGACTCTCCCATACTGGGCCATTCGTGATATTTGTCATCACAAGTTGACTGGAACGACAAATGATCAGATTGCCTACTTTGTTGATAAGATGGCTAGAGAAAGCAGGACGAAGTGGAATCTCTTTGAACCTCAGTATCAAAAAGGATTGTTCACAAGAAAACCATTGAGGATATTACCGGTTTGCCCAAGGTGACTTTTAAAGTATAAACCACCAAAAGTATTGAGGCATATTCCTTTGTTGCAGATTCCTCAACATTTTGCAAAAGATTTTATCTGGTGGTACTACGATTGGAAGATTGCAGAAGCTATGATAGTGTTGAAAGACAGAGACAAGAATTTCAGAAAGATACACATATTTGATCCCATGTGGTTGGTGAATTGTTCACATGAGGACATCATTATGTTGTATTACAATCCAATTTTCAGCGATGTGAAAGATGCTGAACAAGCAAGTAAATACCAGCATGTGGTATTTCTGTGCTTTGCTCATGATATCAATGCCGGATGCGACTATGATAAGAAGCTCGGAAAGTTTGTTAAAGCTCAAGAGGTTCCTGAAGCGAAAAAGAAAAAGCCGAAGCAAGTATTTGAGAAGGTGATGACGTTGGAAGAGAAGTAACTACTACGCATAAAGTTGATGAACAAGAGAATGGAAGGCTTAAACAATCCAAGCAATAGTCGAGGGGGAGTTTGTAGATGCATTATTGTGCGACTAATGCTTTGGATTACAATAAACATATGTTAATGGTGATTGTTGAACGGGCGAAGGAGTTTGAATGTGGGCGAATGAAGAATTTACTGGGTGCGAAGGAGAAGAAACATACGAAGGAGAGACAAGGAGTGCGAATGTAGATTTATTGTTATGAAGTGCTTGGTTCGCACGAAGTGTTTGGGCGAACCTGCACATTCGACCATTCAATATGGGCGAATGTGCAGGCCTATAAATAGGTTAAGCCATTTTTGAAAGTTAGTTGTTGATCATTTTATTTCCCTCCTGTTTTGTGTCTCTCCCTAGTGTTCGTCGCATAAACGAGATCGTGTTCACCCTTTTCACCCATGCCTCTTTACCCTCCACCTATTGGGCTGAGGCCCTTCACACCGCCTCTTATCTTCACAACATTCTCCCCACCAAACTTCTCCAAAACCGCACTCCTTTATCTCTCCTTTACCTTCATGAGCCTTCCTACGACCACATTCGCGTGTTCGGCACCTTATGCTACCCGAACACCTCCCACCGCTCTCTTCCATGCCTTTTTCTAGGCTACCTGGCCAACAATCGTGGGTACCGATGCCTTGACCTTGTTACGGGCAAAACCATATTTCCCCGACACGTCACCTTCGACTCCTATTCGACCCACACTACTTTTCCTCACCAAATCCTTCCTCGTCGACCCAACATACCTCATCTATACCCCACACGACCCAAACCACAGCCCAACCAACTTCTCTCGCCTCCACATCCCAACCGGCCCAAACACCACACACTCCCTCGGCCCACACCTCACACTCTTCACCGACCCAAAACTTAAACCCTCACCGGCCCACACCCAACACCCTTCACCAGCCCAACACTTAAACCCTCTACCGGCCCACACCCACACCCTACACCCTCCACCTGCTGCACCCGGCCCACCACCACCCCCCACAACCCGACCACAATCCTCCACCCACAATCAACCCTACGCATCACCCAATGCAAACCCGGTCCCGTGACGACATCTTTAAACCTAAAAATCCCATTTTCCCTACATACCCAGACCTCTCCCACTCCCTCACCTCTACCTAAATCCCATCTTTCCGCCCTTACCAACCCAAACTGGAAGCAAGCCATGGTTGACGAATATGAAGCCCTATTGGCCAACAACACGTCGGAACTTGTCCCTCGCCCACCCGATGCTCCTGTCATTCGATGTATGTGGCTTTTCAAATACTAGTTCCATGACAACGGTTCTCTAGAGCGACACAAGACTCGCTTGGTAGTAAATCGAAAAGGCCAAACACAAGGCTGCAACACCTACAATATGTAAAACACAAAGAGAAACCAACTGGAACCTCTTAAAATCTCTTCTCTAATCTTTATGGTTCAGATCATCAACAAGACGAAAAGACAAGAAACACTAACATGATCTAACGGATTTCCAAACTCTACACTGGTAGATTTCATTCATGAATCCTAGATCTAGTGTCAATACCAGAGATTATAAGCGAAGAGATACATCAATTGAAACACACAGTTTCCAAATCAAAACAACATGTTACAATACCATAATTAATAGCCAAAAACATCTAATAGAATAAGAAAAATCACATGATTTTACAATTAGAAATACATCCCACAAAGGAGTAAACAAGGCTGACAATAACAATTCAAGAATTACCTTGACAACAAGTATTCTAAACAAGCCTAATAATGGACTACAAAAAACAACCAAACAAGATATGATTGAACACAAAATCACACAACCTTTTCAATCAGAAAAATATACAAGGCTGTCACATTCAAAATATAGTCTTGACAAATACTGTTGGATAAGCACCTGAACCACACAGTTCAACTAATGAGACAACAAGAATATACACACAATGAATACAGGTCACACAAAACCATCATGATACCAGTTCAATTAAAAACTCATCAAGACACGGTTAAAGCCTATTATAAACACAAGAATCAACCAATAAACTTTATTATCTAAATTCAAGTATCAAGAAACAAGATAACAGTCCCAAAGTTCAACGAAAACTCTTATAACAACAGACTCAATATCAAAACAGTTTAAAGAATGATAACTAAATCACTAATGGACATCAAACTTCTAGCGTGGAACAAGCAAGAACCACAATATGTCCATATTAACAGAAACAATCAATGCAACATCGAACAAGACAATCACAAGAACCCGTCTATATTATCACTATCCTTGAATAAACACAACTAGGATATGTAATAGCAAATAATAGTCATCTCAACATATTTGCAAATAACAGCTAACATAAAACACACAAAAAAAACACTCAGATGCAATGGCAAAGCCAAGCTAGTGTTCCCAATCATTGGTTCGTCACTCGTGGTGCTAACACAGGTCTTAACTTGGGAACCACCTAAGACCTAGACACAACAAGATTAATCAACCAGACACAATCACCCACCAGTCCTTTGAACCTGGCCATAGACTCCTAGACAAACTCCAAGAACAGAAAAGAGCATAATATAGGAAAGATCTCACCAGTGGGGGACCCAAGTTAGGGTTTGCCAAAAAATTCACAGTTCATAACCTTCACTTAGGGTTACAAATTGTGAAGCAAGAAAAAAAAATACTCCAAGATCATCTCCTTTTTTTCCAAGATACAATCCCATATCCGGTACACAGTACCAGATCTTACCAATAACAACAAGTAGACTAGATCTTGAAAAACGGAAGCAATCGACCAGACTTCAGCAACCACAAAATTAAAGACCAAAAAACAACCAAATTTGAACCCAAATCGCCACACCTTTCAGATCTGATTACATAACCGAACAAGACTCAAAAAACAATCTCCCAGATTTAGTTTTCACAAATCCTTGAATCACTACCAAGAATCGATAATAATGTACCGGCTGAATCTCTGTTCACGAATCCTTTGAAAATAATGACCCATCGAATAAATTCTTCCTAACACCAACAAAACAGATATATATGTCTTAAATGTGCAGCAGTAACATGAGTCAGATAATTATCAAGAACTGGTTTGTGAAGAAACCTTAATTCAAAAATTATGGGCCTTCGATAGATCTGGACACCCATGCATACTTTCTTTAACATCCAACAATAACCAACAACTTGGATAATCACATATCTACACCGACTTAAATCATTGGTGTAGATCTCTTCAATCCAACGGTTAAGATTACACCCAGATAAAATATCTCTCACATGGGCCATGGACCACAATCACAATTCAGCTACTGTGCTTAATAAATTTGGACCCGGAATTCTTATGATGAGATGGTCCATGAATAAAACCTTTATGAGTCTGGGCCAGATCAGCAACAATCGAACTGGTCATGAACATGCACAAAATCTACTCGGCATCACTTGAATCAATCAACAACTCATGAACATGCACAAAATCTACTCGGCATAACTCGAATCAATCAACAACTCGAACCACTTGCAAACAACCTTAGAGCATTCACATCCCCTCCACTAAATCTCATCCATCAAATTACACTAAAAATCACTACTTCACCCCTAAATCTTCTCTCTCCTAATTAAAATAATAATATTTTTTCATACTTTTATCAATACATTTTTTCTCTCCTCACTCACAACTACTTACAAAAATATTAAAATATATATAGGGGTGAATAGTAGCTTTTCATATTTATGGTGGAACAGTGCTTCCACCAAATATTTTCTCTCTCCTCCACTCACAACCACTTACACTCACCCCATATAATTTGGTGGACACACTCACATACATTTGATGGATGGGATGTGAGTGCTCTTATACAAAATATAAAAGGCTTTGTATAAGAAATAAAATTGGACACCAGGCATTATTATTTCAACAAATTCTAATTTCATTCATTGTTCAGTTACATACTCACACAATTTATTTAGATGAATTGTGACTATTTTAAGAATAACGATAGAATATTGGGTCTGTTTGGTATGGGGTAATGGAATGGATGATGGAATGGAATGGAAAAGGTAATGGAATGGACAAGGGAATGAAATGGATGATTACCATTTCATGGCCTTGTTTGGTTACACGTAAGAATGGAATGAAGCATTACTTTGTACTATTTGGTATGAAGGAAAAGACAAAGGAATAAAATCGGCGGTGGTGAGGGGTGGCGATGGCTGTTGGAAGCGGGTGCCGGCGACGGTGGTTGGTGATGGCAGAGGTAGTGGTGGTCGGTGGGTGGCGGTTGGTGGTGGGTGGTCGGTGGCTGGCGGTGGTCGGTGACGTAGAGTGGCTGCGGTGGTCGGTGGGTGGCGACGGTCAGTGGTGGGTGGCGACGGTCGGTGGTGGGTAGGGTGGTCGGTGGTGGTGGTGGCGATGGGTGGTAGTGGTAGAGGTGGGTGGTGGTGGTGGTTAGTGGTGATGAATGGTGACAGAGGGAATGGTATGGAAAAAAAAAACAGGGGTTGGATGGAATGAATATGTGGGTTTTTAGAGGGAATAAAATGGAGGAGGTAATGGATGATTCCATTACCTTGACCAACCAAACACCTTTATTTTCATTCCATCGTAATGCTCCATTCCATTCCGCCTCTCATTCCTGCGTACCAAACGCTACCTAGATATTAGAACCTAGCTCTATCAAGAATAATCAATGCCATTCACTTAATTAGTAACTGAAGAAACACGGATCCGGGATTACCGAACAAGCGCTAATTCGAGGGGTGATTTTACGGTATTTTGTAAAGAGAGTGTGTTTATAAAATACATGTGGGTCAAAGGATAAGACCAAGGAGTCTAGAAGACTACCGATTAGAAGAGACGAGCCTCTAAAAGTTAGTGAAATAAACATTGGATTGAAGAAGGTACAAAGGAATTCGTATGCTTCTTGAGTGAAAGTATATGTGATATTAGATGCCAACAAAAGGAGAAGGAGTTTCTCCTTTTATAGTACCTAGACACCACACTTTCTCAGCCCATCCTCTACCCTTGACGGGGCCCGACCCAGGTAGAGGTGTCTCCAAGAATCCGGTCCAAGTCCTTAATCCCATTTGGTACAAGTGGGTTTTGATAAAAAGGAGAAAGTAAAATACTAAGTGGGGATGTTACCGTCTTGACGATTCTACACGTGGCGCCCATCGAGTGGACGCTGATGGTCGGCGGACACATGGCGCCCGCCGATTGGTAGACCAAGGGCGGTGGATAATCATACTTTTTCATGGACCTCGAGACAGGTTGAGAAAGTCTGCTGTCAGGGAGATATCTTGGCTGGGAGGCTGCCACGTCGTCGTCCTTTCTGCATGTCAGACTGAGAGCAGCCTCTGATCGGAGAGGAACTCTGACGGGCAGCCTGTTGCGTCAGAGATATTTTGTCTGGGGCAGGGGTGAGTCCCAAGGCTGCCTCAAAAGGTATCTTCCCGTTGTGTTGGCGAAGCTTCCTTTGGCTTGCTGGGTAAGCTTCAAAGCATGTTGGGTCCGCTGACGTAGAACGGGCGGACGATCTTGTGCCTGGCGTCGATTGGACGCCAGGTGTATCGCCGACGTAAAACGGGCGAGTAATGCTACTTCTGGCGTCCGTTCGACGCCAGGTGTATCGCCAACGTAGAACGGGCGGGTGGACGCCAGACGTTCCGCTGACGTAAAACGGGCGGATGGATGCTAGACGATCCGCTGACGTAAAACGGGCGGATGGATGCTAGGCGATGCCGGTTCTAGTTGGGCGATGATATGGTATTTGTAATGCTTTGGTACCATATCCCTTCAAGTCCCCCCAGTCCAGTGCTTTCACGCACCTTTGGTAGGGGAGTGCTAGACTTGATTTCACAAGTGTACTTTAAGTTACATCCATTTGTCACTAGGTTTTCATGTAACAAAGTGGACGTGTGTTTTTTGTATGACCTTCGTCAACTGGTGCGCGCACAGTGATCAAGCTGCGGACGTATGACGGAATGAACGTTTATTGCGGGACCTATGATTAGGTCCGGGCAGTGGTAGGAGAATGAAGGAACTTCATTTGTTGTGTGTAGGGCTTGAAGCAGGATGAAGAAAGTTATTTCTTCACCCGTGAAGCTTGAAGCAGAGAGTTACCAAGAGGGAAGTTCTGTGTTGTTTCCTTTCTGCGTTGTGGTGTGGGGCCTGAGTGCGCGATCAGAGGGTGTGAAAGTAAAAATTTTCAAAATTTTCGGTCTAGCACGCAGGCGTGGAGCCTGGACAGGCGTCGGGCCTGTTTGCGCGGTCAGAAGTTGTGAAAATAAAAATTTTCACAATTTTTGGTCTGGCGCGCAGGCGTGGAGCCTGGACAGGCATCGGGCCTGTTTGCATGGTCAGAAGTTGTGAAAATATAAATTTTCTGGATTTTTGGTCTGGCGCGCAGGCGTGGAGCCTGGAGAGGCGTTGGGCCTGTTTGCGCGGTCAGAAGCTGTGAAAAGTGGTTTTTTTCGGTGTCTGCGCCTGCATTTACTCCGCATTGAATTTGTCTTTTTGAATTTTGTGTGAATTCAAGGTGGGAATGTTTGTATGTGAAAAGACGTGTCTGACACGTTCTGTGGGTAGGTCGCCACGTGGCTTGTCCTTGTTGTGTGTAAAAAGGTATTTGAACGTGGGTGGACACGTGTCTGTCATCGACATCCTTTTGACAGCTAGCAACTTTAGAATTGGAATGTGGGCGTACATGTGTCGTTCATCGAAGTAGGCTGACAGCTGCGTGGCATAGTAACCGTCAGGCGAGTGGTGTGCACACGGCGCGTGAGCCGAATTTCACGTGATTGCGCTGACGTGGCACTTTTTTGAGTGGATCAGGCTGCAGCTTTTCCGGCTGTGATGATTACTCTTCCTACCCTCGCATTAAATGCGATGGGTATAAATAGGAGTTACCTCTCTCCTTTGTTTTCATATTTCCAAACCTTTTCAATTTTCTGGTGATCCTTAGGCGAATTCCGGTGAACTTCTTTCAAATCTTTTTAAATTTGCATCCTTTGTAAGAAATGTCTTCCAAAGATAAGTAACTGGAGATGACGATGAGGGAGGCTCAGGTTAGCTTCTCAAAGGATAAGTATTGGTCTCTTCAGCAAAAGTTCAATATTCTCCGGGAACGGGAACCGGAGTTGCCGGAAAAAGGCAAGACGCCTCTTGACTGTCCCGATGACAAGATGTGTCTTTGTGAGGCCTTCTTCCTGAAAGGCCTATTCCGGCTGCCATGTTCAAAGTTTCTGATCATGGTTTTGCAGAGGTATGGGATGCATATCTCTCAGATGAGCCCTTTTGGGGTGATGAGGATAATGCATTTCGAGGCGACTTGTAGAGCCCTGAGGATAGAGCCGACGTTCGATTATTTCAACGTTTTTTACAAGTTGGAGATGAAGGAGACTGGGTGGATCTCATTTGTGGAGAGATCGAAGTCAGTTACTGTGGTGTTCCGCGGAGCTCTCCGAAGAGTCTTCGTGAGTGGAAGAGGTGTTTCTTTTATCTGATAAAGGAAGCCATACCTGCTGAGATGAGTGTGCTGGAACTTCGTGCCGGGAAGAAGTTGCCATCATTTGAGGTCATGAAGGACTTCGAGGAGCAGCAGCGGTTTCAGTTGCTTGTGGCGCATCCCACGCGTCTAGATGACTTGGAAAAGTGTGATGAAGGTATGCTGCGGTTACTCGGGGTGAGTCGCTTGGGGATCCACGATGGTTATTATGTTCTTCTTGGCGGGGATGGAGGTATGCAGTTGGTAGAAGGTACGTTGTTAGTCCAGAATCCTCTCTACCGGGTATCAAGCAACACACAACCAAAGGCGGAAACAATGATTGTATGTAAAGAACAAAGAAGAAACATAAAACTGAATGATTCAATTGATGAAGTGCACACAGTTTCTTACGAACCGTCTGGTACACGAGTGAAAAACAAGCAAAAACACTAGCAACCCCAAAATAGACTATGGAACCCCCTATTTATAGTTACATAGGGCGGCCATCATACATGGGCTAATGAGGCCGAACCCAAAACCGTATCAACTAATGACAAAGTGACCCAAGACAACGCAAACCTCTAAAATCTAGCCCAACAATATCCCCCTAGGTTTGTGTTGACTTGGAGTGTCTCTACTGCTTCTTGCTTCACTTCTTAGAAGTCTTCTTTTTCTCCAATGCCCTCTTCCATCCTTCAAATGACTTGCCAACATATGGACCAAACAATTCAGTTTCCACTCTTCCTCTTCTATCAGATGCTAACCGCAGTCTATCTATCTGAGCTACTGCACTAGTGAATGATTTCGCACATACTTCATACGTGGGATCACACTGAATCTGATGTCTAGCCAGGACTTGAATGTCTTCAGTATGCAAACTCATCAGATCTTTGGCGTCAAACACTCTAAACTCATCGCTATCACAGACAATCACAGCAGATCCAGAAGTAGGATCATAGACCCAAAACTTCATATCCTTCAAGCATCCTCTGTCCATTGGCTTGGTCAAAGGAATGGTCTTCATCTTTTCAGTAGGTGGCCACTGAACTGTCTTGAATGGCCTTCCATCAGCACCTAACACACCTTTATACTTCACCAACATTGAGCTTGCAGTCTTCATATCCCTAAAATTCACCTTTGCTTGCTCCTGAATCTTCTTATGAAATGTGGCTCCAATCTTATTTCTTGGATTTCTCGTCTGATTTATGAAAGGAGCTCTTGCAAGTTCTGTCAAATCGATCTTGGTCCAGGAGTTGAAGGCAGAAGTAGAAGCATAGTACTCAACCGCTCCATTTCCTCTATGAACAACAAACACTCCCTTGTCATCATTATATCTCCAACACTCTATTCCTGTTCGATTGCCATAAGTATCAAACCGATCACTGGTAATTGTCACATATCTTTCAGGATGCTCCTCCATGGGATCAATAGATGGCTCAGCTAAATCCTTGAGAACATAAGTGCTTCCAGGACGACGATCTCTCACTCTGGGGACTTGATCTTCAAAATATTTCTTCATGTGTTCTTCATGTTCCTTTTCTGATCTTTCACGCTCAGCAGGAGTCATTACTTTATCAACAAAAGATGATGTCTCTGAAAATTCCTTTCCAAATTTTGTTCTCTAGTTTCTGAGTCAAGTTAAGTAGTCTAGCTGAAACATTGCCCAATCCAGTCTCTAACTCAGTAATCTTTAGATCTTTTTCAGTGACCGTCTCCATCAAACTCTGTACCTGAGCAGTTAGCCATACATTCTCAGTCTCCAGCTTCAGCACTTTAGCTTGCAATCTGCGAACATCCACTTCAGCAAAAACATCTTCATCACTGTCAATTTCTTCTTGATTCGCCTCTCTCTCTTCCGTCGTCAAAAATTCAACATCCACTTTTTTTCCTTGTTCTTTATCAGCTAAGAAAGCCATTTGAGCTCTCTGAAACGCTTCTTCATCAAACAAAACCTTACTCGAACCAAAAGCACCAGAAGATCCAGCTTCCTCATTCACTCTCCCTGTGATTGGTGCCTTGCTCATGAATTGAGAAAAAGATTTGGTTGTAGATACAGGAAAGGTAGTGGATCCAATAACACCAACGGGAATATCAGTTGAAGCACCAGCATCAGTCATTACAATATCAACAGCAGCAGAAACAGTTTCAGCAACAGGAACTGAAACATCAGTAGTAACGGTCAACCTGGGATCTCTTTTGCTTCTCTTTTTTGGTCTCAAATTAGAATTGTGGTCTTCAGCAACTTCATCAATAGCTGATGTCTCGACTGCAACATTGGATGGAGGAATCCTTTGTTCAGCCTCACGAACTGTATTCAGAATGCTCGAGACTACTTCTGCCTGAGGAATAGCAACCTCAGATGCAGCAGTGTTGGGATCTTCATTCACAATTTCTTATCCAAGCAATTCTTTCTCAGCGTCTGTTACTGACTGTACTTCAGCATTCTCAATAACAAAATCATCTATCTCCTCTTCATTCAAATCATCAAAATCAAAGTTCTCAAACTGACCGTCCTCATTTCCCACAGTCTTCTCGTTATCTTTCACAACTTCCTCATCTTCACTTTCTACCTCAGTCAAATCAACTTTTCAGGAGGAGAACGTAGTTGAGCAGGAGGTGGTTCGACAATCTGAACATCATGTTCTTCAGCAACAAGTGCAGATGACATGGCTGAGGCTTCTTCAACAATCTCACTGAACTTTCCAAACTTAATCAGTGGAAATTTTCCTGTAAAAACCTGCCTTGAGTCTTTACGAACCTGTCTAATTAATCCAAAGATTTGAGAAGCCATGCATTTCTTATCATACGTTTCAATTGTCCTCTCAAGATTTGGATACTTGGACTCTAGAATCATCTGCACAAATCTTGGAAACTTGTAGAAATACTTCTTGTTGAGGGTCTTCACATTTGTCAACTTATCCTCAAAGATGCACTTTGAGTAATTGTAATCCCATCCCTCAATCAATGCCGCTATCCCAGAAGCGTATTTCACTCCCATCTGATCTAGTCCACTCTTGTTACCACCCAAGCTTGCCAAAAACATATGTACTAATAGCCTCCAATAGCTTGGAAATAATTTCTTCAAGTATGGTGGTGTTGACAGTTCACCTTCATACCCCATCCTTTTCAACACGGGAACAAGCTTATCTTTTGAAAAACTAACAGGATCATCTGGAGAGTCACCAAAGAGTAAGACGTCTCGAACATCTTGCTCAGAAATAGTCACCTCAGTTCCTCAAACCCTTGATCGAACCAGAGTATCTCCCTTCTTAGCCACTGAGTTGTCCCAAAATTCAGTGATCCAGTCAGTGAGAATAACTGGATTTTCTCTCATAGCGTGTGAAACTCTACAAGTGTTAAGCCCCACAATCAGAGACTTGAATTCCTGCATATGCTCTTCATGAGGATCAGATAGATAGCACACCACATTATGACTGTTCTCGAACGTGGGCACATGAGGAGTTGTCATTTCTGCACAAAACAAATTAGATTAGACAACAAGATTTAAACGTCAAGATTTTAAGAGATTAAAACATGGTTTTATGAGCCCCCCCTCTTTCAGATTTCAAAAAGATGTTCGGGTCCATATTGATATTTGTTTAAGGTCCATTGGGCTTCACATCAACGAACAGGCCCAAAACAAGTGATTTCGAGTCATTCAGGGGTGTTCGAGGGTAGTTTGGTAAAAATACAGGTGTGTTCGAGGTGGTGGAGTGAGTTCAAGGGCACTTTGGTCATTTGCTGTCTGAGTTCGATGAGCAGATCTGAGTTTGAGGGTATTTTGGTCATTTGCCATCTAAGTTCGATAAACAAGTCTGTGTTCGAGGGCATTTTGGTAAATGTTGGATGAGTTCGACTATAAGGATAGAGTTCGAGGGCAGTTCGGTAATTTTCCCTCATCTGAGGTAGAACTCCAAATGCGTAGAAATCACACGCAACTCGAACTCGAGTTCCCAGGCGCGTGAGACTCACACGCCGCCGTCTGAACCGATCGAACTCCCCCATTTTTGTCGTCGCTGATCATTCCTTCGCCTCCAACATCCTTCCACACCTGCATATCACTTAACAAACACCATATTCATAACAAGAATCATTAAACAAAGATTTACCTTCTTTTGCTTCGTGAATATCTTGATGAATAAGAAAAATAAGAGCCGGCAATGTGTATTTGTGTGAGAGAATATGAGAGATCAACATTTGAGATTCTTGTGATTTTTGAAAACAACACCCTCTCCGCCCCCCTTTTTGTCAGATTGAGATTTGTGTGGCCCACCAAACGTGTGGTGGGCCCAACTCGGATCCCAATCCCCTTTTAAAATTTTCGAGGTGTCTTTTGCAACCGAGTCCAAGTCAGATCGTGAAATGGTCTAACACACACTTAGCTAACAATATTTCAACGAAAAACTTAAACAATATTTTTGTCACGAGATCAAATCATTGAGTTTCGGGCCGAGCTACACTTATCAACTCTAATCTACTTCAGTTGGTCTTAGCAATTGCCAGTATATTTGTCCCCTTAAACTTATTTCCTTAGGCCTTCTCGTACGACGATCTGTGATATTATTTATCATGTTTTGGTGTATTTAGTACGAACACTCAAGCAAGTCACAATCAAATCCTAGAATATCAAGTGGTACACTCTATCATGCAAGCAGTTTCCCTACCACATATTTTTCACAGTATCTGCTCTAGAATTCTGAAACCTTGACTGGGACTGGATTGAGAGAAGAAAAGAATAGATCAATAAGAAATTTAGAGTAATATACAAGTCAGATGATTTCTCAAATGACAAGGGCTTTAGGTTTAGGGCTTTGGGTTTTGGACTCTAGAGGGTCTCTTTTATGACATCCTGACTGTGTCCAAGTTAGCATATATCTGGATGCAGCAGAGGAGCAGCCAGGACATCTTTGGACACTAAGGTCTCTTTTAGGTGAAAGATGATCTATAGCACGCCAACGAAAAACTAGGTCAGCATATATCTGGATGCAGCAGAAGCTTTCGTTGCCTAGCATCTCCAAGTCTTTGCTTACACAAAACAGAGGAGATACACGAGTTTTTCAGAAACGGTTTTAGGCCTAGACCACAGTGTTATGCTTCGGGACATCACACAAGCATTCAAATAGAGATTGTACCTGATTCCAAGTGATGTTCCTTACTGAGGTCGTGTCTTTATCTTTAAGTGCTTCACAAGATCATTAACATTTCAGCCATCAGGACCAAGCCTACCAACATATCACACTAGAGCCAAATTGTTTCGATACATGTCTTACGTGAGTCAGCCTTAATCCAACTTGTGAAAGTTCATTTCATCTCTCGTTTTTGACAATAAAAATGTTTTGATCTTTTCTTAGGACACATCCCCCTAAATTTGTGCTTAAAATTGAAAATTTAAAGAACAAATTTACAAACCTAAGACTAAGAAAACCAAAAGACCTTTTTTTTTAACATAAAGACCAGTTCAGTCCTCGAAATGGACCATTTTGAGCAGTTCAGAGAGAGCTTCAAAGCGAGCTCGATTACCAGGTTTTGTAAAAAGATCTGCGACATTGTCGTCAGTGTGAATATTTGTAGGCACAATTAAACCTTGGTTAAAAGAGTCTCGGATGAAATGTTCTTTTATGGCAATGTGTTTTACTTTTGAAAATTGAACTGGATTTTTCACAATTTGGATAGCAGTAAGAGAGAAATCTAAACCATAATCTACCAACTGATGTTGTATCCAGATAACCTGAGAACAGCATGCGCAGGCAGCCGCATATTCAGCTTTCGCTGTTTAAATGGATATTGTTTGTTGTTTCTTACATTGCCATGCAATAAGCCGGTCGCCTAAGAATTGACACCCCGCAGAAGTAGATTTCCTGTCAATGTCACAACCTCCAAAATCGCTGTCAGAAAAAGCATATAAGTCAAAAGGAGAATCCCTAGGATACCAAAGACCAAATCTGGGTTTCCCCTTAAGGTATCTAAAGATTCTCTTGACAGCATTGACACACAGCGCACATGATGTCTGGTCTGCTAGCAGTCAGGTACATTAGCGAACCAATCATTGAACGATAAAGTGTTTCTCTACGGCTTCTCCTTCCAGATCTTGAGTGAGACCTGGTCTCTCAGACATTGGTGTGTCAGCTGGCTTTACATCATTGAAGCTGAATTTTGCAAGAATGTCATCCACATATTTACCTTGATGAATCAAGATACCCTTAGAGTTTTGATGAACTTGCAGACCTAAGAAAAAGGTCATTTCACCAAGAGAACTCATCTCAAACTGCTTTTTCATCACCTCTTCGAATTCCTTGCACAGTGCATCACTGGTGGAACCAAAGATGATATCGTCCACATAAATTTGCACCATAATACGATCGTCATTCACTGTCTTGACGAATAAAGTCTGATCAATAACACCTCGAGTGTATCCATTAGCAAGCAGGTGATCAGTCAGGGTAGCATACCAAGCACGAGGTGCCTGATGTAACCCATACAAAGCTTTGTCTAGTTTGTACATATGCTCTGGATATTTTGGATTTGTGAAACCCGTTGGTTGACCAACATAGATCTCTTCTTTCACAGTTCCATACAGAAACGTTGTTTTGACATCCATTTGATAGACAGTAAATTCCTTAAACGATGCGTAGGCAAGAAATATTCGGATTGCTTCCAACCTCGCAACCGGTGCATATACCTCATCATAATCTAAGCCCTCAATCTGTTTGAACCCTTGCACAACCAACCTAGCTTTGTTTCTTACAATTACCCCACTATCATCTCTTTTGTTTCAATAGACCCACCTCGTGCCAATAGGTCGTTTTCCTGGAGGCAGTTCGACTAGCTTCTCAAACTGATTTAGTTCATCTTGCATCGCATCAACCCAACTTGGTTCTCGCATGGCCATAGCAGTAGACTTTGGCTCAAATTGTGAAATGAAGCACGAATACAAGCATCTGTTGATGTCACCAGTTTAGCTCCTTGTTAGAATACCTGCATCAACTGGACCAATGATGTTTTCCAGTGGGTGATCTCGTTGAACGCTTGTAGGAATGGCTCTGTCTGGAACTGAAGAATCTCCAGGTAGAATCGTAGCACCACCCATTGCAGTCTCTTCTACAGTATCAGGATCAACTTCGACTGCGTCATTATGCTCCACCGTGCACTCAATAGGGATGGGATCATGGAATGCAGGAACTGAAGTATCATAAGACAAATTTTCGTCATCTGCCTACTGCACAGGATTCGTAGTGGGAATGAATGGTTCAGCAGAAACTGAGAGTGGCTGTGTTAATGGAGATGTAGGTATAGCATCCCCCTCATCCTTTGCATCATCAATCACGGAGGATGAGGTTCCAGCAGCGGATGTTGAGGAATCTGTGAAACCTGTATTTACACCACTAGATACATCATCAAAAATACGAAAAGATCGAAAGAGAGTTTCATAGTCAAACAACCAGTCTGGACCCACTCTAGCATCTGTTGCATTTTCTTCAAGCCAACGCACATCAAACGACTCTACGATTTGCCTAGTTTGTTTGTTGTAAACCCTATATGCAGTCTTTCCAGCATAACCGACAAAATAACAGTCGTCAGCTTTCGCATCAAACTTTGGTGTGGCGTCCAGATGCAATAGGGTACACGGACAACCAAAAGCACGAAAATGCTTGACGGAGGGTTTAGTACCAAACAGCACTTTGTAGGGTGTTTTCATTCGAGATTTGTTGACTTGGACTCGGTTCTGCACATAGCAGGCTGTGTTAACAGCTTCTGCCCAGAAGAATGTCGGAAGCTGTGAGTCACACAACATTGTGCGGGTAGCTTCAATCAGTGTGCGATTTCTTCTTTCAGCGACTCCATTCTGCTGTGGCGTCCTTGCTGAGCTGAATTGACGTGCAATCCCTTTCTGAGCACAATAATAGTTTAACTCTGCATTCTTGAATTCAGTTCCGTTGTCACAATGAATGCCCTTTACCTTCAAGTTGGTCTGATTCTCCATCAATATGATAAACTGTTTTACTATTTCTGCAGTCTCACTCTTGTTAGCCAAAAAGAAAACCCAAGTAAAACGTGAGTAATCATCAGTTATTACTAAACAATATGCTTTACGAGAAATGCTGAGTACATTCACTGGGCCAAATAGGTCCATATGAAGTAACTGCAGCAGAGAATCAATAGTGTTTACCAACTTGGAATAATGTGATTTTCTATGATGCTTTCCTCTGGCACATGCAACACATTTTTCAATTGTTATAAAATCACGTACTGGCAAATCCCTTACCAATCCAAGTTTAGCCACCCGGTTAAAGTTTTTAGCATTTGCATGTCCAAGGCGACGATGCCATAGAATGGCAGTATTTTGAGAGACTTTTGAGAAAAGACATGTGACGTTATCAGAGGGAGGTTTGTTCATGTCAATGACATAAGCGTCACCTCGACGTTCAGATTTTAGTAACACCCATTCGTCTAGAATCACGAATCCAGGTTTTAATATTAAACATCCTTTCTTAGTGAAATGAGTTGAGTAGCCATTATCACAGATTTGTGACACGCTTAGTAAACTATGCTTTAATTCAGGAACATAGTTTACCTTATTAAACTGAAGAGCACCATTTCTTACCGTTCCCCTTTGAGTTATTTGACCCTTCTCACTTCCTGCAAAGGAGACAAATCCACCATTGAAAAATTCGACATCGGTAAGCTGGGATAAGTCTCCTGTCATGTGCCTTGAACAACCACTATCAATGTACCAGAGACGAATGATAGTCCTCCACAGTCGTTCCTGCACATGATGCGGGATCAGTTGGTTATAGGTACCCAAGCCATAGTTGTTTTGGGTACACCATAGGTATCTATATACTGGACTTTCATCCAGTGCATGTCAGCAGTTGAAACATTAGCACAGAGATTAGATATATCATTCATAGAACAAGAAGAACCTACAGACGGGGAAGAGATTGGAATAGAGCATTTTGGTTTCTAGTGAAATTTGTGTTGTGAAAATATCTTTTCATTCGAACTGGATTTTGTCGTGTAATGCTTAGTTTGAGAATTTAACCTTTTACTAGATTGTTTAAACCTTTTATTTCTATTCCAATCACCATTAGAAGGCTTCACCTTGGATTTGTCATTCCGCATTGCCTTAGACTTCTCAGTCTTCATTGGCTTGGGATGATTATGGTTCCCGTTTGGAGCCTTCTAATGTTTCCAGCTTGCAAAAGGTTTTAGATTTGTTTTACAAATTTTGGCAATATGTCTTGGGATTCCACATGTGTGACATGTCTGACGTTTCACATGTGGATCCCCCTGAGATCTTGCAGACTTTCCAGGCTCAGAGAGCTTGGTTACATCTCTATACCTGTGTGATGCTGTTTTGGAATACCCTGTCCCTTGATTTGAAAATTTATGTTTTTCATATTTTGGTAAAACATGTTTTGGTGGGACATATATCCCAGTCCGATCCGTACTAAATTGTTTAACCAAAAGATTTTTCGTTTTATCACAAGCATTTGGCAAAATAACAGAATCTGAATGAACAAACAAAGAGTCAGACGAAAAGTCACAAGGTTTTATGCTCAAAACAAACGAGCCCACACAAATATTTTTGTCCTTAGCAGAAATTGAGAAATTGTTTTTCTGATTTTTATTATTAAATGCAAGTGAATCAGAGTCATCGACTTCATCCCCATCATCTACCCAATCCTCAACAATCACATTTTCTGCACAAGAATCAACCAAATTGGTAACATTCACATCATCAGAAACATCATAGCAATTTTTTGTAGAGAAGTTTTCAGCCACAGAAGATATAGGAGATTCAGAAGATATTGAGCACGTTTTTTCTTAATCAAATGAGTTTGAAGTAGACACAGAAATATATTCATTCACTTTGGACATGTCCTCAGATGATTCGGTGGTTTCACATGACTGAAGGCTAGATGAGTCGGTCTTTCCTGAGTTTGGATCAGAGTCAGACTCAGGTTCAATCACTGACGAATCATCTGAGTGAGATTTAGAATCGGTCAGATTATTTTTCACTGTTTGCTCTTTGCTTTAGACAAAGCTCCCTAATTTGCATCATGAAATCAAACTCATAGTTCACACTTGAGTTTTGCTGGGTGGTCGGAGTAGGAATTGGTTCATTAACTTGTATGTATTCATGTTTAGGCTCTTTAGAAACACACAATGATTCATCAGATTCAGATGAAGATGGAACCTCATCTTTGCTAACCTCAAAAACTCTATCAACCTCTTTATTTTTCTCATAATTTAATGTCTCAGTCTGCTTTGAAGCATCTTGAGACTTGACAAATGTTTTTGAAGGAGCCTGCTCTTGCTTAAATTGTTTTTGTTTAGGTTTAGAAATTCTAATTGGGGTTGATTCAGGTTTAGTGACTTCAACTTGATCCCTTGATGGTCGACTGGTTGGCTCTTCTATTTGTGGACCATATCCTTTCACAGGAAGAGCCAACAGTTCTGCATCCGACATAGGAATTGAGAAATAATTTTCATTGAAAGGTGGAGGAATTTCCACAAAGCCAATGCCCTTATTTCTCACTTCCTTTGGTCTGTACTTTAACTGGGTATTGATCATTTTCTCAACTTTAGGACTAGAACAATCGAATTTTTTGAAATGAAAATCTGCATTTTCAAATTTTGATTTTAAGTCGATCAATTCTGTGGTCAAAGTGTCAGACAGTCGTTTGAAGTGTAAATATCGACATTTATGATCACTCACCTCCTGATGCAAACGCTTGATATCGAGTTTTTGTTTTTCGACCATTTCTTTATAGGAGTTAAATTTCTTTTTAATGTCCCAAGTGGCCATCTTTTCATATTCAAGTTGTTTGTATGCAGAGAGAACTTCTTCTCTAAAACCCTTAATTTTAAGTTTACACCTTCCAGTGCAACATGATTTAGCTAAAGTTTCAGAATGTACCTTAGCCGCTGACGGAACATAATCGTCATCCATCTATGCCATGAGTGCCTTGTACACAGTATCTTCAACAATCTTTAGATCCTCCATTTGAGAGGACCAATCCCATCCACCTCCTGATTGAGCGACCATGGCCTTGTTTGAGTTAGAGGATTCAGATCCAGAGTTAGTGGTAGATGATTGACTTCCCGGAGTCGCAGCAGGAGAAGCAGCTACAGGAGCAGAATTGTCTATTTCTTTCTTTGGCTTGGTGCACTCACGAGCAAAATGTCCAAGTTCATCACAGTTATAACAACGCATTTTCATCTTATCCCAACCCAGTTTCTTTGTTGGGTTTTCCCATACATTTCTCCCAGTCTTCTTCACGAACTTATTCGCCCTATGCACCACCATAGCTATCTGCCAAGTCAAGTCCATCTCTTCAATATCATCTTGATTAACGTCATTTAAGTCACATGCTCCAACATCTTTCGCAGTAAGTTGACTTGTTAGAAAAGCATTATAGCAATTTATGAATCCAGCAAATAAACTAAAGTTACTTTCAAGCTCCTTTGGAATTTTGACTGCTAACAAAGGTGCAGCTGAAGAAAGTGATGTAGATGACGAAGGTCCATCAGAAGTGGCCACAGAGGAAGCAAGCATAGCTGAGCCTTTTGATGCACTGGGTGCAAACATAGGTGGATATGAAGATCCACTGGCTGGGTAAGAGTAAAACGAGGGACGCAGAGGTTCTTGCTGAGACATTAGGGCATTGCTGGGATTTGCGATGATTGCATTATTATAACTAGCAGTCTGAGTCATGTAACGTTGCCTGTCATCAAGGTCATAGGACTTGATCAAAGATATGGTTTCAGAAAGAGTAAGTCTTGCTAAATCTTTGGTTTTTTGATAAGGGTTACATTTGAGTCCCAACTCCTTGGAAGAGTATTTAGCAGCTTTTTGTTCATAACGGAGTTATCTACCACCATATCATTTGATTTCATCTCACTCACTAAAGCCACAAAACGCTGGATCTGGCCGACTAGATCGATAGCCCATTTCTGGAATGGCCAAGCGGCGGTGACTGGGACCAGATCGTTCTTTGGGCGCAGGGTATTTGGTGCGTGTTGCCGGTAGTTGAAGCAGGTGCGTAAGATCTTGACAGCATCCTGGTGCATCCCGGGCCAATAGTATCCGGCGTTCATGATTTTGGCGACGACCATTCTTGGGCCTGCCTGGATGCCGCATATGCCTTCGTGGATTTCCTTTATGAGGGAAGTGGCCGTCGCGGTATCCACGCATCTCAGGAGAGGGCCGAGATAGGAGCGTCGGTATAAAACACCATTCATGAGTTGATAGTGCTCGGATTTGTATTGGAGTTTTTGGGCCTCTGCTTTTTGAGGCGGTAGAGTGCCCGTTGCTAGGTATGTTTAGATCGGGGTCATCCATGACCCGGCGCCCGTCTGTGTTATATTAACCTGTCTAAGTGGTACTGAAGGTTGAGCTAGAGTTTCGATGTGTACCTCTTTGGCCATATGCGGCCAAGCAGTGGAGGCCATTTTGCTGAGTGCGTCAGTGATATACGTTAAAATACACATATAAAGGTCCCCGTTTAACTCCCATTTTCATACGTTTTTGACCTTATACACGAGGAATTGGTACTTATTTGGGTATCTTTACGATTTCAGGTCTTAAACGATGTCCCGGAAGCAAACCCGAAGAAAACAAGGATTTTGGCCCTTTATCAGGAGAACATACTGCTGCAACTTTTGCGCAGCAGCTGTTCGGATCGCTTTTACCCCTTCTAATACCCAACATCCGACTTCGACTTTCAAATAAGAATTGTTCTACGTTCCGAGAGCTTTCCAGGCATATAAAGAACACCTCCTAACGATTTTTCTACGATTTTATATGTAATTTTAAAGATCGTGCTGTCGGGCTGTTCCCTGTGAGCGGCCGCTCACTCTCTGTGAGCGGCCGCTCGCTCCTCCAGATATTTTTGGCAACCTTCTGGAACCTCTACGTCATGCACAGACCACTTGCTCACCTTTTTGTAAAGTGAGCGGCCGCTCACAGGCTCTGTTCTGCTATAAAATGCCCATTTCAGCCACTAATCGAGTATTGGGTTTTGGGGAGGCGATTTTAGGCGATTTCTGGACCAAAGGAGCTGCTGGAAGGCCGTTTAACAAGCTCGGGAATCCATCCGATCCATCCTTCATCATCCAATCCATCTCTTTAGCAATCTTATGGTTTGATCCTTTGAGCTTTCTTAGATCCAAATCTGATTTTGTTTGCTACATTGATGTTATTTTAGTTAATCGTACGCCTACGGGCAAGAACATTAGTATTAGTTAGTAGTTAAAACAATCGTTTGCGTGAAATCAAGTTTTGTATAAATTTGGCGTTTTTCATGTTTGAATCTTGATGATCATAATGCAACCTTGTTTCATTGTTGATAGATTTGTAGTTGTGTGAGGATGACTTTGATGATTATCGAATGTGTTAGGCGGATTACTTGTTGAGAAAACCGTCCGTTTAATCGTCCGGTAGTAAACTAGTTAACTTGTTAATAAAGTTTACACCATGAAACTGTAACCGGGTATTGGTTTGGTTAAAGTCACTCGGATAATGATTATAGATGTTTACCGGCACGTAAAAGAGTTTAAAAAGCTTAATGGTGTTGTTACTAATCTTTGACGCGGTTAATGATCTTTGCTAGTTATTTTGGTAGAAATAGCGATCTTAGTAGATTTGTGTTCAAAGTTAGTAAAATGGAATAGGTTGTGAAATGCTCTACTTTATGCTAGTCTCGGTGGTCGTATTGTGTATTCGATATTGCTTTCCTTTGCTAGTGCGGTTGAGGACTCCCGAAAGGTGATACTAACCCTTCTTTAAAGATTCACATGAGATCATATCAGCTGCGCGCTAATGAACGACTTGAGGTGGCTAACGTGTGTATTCGTGTTAGCTTTCCATATAGTTGTCATGTTAGGATGCCCGAAAGGGACACTAACTGTCGGAAAATGGGAATGTTGATCACGCCTTTATTTCTTATATAGATGACATGCTAGGATTGGCGTATTATAGCTTATATAGTTATATTTTCTATTTGGAGTCGTAGTTAAGTTATTTACATGTTTTAGAATTAATTTAGTTTTAAACAAAACTCAAACTTATCTTTTACTTACTGGTGAATCGGGGATAGAGTTTTAGTACCATTGCTCCGCGCGCGTCCATGGATCGATACTTGGTTCTTATCTGTACTTACTACATATATGACAGGGTACACTTGCCCTAGTGTGTGTTTTTTAATATGAAGGTCGAAACCATTTTTATAAATATTAAAGCAAAAACGTGTGTTAAAATCCATTGTAAAATATGTATAGTTACGCACACGTCAAGTTTTTGGCGCCGTTGCCGGGGACGCGACGAGCTTTAGGAACGAACCGAGTCAACTTTTTACCAGTGTACATGCTTGTGAATACTTGTTTATACTTCGTTAATTCTTTATTTCATTCATTTATTTGCATATATGATTATTTGATTATTTATTAGAATATTTATCTGTCTGTTGATATTTTGGATTGATTTAGATTGGTTCATAGGTTTGCATATATATTTGTTCATTTTTATGCTTATAGGGTTGATTTGATTGATTATTCGTTCATTAGGATGTTGATAGGTTTAATTTATTGAATATTGGATTAGCTGATTTGTCTATGAATTTGATTGATTCAGTATATGATTTATTTGATTTATTTGTCCGGATTTGGACTAATTGTTAATTTTTAGATTTGAAAAGTTAAATTCTTTATTTGTTGACCATGTGTTCATATGTTTATCTGTTTATATATTTTTAATTTTTATGTATTTATAGTTTTTATGTAAATATATAATGGAAGTCTGGATATGTTACGTTTAAATTGGATGATTCGAATGCTTTTAATAAAAGGTTTGGCTTAAGAAAACTTGGGAAATTTATTTAATATAGAAGTGGCTTTAATAAAAATAATTTTATGTGAAAAATGCTTCCTTGCGATTCGCAAAGAAGCTGGGCTTATGGTTCCGCCTTAAGCGAGTTCCTAATTACCCCAGATTTTATCTTTTATTGTTCGCGATACGCGAACAGGATCACCAGAGTCCTTCGCATAACGTGAATAGCCGCTATCTTCCGTTTTTAACTCATTTCATTGGCATCCATCATCATTTCTATCAGTCAACTTCCGTTATATTATTTTTTCGGTGAAAAAGGTTGTTTTCGCGCAAGCAAAAAGACGGTGTTTATCTTGTTGCGACGCGCGAGCACCTTGAGTCATTGTACTCACTTGCGCCACGCGAGAAGCGGTCTATACTTCTTCGCGATGCACGAGCGACATAGATTTCGCTGAAAATATTGTATATTTTCATATTTTATATATTTTCATAATTTAAGTTAGTGTATAGTTTTTAGTATATTTATCTATCTATATTTCTTCCGTTTTTCTTAGATCGAGTCTGTAATTATTTCTTCTATTATTTCGTACATTGCGTCAGTTTAAGTGTGGGGATGGCCGATGTCTGTTCATTGCTCGATCGATCTTCTCGCCCGTACTCAATCTCCATTCGGGCGAAAGAGATCTTAAAGAAAATCTTTTATGAAAACGGCCATTCCAAGAAGTTTAAAGTCCATATGGACGAGTCCATAAATCAAAATGGACTAAGTTTGAAAGTCAACGGTCATAGATTAAAAGTCTACGTTGACGGACCGGTTGACCAATCTGTAGAGGTAATCGATCTCTACGACCCGCACGCCTAATAAGTGTGAGTAAGTGAGTCTAGCTAGCGACTCGTTAATAAATATAGCACGGCGTGTATGGGCGCGCCAAATTGTACAAATGTTAATAGCTTAGAGTAGTTGTAGTTAAATCGCTTAGTTTCTAACTTGTTTGTTTAGTTTGTTTTTAGCTATTGCAGGTTTGATTCGCGCCTTGTGATTGTGTGGAATGTCGCTTAAAAACCATGGTATTATACTGGGAAGCGTCTGAAAACAGGTATGTTAGTTGTTTGTGTCGAAACAGAGCGAGTGCAGGCGATTTGGGAGGCGAAACTGCAGCAAAAATTCACATCAGCTGCCGTGAGCGGCCGCTCACTGGCACCGAGCGGCCGCTCCAAACGCCCAGTATTAAAAAAAATGCGCGAGCGGCCGTGCGAGCGTTTTGTTCAAATTCTTTTGAGGGGCAAACTTGGTATTTCACTTTAAAAACTTAAAATATCTAACCCTAAATAATAAAACTCGGCTGCTCCATTCATAACACACCCAAAATCCTTTGAACTTGCTCCTAAGAAACCAACCATAACCTCTCTAATCCACATCCTAATCTCCAAACAAGGTATGAATCTTCTTTTATTTTCTTGCAATTTCTCTTATTCTAGTGTAGATTAGTTTAAAATTTTGAAATCTTTTCATGATTTTAGGGTCCCTTCATAATGTTTAACAAACCCTAAATGTTCATTGATGGATTGTATGCTTTGTTAGTATAGCTTAGAGTATAGTGTTGTCCAAATCTTTGAGTTTTTGAGGTTTTCTTCATAATGTTTAAATAAAATCCGAAATTTTTTGAAGATTTGTGTCATTTTGTAGTCATATGTTTAGTGTAATCTAGTATAATTGTAGATTAATTTCATTATAGGATTATAGTATAGTGTTTATCTTAGTGTAAATTAGGTTTGTTCATGAATTTTGGGGATTCTTCATAATTGTTCAAAAGTCCCCAAATTCCATATGTTCTAGAGTGTACATTGTTGTTAATTATCTTAAGTTTTGGGGTTTCTTCATAATGGTTTAACAAAATCCAAAATTTTAAGATTGTTAGTGTTTTTTTATCATAGTTTAGATAAGTACTGTTCATGAAACTTTGGGGCTTTCTTCATAATCGGACAAACGAGCCCCAAGTTTCTTTGATACTTCATAAACATTCGTATTTTATTTCAGTATTGTTTATTTGGTTTGAATAATGAGATGATGAATGGATTTGATATATTTTGTTTTGTCAAGAATGTTGGAAGTGCAGGGAACTGGCGAGCACCGGTATGGATGCTCAATGCAGTCACCATGCTTTTCGGGATATCACCAACAGGGGAGTATTATTCTCCTTTTTCACACGATAGTTAGCTATTTCATAAACGCTTTCTATTGTCACATTGGGGACAATGTGAGTTTCAAGTGTGGGGAGGGATTATATCTTGTTTGTCCTCTTGTATATATATATATATATATGTATATATTTACTCTAAAAAAACCTTTAAAAGTACATATATGTATATATTTACTTATAAATATCAAGCCTAACTAATTTTTGATAAATATAACTTGAGGCGCGACAAACAGATGAGATGCGAGCGTGTTAGATTCGTACACTTGCAACCATTTCCTTCCGGTTACGTGAGCATTTGAGCCTTAGAATAGATTTCCATTTCTTTGACATGCTTTCGAGTGAGCCGGATGTTTTGTGTAATTTAGAACTTGTCATTAGCATACTTATTTAGATCAGATACGTGTGAGATTGTACGAACATGATTGAGGCATTTAGGATACCCTTTTGATTTAGCCTTTTCTTTTCGTTCTATCTGTTTCCCCGCACCCAAATGTTATCCACTAGTTAACCATGTTGAACCAAATCCCGTGTTTTTCTTATTTATCACACCATTTCACCACTAAACCAAATAGCCTTTTTCTTTTAAACCTTTTTGTGTTAAAGCTCGGTTTAGGTTATTGTTTGACTAGTTTTTTATGTTGTAAATAGTTCGTTTTCGGGTTTATATATTTAGCACATGTATGTTGATTATATCAGTCTTAGTTATCAGTTATATATATCATAGATATATATATATGTTAAAAAAAAAGAGAAAAAAGAAACAAAAAAAAAAAGAAAAAAAATCCAGAAAAATAGAACACCCTAAAATAGGGTGAATTAGCAGTATTCGAGCAGTTTTTAGAGCTTTAAAGTTAGAAGTTATATGTTTAGCTTAGCTCGATTTAAAATAACAATCGCCTATATTCGTGTCTTTGTTGTACAGTTGTACAGTATAGTAGTTACTATTAGTTAGACATAACCGCTGGGTTTTAGCCGATTTGTCACTGTAAATATCCATTCCATACCCTTACCTATGCCTAACATTACAACCCTTATAAGACCTCTTGATTTGTGCTTTTTCACACGTTAGTTGGTGAAGACTAGATCTTTTGACAAGCTTATGATATTGCACGATTCATTGTCTTGGCAATGGAGCGATTTACACATACACATTACACGTATGTATCATAAATAAACCGAGTGTGTGTGAACATTGTGAGTCGTGTACGGGTTTGCGTGCTTGTAGATCGGAAGTGAGTCGTTGCTTTTTAGTTATCTTATCACCTGTTTATATATCTTTGTTGGCTTGTCTATTATCGTCTGTACAGGCTATATTTTGCCTTTGTTGCCACTTGGCGAGTTTTTCGTTTATTTTCTGTTTAAGTGTTTGCTTGAGGACAAGCAAAGTTCAAGTGTGGGGAGGTTTGATATACGTTAAAATACACATATAAAGGTCCCCGTTTAACTCCCATTTTCATACGTTTTTGACCTTATACACGAGGAATTGGTACTTATTTGGGTATCTTTACGATTTCAGGTCTTAAACGATGTCCCGGAAGCAAACCCGAAGAAAACAAGGATTTTGGCCCTTTATCAGGAGAACATACTGCTGCAACTTTTGCGCAGCAGCTGTTCGGATCGCTTTTACCCCTTCTAATACCCAAAATCCGACTTCGACTTTCAAATAAGAATTGTTCTACGTTCCGAGAGCTTTCCAGGCATATAAAGAACACCTCCTAACGATTTTTCTACGATTTTATATGTAATTTTAAAGATCGTGCTGTCGGGCTGTTCCCTGTGAGCGGCCGCTCACTCTCTGTGAGCGGCCGCTCGCTCCTCCAGATATTTTTGGCAACCTTCTGGAACCTCTACGTCATGCACAGACCACTTGCTCACCTTTTTGTAAAGTGAGCGGCCGCTCACAGGCTCTGTTCTGCTATAAAATGCCCATTTCAGCCACTAATCGAGTATTGGGTTTTGGGGAGGCGATTTTAGGCGATTTCTGGACCAAAGGAGCTGCTGGAAGGCCGTTTAACAAGCTCGGGAATCCATCCGATCCATCCTTCATCATCCAATCCATCTCTTTAGCAATCTTATGGTTTGATCCTTTGAGCTTTCTTAGATCCAAATCTGATTTTGTTTGCTACATTGATGTTATTTTAGTTAATCGTACGCCTACGGGCAAGAACATTAGTATTAGTTAGTAGTTAAAACAATCGTTTGCGTGAAATCAAGTTTTGTATAAATTTGGCGTTTTTCATGTTTGAATCTTGATGATCATAATGCAACCTTGTTTCATTGTTGATAGATTTGTAGTTGTGTGAGGATGACTTTGATGATTATCGAATGTGTTAGGCGGATTACTTGTTGAGAAAACCGTCCGTTTAATCGTCCGGTAGTAAACTAGTTAACTTGTTAATAAAGTTTACACCATGAAACTGTAACCGGGTATTGGTTTGGTTAAAGTCACTCGGATAATGATTATAGATGTTTACCGGCACGTAAAAGAGTTTAAAAAGCTTAATGGTGTTGTTACTAATCTTTGACGCGGTTAATGATCTTTGCTAGTTATTTTGGTAGAAATAGCGATCTTAGTAGATTTGTGTTCAAAGTTAGTAAAATGGAATAGGTTGTGAAATGCTCTACTTTATGCTAGTCTCGGTGGTCGTATTGTGTATTCGATATTGCTTTCCTTTGCTAGTGCGGTTGAGGACTCCCGAAAGGTGATACTAACCCTTCTTTAAAGATTCACATGAGATCATATCAGCTGCGCGCTAATGAACGACTTGAGGTGGCTAACGTGTGTATTCGTGTTAGCTTTCCATATAGTTGTCATGTTAGGATGCCCGAAAGGGACACTAACTGTCGGAAAATGGGAATGTTGATCACGCCTTTATTTCTTATATAGATGACATGCTAGGATTGGCGTATTATAGCTTATATAGTTATATTTTCTATTTGGAGTCGTAGTTAAGTTATTTACATGTTTTAGAATTAATTTAGTTTTAAACAAAACTCAAACTTATCTTTTACTTACTGGTGAATCGGGGATAGAGTTTTAGTACCATTGCTCCGCGCGCGTCCATGGATCGATACTTGGTTCTTATCTGTACTTACTACATATATGACAGGGTACACTTGCCCTAGTGTGTGTTTTTTAATATGAAGGTCGAAACCATTTTTATAAATATTAAAGCAAAAACGTGTGTTAAAATCCATTGTAAAATATGTATAGTTACGCACACGTCAGTCAGCTTCCTTGTTGCCACTTCGGTTGATGTGGACGATTGTGCAGGTTGTGAATTTTTTGGTGAGGAGCTTGGCCTGGTCAACGTATTGAGCCATGACTGGGTCTTTGGCGTCGTAGACGCCATTCATGTGACCCGCTATAAGCATGGATTCGACGTGGGCGTTAAGGTGTCTTGCGCCCATTTTGTCAGCCAGGCGTAGTCCTGCCAGGAATGCCTCGTACTCTGCTTCGTTGTTTGTGCTTGGGAACTCAAGGCGGACGGCGTATGTGAATTCGGTTTTGTCGGGGCTGACGAGGCGTAGACCTGCGCCAGCGCCCTAATCGTTGGAGGCTCCGTCCGTGTATAGTGACCATGTTAGGTGGGAATCTGGGACAGGTTTCGGATCTTTTTCGTCTTTGCAGTCTTGTATTTTATCGGTTGGAATTTCTGCGATGAAGTATGCGAATACTTGTCCTTTGATCGCGGGCCTTGGTCTGTAGATGATGGTGTGGGCGCCAAGTTCGATTGCCCATTTTGCTAGGCGGCCCGAGAGTTCTGGCTTTGAGAGTACGGTGTTGATTCTGTAATCTGTTAGGACATTGATTGGGTGTCCTTGAAAGTATCGTCGCAGGCGTCGTGAGGCATGTACGAGTGCGAGAACTAGCTTTTCCATCGTGGAATACCTAGTTTCTGCGTCTGCGAGGGTGCGGCTGATGTAATAGATCGGTGTTTGTACTTTGTTGCGTTCTACAAGAAGTACTGCGCCTATCGTTGTTTCAGATGCGGATAGGTACAGTGTTAATGGTTCCTCTGGGAGAGGCGTTGTTAGAGTTGGTAGGTAGGTCAAACACTGCTTCATTTCACGAAAAGCCGCTTCCGCCTCCGGGGTCCAGCGGAACCGTGTCTTTTTTAGTACATTTCTTAGGGTATGAACAAAAGGAAAAGATTTGGACGCTAGTTTAATAGGAATCGGTTCAGGGCGACGAGGCGTCCCATGAGTGTCTGCACGTCCTTTATTGAGTTTGGTGATGGCATGCGTTGGATGGCTTGAACTTTCTCCGGGTTTGGTTTGAAGTCGCCATTAGTTACAATGACGCCTAAGAATTTCCCCTCTTCAGCTCCAAAGGAGCATTTGCCCGGGTTGAGTTTCATCTTGATTTCGTGAAACTGTTCGAAGGTGCACTGGATTTCCAATAGCAAGGTGTCTTCTTGGGTGCTTTTGATGACCAAGTCGTCGACGTAAACCTCAAGGTTGACGCCGATTTGGCATTTTGGTGTAGCAGTATACCCCTCTATCAGTTCTGAAGGCAGTTCTGTCTTCGTCTTCGTAGGCCATCTGGATTTGGTGGTATCCTCGATAGGCGTCGAGGAAACACTTGTATTTAAATGGCGCTAGAGAGTCTACCTTCAGATCGATTTCTGGTAGGGGTAGTGATCCTTTGGACATGCCTTGTTGAGGTCTTTGTAGTCGACGCACATGCGCCAAGACCCGTTCTTCTTGAGGACCATGACGGGGTTGGCTACCCAGGTTTGGTGGTTGCATTTTCTTATGATGCCTGCGTCGAGTAGGTCATCGACTTGCTCGTTCATGGCTCTGACTCTGTCGCGGCCCAGTGGACGTTTTTTCTGGGCTACCGGGTGAGCGTCCTTGTAGGTCTTGAGGCGGTGCTCAGCTACGTGTCTTGGGACGCCGACCATGTCTGATGACTGCCAGGCGAGAACGTCTTTGTTTGCCACCAAAAGTTGTTTTAGGTGTATCCGTACTTGGGGGGACAGAGTCGGCCCCAAGGTAATGGTTTGTTCGGGGAAGGCCGGGTTGAGAACCCATTCTTCTTCTTTTAGTGGGAGTGGTGCTGCCGGCGCAGTGTCTGTCATCGGTTCTGTGGTCATGAGGCATTCTTGGTTGCCTCTGATGTACACAATCCCCGTGGGTGTTAGGAAACCCATGGTTTGGTGGGAAGTTGATGCGGTGCAGTTGAAGTTTTCCAGACCTTGTCTGCAAAGCAATATGTCGTATGAGGAGTTGGCTGGAATGACATGGAAGGTGCAGACTTCTGAGCGGGAGTGGGTCCCATCATCAAGTGTGACTATGAAGTCGAACTTGCCGATGGGGTGGATGACTTCATTGAAGAAACCTGCGATAGGTGCATCTGGTTG
This sequence comes from Ambrosia trifida, assembly GCA_028751855.1. Taxonomy (NCBI): domain Eukaryota; kingdom Viridiplantae; phylum Streptophyta; class Magnoliopsida; order Asterales; family Asteraceae; genus Ambrosia; species Ambrosia trifida. The sequence goes on along the minus strand of CM054123.1, from coordinate 13,458,113 downwards.
CAGGCGTGCTTTGTCTTCATCATCGAGTTGGTCGAAACACTGCTGGTACATGATGTCGAAGCTGCTTCCGCCGTCGCACATCATCTTGTAAGTTCGGTAATGTTCGAATAGTGCTGTGATGGTGAGTGGGGTTGTTGACTTTGCGCCCCCTGGTATTATTGGGAGGATGACCTGGGCCTCCCTCCAATTTTCGGATGTCGCCGCTTCTTCTTGCTGCAACGTGTTCGCCATGTCGGCGAGGTTTGTTTTCCGCTTGGGGTTGCGCGTCATATTGCACTGTCGGTGATATGCGCCGCGGATGTGGTGTGTTTTGATGTCTTTGATGGCCTTGCCGGGTTTGTCTTGCCGGCGTGCGCCGGCACGGACATTTTTGACCAGGTTGGCCAATTTCCCGGAGCGTAAGGCTGCCTCGATCTCCATCTTGAGGCTGTAGCAGTTGTCGGTGTCGTGACCCACGTCTTTGTGGAAGTCACATAATCTGGTGTTGTCCACGTTCTTTCTTTTTGTGCCCATGGGTTTTGGGAGCTTGAAAGTTACCTCTCCAGTTGAGAGGACTTGTGACAGCACCTGGGAGGGTGTTTTGGTGAGGGGGTCCAGTCTTGGTTCCGACGGCCGCTGTTGCGCTGGTCGCGCGTTTGTTTGCTACCAATTATGTTTCTGGTGTCACCAAAGGTTGAATATCGCCCTTCGTCGGTGGAGCCTGAAATACGGTTCCAGACAGGCGCTCGGTTGTTGCTGCAGCTGTTGCTGGAGCTCCCTCGTTTGTTTTGGCGCATCGTTTTTTGGTTGCCCGCGTATAACTTTGAAATGCGGACAACCTCTTCCCAGGAATCTGGGACGCCATCTTTCCCTTGAAGGGTGTGTTGGAGGCCATCGTCGTTGACGTTGGCCAGGAAGGAGGTCCGAGTTGCCTTGTCCCCCGTTCCTAATTGGAGTGCTTCTTTATTGAACCGCACAATAAAGTCTTCGAGCGGTTCTGTGTCTCTCCGCTTGCATAGAGAGATCTGCCTTTTTTCGCGCTTGTGGCGACGCTGTTGGCTAAAATGGAGCGAAAATTTGTCGATCAGCTGTTCGTAGATGTCGATGCTTCCAATAGGGAGGTTGTCAAACCAGACCCTGGCAGCCCTGTGAGTGTCTGGGCAAACATGTGGCACCAAACGGGTAGGGTCCATCCGATGACGGCCCCGGCTTGATTGAAGATGCCGAGGTGGTCGTCCGGGTCAGTGAGGCCGTCATATATTCTGACGTTGGTCGGGAGGCGTTGCCTCGATGGTATTGATGCTTGCGAGATGCGCCGTGTAAATTTGGACTTGTCCGCGAAGGCGGTTGGCCTGTAAGGAAGTGACAGGTTTGTGGTGGTGTCGTCGTTGTATTTGTTTAATCGTTCCTGTCTATAGTATGGGCTATAACGATAGTCCCTGGAGGCATCATCCTCCCATGAACTTTCGTCATAGTCATCATTGTCGAACTGGTTGTGCTCTGCACTGGCCTGGTCCGCAGGGGGTTGCCCTGGACCGTCCCCGCGACGGGCAGCAGCCGTCGTTCGTGCGGGTTGTTTGGAGGAGAAACCTATGATGGCCTTGCCGGTGCGTCGACGGCGTTGCAGCTGAGCGTCCAGAATCTATTTCTGGCGTTCGTACCAGTCGTTATTCAGGGCGTCGATCTCCTCCTCGGTTGGAGGTGGTGGATCAGTGAGTTGGAATTCTAGGTTTTTGGGGGTGACGACGGGGTGTTGTTGGTTGTTTTCGTGGTTCCCAGATGTTGGGTGGAATCCTAGGGTGGCGTCGGTAATGTCTTTGACGACCCCAGAGGGTGAGAATGCTCTTGGAGGTGAAGTAGTCATTTTTCAGTGTGGAGTAATGGGTATTTTGATAAAGCTGTTTTGTTTAGAGTATTTGTGGTAAGGCCACGGATGGCGCCAATGAAGAAACACGGATCCGGGATTACCGAACAAGCGCTAATCCGAGGGGTGATTCTACCATATTTTGTAAAGAGAGTGTGTTTATAAAATACGTGTGGGTCAAAGGTTAAGACCAAGGAGTTTAGAAGACTACCGATTAGAAGAGCCGAGCCTCTAAAAGTTAGTGAAATAAACAAGGGGTTAAAGAAGGTACGAAGGAATTCGTATGCTTCTTGAGTGAAAGTATATGTGATATTAGATGCCAACAAAAGGAGAAGGAGCTTCTCCTTTTATAGTACCTAGACACCACACTTTCTTAGCCCATCCTCTACCCTTGACGGGGCCCGGCCCAGGTAGAGCTGTCTCCAAGAATCCGGCCCAAGTCCTTAAGCCCATTTGGTGCAAGTGGGTTTTGATAAAAAGGGGAAAGTAAAATACTAAGAGGGGATGTTACCGTCCTGACGATTGTACACGTGGCGCCCATCGAGTGGACACTGATGGTCGGCGGACACGTGGCGCCCGCCGATTGGTAGACCAAGGGCGGTGGATAATCATACTTTTTCTTGGACCTCGAGACAGGTTGAGAAAGTCTGCTGTCAGGGAGATATCTTGGTTGGGAGGCTGCCACGTCGTCGTCCTTTCTGCATGTCAGACTGAAAGCAGCCTTTGATTGGAGAGGAACTCTGACGGGCAGCCTGTTGCGTCAGAGATATTTTGTCTGGGGCAGGGGTGAGTCCCAAGGCTGCCCCAAAAGGTATCTTCCAGTTGTGTTGGCGAAGCTTCCTTTGGCTTGCTGGGAAAGCTTCGAAGCATGTTGGGTCCGCTGACGTAGAACGGGCGGACGATCTTGCGCCTGGCGTCGATTGTACGCCAGGTGTATCGCCGACGTAAAACGGGCTGGTAATGCTACTTCTGGCGTCAGTTCGACGCCAGGTGTATCGCCGACGTAGAACGGGCGGGTGGACGCCAGACGTTCCGCTGACGTAAAACGAGCGGATGGACGCCAGACGATCCGCTGGCGTAAAACGCACGGATGTACGCCAGGCGATGCCGGTTCTAGTTGGGCGATGATATGGTGTTTGTAATGCTTTGGTACCATATCCCTTCAGTAACATTCTTTGGCTTAAAACGTAACTGACAGATGACCGGTTCTGAATGTATACAAGAATAAGTACATCACTTGAAACTAACAAGTCTTTTAGCGCTATTATTATTCAAGCATTCTACAGCATGCCCTAACCAGTTTCTTTTGGAAACTTTGGAAGAGCCTGTGAGTCTGTGACAGCCCAAAAAACAGCTGATACAGTATTTCATGGAGTGGGATTTAGATGTTGTGTGGTAACATTTGATGATTCTATCAATTATACATTACACGGTGCATTTCTATGTTTGGGGATTTCGTTGGATTATTGGTTGAGTTATTCTTTGTGCATCTTGTTAATAGCTTTTGCGAATTTGCTGAAAATGATTAAGCAGCTTGATCTTCGCTCTGATACGAATTGTTGGCATTCATAGTCTTTTCAATGTGCTTGATTTGTGCAAATAGTGTAATATTGTAACACACAAACCATACTAAACATATAAATTCAAACACATCAAATCAGTGGCGTATCTAGAAAAAATATCAAGGAGTAACATTTTATAAAAAAACAGTTTAAGGGGTTAAAAAAAAATTGTTTTAGGGGTAACATTTTATAAAAATACCTTAAAAACAAACTTACCGGACATGACTCTCCAAACAGGTCAATACACACGATCCAACACAATCAACGATCATTGCCCCACATTAAGGAGTTTTTCCATTCAGCGAAAGTGTTTTATTATTATATATAAACGTGCGATAGGAAAAAGATTTAATTCTACATATAGTACCATCTAAAGTAAGAGCGCCCGAGTAACTTTAAAAACAGGAAGCATATATATTGCTACAAGTTATATCCATTACACTCGCTAGGTAACAGCCAGCTTAACTCTCCCATGACCTTCATCTATCTTAAAGTGTTCACTGATGCCAAGATGCGCCATCAAAAGCCAGACATGAGTAAGAAGCTCCCCGCCTTTTTCTAGCTGTTGAGCATGGTCATACCCTCTGCATTGACTTGCTGCATAACCAAGCATCTCCACCCACACATCAGCCACCATCTTCCACATTTTACTAGGATCACCCAGTTTGTTCAATGACGCTGCAAGTTTGCAGGCTTCAAACAGTACCGACTTACTCCTGTCCCCCTTCACTGTTGATGGAAAGACTTTCGTGTTAACTTTTCCTAACATTTCACATGCATCAAGTTTACTTGTAATACCTCTCTCTTTGAAAAATAACAAGGCCTCTGCACATGTGTCTCTGTATCTAATTATTCCGATCCCTATGGGCAACATGAAAGGACACATGACCAAAATATATAACATGTAGTCTGCTAGATGCTTGCTGTGTTCCATGTGATCATCCCACACTTGTTTGCTACCGCCAGAGTTTGCATCCCTGGGTGTTTTACTTATATCTAAGTTGTAGCAGAGATCAGTGGCAATATGCCAAATGAGGATACTATGGTCGAATTCCACATCAACTGTCGCCCATTTAAATTTGTGATAACAATTTTGTCTTTTCAGGGAAACAGCTCCACGACATGTGAACAAGTCCTTTGGATCCGATTCTGTGTCAGCTGATTTTTCCTTGAAGTGCGTAAAAATAAAAGACTTCAGCTTAGGCGATACCTCGAGATGTTCCAACTGTCTAGAACTCCCAAATTTTTCCCATAAGTTCTTAAGCCTATCATGCATAGGGATGAACCTTGGAAAAGCTGAGGCTCTCTGGTTGAGGCAAAAATCTAACAAGCGGTACTGATACATAGAGTTCGACCATCTTTTGCCTTTCAGTAGGGATAGGAGTGAGGAGTCTAGGCGGACGCCAAATAATGTAACCTTGGAAATATAACGGCTGAACCATATATATGCCCAGTCAGATAAAAGCAAAGATACGACTGCATATGCTTCGAGCAACATAGCACCTATCAGCAATATGTAAGTAATCACAGCATCAACAGGTTGATGTGTATGAGTTTTCACACCTATGGATGCGGCGAAAGTCAACAACACGGTAAGTGTAATGCAGGAAGTCATAAGACGGAAAAATAAACCAAAGGGAGTATATATGATGGGTACTTTGGTGTAGAAGACATCATAGGCAAACCCAAGTTCAACCTCAATTACCTCAAAGGCGGTGTTGTATTCTTGTTTCTCAAAGAAAGCTTGGCTCTCATCTCGCGGGTGGAAGCCAAGAATGAGATCCACAAAGAGCCGTTTGAACTTCAGAGTTTCAAAGAAGTAATCAGCTATGTGCAGACTTCCTCTTGCACGAGGATCAGGACTAGACGGAGTACGTGTGGTGTTTTCAACATCATATTCAGATGAGGGTCCCTCTTCCACTTGAGCAGCAGTGACATAATACCCTTCTGCTTCTTTTAAGCAAAATTCCTCCATAAAATTGGCATAACTCGGGCCTGGATCTTTATCCGTGAGAACTGAATCACGAAACTGATCACGATTGGCTGACATGAGGACCCATGTTCTCTCACCATACTTGATAATGCCACACAAAAGCATGGGGATGGTGAGGAAGGAGAGAAGGGTGTCTTCCCATGCCAGAAGAGTGATGTAAATAGCTGCAACTGTCTGGACAACAAGCCCAAGCAAGTGCCTTAACCATAACTCGTTATCAGCTAACGCGTAAGCAGTAATGGTGTCAGGCCCACCAAGGTGAAGGAGCAGAAAGGGTGCCCAGAAAGCCATCAGAGTGAGATCTCCATAATCTTTGTTTCTGTTACCCGATATGCCGAAATTCCCTAGGCGGTCAACAAGTAGGCCAAGTGCAACAGTGGCTACCCAGTCTGCCATCATATAAGCAGACCATATAAAAATTCTGATCCTTCTCTTCGCAATATACTTCCTCCGGTTGCCGCTGAAGATTAGTGAAATTTGCACTGCAAGGCTGACTAGTACCAACCCTCTTAGCTCCCATCTGTTCCATTCTTTCCTCAAATGATCTGGGAAAACCTCAACCATTCTCCTTGTTTGGTCAACAAGGATTAAGCTGCTCAAAACTGAACAAAACACAGGTAAGATCTCCAAATTAACTATAATATATCACAAAAGATAAGAAAATGACTTGAGTTATTGCTTTGGATCGTTTACTTACATTATCTAGGCTCTAATTTTAATTTGCTCAGGTAAATTTGTCCTGTATCATTTTTAGTTTGATGTGAACAAATAAGTTGACCAACAGGCTGGCTGGCTGGTCTGCCTTTCATAAATTTTTTAAATAGCTACATCTGCTGATCTGCAACGTATCAACAATTATTTTAATAAACCAACACTTGCTGTCCATAAACATGTAATAGATTATTTGTAACCTTTTAATACTATGATATATTTAAACACCAGTTCAAATATCTTTGATAATGCATTTATTTTTAATCACTTTTATCTTTTTGTTAGATATACTAGATTAGCAAGGTAAGGATCCAAGAGAACAGGGCCGGCCAAGATAGGGTGTGGGAAGGACTTCCGGCCCGGGCCCAATTTGTAGTGGGGCACATCCGGACGGTCACAATAGCGGATTTACATGTATTGAAGGGTCGGTAATAACCTTATTGAACCGATTGGAAATGGTTCATATCTGATCTGGGCAAATTTAAAAATCTGCCAAAAAGTTTACAGCTAAGGTTTAGTGAGGAAGACGATAGTAAATGTGTAAGTACTCAAAGATGATGGGGGTATTTTACTATTTTTAGTAAAGTTACGAATTTATGAGAGTTTTTTTTTTTTTTTTTTTTTGAAAGTGACTTTGTGAGTGTTTGAAAAAAGTCTATGTGGGTAAAACATGTGTCATTGTCAGTCAAACCTGTCATTGTCATTGTATTGTCAGTCACCATATTATTTTCAAAATTAAAAATGATAAAAAAAAATCGTTGAAAACAAATGATTAAAAAAATACCTTAAACCTAATAGTTTATTTTTACCACATTTTTTACTTTTATTATTGTTAGCTTATTTCATTTGATTTTAAAAATATCTAGTTTATTTCATTTAATTAAAAAAAACCATATAACTAATCGTTTATTGTTAGTCAATCCGTATTGTGCCCCCCGTTAAAAGAAATTCTATATTTGACACTGCACTCATCATCATCATCATCATCATCATCATCATACTCATTTAATCACACCTATAGCAAAACTAATATTTGACACTGCACTAAAGTAACATAATCATTAGTCCATTAGTCAATAACCATGAAGCGTTATCCCACTTAAGTAAAAAAACTTTGCGGATTGACAAGGATAGTTATCGATAACGAAATGCTAGATATATAATATAAATTGTGAAAAGTTGATCTATCGATTTGATATTACTTTATCCGTCATTTAAAATATAGTTTATGTTTATCTATTTCGTTAACGCCTAAAGTTAAGGGACACATTTTTCCTTGATTCGGTCTGAGCACCTGAAGAGAACCACATAGAATTTGAAAACCGTGAGAACCAAGGTGGGCCACTCATGTTCTATAAGCATGTTCCTTTTCTTTTGAGAAATATGTGTATGATACGTATTTTTCCAATTCGCATATACATATATGTGCATTAATTAAGAGAAAAAAATAACATGTCCAGAACCATAATCTTCTATGTATACCATATATCTATAAATTAAAAAAAAAATTATTTTTAATGCAGATAGGATTTCCTCTCTATCACTCCACCATAACGGTGGAGGTTGGTATATACGGTTTCAACCCCCGTTTTTAAAAAAAAAATTAGTTATATTATTATATAAACTAAAAATAACGAGATATCGGACGATACAAAGCTAAGGTTCCTAAATATCGGCTGTTTTACCGAGTTTATTATTTCACCGACCTGAACATATCACCCGAAACATAGCTATAAAAAAATTAGGTCCCATCCAGTGACTGGTGACTTTCAACCCACCGGAATTCTCAAGCTTCACCACTGTATACGATCTTAATCCTATTAGCTTAATGACCCTCTGCCAAAGTGATATAGACAAACTTTCAACTTGTATCCATAAGGGTCTGTCTATTCACACCCCCTTGGGTTCTATTTCAACTCCCCTATGAAGCGCCTCGCTTTGGCCAAAGCGAGGCGCTTCAGTCACATCAAGGCCAAACTCATTACGAGGTTGCATGGGAGTTTGAAAAAACGGGGCCAAGCATCTCGCTTTGGGCAAAGCAAAGCGCTTGGCAACAGGGGTTCTGATGTTGGGAAGGTTTTGGTTTGGATTTTTTTGGATTTTTTTGGTTTGTTTTGAAGTGTTTTTTTTTTTAACTTTTTTATTTTTTAACTTTTTTTTCTATTTAGGGTCTTTATCTATTGTAATTTTTTTTAATTTAAAAATTTTAAAAACAACGTAATAACCCGTGTTTTTTTTATACTTTTTTATTTATTTAGGGTCTTTATCTATTGTAATTTTTTAAAATTTAAAAAACAACGTAAAACCCTAATCAAACTATAATTAATCAAGTAATCCCAACTTTAACCTATTAATAAAGTGTTCAATTGTCACAGTGACTGGATAAATTATTCACGAAGAAGACCACGTCGAAGAAAGATTGAACGAATTAGCGAATTTTGATACGAATATGGTGGTTGATGGTCAAGGTGGCGTCGTTTTGGTTCATAACATGCAAGTTTTATTTGGTTTGGGATTGAAAGGGTTGAGTGATTTTTTTAACGTTTATAATCGGATATTTACTGTTTGGATCTCATTGGTTTTACTGGCTTGCAATTTATAATTTGGTGTTAGTTTTATTTGGTCCTGATCCCGACCGGTTTTACCGATTATTTCACTGTCGTGCCTTCGGGCGGGTGAGTAGTCGAGTTTTCCCGGGAATTGGTGGCAATTGGTGGTCCGGGTACTCTCGAGTACCTGATTCGCCAAAAGGGTGCCCGAGAGTGCTCGGAAATTGATTCGCTGGCCGTTAAAATAAAATAAACATTCAAAACAGACAACATATAAACAAAAGATCAAGTGCATAATAGTAATCAGTTTGTACATGCCAAAAAAAATACAACTGCAAAAAAGCCTCATGAAAGTAAGATAGAAACGTAATCACTGTGGCGGTGGTGGGCCCCCTGGTGGTGCGCGTAACTCTACCCCCCAACGTTGTACCAGCGCCTGTATCGCCTCGATCATCCACTGCTGAACCTCCTGTACCTGACCGATGCGGCGATCAATGTCATCGGCCACGTAACGCACAGTAGGAGTGAGGTCATCATATATATGACGGGGGTACTGCTGCTGTGGTGGCGGCGGAGGTGGGGGTCCGTCATCGTCGTCAGCATCGTCGTCGTGACCCGCCTGGTCCGCCACTAAAGGTACTCCCGGACGCTCCTCAAGGTAGGCCGGAATATCATCGGGCGTAGGAAAGGGGACCGGTTCAAAAGGCCTCCTGGTGCCGAGAAATTGAAACCGATGTACTCCCTTCTCAACCTCCATCAGGATCCCCATGCTCCGGGCATTAGCCTCACCGAGCTCCGCCGATGGGATCTTGGGAGACAAACGGGGGTCAGTCTCTGGCGGGAGGTGCAGACGATGCGCGATGACGGTGATGAACGCCCCGCCATGGAGATGTGCGCGAGCCTGTCGCTTGTGCGCACACTGAAAGTACTCCACCAGGGACGCGGCTAGGTTGCACGGCTTCCGCATAATCAGACAGTATAAAAAGAAAAGGTCACTTTGGTTGACCTTCTCCCTGCTGCTCCCCCGTGTTGCGATAGAGGTAGCGATCGCATGGTGCAAATAACAGTACAGGGGGTCCCTAATCGACGTCGCCTTCGCCATATTCGCACCATAGTGCGAAAAGGCAATGTACCTCCAAAAACTGACCAGGGTCGGCCTATCCACCATCTTGGCAGCATCCCGGTACAAACTAGTATCAATCTCCGCCGCTGTGTACAACCCCGAAGCAACAGCAAATTCCTGCAAAAAATAATTGTAAATATTAACAACTTTTGGGAACAAAATGTAACACCCCAACCGATGGCGGAAACATCGGGATGTCACGTATTGATGATTGTTCAGTAGCTCATGGTAAATAATAAGTTTCAATAAATGATTTAAATAAATTACATACAATTGTTCTACGAATTGGTACATCAAAATGAAAAAATACTGGCTACGCATCTTCAAGCATTAACTCTAATCTTCAAGCAAGCTATAACCTGAAACATGTTAAGTTTGAAAATATTTTGGGTCAACAAAAGTTGGTGAGAATTACATAGGTTTTGATAATCGAATAAAAGTGTTGTGCAATTCAAGTGTCATGGCAAGTCTAGTCCATATGTGAAAACATACTAGAAGTAAATCGAGTGCATAATCAACCCTTGTGACTGTTATAATGTGGTACATCCCATACGCTCATGGTTCACTCGAATATGTTATGCGATAACAAACACCCACGCTACCTTTGTAGGAGGCACGTATCCGGGTGGGATTATCAGTCCAATAGATCTATCAATGTATACCGTCGGCTGATCAATGTTAATGATTATGCTAGAATTGTGCTTACCCTAGTCATGTTCAAGACATAATGCAACATAGAAAAACACATAGACACTTTGATGATTGAATTGCATATATAATGTTGTAACATGTTTCACCCCAAAAACGGTGATAAATAGAAAAGGGGCTATGTAAAACTCACCTGAAATTCATTGTGTAAGTATTAGCAAGTAGCAACAAGTCCGAACTTGGATTAATTCAACTCTTGTATCCTATTACAAGTAAACGATGCATTAAATTCTAATGCAAATAAGCTTGTTTTTGTTATGGTTGTAAAGATAGTTTATGCAACTACCTAGACTCGCATTGCACGAATGCGCGTCTTAAAGTGTATAACTTAACGAACCGATGGTAACTTGGTTTGGTTTATTGAAAATATGCGTACGTGTAAAGTTATCTAAAATATATACTTTAATATATTATTTTCAAGGTCGTAACTTGAAGTAATTGTTTAAGACACGGTTTGTATTAAGAAAAATTAATATCGGTATAACTTGACTCGAATGTTTACTTATTTCGTAGGTTGGATAGTGTATATATTAGATTTATATATATAAGCATATATATATTTCTAGTATGATAAAGTACAGTTTGCTAATAAAATTTACTTGTAATACGTAGCTTTAATTGTACGAAATAATAGAGTTTGACCGTCCGATATGTTGCTTATATTTTTATAAAAATTTGGGCAGAGTTTCCTCTGTTTTTGTAAGAAACCAGACAACGCAAGTCGTCTATTTTATCTCAACACATCAATTGTCCATTTTCACAATACGTAACATTATCTATTTATTCTTTTATACGCGACTAATGATTAACTTTTTAAAGCTAAAACGAAAACAAAAATATTCGCGTTGACAATTAATACATGTATTTGTATAGTTCACCTTCGCCATTTAGATAATCCTCACATCAATATATATTTACATGAGTTATCCATTTCTCGATTTACCCAAGCTTATTAGTAAAAAGTGTTTTCATTACAAATCGACTCGGTTCGTTCTACACCCAAGAAAATACAACTTTAAATATATATATTATATATATAGTTCAAATAAATAAATCGAAGACGCGGTGCGCGATATACCTTCCTGCAACCAGCTCGCGAACTGACCCGAACGAGCCTCAAACTGAGCGTCAGCAGGTTTGACCAGGTTTGACCTTGACTAACGTTGACCAGCCGTTGACTGAGTTACTGTGACCTGATCCCGAATCTGAAAAATGCTACTCGAACCCAAACTTCCAGCCGATGCCATCTCAACCGGAACAGATCTGACATCGAGCAGTGGTGTGGCCAACCGAACCCAGCGACCAGACAGGACCACCACGAGATCACCACAGGACCAGAACTTAATTAATCTGACCCAAGAACAACCCAATCGAGTTGCTCGTCGCCCTGCTGCGTCCTTCAACTAGCGCCGCCACCACCATTGATTGTGGTGGCCGGCCGGATCCTATTATTAGAGGAGTGGGGCTGGGGTGATGTTTATTGGTGGTTCGTTGGTCAATGCGTGGGGAAAGGAGAGGAAGGTGGTCGGCCGATTAGAGGCAGGAGGAAGAGAGTGGTGGTTGAAACGCGGGGGTAAGGGTGGTTATTGGCGGCGGTTGTTGTTGGCGGCCAGAGTGGTGGTTTGGGTGGTGATCCCTGCTTCTGTTGTTGCTGCTTAGTGAAGGTATGCCGCCAGAAAGAGAGAAGGAGATGGGTGTAACACCCCAACCGATGGCGGAAACATCGGGGTGCCACGTATTGATGATTGTTCAGTAGCTCATGATGAATATCAGATTTCATTAAATGATTTAATTTATTTACATACAATGATTCTACAAGACTTCATACATCAAATTGAATGAAACTATGCACGTATCTTCAAGCAAATCTTCCAAACAAGTAGAACCTGAAACATGTTAAGTTGAAAATATTTTGGGTCAACAATTGTTGGTGAGAATACATAGGTTTGTGAAAATAAATGGTAACGATAGTTTGTACAACATTCAAAGTTGTATGATGATAGAGTATGATACCGACATGTAGCAATGCGTCTTTGTACAACCAAACCTTGTGTCGACTGATGACTAACTCGCAAGTTAGTTAAATGTTATTACTGTTATCGATCATCCCTGAGTCTACGTGGGGGGATGGGTTTGTCAGACCTATAGCGCTATAATCTAAACAGGCGGCTTGATCATTGTTAATGATTGTACTGTGTCTTTTTGTTACAGTCAAATGATAGAATGATGTTGTAATTGAATCACAAGCAAATATGAGTAAATGATAGTATAAAATATTTGAACATGTTTCACCCCAAAAATGTAAAAGAGAAAAGGGGCTATGTAAACTCACCTTAGCAAATGTTAACTTGTTGAAAAGATATGATAATTGTGTTGCCCAAAGTGATTCCAAATATTACCCTATAATGAGGTAATATATAATAAGTCTAAGTCTATGTAACTAATATGTGTATCCTAGGGTTTCGATTTGGGGATAATCAATTGTTAAATTTAATTTAAAAATGTTAATTAAATAAAGAAAATTGGATAATAAATGAAAAATAGTCTTTTTATAAAGTTTGAATTTTGAATGAGCACATTAAAGTGTTTGAAGCAATAAAATAATTTTTATAAAATTATTTCATTTAAAATAGATTTTTAAATCTATTTATTTATAAATAGCCAAATATTAACTTTAATATTCAAAAATACTAAAATTAAGGAAATCTTATTTTAAAAATCATATTTCTGTTCTAAATGATTAAAAATAATTTGTATAAAATTTTGGTGCAAAAATGATGAAAATTGGATTTATTATGAATTAATTATGATTAAATCTAACAAAAATTGTTTAAAAATATAAAATAAATGATTTTACTGATTTAAAAATTATTTCAGTAAAGGTTGACTTTATAAAAAGTCAGGATAAATTTTGGGAAATTTAATAAAACTGTTTTGATATAATAATGGATTTTTATAAATATAATAGTATAAAAATGATTTAATTATTATAATTATTAAATAAATGATTTTCTGGAAAATAAAAATTACAAATAAAACTTTTATTACAGATTAAACAATTATAAATTTTTTAGAGTTTATAAAATAGTTTAGATATTTTAAAAAGAATTTAAATGATTAAAAGGATTAATATATATATATATAATTAATTGTTTGTTTTTAAAAAAAGGAAAAGAAAAGAATGGACAAAAACCGGTCAGAGCCGGACTCGAACCCGGGTGACCTCGGAACAGGACCAGAGTCACAACCACTTGGCCTAGGCCGGTGGTTGTGTTATCCTCTGATTTAAAATAATTAAATACAATACGCTAATCCAGTTTTATCCCTAATTTAATCGTGATGAACCCTAGATTTACAATTGAACGATTCAGGCAACTATAGCCCGATTAATGTTAGGGCTATAGTTGCTTGAATGCCGATGAATGAAACCCACCAAAAATAATAGACTCACAGTGTTGAATTTGATTATAATCGTCGGGTCAAGCAAAAGTCAAACGACGAACAATATAATAATAATTAGAGTGTTTCAGAGAAAATTGAAGGTTGAGAGAGAGTTGTGAGCGAGTTGTGATGCTTCGCAGAAGTCCAATTTATATAGGTGATCGATGGTTTGTTCAATTGGTAAGTTTGACCTCGTTTATTATCATACGCGTATGATTGAACAATTGGTCAATGATTGCCGTGTAATTGACGTGGAATCAAGTTGTAATAGGCCGGACATCATGTAATCATACCATTTATAAAATTAAGCAAGTTAATTGGGTTAATTGAATGGTCAAACATACCATTTGCTGCTGCTCTCGTCGTCTGTTTACAAGGAAAGGAAAGGGCCAGATTTAAGAGGTGTTAAATATGTTTTAGGTTAGGATTAAATCAGATACAAGGGCTTGGCCCAGTGGTGTGTGCGCGTGGTGATCAGGACACAGACCCGGGTTCGAGTCCCGTGGTCAGTGTTTTTATTTTTTTCTTTTCACAGCTAAAGGAGAGGGGTGCTGGACTTTGGCTTGGACAAGTGGGCCGGGATCTTGGGCCGGATTCTGATCTGGGCTTGGGCCAACTAATCTGGGCTACAGTCTGAATGGGAAGAGAGGGGGTTTGGGCTGTAGCTGGTTTGGGATAAATCAGTTACTAGTTTTCTATTTTTTTTTTTTAGTTATTATTATTATTATTATTATTATTATTGTTATTATTATTATTATTATATATATGTATATGTATGTATGAATAATTATAGGGGTTCGAAATATCTCCAAAAAAAGAAAATAATAATAAGGCTTGTCGTAGTAATTCGTAACGTACAATTTATTTAATGCGAAATGTTACAGTCTCCCCTACTTTTAGGAACTTCGTCCTGAAGTTAAGAGAAAACCAGGGTTACAATTGGTCAACTACTGAAAACCTTGATAAAATTTCACACTACCTTAACGTACCTGTAAATTCATGATTACGTTCCGGACCGTAATTACCAATTTACCTTACATTAGGGTTTTGCGTCCTTTTATGACTTTACCGATTGTTAAGCAGGTCTGATAGTCTCCGCCAGTCGTTCAGGTGGTAGGGCCTCTCCCGACTGTTGGAATGACATGATGACCTCTACCAATCGTTAAGCTGGTCGTTTGATAGTTAACTATGTGACACCCCAGGAACACACCTCATCAGGGACGATGAGACTCTAACAGGGGGTGAATGTGACACCCCAGGAAAATCCCACATCGGCCGTGGCCAGGAGAGATCCTTGGTTCATAAGTAATGTCTTGCCTCTAAAATCACCAACGCGTTTTGGGGCTTAATGTTAGTGGATGAGAGGAGAACTCCACAGTTAAGCGTGCTCAGGTGGGAGAAATTTCAGGATGGGTGACCTCCTGGGAAGTCTCCACTTGGGCAACCAAAAACAAATCCGTGAGCTCTTGATGGGCAAAGCGGACAATATTGGTGATGAGAGGGGCGGGATGTTACAAACTAATTGTTGTACAAGCAAGTATGATTACAGATATAGCAATTAGTTCACATTCAGACAAACATGCACACAGATGTTATGATAATACTTGAATTTTATTACTTGAATCGAATAACGTCAATACATAGAATAAAAGTAACCAATAGTCAAATGGTGAGTCTTGGTCAGGTAGCTGGAGGGTCTTGATCTCTGTTCAGTTTAGGGCATCGGTTACGGAAGTGATTTGGGTCTCCACATTCATAGCATTGACCATAGTTGTATCGATTAGGATTAGCAGCCTGAGCAGGGTTGATGGGTTGGTTGGCATTAGGATTTGGGGTCTCGCGACATGTATTAACTAGATGGCCATACCTACCACAATTGGTGCACAAGCGACATGCTGAAGCAGTGGGATGATGTCGGTTGCATGTGTTGCACAATGGATGGTTTCCTGTATAAGGTTTCTTGTTAGAAGCTTGTGGAGTGAGGTTTGCATCAGGATCCCTGGTTTTACGTTTCTGGTTCTCAGTGGTTACCGCGGCTACAATACTTGTTTTATTGCCTTTCCGAACTAAGGTCCCGTTCTTTACGTGATTATCAGTTAAGGTAGCTGCTAAACGTTTGGCTTCCTCCAAGGTGGCAGGATTCCTTCCCCACACCGTATCCTGGATTTGCATGGGCAGACCACCGATGTACTTCTCGATGGCTACCGACAGGGGAGTGACTTTGTGGGGCAGCAATAAGCTAAGCTCATGAAAGCGGGTGTTGTAGGCAAGGTTTTCCCCACTATCTTGAGCTAAGGTGTGGAACTCATCCTCAAGCTTCTTAACTTCATTGCGAGGACAAAACTCTTCCTTCATGATCTCTTTGACTTGGTCCCATGTCATAGTAAGAGCAACCTCGGCCCCACGAGTACGCTTTTCTTCATTCCACCATGTGAGTGCTCGTTTATGGAGAACACTCATGGCGTAACGAACCTTGAAGTTGTTGGGGCATTCACTGTTGATGAAGGCATTCTCAATACCCTCAAACCATTGGAGGAGTCCAGTAGCTCCTTCTTTACCACTAAACTTTGGAGGGTTACAAGAGTTGAAATGCTTAAGGGTACAGGCTTGGGGTCCATTTCCATTGCCATTGCCGTTCCCGTTCCCGTTGTTGTGACCATTCCCGTTGCCGTTCAATTGGATGACCTGAGCGAGTAAATTGGGAACCAGAGTTGCGATTTGCTGCGCCATTTGTTGAGAAATGATCACAGCCAGTTGAGCATCAACCCCATTGTTGTTGTGGTTAGGAACTTGGTCATGGTTGTGGTTATGGTTATCACCACCTTCTTCGTGGTTCTCACCATTGCTGTTGCGAGTGCTGCGACGAGGAGGCATGATCTGTAATAGACACAATGAAATGAATGAGATTATATAAGGAGTGTAATCATTTATTCATTAATTAAAACGAATAAACGAAAACGTTGACTTATCAAAGATTCTCAATTCTAATAACATATGAAGACGTGCTTTAGCCTATAAGTGAACACTCATCCCGAGAATTCCCAGGTAGGCATCCGGGTCCCTCGTCTGATTGGGATATATGCGCAATGCCAGCCTAGACAGAAGACTCAGAATACAGGCGTTCACCCTTCCAGATTGCACGTGTTCGTTATTAAAATCTAGAACTTCGACGAGATCTCAAGGTGGTTCAGGTTAAACTTGGGGATTTTGTCCTATTAGTCTATGAGTAGATCCACTGATGGAGAGCAACCTTCTTGTAGGGAGGATATGAAGTAGGAGAGGGATAGAGAATAGCAAACAAAAGAAGCAAGTACTGGTTAAATCCTATGGTTATAGACTAGATTATTTCTCTAATAACCTAATTCCCTATAACCATGGCTCTGATACCAATCTGTAACACCCCAACCGATGGCGGAAACATCGGGGTGCCACGTATTGATGATTGTTCAGTAGCTCATGATGAATATCAGATTTCATTAAATGATTTAATTTATTTACATACAATGATTCTACAAGACTTCATACATCAAATTGAATGAAACTATGCACGTATCTTCAAGCAAATCTTCCAAACAAGTAGAACCTGAAACATGTTAAGTTGAAAATATTTTGGGTCAACAATTGTTGGTGAGAATACATAGGTTTGTGAAAATAAATGGTAACGATAGTTTGTACAACATTCAAAGTTGTATGATGATAGAGTATGATACCGACATGTAGCAATGCGTCTTTGTACAACCAAACCTTGTGTCGACTGATGACTAACTCGCAAGTTAGTTAAATGTTATTACTGTTATCGATCATCCCTGAGTCTACGTGGGGGGATGGGTTTGTCAGACCTATAGCGCTATAATCTAAACAGGCGGCTTGATCATTGTTAATGATTGTACTGTGTCTTTTTGTTACAGTCAAATGATAGAATGATGTTGTAATTGAATCACAAGCAAATATGAGTAAATGATAGTATAAAATATTTGAACATGTTTCACCCCAAAAATGTAAAAGAGAAAAGGGGCTATGTAAACTCACCTTAGCAAATGTTAACTTGTTGAAAAGATATGATAATTGTGTTGCCCAAAGTGATTCCAAATATTACCCTATAATGAGGTAATATATAATAAGTCTAAGTCTATGTAACTAATATGTGTATCCTAGGGTTTCGATTTGGGGATAATCAATTGTTAAATTTAATTTAAAAATGTTAATTAAATAAAGAAAATTGGATAATAAATGAAAAATAGTCTTTTTATAAAGTTTGAATTTTGAATGAGCACATTAAAGTGTTTGAAGCAATAAAATAATTTTTATAAAATTATTTCATTTAAAATAGATTTTTAAATCTATTTATTTATAAATAGCCAAATATTAACTTTAATATTCAAAAATACTAAAATTAAGGAAATCTTATTTTAAAAATCATATTTCTGTTCTAAATGATTAAAAATAATTTGTATAAAATTTTGGTGCAAAAATGATGAAAATTGGATTTATTATGAATTAATTATGATTAAATCTAACAAAAATTGTTTAAAAATATAAAATAAATGATTTTACTGATTTAAAAATTATTTCAGTAAAGGTTGACTTTATAAAAAGTCAGGATAAATTTTGGGAAATTTAATAAAACTGTTTTGATATAATAATGGATTTTTATAAATATAATAGTATAAAAATGATTTAATTATTATAATTATTAAATAAATGATTTTCTGGAAAATAAAAATTACAAATAAAACTTTTATTACAGATTAAACAATTATAAATTTTTTAGAGTTTATAAAATAGTTTAGATATTTTAAAAAGAATTTAAATGATTAAAAGGATTAATATATATATATATAATTAATTGTTTGTTTTTAAAAAAAGGAAAAGAAAAGAATGGACAAAAACCGGTCAGAGCCGGACTCGAACCCGGGTGACCTCGGAACAGGACCAGAGTCACAACCACTTGGCCTAGGCCGGTGGTTGTGTTATCCTCTGATTTAAAATAATTAAATACAATACGCTAATCCAGTTTTATCCCTAATTTAATCGTGATGAACCCTAGATTTACAATTGAACGATTCAGGCAACTATAGCCCGATTAATGTTAGGGCTATAGTTGCTTGAATGCCGATGAATGAAACCCACCAAAAATAATAGACTCACAGTGTTGAATTTGATTATAATCGTCGGGTCAAGCAAAAGTCAAACGACGAACAATATAATAATAATTAGAGTGTTTCAGAGAAAATTGAAGGTTGAGAGAGAGTTGTGAGCGAGTTGTGATGCTTCGCAGAAGTCCAATTTATATAGGTGATCGATGGTTTGTTCAATTGGTAAGTTTGACCTCGTTTATTATCATACGCGTATGATTGAACAATTGGTCAATGATTGCCGTGTAATTGACGTGGAATCAAGTTGTAATAGGCCGGACATCATGTAATCATACCATTTATAAAATTAAGCAAGTTAATTGGGTTAATTGAATGGTCAAACATACCATTTGCTGCTGCTCTCGTCGTCTGTTTACAAGGAAAGGAAAGGGCCAGATTTAAGAGGTGTTAAATATGTTTTAGGTTAGGATTAAATCAGATACAAGGGCTTGGCCCAGTGGTGTGTGCGCGTGGTGATCAGGACACAGACCCGGGTTCGAGTCCCGTGGTCAGTGTTTTTATTTTTTTCTTTTCACAGCTAAAGGAGAGGGGTGCTGGACTTTGGCTTGGACAAGTGGGCCGGGATCTTGGGCCGGATTCTGATCTGGGCTTGGGCCAACTAATCTGGGCTACAGTCTGAATGGGAAGAGAGGGGGTTTGGGCTGTAGCTGGTTTGGGATAAATCAGTTACTAGTTTTCTATTTTTTTTTTTTTAGTTATTATTATTATTATTATTATTATTATTGTTATTATTATTATTATTATATATATGTATATGTATGTATGAATAATTATAGGGGTTCGAAATATCTCCAAAAAAAGAAAATAATAATAAGGCTTGTCGTAGTAATTCGTAACGTACAATTTATTTAATGCGAAATGTTACAATGGGGGTGGTGCGTTGTGGCGGCGGTTATGGTGGTTTCCTGGTGGTGGTCAGCGGCGGCGGCCGCTGCTTCATCTAGAGAGAGGGCAGGGAGATTGAGATGAAGGTTAGAGGTGAGGGAAAGGGTTGGGAGCTTGAATGTTAAGGTTTTAGAGGATGAAGAAGAAGAGATGTAGGCTAGGGTTTGTGGTTGAATGAAGAAGAAGAAGATGTGATGATGTTTATATAGTTAAGGTTATGAGAGGTGGGTTAGGTGGACACCGCGTATACTAACTCGTCACCGACTCGGGTCTCGTTTATGAACTGGACCCGTTATCAATAACATAATTATTACATAAGTTATATATAAATGTAGACTGAATTAAAATGAGCATTTCGACTATGTATTTGTTATAAATATATTTTTAGTCGCGATCAAAATTTTACAAAGATAAGTGTCGGTTTACTAGCGTCTTAATATTTACGACGCGTTATTTGGCGAATTTAAATAATTAAGTTGGTTAATGAATAAGAAAGTATTTCTTGTTAACGAATTAAAATCGTTTTATAAATAGAAATATTAATATTATATTATTAGAGAAAAGCTGGGCGTTACACAAAATAATAAAATGACAGATACTTGAAATAACATACCTCATGGGTCATCTCCTGCCATTGCCTCGCCAACCGAAATCGGATGGAGCGAAAAGTCTGAGCTGGGTTCGGGTGCTGGGACGGATCCAGTACCTCGAATGACGACAGAAACTCGATCGTCAACTTCCGGTAAGATTCCTCCTTGGCTATGTCAAAGAGACGACGCCATGGAATGTCAAACCCTAGTAAGTCGTTCGACCTCCCGGTTTCGCCGACCCTATCCAGAAGATCCCAACTGATGTACATCTGAGGGTCGACAGCCATTTGACGCAGCTTCTTACACTTGTGTCGCGCATCCTTATGATGGTCCTCAAACTCCAGGTAAGGGTGGTCCCTTAAAGGGTCCGGTGGTGGAGCCTGTCGACCCCGCTACAGCGACGCAAACGACCCAGCGTCATCTCCACCACCATAAGCCCCCTCAAAGAAATCTGTATCCAAATCTATGTAAACAATAATTTTTTATTAATAATAATAATAACAATAAACAAAATTAGACTCTCGGTTCGGTACGGGATCGGGATCGGGATCGGTATCGGTTCGGTATACAGGGCTATATGCAGAAGAACCTTATAAACGAGGGTCTAATTTTGTTGAATATGCAGAAGACCGGCCTCGACCTGGTATGATGGTCAGTCTTCTGCATATTTAACAAAATAATCACCCGATTTATAAGGTTCTTCCATTTAGTTTATCCATATTCTCTTTGTCCATCTTGGCAACCCTATGGAGTCTTTGGTTCCACATTGACTTTTGTATCAAGGACGGGAACATCTACAAGATGGGCCAAGCCTTGATCCGAAAAGCCAAGGTGGACCCAAAAGACGCCCTATGGCTATAGAACCGGGTGAAGAAGAAATGGATAACTAATGGAAGAACGCTATAAACCGGGTGCTAATTTTGTTAAATATGCAGAAGACTGACCATCATACCAGGTCGAGGCCGGTCTTCTACATATTCAACAAATTTAGACCCTGGTTTATAAGGTTCTTCTGCATATAGCCCCGAATACCGAACCGATATCGATCCCGTACCGAACCGAGGGTCTAATTTTGTTGAATATGCAGAAGACCGGCCTCGACCTGGTATGATGGTCAGTCTTCTTCATGTTCAACAAAATTATCACCCGATTTATAAGGTTCTTCCATTTAGTTTATCCATATTCTCTTCGTCCATCTTGGCAACCCTATGGAGTCTTTGGTTCCACATTGACTTTTCTATCAAGGACGGGAACATCTACAAGATGTGCCAGGCCCTGATCCGAAAAGCCAAGGTGGACCCAAAAGACGCCCTATGGCTGTAGAACCGGGTGAAGAAGAAATGGATAACTAATGGAAGAACGCTATAAACCGGGTGCTAATTTCGTTAAATATGCAGAAGACTGACCATCATACCAGGTCGAGGCCGGTCTTCTGCATATTCAACAAAATTATAATAATAATAATAATAATAATAATAATAACAACAACAATCGTAATAATAATAATAATAATAATAACAATAATAATAATCATAATCGTAAAAATAATAAAAATAATAATAATAATAAATAATAATAATAATTATAATAAAAACAAAACAAAAAACAAAAAAAAATAGCAAAAATAAAAAGAAGAGAGTTGTTCAAGTTGAATATAAATAAATTGTTGAGTTAAAAAAGAAAGAAGAAAAAAAAATGGAATAATTTAGATATGGGTCAAAATTACCCATCTTAGCTATTTTTATGTTTTGAGTTTATTTTTCCGGATTTTCATCTTTATTTTATTTTTAGCCACTTTTCCCATATATATCCTACCCTTAGCCCTTGCCTACCCATAAGTCCTCTTGTTTAGTGTCGGTCCAAACCATTTAGGTGAAGATTTGATCCTTGTACAAGCCTATATGTTTCAAGCTTCATGTTTAGGTATTGAGGGATCACTTTTATGATTGATATACACCAAGATTTGAGTGATCTATGTGAGGGGTAATAGCTTGGTTTGGTTGGAATCTTGATGGGGAATGAAACTTGATTAAGTTATCCCATGTTTTTTTTTAAAAAAAAAATGGTATCACATTTGACTAGTTGGGCCATATGCTTCTTGACCGTTGTAAGTCTTGTGATCTCTTTGTGTCCCTAGGATGTGTGGCTTGCTTAGGCCTTGCTAGATGTTAGTCGTTTTAGGTCTAAGTGTGGGTATGATGTGTTGTTTGATATTTGCTTAGGGATAAGCAAATGAATAAGTGTGAGGATGTTTGATACGCTCTAAAATATACATATATTTTTATCAACATTTCCTACATTTTAAATAATATTTAGGTTAGTTTTTATTAAATATTACTATTTATTGGTTCCTATTAGTTATTTAAAGGTTTTAAGTGTAAACGAGCTAAAATGGTGCATTTGAACTAAACTTGAGACTCACTAAATTTTTAATATTTAAATGTGCCATGTAAATCACTATTTAAATTGGGCTAGTCTCTTATTTAAACTTTTGTGGTGTAGGAACTAATGGGCTAAGGCCCAAACGAGATGGAACAAAATAGGCGACAACCAAGTTGGGCTGAACTCTAATCTATATTTACTCGTTGGGCTGCATTTAGCTACAACATTCAATGGGCCTAATTAAATGTCGTAAGAAACAAATTGGGCCGGCCCACTAAAAGAGATTAGGGCGCAAGCGTGTGACATGCTGTGTGTTGGCTGGAAAATTATAAAAGAAGGAAAGGAGCAGCGAATGACAGAGATTGGGAGGAGACGCAGAAAAAGACACATAAATGTAAGAGGTGAGAGAGGGACCAGAGGTGACTGACATTCTTTGTGTCAATCATCATCATAACAATCTAATAATAATAATCAAAAACATCTCCCTAAAATAATTCAAAGCAAAAGAAGTAGAATAATCACTAGTCATGGGAGGAGGTGAAAACCAAGGGTCCCGACGACGGAACTATGGTGGTGAACACTGTAATGGAGCTCATGTCATCAAATTCTTTGTGTCTAATCTTCCCGGAGGTGTCTCTGATTCTCTGTTATGGAAAGCTTTCCAGCCACATGGGGTGGTGAAGGATGCATGCATGGCTAGGAAACGGGACATGAGGGGGAATTTCTTTGGCCTTATAAGGTACGTAGGAGTGACGGACGTAGAAGAAACGCTGATGGGGATGAATACAGTTAAAATCTATGAAGCTAAGGTTAACGTCTTGGTTGCAAAGTTTGACAAAAACCACAAGAAGTTTGTGCACCAAGCGCCATCAGTGGGAGTGGAGCAGAGGAACCAGAATGTACAGGCTCAGTCAGAAAGCCTCTACGAACCAGCTGTAGTGACAAAAGGAGTGTCTTTCAGAGACATGGTAGCGGGTGCATCAGGGCACAAAACCGGAGAGCGGAAGGTGGTGGTGGCGGATGAAAGGTTAGCCACATACCCTAATCATTGTATGATGAGATCTGTAATTATGGAAGTTAAGGACATCCTAGCGTTGGAAGAGATAAGGACAATTTTGGATTTGGGTGGGTTCAGGGACTATCCAGTATCGTATTTGGGGGGGGGGGATGAAATGTATGATAGTATTCAAGGAGAAAAGGTTGGTGTTGCAGTTAATTGACAAGGAACTTAAAGAATGGAGTAGCATTATCTCGTCGGCTGTCCTGTGGAAAGGGCAAGATCTGGATTATGATCGACTGGTGTGGTTGAAAGTTGACGGGTCCCAATTCATCTTCGGGAGGGTAAGTTATTTGACCAGATTGGAGGTTTGTTTGGGAGGGTAGTCGAGAGGTCGGATTTCTCATGGGATGTATCAGACAATTCCTCTAGTAGGTGTTGGGTGGTGACCGAGCTGGGGAGTAGGATCGATGAGGAAATGGTGGTAAAGTAGAAAGACAGGCAGTACAATATTTGGGTGTCGGAGGAGAGCAATCCACGAATTACGTCAGTAATTAAGGAATTGTCGGGCTTCCAGGCATCTCCGGCGAGATCTGTCGGATCCGTGGCTGGGGTTAAAGATGAGATGGAGGACGGGGAGTTTGTCCCGGAGGAGGGTTCCTTTCCGGCGAAGAACACGAGAACTGAACAACCATCGGAACGAGGCGTCGGGGACGGTGAAAGGCTGCATGGGGAACTTGCACAGCCAGGTATAAGGGAGGCGCATGGGGAACAGTCAAAAACCACATTAAATACGCAGGAGGTAGGTGATATGGTTGTCGGATTGGAATGCACAATGGGAGTGGGTCAGACCTGTCCTCAGAAAAAAGGAAATGTCTTCTTTTTTTATTCAAGTGGGGAGGTGGGCCAGTCGAACTACAAAAACCCAAGAAAGAGGCCCAGGAGAAATAGAAGCCCATCTAACCAGACTTTTGAATTAGACAAATTTGGTGTTAACCCAAACACTAGGGTAGAAGATCAGAACATGAGTTTTGACCTTAATTTATCAATCAATGGGGGAGGTTCAGGAGAGAACGATGATGGTAATAATAGTCAAATTGGTGGTGAGCGGACTGCGAACGGGGTTCAACAAGAGGCTGATAATGTAAATCGGAATTATGAAGCGGAGGGAGTAACAGAGGAGCCGTTGGTCGGTATGGAACCAACAGTTTCGGTTGCCGCTGCTCCCATTCAAGACGCACTTGCCCAAGGTAAGGCCGAGGCAACTATTAATGCTGGTACAAAAGTAGGATTCAGGCTAGAAGGGTTCCACAACCAGGTTAGTGAGATTGTAATTGGCGAAGGTGAATCAGCGGTTATCCAAAGAATTTATTATCAGTTAACTTAAGGAGGGTCAGAGACCAAAGAAAGGTGGATTGGATTCGAGGTTTGAAGACGTCAAATGGGGTTCATTTTTTGGCTATCCAGGAAACGAAACTTGGGGGGATGACGGATTTTATGGTTAGTAAACTATGGGGTAGATCAACATTTTGTGTTGAAAAGGTGAATGCAATTGGGAGGTCTGGGGATTTATTGTGTTTGTGGAATCCGGTCGTTTTCAACTGCATGAATGTGGTGAAGACTCAACGGTATATTGTGGTGTCTGATATGTTAAAGCCAAAAGGGGTGGCGTTGAATGTAGTAAACGTATACGCGTTCAATGATCCGGTTGAGCGCAGGGCACTGTGGCAGGAATTGATATTCGTTAAGAACTCTTTTGAAGGGCTGTGGGTGTTTGCAGGGGATTTTAATGATGTGAGGCATCCTACGGAAAGGCTTAATTCAGAATTTGTGGCCTTAAATGCAGAATACTTCAACCGGTTTATTGAAGATGTTGGTTTAGTGGAATACCAGATGGGGGGTAGGAAGTACACGTATCACGCGGACAACGGGAGTAGTAAGAGTAAGATAGATAGAGTCCTGGTGTGTGGGAATTTTATGTGTTTATGGCCATTGGCATCTGTGACAGCGTTATCCAATGTTGTATTAGATCATTGCCCTCTACTGATGTCTACAACTCCAACGAATTATGGGCCAATCCCGTGTAGGATTTTCAACAAGTGGTTGGACCTCCTGGGCCTCATGGAGTATGTGGAATTGATGTGCTCTCGGTTCCACTTTGAGGGACCTGCAGACCTTGGTCTGGCAACCAAGCTGAAATGGTTGAAATTTAAAATGAGGGACTGGGTGGTTGATTATAAAGCTGGTAGAGACTTGGAATATAAAGTCAAAGTGGCGAGGCTAGAAGCTCTAGAAATGGTGGCTCAGGAAAGATTATTATCAACTCCAGAGTTGAAGGAACGTGGGGAGTGTAAGGCTTTTATCATGGAGGTGGATAGGCAAAAGGCGAAGGATCTAAAACAAAAATCAAGAGTTAGGTGGGCCCTAGAGGGGGACGAGAATATGGCTTAATTTCATAGAGTGGTGAACGCAAACATTAGTAATAATCGGATAAATGGGCTATGGATAGACGGTGTTTGGGTGACGGATCCTCCTCTAATTAAAGAGTCGGTATGTGCTTTTTTCCAGAGAAGTTCAAAGAAACTGTGGAGTTGAGGCCGGGTCTTACCTGTCCTATTCTGGTAACCTTAACTGATGCGGAGGCACAAATTCTAACTCGGCCGTTTTCTAGCTTAGAAGTGAAGAAAGCGGTATGGGACTGCGGTGGAGACAAGGCGCCGGGACCGGATGGGGTAAATTTTACGTTTTTGAAGAGGTGTTGGGGTTTGTTGCAGGATGATTTTGCAAAGTTATTTCAGGAATTTTACTCTTCAGCCTCTATTAATGTCAGCTGTGCATCATCATTCCTAGCACTGATCCCGAAGTGCAGCGACCCTGGTGGTTTAAACAAATACAGACCTATTAACCTCATTGGATGCGTTAACAAGGTTATATCGAAGGTCTTGGCAAACAGGTTGAAAGAGGTAATGCAACGGTTGATATCCGAGGAGCAGACGACATTCTTAACAAACAGAAGCATTCTAGATGGCCCGCTTGTCCTGAATGAAATTATTCCGTGGCTGAAGCGCAATAAAAAAGTCAGAATGATCTTTAAAGTAGATATTGACAAGGCATATGATTCTCTTAACTGGGCCTTCCTTGAGTCGATACTTACACAAATGAATTTTCCAGCACTATGGAGAAGGTGGGTGATGGCAACGGTGACTCTGGCTAGGGCCTCGGTTTTGGTAAACGGGTCACCAACTCAAGAATTTAAGTGTCAAAGGGGAGTGAGGCAGGGGGATCCTCTGTCCCCGTTCTTATTCATAATCGCTATGGAGGCACTTACTGGGGTCCTTAAAAAGGCAGCAAGTGAAGGGATTTTTAAAGGGATACGGCTTGGTAATAATGATAATAATTTGACCCATTTCATGTATGCGGACGATGTGGTGTTCGTGGGGGAGTGGTCAGTGGAAAATGCAAAGAATTTAAACAGGATACTTCGTTGTTTTTACCTAGCACCAGGGCTTAGGGTTAACATCACAAAAAGTTGTCTATATGGGGTGGGTGTAAACTCGGATCAAATCAGGAGTCTGGCTGGAATCCTATGATGTAAAGCTGGGTCCTTTCCGTTTAAACATTTAGGTCTCCAAGTTGGTGCCAATATGAATTTGGTAAAACACTGAAAACCGATAGTGGGCGCATTCAAGGATAGATTGTCAGTGTGGAATAGGAATGTGTTGTCATTTGGTGGCAGGCTCACCTTAGTTAAATCTGTATTGAATGCACTCCCTACATATTATTTTTCACTATACCGGGTGCCGCTGCAGGTTATAGACATGTTGGAGAGGATACGAAGGGAGTTTTTATGGGGCAGACAACCGGAGCATTCGAAAATGAATTGGGTGGCGTGGAAAAATGTCATGGCTCCAATAGACAGGGGTGGGGCTGGTGTGGGTTCATTAAAGGAAGCGAATATGGCTTTGTTGGCAAAATGGTGGGGGAGGTTCAAAGTGGACCGTAATGGTTTATGGCGCAAAGTGATATGGAGTCTGCATCAGAATTCTAGAGCCTGGAATCCTATTCCTGTGAGGTTATCAGCAGTTGGGTTATGGAAACAGGTTGCAAAATTGTCCGTAGACTTGGGCGTATATGGGGTGGAATTGTCTGAGTTGTTTTAGTGTGAGCCAGGGATGGGTAGGTGTGTCTCCTTCTGGAAAGAATGTTGGATGCTAGATGTTCCATTGTGTAGGAAATTTCCTCTTCTATTTGAGCTGGATATGTGCAAAGACGCAATGGTGGCGGATAGGTTCTTGCTGGAATGTGGGATCACAAAAATTAAATTTCAATGGCGGCGCATGCCATCATGAACAGAGGAGTTAGAACAATTAGACGAGTTGACAGAAGCATTGCTGGGTAAAGAGACTGGACAAGGAGCTGAGAAGTGGAGTTGGCGGCTAGACTCCTCTGGATGTTTTACTGTAGGAAGCTTGAAGAAGGTACTGCAGGCACACCGGTTTGCAGATGTGTCAGTGGACTTTACTTGGAACAAGTGGATCCCGATCAAGGTGAACTTCATGGCATGGAGAATGTATTTGGACAGGCTACCTACACTGGTTGGGCTTGGAAAAAGGAACATCAATGTGGGTTCGTTGACATGTAAAGTATGTGGTGAAGCAGACGAAACGGTGGACCATTTGTTTGTGGCGTGTAGTTTAGCTCAAAGTGTATGGGACTTCGTCTCAAGGTGGTGTAAAATCTCTAGCCTGTACGCGTTTGATGCAAGAGATATTGTAAATCAATGGAAGTCGGTCTGCGGCTCGAAGAAGTGGAAGATCTTGATTTACTCGATTGTACAAGTGGCCTTGTGGTGTATCTGGATGAGCCGAAATGACAAGGTTTTCAACCATTTGGAGATTAACTTAAATGGCATAAAAGAAGAAATTCGACGTCTTGGGTTCTTGTGGATAAAAAGTAGGGCCAAGATTCAAGCACTAAAGTGGGAGCAGTGGTACAGTTTTGATGTACTTGATGTCATTTGAGTGGAAGAATGATGTGGTGTATGATGTATTGGAAAATGTTGTGGTGTATGATGTACTGGTGGGGCTTAATGTTTCTGTTAACCCTATAATTAATAAAATGTTTGTTTGATGTTCAAAAAAAATATAATAATAATAATAGTAACTTGAGCAAGAATCTCGAGAAAGAGAAAGAAAAAAGAGAAAAAATATAGGAAAGGAAGGTGAAGGGTCACAAAGAAAGGGCGACGACTACAGTGTTTATTGATTTGGTATTTTTTTAGTCTCGCTATGATTTTTATTTGTGAACCTTTTAGATTTGTTTTTATTTTTTTTTACTATTATGGTTGCTAGATTTTCGTTGGTTGCTTAGACTTGGGATAAATATTTATTATTGTTGATTTTCTTTTGGGATTTGGATCTTGTTTGACACTTGTTTATGATAAAAATCTAAACTTTATAGGTTTTTGTTGTGATTTATTACCCGGATGATGTTTGCGTTATATTTTTAGATTTATATGTGGCTATAGTTTATTGACTTAGTGTTTTTAAATTAAAAGTCGCATATTTTTATCATTTGCTTTTTGTGATGATTTGATGGGTTGACTTGTCGACTTAGGATCTAGAAATTGCGTATTTAACATCGGAGTAAAGTGCACGGATGGTCCCTGTGGTTTGCCCAAATTTAAACTCTGCTCCTCAGCGTTTCGAAATTACACGTATGGGATATGTGGTTTGTATTTTGTTTCATCGATGGTCCCTGACTTGGATGGAGGTTAAGTTTTTCAGTTAATCCTATGTAAAATTACTAAAATACCCCTTTTAAAAAAATAGAAATAAACCCTATTATAAAGTCTCTGCCTCTCTCTTTCTATCTCTGTCTCTTCAACCCCACTGCCATCACCGTCTTTCCCCAACTACCACCACAACCACCACCACCACCAATCATCTAGCACCACCACCAATAAATAAATAAGGAGAAAAAAGACTCCATCCAGATCTAATCACTAGTTACCCCATGCCAATAGACCACCACAGATACACTCTCCTCCACCCTTAATTAACAATTTTATCACTGATCCTCTTCCTTTTTTTATTTACAACCAGAATCGAAAACCACCACCACCGATCGAGCGGAACAACCGATTCGAGATGAGGAGAAGAAAACTGTCAGCGCCGCCGCCGTAAACGGCAATGAATAACCCCTATCTGTTTGTTTATCTCTAGAATATCGCCACCATAGACCGCAACATGCCTTTCTCTGTTTCTCCCCCTAAATATGTTTCTTTGTCGACATAATACGACAAAACGACCGGTGCTCAACAAAAGCCAAAGCAAACCGCCAAAAGAGAGAACACCGACGATGTCACAGTAAGCTTCCTGGGAGAGAATAGGAGACAGAGAAATACATAGAAGAAAGAGACACAGGTTTGTTTCTTAAGTCAATCATGTACGTGTCGATTGAATAAAGGGGATAGGGTAAAAAACCTTAACCTGTGAGATGTTGATTCAAGAAAAAAAAATACCCTAAGAGGTCAACAGAAGGAGCCAATGTCGCGGATCGAAGAATAAAAAAACCTCAGGAATGGAGACGTTGATTGACCACCGTCGGATGTCGGGTGGAGGAGGTGGTGGTGGAGGAGGTGGAGGTGGTGGTGGATGAGGTGGAGGTGGTGTTGGTGGTCTAAGAATATATATATATAAAAGATTAAATTGCTCGGATGGTCCCTATGGGTATTTTGGTCATTTTACATGACTTAACTGATAAAATTTAACGACGTTAGCTGGTAGGGACCAAAATGTTATAAAATCTCAACGTTGGGGACCATTGAAAATATATGGGGCATACATGAAATTTGGGCAAACCATAGGGACCATCCGTTCACTTTACTCTTAACATCGTTTTGGGTTTGTCACCTACCTTGAGACCGAGAGGAGATAGGTTGTGTGTTTGTTAGGATTTATTGGTTTATTTGGTTAGATATTGCACGAGAGTGAATTTCTTTGTCGATGTCCTTTTTATCCGCTTTCCCAAACATTTACCTTTAGGAATAGATTCACCCCTTGATACCGTTAGGTGTTTCGTGATTAGTGAGACCGAGAGGAGATCTAATCTTTGGGTGCGTAAACTTTTATGTTTGGTGAGACCGAAAGGTGATCCATTCTTTACCCGATGAGCTTCACACTGCTTAGGATTTCATTTAGTGTTCTAGTGAGACCGAGAGGAGATCTAGATACTATAGTGTTTCCCGAGTTGGTTATACCCGTAGATCCCGGTAGTCATTCGAGTATCCATTTCCCATTAGCTTTCAGCTTTATCAGTAGGAATCCCAGTCTAGGCAGCCATCTCCCCCACTTCTGAGTCTCTTTTCGTGAGCTTTTACTCCCTGATCTCTCGTACCTGCTCTGCTTGTTTTTCTTTTGTCTTATTTTATTTTATTTTATTTGTTTAGTTGTATATCGTTTTAGTTACTTGCTAGTTAAAAATCATGCTCTTTTATATAGATTAGGACTCAACAGAAGTTTAGTATCCAGGGCTGCATATCAGTGTCCACGGATTGATACTCGGTCTTATCGACTTTACTACACTACGACCGGTACACTGCCGTGTTCTGTGGTTTATGTAACATCGCGAAATTTTCCCCCGAATTTTTATAAACGCCCTTATTTTTGTTACATTTTATACAAATGTGGTAAAGTCTTTATTTTCCTCATTCACAACTTATATATATATATATATATGTATATATATATATGTGTACAATAATAATAATAATAATAATAATAATAATAATAACGATAATAATAATAGTATTAATAAAAAAAAAAGGTTAGTCATTATAACACATTAACCTACAACCCAACCCAACCCAACCATAACCTTCTTTTGTTCCTGAAGCCCAGTACACAGGCCCAGACATGGCCCATCAGCCGGCCCACTGTCCAAACCCAAAGCCCCTTGTCTGTTAAAGGAAAAAAAAAAAAAAAACCATGCTCCTCCCAGGAATCGAACCCGGGCAGGAGCCGGTTCAAGGCTTAACACCACGCGCACACCACCACCTGATCCACAACTCACTTTGTTTTTAAACCAGTTCTACTTATATAAATACACACATAGCCCTTCCTTTTTCCCTTCCCTTTTCCTCCTTCGCGAATCAGCAGCAGCAGACATTTCTTTTTTTTTATTTTTTTTTCTTTTCTTTTGACCATTCAATTGACACTATTAACATGTAATTTAACCATGGTTGACTTGGATTCGTGATGTCCGGCCTAGAACGAGTTGATTACGCATCAATTAACCTTCAATTCTTACCTTTTTTGTTATAAACGCGTCAAACATTAAACGAGGTCAACGATTTACCAAATTAACAATTCAGACTCGTTCACTATAAATTGGACGTTCACGAACCTTCACAACTCGCCACTAATCCTTCCTACATCTCCAATTTCTTCATATAACCTTCTGTTCTCGATGAACGATCGTGCGTTTGACTTTCTTGGTTGACTGATCAATCGAGCTTGTAACGTAACTGTAAGTTTAGTTTCTTGTGTGGGATTAGTTAATCGGCATATTCACAACGTTAACCCCATAATAAATTGGGTTAACGTTGTGAGATTTGAATGATTAAAAACCTAGGGCTCGATTGATGTTAATTTGGGGAAGAACACTAGGTTGGTTTATGTTATTTATATTTCAAAAACAAGAAACAAACACAACTGATCATACAGATCAGATGGTTGTGTATGTTGCTTTCCACCCGAGCCACCCGGGGTCGAGTCCCGTGGGTGGCGTCCCTTTTGGCCATTTTTCTCACTTATCCATTTTAAACAAATCAAATACTTATACATAATACATTTAATTTTATAAATTCGTTTTTAATTATCAAAATCCTTTTATAAATTCTAAAAAAAATTATTTTTAACAAATCTGATGTTAAAGTTTTATCTACAATTTTTATTTTTCTAAAATTCATTTATTTAATATTTATAATAATTAAATCAATGTTATACTATTATATTTATAAAAATCCATTAAAATATCAAAACAATTTTAGTAATTTCTACAAAAATTACCCTATGTTTGTACAATGTTAAACTTTACTGAAATGATTTTTAATTCAGAAAAATCATTTATTTTATATTTTTAATCAATTTTTGTTAGATTTAATCATAATTAAATCATAATAAATTCAATTTTTATCATTTTTGCACCAAAATTTTATACAATTTATTTCAAAACATATAGAATAGAAATATGATTTTTAAAATAATAATTCCTTAATTTTAATATTTTTAAATATTAAAGTTAATTATTGGCAACTTTTAATAAATAGATTTAATAATCTATTTTAAAGAAAATAATTTTATAAAAATTATTTTTATACTTTAACCACATTATTGTGACCATCTTAAATTTAAATTTCATAAAAAGATTTTTGGTTATTTATTTACTAAATTTCTCACAATTGGCGAGTATTTTTAATATTAATCAAACGAGCAATTATCCCCAATTCGAAGCCCTAGGAAACTTATACATTTGTAGAATTGATAGACTTAGACATATTTATTACCTCATTTTAGGGTGATACTTGATACATTTGGTCAACACAACTATCCAAATTTCTCAACAGATATAACATTTTACCAAGGTGAGTTTTACATAGCCCCTTTTCTATTTATCACTATTTTTGGGGTGAAACATGTTACAACATCATTTATGCAATTCAATCATCAATGTGTCTATGTGTTTTCTATGTTGCATTATGTCTTGAGCATGATTAGAGTAAGCACCATTCTAGCATAATCATTAACTCCGTACAAGCCGGCGGTAAACATTGATAGATCTATTGGACTGACAATCCCACCCGGATACGTGCCTCCTACAAAGGTAGTGTGGGTGTTTGTTATCGTATAACATATTCAAGTGAACCATGAGCGTATGGTATGTATCATATTATAACAGTCATCAGGGTTGGTTATGCACTCGATTTATTTCTAGTATGTTCTCACATATGGACTAGATTGACATGACACATGAATTGCACATCATTTTTATTCAATTATCAAAAACCTATGTAATTCTCACCAACTTTTGTTGACCCAAAACATTTTCAACTTAACATGTTTCAGGTTCTATTTGCTTGAAGATTTGAATTGATGCTTGAAGATATGTGTATAGTTTTATTCAATTTGATGTACAATTGTATGTAATTCATTTAAATTATTTAATGGAATTTATTATTCACCATGAGCTACTGAACAATCGTCAATACGTGACATCCCGATGTTTCCGCCATCGGTTGGGGTGTTACAGATTGGTATCAGAGCCATGGTTATAGGGAATTAGGTTATTAGAAAAATAATCTAGTCTATAACCATAGGATTTAACCAGTACTTGCTTCTTTACTTGCTATACTCTACCTCCCTCCTACTTCATATCCCTACTTTCATTCCTACAAGAAGGTTGCTCTCTATCAGTGGATCTACTCTTAGACTAATAGGACAAAATCCTCAGGTTTAACCTGAACTACCTTGAGATCTCGTCGAAGTTCTAGATTTTAATAACGAACACGTGCAATCTGGAAGGGTGAACGCCTGTATTCTGAGTCTTCTGTCTAGGCTGGCATTGCGCATATATCCCAATCAGACGAGGGACCCGGATGCCTACCTGGGAATTCTCGGGATGAGTGTTCACTTATAGGCTAAAGCATGTCTTCATATGTTATTAGAATTTAGAATCTTTGATAAGTCAACGTTATCGTTTATTCGTTTTAATTAATGAATAAATGATTACATTCCTTATATAATCTCATTCACTTCATTGTGTCCCTTACAGATCATGTCTCCACGTCGCAGCACTCTCCTTAACAATGGTGACAATCAAGATGAAGTGAATAGCAACGACCACAACACTAACCACATTAATGGAAGTGATGCCCAACTAGCTACGATTATTTCCCAACAATTGGCGCAACAAATCACAACTCTGGTTTCTAACTTGTTGACTCAAGACATCCAAATGGATGGGAATGGCAATGGAAATGGCGTTGGAAATCACGAAAGGAACAGGACCTTAGTTCGGAAAGGCAAGAAAACAAGTATCGTGGCCGCGGTAACTACCAAGAATCAGAAACGAAAGACCAGGGATCCGGATGTAAACCTCACTACCCAAGTTTCTAACAAAAAGCCTTACACAAGAAACTTTCCATTGTGTAACACATGCAATCGACATCATCCCACTGTTTCAGCGTGTCGCTTGTGCACCAATTGTGGTAAGTATGGCCATCTGGTCAACACATGTCGCGAGACCCCAAACCCTAATCAACACACCGACCCGGCTACTTTGGAGGAAGCAAAGCAATTGGCTGCCACCTTAACAGATAACCATGTAAAGGCAGGAACCCTGACCCGGAAAGGGGATAAGAAAACTGTTGCAAAAGATACTCCCCAACCTGCCGTTAAAATCAAAACTGAGGCCTCAACCAACGGAAAGCGCAAGACCAGGAATTTTGCAAAAGACACCACTACCCCACCCAACAAGAAACAATACCGCGGGAAGCTACCTAAGTGTGACACCTGCCGGTATCACCATCCAACCCAAGTGCCCTGCCGTCAGTGTACCAATTGCCAAAGGTATGGACATCTTGCGGACACTTGCCGAATTCCTGCTACAAACACCCTTGCTGCTCCAAATAACCCACTTGAAACCCTCCAGCTACTTAACAGTAAACTCTACTATCTGAATGATGTCTATTTTTCTCTTTAAATTCCATGTATTGACATTTTATTTTCAAGGAATAAATTCAAGTATTATCATAACATCTGTGTGCATGCTTGTTTGAATGTGAACTAATTGCTATATTTATATTTATACTTGCTTACTTGTACAACAATTAGTTGACTACCCAACAATCTACTCAACGATTGGTAGAGGTTATCATGCCTTCCAACAGTCGGGAGAGGCCCTACCACCTGCTCAACGACTGGTGGAAACTATCGAACCTGCTCAACAATTGGTAGAGTCATAGAAGGACACAAAACCTTAATGTAAGGTAAATTGGTGATTGCGGTCCGGAACGTAATCGTGAATTTACAGGTACGTTAAGGTGGTGTGAAATTTTATCAAGGTTTTCAGTAGTTGACCAATTGTAAACCTAGTGTTTCTCTTAACTTCGAGACGAAGTTCCTAAAAGTAGGGGAGACTGTAACATCGCGAAATTTTCCCCCGAATTTTTATAAACGCCCTTATTTTTGTTACATTTTATACAAATGTGGTAAAGTCTTTATTTTCCTCATTCACAACTTATATATATATATATGTATATATATATGTGTACAATAATAATAATAATAATAATAATAATAATAATAATAACGATAATAATAATAATATTAATAAAAAAAAGGTTAGTCATTATAACACATTAACCTACAACCCAACCCAACCCAACCCAACCATAACCTTCTTTTGTTCCTGAAGCCCAGTACACAGGCCCAGACATGGCCCATCAGCCGGCCCACTGTCCAAACCCAAAGCCCCTTGTCTGTTAAAGGAAAAAAAAAAACCATGCTCCTCCCAGGAATCGAACCCGGGCAGGAGCCGGTTCAAGGCTTAACACCACGCGCACACCACCACCTGATCCACAACTCACTTTGTTTTTAAACCAGTTCTACTTATATAAATACACACATAGCCCTTCCTTTTTCCCTTCCCTTTTCCTCCTTCGCGAATCAGCAGCAGCAGACATTTCTTTTTTTTTTATTTTTTTTTTCTTTTCTTTTGACCATTCAATTGACACTATTAACATGTAATTTAACCATGGTTGACTTGGATTCGTGATGTCCGGCCTAGAACGAGTTGATTACGCATCAATTAACCTTCAATTCTTACCTTTTTTGTTATAAACGCGTCAAACATTAAACGAGGTCAACGATTTACCAAATTAACAATTCAGACTCGTTCACTATAAATTGGACGTTCACGAACCTTCACAACTCGCCACTAATCCTTCCTACATCTCCAATTTCTTCATATAACCTTCTGTTCTCGATGAACGATCGTGCGTTTGACTTTCTTGGTTGACTGATCAATCGAGCTTGTAACGTAACTGTAAGTTTAGTTTCTTGTGTGGGATTAGTTAATCGGCATATTCACAACGTTAACCCCATAATTAATTGGGTTAACGTTGTGAGATTTGAATGATTAAAAACCTAGGGCTCGATTGATGTTAATTTGGGGAAGAACACTAGGTTGGTATATGTTATTTATATTTCAAAAACAAGAAACAAACACAACTGATCATACAGATCAGATGGTTGTGTCTGTTGCTTTCCACCCGAGCCACCCGGGGTCGAGTCCCGTGGGTGGCGTCCCTTTTGGCCATTTTTCTCACTTATCCATTTTAAACAAATCAAATACTTATACATAATACATTTAATTTTATAAATTCGTTTTTAATTATCAAAATCCTTTTATAAATTCGAAAAAAAATTATTTTTAACAAATCTGATGTTAAAGTTTTATCTACAATTTTTATTTTTCTAAAATTCATTTATTTAATATTTATAATAATTAAATCAATTTTATACTATTATATTTATAAAAATCCATTAAAATATCAAAACAATTTTAGTAATTTCTACAAAAATTACCCTATGTTTGTACAATGTTAAACTTTACTGAAATGATTTTTAATTCAGAAAAATCATTTATTTTATATTTTTAATCAATTTTTGTTAGATTTAATCATAATTAAATCATAATAAATTCAATTTTTATCATTTTTGCACCAAAATTTTATACAATTTATTTCAAAACATATAGAATAGAAATATGATTTTTAAAATAATAATTCCTTAATTTTAATATTTTTAAATATTAAAGTTAATTATTGGCAACTTTTAATAAATAGATTTAATAATCTATTTTAAAGAAAATAATTTTATAAAAATTATTTTTATACTTTAACCACATTATTGTGACCATCTTAAATTTAAATTTCATAAAAAGATTTTTGGTTATTTATTTACTAAATTTCTCACAATTGGCGAGTATTTTTAATATTAATCAAACGAGCAATTATCCCCAATTCGAAGCCCTAGGAAACTTATACATTTGTAGAATTGATAGACTTAGACATATTTATTACCTCATTTTAGGGTGATACTTGATACATTTGGTCAACACAACTATCCAAATTTCTCAACAGATATAACATTTTACCAAGGTGAGTTTTACATAGCCCCTTTTCTATTTATCACCATTTTTGGGGTGAAACATGTTACAACATCATTTATGCAATTCAATCATCAATGTGTCTATGTGTTTTCTATGTTGCATTATGTCTTGAGCATGATTAGAGTAAGCACCATTCTAGCATAATCATTAACTCCGTACAAGCCGGTGGTAAACATTGATAGATCTATTGGACTGACAATCCCACCCGGATACGTGCCTCCTACAAAGGTAGTGTGGGTGTTTGTTATCGTATAACATATTCAAGTGAACCATGAGCGTATGGTATGTATCATATTATAACAGTCATCAGGGTTGGTTATGCACTCGATTTATTTCTAGTATGTTCTCACATATGGACTAGATTGACATGACACATGAATTGCACATCATTTTTATTCAATTATCAAAAACCTATGTAATTCTCACCAACTTTTGTTGACCCAAAACATTTTCAACTTAACATGTTTCAGGTTCTATTTGCTTGAAGATTTGAATTGATGCTTGAAGATATGTGTATAGTTTTATTCAATTTGATGTACAATTGTATGTAATTCATTTAAATTATTTAATGGAATTTATTATTCACCATGAGCTACTGAACAATCGTCAATACGTGACATCCCGATGTTTCCGCCATCGGTTGGGGTGTTACAGTTTAGCTTGGTGATTCCATTTTTAAAACCAGATTGTGAAATATTTAAATTTTTATATATGTAAACCACCGCAATCACGAACTGACCGGCCCGTTATCCACCCGTATGGGTTTCGAACTGACCGGCCCGTTATCCATCCGAACCGGTTTCGAACTGACCGGCCCGTTATCCATCCGTACCGGTTTCGAACTGACCGCTCGGTAACGATCCTTACCGGTTGCAAACTGACCAGCCCGTTATCCACCCATACCAGTTTCGAACTGACTGGCCCCTTATCCACCCGTACCGGTTTTGAACTGACCGGCCCGTTATCCACCTGTACCGGTTTTGAACTGACCGGCCCGTTATCCACCCGTACCGGTTTCGAACTGACCGGCCCGTTATCCATTTGTATCGGTTTCGAACTGATCGGCCCGTTATCCATTCGTAGCGGTTTCGAACTGACCGCCCGGTAACGAACCGTACCGGTTTCGAACTGACCACCCGTTATCCACCCGTACCGGTTTCGAACTGAGCGGCCCGTTATCCACCCGTACGGGTTTCGAACTGACCGGCCCCTTAGCAATCCGTACCGGTTTCGAACTGACCGCCCGGTAACGAACCGTACCTGTTTCAAACTGACCGGCCCGTTATCCATTCGTACCGGTTTTGAACTGACCGCCTGGTAACGATCTGTACCGGTTTCGAACTGACTGGCCCGTTATCCATCCGTAGCGGTTGCGAAGTGACCGCCCGGTAACGAACCGTACCGGTTTCGTATTAACCGCCCGTTATCCACCCTAGGGGTGAGCAAAGTCAGGAGACCGAACCAAACCGGGTAAAACCCGACCCGACCCGAAAACCAAACTTATGGATATTACATAACCGAGGACAAGACCTGTAAGAGCAATTCGGTTTGGTCTTACTCGGTTTCGGTGTTCGGTTAGTGTACAAGACCGATATTAAAGAAACATGAACTGCACTTCTGCTTTGCTCCGTGAGTTTTGAAGCTTGTAGAAAGAGCTTCCATTCAGTGTTGGGCGGCTTCAATTGAAACCCAGTTGAAGTTCTCAATGAGTTAAGTTCTTACAACTTAAAAAAACCCAAAGAAACAGTGACAAAACATCTACGAAATAAGAATTAAAGTTACAAAAATTGAAGGATTGATTGTCTAGAGCATGAAAAGTTTTGAGTGAAAGATTATCCATGTTTATCTATCTATATGGTAAATACATGGACTTTGCAACTGAATGTGTGTAAGAAGTTTGAGTGTAAAATTGAAAATATCTCTGTTTGCGTGTCAGTCTCTTTAACAGGACACAATAAAATAAATCTAATAAGCTTTTTTATTGTTTTATATTGAAAATGCAAATAATATTTAAATATTTTTGTAATATAATTTGATAAAGTATCTGTCTGTATCCATTCTTTTCACACTTTTTTGTTGGGTTTCTTCTCTCTCTCATTATTTAAAAAACTACTAACTTGAAAGTTGAAAATCAATGAATCACTCGCCGGAGGTGTATACCGCAACCATGTCGGAAAAAACATAATCCATCACTTCTTTCCATTCAACCAACCAACTTGTTTGGTCTCTCAGATTCAAGAGTTTTGACCCAAAACGCAGGTTGATTTATAAGTAAAACCCACTGGGTCTGGTCTTGATTTATATTCGGTTACCTTCGGTCATGACCCGAGGACCGACCCGAACCCGAAACGCAGAGAATATAGGAACCGAAGTGCAACCCGTTTACATGGCATCGGTTTGGTTCCGGGCAATTTCCGGTCCGGGTCTCGGGTTTTTTCATGAAGACCCGATTTCTGCTCACCCCTAATCCACCCGTACCGGTTTTGAACTGACCGCCCCGTTATCCACCCGTACGGATTTCGAACTGATCGGCCCGTTATCCATCTGTACCGGTTTTGAACTGACCGCCCGGTAACGAACCTTACCGGTTTCGCACTAACCGGCCCGTTATCCATCCGTACCGAATTCGAACTGACCGCCCGTAACGATCCTTACCGGTTTCGAACTGACCGGCCCGTTATCCACCCATACCGGTTTCGAACTGACCGGCCCGTTATCCACCCGTATCGGTTTCGAACTGACCGACCCGTTATCCATCCGTACCGGTTTCGAAGTGACTGCCCGGTAACAAACCGTACCAGTTTCGAACTGACCGCCCGTTATCCACCCGTACCGGTTTCGAACTGACCGGCCCGTTATCCATCCGTACCGGTTCCGAACTGACCGGCCGGTAATGATCCGTAGCGGTTTTGAACTCACCTCCCGTTAACGAACCCATAACAACCTTTGGCCAATTACATGGGTTAACATTTGCAAGAACATTTTTTTTTAATTCTCATGAACATAAACACAATCAATACAATTATAATATTTTTACAAATTTCTCATATCTAATCTATATCTTGTATATCCGGATTTTCGTTCACCTTCGGGAAAACTAGTTCTTTGTACGCATTGATTTGATCTCTGTATTTAGTTTCCCATTTCGCGCCATCTTCATTTCTGTTAGCGATCCAAGTTGCATTCAGTGGAGGCATTGGATACGATCCCTCAAGCGTTAAGTTGATGTAATGGTCATCAATAAAGCAAACTACTACCTTTAAAATAGGTTTTTCAGAACATTCTGGGTCTATATATAGAGGGAAAACTTTATCACTGCCACGAATGTCGAGTGTATGAAAAACAACACCCCATCTCTGTGCAGCGAGAAATGCCGACTCTGGAACCACCATCCGATTCTTACGTGGTGCGTTTGCCACCTCTTCAAATTTTATATTCTCTATGAGACACTCATAATGCCCTTCGTCATGTGGATCAAAGATGTCCTTCCACAAAGTATGGTTATTGCGCAACTCTCTTAGCATTTGGGACCAGACATTCAAAAACTCGTGTTGATCCAACCCTAACCCCACAGCTACCGCTCGAAACCCGCAATGACCATCTGGTTTCACATCCTTTATTTTGGATATATATGGGTGAAACACAAATGGAATTTGATCCCCATATTTCATTACTAAGTTCTCTGTCTTTGTTGTCCGCGGAAGTATCCGGAAATCAAATTTGTCCCAAATGCTTTTCTCCTAGGACGTTGACGGTATGTAAGAGTTGTGACGGTGAGGCTGGTAAGGAATGCCAGGCTGGGACTGGGAAGGTCATACGAGCCCCTCTTGTGATAGTATGAAAGAGCTGTGTCGGGGAAACTCAGGCTCCTGGTCAGACCCACATTCTTCATCCGGCATATGCAAACTCTTTCTCGTAGATCGTTCTCTCTTCTGCTCTTGCTGTTTCTTGGTTGGACGACCACGGGTTTTCTTTTGCACAACAGGTGGTTTGTTGGGGGAGTAATTGCCTGTGACGACTTGTGCAAATCTGTATAGGTAGGTTAATTGGGCAAAAATTGCTTTTGTGTCAATCGTTTCCCTTAATGTTGCCCACACCTCATCTACATTTATATCTTCGCAACCAATCTTCGTAGGTTTGAAGTCAAGCTTCCTCCAGAACACGTCTATCGAGAACAAATGGATTTCATGACCTGAAAACGATAACATGTGTTATAAAGTTAAACCATGTAATAAATTATATAGTAAACTCATATGGTTACTAGTATTAATTACCATCAGCTTGTAACTACTCGAGACGACAAGCACATGGCAAAACACAACTTTTAAAAAACTGTCATCCACAAGTGTTATGGTATGTGCGCATGGAAGTTTGCAAACGTTCGAACTCGCCGTATATGAGGTAGAGAGCATGTTTGCTAACCTTCCGAAGTAACTTATCAAGCAATGGCTGCTTCTTGTGGTGGTTCATTGCCTTTCTTTGGTTCTCTTCAAAACCTTTTTTAATGTCTCTATATTGCTTATCAACCATATTATCGACGAACTTCACAATTGACAACAACGAGTTGCGACTGCCTGGACAGTAAGCTTTTATTTTGGCATGCATGCCCTCAACTCTGTTGGTTGTGGTCTGGCGGAAGTCCAGCGTTTCGTTAGTCCATGCAGACACAAACTTATGACGGTACGGGTCCGACCAGTTATTCTTCGTGTAGTCAAAAACCTCTGAAAAATATAACCATATCTTGTCAGGCGTGTGTATGTAAACAAGTACGTATGTAATTATGTAAAAGTACTTACGTTGACGATCCATCTTTTCCAGATATGACTGAAATTGTGCCAAATTATATTTGTATAGATCTTCAGTCGAAGAGTCACACAACCACCAAAACATTCGCACAAATTCCTTCCACTCCTTATCCGTGAACTTATTCTTGTTGTTCTTAATGATATTCTGCGAAATATGAAACCGGCAGAGATACGTGTACGCATTTGGGAAAATATGATCACACGCGTTCATTAGCGCAAGGTCCCTGTCGGTCACAATCACTCGCGGCTCCATACAGCCTACCAGCATGTTCTTTAGCATCTCCAACAGCCAAACGTAGTTACCAACCTTCTCAGCAGAAAGAAACGCATGGGCAAACGAAAATGACTGGTTTGTCGACGCCATACCCACAACCTGAACAAACGCCATATTGTACACGTTTCTTTGGTAGGTGGCGTCAATCATCAGCACATCCGGGAATGCGCACCACATAGTAATTGAATGTCTGTGAACGCTGAAAATATCTGTTAGGGCCTTCGTGGTCTCATTTGCGCACGTGTAGTAGGTGAATCCTCTATCCAACAGAAAGGATTCGAGGTGCGGCATTGCACATTTGGGACCAACTCCCTTTTCAGCATTCATAATCTAAGACGCATTGTGTAGATCTTTTAGGGTAGTCTTTTTCTCCGGGTTCTTTGAAACGAGCATTCTCCAGATGTTACGCTTGGGAATGTCATTCTCTGCCATCTGCCCGACGAGTTGTCTCTCATCTACAGAAAGCATTCTAGCATACGCGTGACCCTCTAAGTGTTCAAGGGGAGTGTGGTTGTGCTCCGGGTTTTTCACCATTAACCTCCAGACCTGTGTCCGAGCTTAAAGCACCCCTCTCATATAAGTTGTCCAGGGCAATCATTGGAAGTATTTATATCCCCTGCTAGTCGTCTAGGGCCCTAGGGGCGACTAGCATCCAACAGGCGACTAGCAAACCCTAAGACCTAGTCGCTAGTTTGTCCACAAACAGCCCAAGATCATCGAAACACATCCAAGCACGTACAATAACATCAAAATAACACCTATACTAGGCTAGGGACATACGTGTACTAAAATGGGATTCTCTAAGATCATCCTCTTAATCGGCGCATGTTTCCTTTTCACTCTTTTACCAGTTTTTTTTTTTTTTTTTTTTTAATTTTTGTGCTCAAGGATAAGGCTTCACAGTCGGATGGAATTCGCTTCATCTTTAAAAGTTATGTTGTTTCATTCCATTTGTAATTAGGTATCTTATTAAAATTATGAGCAAGTGGTGCATGCAGCAGTGATTTACATATGCTATTATTATAATCTACAAAATCTTTATATGTGTGACACTCGCCAAATTCTCATGTCAAGATCTGTACACACTCCCATCATTTTGTTATTTTTACAATCATGCATTAGACATTGTATAGTAAATGTGTCACCCTGAGTCTAGTAAGACCCAAGATAGTTCAGGATCCGTTACATTTACCCTTTACTCATGCAACACCCGACTCATGCACAGAACAAATGACGATGACAGTCGGGGCAA
Source organism: Ambrosia trifida (assembly GCA_028751855.1). NCBI lineage: Eukaryota > Viridiplantae > Streptophyta > Magnoliopsida > Asterales > Asteraceae > Ambrosia > Ambrosia trifida. The sequence continues at coordinate 13,413,607 of CM054123.1, read as the reverse complement.
TCACACACTCAATAGAGAGTAGCCAAATGTTCAATTATAGCGTACAACACAAAACGTAGTCACAAGTGGTTATATCTAGCTTGGAAATTTATTAATTCCATAATCAAATTCAAAAGCATTCTATAGATATTTGGCAGAAAAATCTATGGAACAATCTTACGTATTAAAATCAAGATACCAACTTATATGAACATGGATTAAAAGCTCCAACAACACATGTTTATAGATAATTAACATGGAGTGCTAGTAACATGTTAATGTTGTCTTGTAACAATACAATATTATATCTAACAAAGAAGGTTATACACACCCGTACACACATACAAAAATCGACTCATATACAAGGCCAGTAGAAACTTTCTTTAAACATAATATATAGATACATTCTTGTACACCAATCAGCCCATATACACACATAAGTAGCCAATATAAAACAAACTATTAGTTAGGTTAGCTAAGCTTACGTGGCCACATGAGATTTTGGTTCAAGTGAATAGCAGTGAAGTTAATGAGTGTAAACTTTATATTGAATAGTATAAGAATTCAAAAAGATATTACTTAAATTTTAGTGAGTAAATTTGCATTTAATTTTAATAATATAACTAAAACTCTTATATTCTCACTTCACAAGTTTGTGACTAGTGAATGGATAAACTTTATAAAATCCAAAGGTTTGAATATGCTTATATTATGTTGTCAAAGCTTGATCAGTTTTGATGTAAATTTATAACAAGATTTTTAAAATTGTAAATGTGATGTCACTGTTAGTATGTTATAATTGTCATATTTATATTTTCTTTTTTAGTGTAATTTACAACTTAGAAATTAAACTGATTTTGAGTTAACATCTGTATATAAGTAATGGTTATAGTTTACACTTTTGTTAGAATAAATTTGTCAAATTGGGTGAATATGTAAAAAGTATCCATTAACTTAGATGATTATGAAACGGAGCTTAGCAACAACCGTTTTAAGCAACATCTGTTTGAAGGAAATTGTTGAAGGAACGTCTGTTTTGAATTAACAACTGTTTGTAGTAACATCTGTTTTAGAAAGATCTCCTTAACAGGCGCCTTTGAACAGATGTTACAAACACAATTTTTCTTGCAACGAATGATTGTCTTCTTAATTTGGTGTTTAGTAAACAGACCATAGCAGTTGATCTCTTTATGTTTTTTATATTTTGAAAAATAATTGTCTTTAAAAAAATATATATTCTTTCCGTATTTTCATACGGGAATTCACCTAATAATTATCATAATGATCATAATAATAAGGCAGTTGGTTTAGGTGCACAAGTACACGATGATCCTCTCTGTCTCCATGTGACAATTTCCATACTAGTCAAGATTCTCACCAACAACTTTTTTTAAAAAGTAAACGAAGAAGAAGTCAAGCATTTATATAATCCTTTACAACTCACTTGCATCAAAGATAAGCATATATTTTTTATATATATATATTCTAACAAACATTTGCACATATAAAACCCAATGATTTTTTTTTTTTCTAACAACCAAATTTTATAAAACAAGCAAGCAAAATGGTAGCCCCACCAACCAAACATTACACAAGGGACAAAATTTGAAAAACCAAATGATTTTACAAATATTTCTTTCTATGTTATCCTATATGTTTTCATATAGGGTTGAAATTGAACTGAACTAAGTCTAGCCAGGTTGAGCTTAAATCTAAACTTAAATGAAACAACTTGGCTTGTTTAGTTAATCGAGCTGAAAAGTCACGCTCAAGCTAGGCTCGTAAAAAGTTTGAGTCAACTTGAGCATAATCTTTAATTAATTTTTATAAATTTTTAAAAAATATTAGTAACATAAAAGACAAAAATACACACACATATCTATCTATAACTTATAATAAAAGAATTGGATATTGATAAGGTAGCATTCAATGGAGGCTGTCACGTGTCACGTTGAGGTGAGAGTTTTTAATTTTTTTTTCATTCATTCTCCTACACTTATCTAACCCTAATCTCTTTAAGAATTTAAAAACAAATTTAGATTTTTCTCTCTAATGTTTTCTCCCATCATTTTTAAACGTTAATTAATATCCTTTATATACAAGATTTTTTAAAGAAAAAAATTACACCAAATTAACGAGCGTTTTATTATCTTTCCAACGGGTACCATAGTGCTATATAAAAAACGGAGGAAAAAACGACTGTTTTTATGGGGTTTCGTTTATACAGGAAAAAAAACACAAAGTGTTCAGGTTATTATCACCATCGAATTTCCACTCATACGATGTACCTACGTTCGCCGTCATCATCACAGACACAAAATCATTAAAAAAAACCTACATTATCATCCCTGCAGCCGTGTGCATTCTCTCTCTAACGTTCAAAGATCCACAACCTTCTGAACTTCTCATCTTCCATAAAGAAAAAGGTACCTTTTCACAAGAAACCCTTCCCAAACATGCGCACATCATCTTCCTCTAAACTATTAAAGTACTGTTTTTTTTTCTTTGACTGATTATCATATTTGTAGTAGGAAACAGGGGAAACGACAATGGAGGAGTTGTGACGTTGATTACCGACAATTGGAGAGGAGACGGCAGAGAGGAATTTCGGAGGCGGTGACGACGACATCAGTGGCTAAAACTAAATCTATAGATAAACAGGTGATATATTGTTTCTTTTCTTGCTTTGAAGTTTGTTCCCACTATAGATTCGTGCTTCTTTTTTTTTCCGATCGCAGACTCGCAGTATTATTGTTTATATCTATTTGTTGTAAGAGATTTAGTTTCAGACGAGTTGAGATCTGAAGGATTAGTTTAGTAAGTGTAATAATGATTTAAAGTAGACTCATATCGCTATTTTTTTTTTTCAATTTTGAAAATGCCTTTTTTTATTAACACATAACCGTGAAAAATTACATCAAGATAGCGGGCAGGCGGGCAACAAGTTGCGCCGCCACCCCTTTCTGAATGGCAAACCCTAACCTACTAAAAACGAATCCATGCCCTCGCGGCGCCGAGACATTGCTATGAATAAACCGTTGGACTCTGGTCAGGAAACGGATGGCTTCCGGTGCCAAGGAGCCAAAGGTATCAAATGCCAGGGGTATGAAAACGTGTTGGTTCTCCTCACAAGCTTTAGCATGTTTCTCAACTTTCTTCTCCTCTGCTTTCCGCACCGCTTGCCCTACTACAAAATCACTATCCCTCAAACCAACCAGGGGAGATACACCTGTTAGGTCGACACAAGCGTGTTTCCCCCTGGCCCACCCAAAGACAAGCAGGTCTATTTAATTGTTTGGAAGATAATCAGGTCGATTTAATTGGATGTTGTATGATTGATATGCACATATTAGGTTATTAAGAAGGTGAAGTAAAATATTAGGGAGTGGTTAATAAATTTTGGATATTTGAAGGTTAAGGTTAATATCAGGGATAATAATTAGAGTAGAATTCGATCATAGTTAATGACTCACGTAAGTACATATGAGTTGAGATCTAGAGGATTACTTCACTAACTATAATGATCCGGAAACTTTATTGTTTAAGGTTAAGTGTTAACAATGGAGTTATACACTATTTTAGAATAGGTGTTAACATTAGAGTTATACATTGTTAATTACTTTAAGTTAGGTGCTACCCGAAGCTTTCTAGCATGAAAATGTAAAGCGCGCCAGTCAATTTCATATGTAAAGTTGATGTATATGTTTTCTTCTTTTTATTATTTTTTATTAAATCATATTAGATTTTCCAATCCCGAGACCTTTCCAAGGTAATCAGCTAGTAAAAGATAAAATATTGCTCTTTGAGATTTAAAATTTAATACTTTTTAATTGAATTTGTGCATAAATAAAAATGGTAATTAATAACAAATGTAAGCGGTTTATGTTACAAAAACAAGGTAAAGAAACATTGCAAAACGTGGGGAAAAAAACACCTTTTTTTTTTTGAAAGGCGAATTTCTTGCTCTTTGTGAGACTTGAACTCAAGATCTCACACTTTTTAGCAACGTTTTGAAACCCGGACCGGACCGGCCGGTCCGACCGGTTGGACCGGAGACCGGTGGTGCCGGCGGTCCGGGCATCCTCTTTGAACCGTTTTAGACGTAACCGGCCGGACGGACCGTTGGTCGGCGGTCGAATCGGGGAACCGGCGGTCAAACAGTTGAACCGGCTGAAAAACTCACAGGACATCTTCCCAGATTTGAAAATCTCAGCTCGTTACTGTCGACGAAGTTGAGAAGATCTGCACCAGGAACCGCGGTAGTTAAATCTTGGCATAGGAGATGGTGGTATGACCTTGTGTGTTGAGTAGGTAATGAGAAACGGAGGGATAGATGGAACAAGAAAATAGGGTGAAAGCACAAATGAAAAATTGAAAACTTGATAGAGAGAGTCTTGGGAAACTGGGAAAGTAAGGTTGCAGGTTGTTATATATATTTTTTGTATATTTAATTATTTAACCTCTAGTTTGTTCTAGGTTATTTATAAGTTTTTAGTTTTTTTTATACTTTAAACACTAATTTTAGTAATTAGCATTCTGTTATTCCTTACTTTTAGTAAGCGAAATTTAGATTATTTTAATTTGATTTATATACACATAAAAATTCATTTTTATATTATTTATTATGGTATCCGGTTCTTAAATCCGGTTCGACCGGTTGAACCGGTCCGACCAGTGAACCAGTAAAGCATCCGGTTCGACGTCCGGTCCGGTTTTAAAACCATTGCTTTTTAGTGTATTAAAAGGCTTTGCCTTACCATTGGACCACCAAAATGATAAATTCAGCTCCAGATGATGCATTCCGGGTCAAGACAATCAAGGCAAACCACATATGAAGGTTTGTTAGAATGTCGATCCAACCCATTGAGACATTTTCAACTCGCCCCATAACTCCATACAAAATGCAAGTTATGTGTCTTAATTCGGCTACTTCTTAGCACAATTTCTCGTCTAGTCACTCCAAGTATAAAATGCATTTATTTTCATTAAACTCAAGTAGAATACTTAGAGGGTGTTTGGGATTGAGTTTGGAAATGCAAAAGTGATTTTGGTCAGAAGTGTTTATTGTCTTATGACTTTTTGAAAATGAGTTTTATAAAAAGTGTTTGAATTAGCTTTTGGGATGAGAAACCTCAAAAAGTCAATAGATTGTCTTTTTTTTAAGTGTTTCGCTTAACTTATTGTGAATATTGGTTGTATGAGTGGTAGATTTGTAATTTTATTCCCAAAAGTCAAAAAGCCAGGATTTCTAACTTTTCAAAAACAGTTTTTCCATCCTTAAAAGCCAAAAGCCAAAACATAACGTGCTTTTAGGTTACACAAACAGTTTATTGACTTATTGGCTTCTTGAAAAAGCCAACAAGTCAATAAGTTGTTTTGAAACTCAATCCCAAACACCCTCTTATACTAAACAATGATAAATAAGCAGATGGATCTTCAATCCATTTTTTCGTTGCTATCCATGTGAACAATAATAGATCATAATTTGTTATTATGGTCAATGAGGAGGTAGTTGGCCCCAAACTAAGCTGACAATGTTTTTTCCCCAAATATTCAAATATTGAATGTCATATTTTTAATGTCTAAAAATATGGTTTTCACACCCTTATACTTTACCAGTTGACCGTGGAAAATTGGCATGAGCTGCCACATAGTACACAAGGTGGTTCCTTGGATCTTAAAGAGAGCTCTTTTACTTGTCTTCTCATTTGCATTAATCTAACTTTTTTTTTTTTTTTTCTCTCTTGGAGATGGTTGTTGAAGCTGTTGTATCTGTGGTGATACACAGAGTCACAAACTTACAAACGGAGGAATCAAAAACATTGGAGAAGGTTAAAGATGAAGTACTAAAAAAGATTTTGGCGGACCGTAGCAATATGCAAAGCCTTTTAAATAATGCAAAAGACGAAGAGCGAAGTAAACTGGAACTACAGTTTTTAGGCAATGTCTACCGTCTTGGGGATGCAATAGAATCGCTTGCGCTCGCAAAAAGGAAGGGTTTTCTCAAGAAGCATGGATTAATCAAATCAGAGATGAACAAAATCAGCAAAGAAATTCCAAAACCGGAAGATGGAACCCCCTCATTGGCGATGGCGCAACACCATAATTCCCTTTCAATGCGTGGGCATACACAACCATGGCAATATACTGATGCTTATTATGCACCAAATAGAGAAAAAACCATTTTTAAGAAAGATGTGGAGAAGTTGCTGGAGCAGTTGACCAGCAATAGTAATCCACTTCAAATCATCTCAGTCTTCGGAGAAGTTGGAAGTGGGAAAACGACTCATGTCAAGAAAATCTACAAAAAAATAAAGGGCAATAAGAAGTTTCAATGCAGCGCTCAGGTAGTGGTGGACGCGAAGTGGTCAGTTAGAAATCTTATGAAGGCTATACTGCAACAGGTGACCGGTTTGAAAGTAAAAGAGAAACTCAAAGAAGAGGACCTGAGAGGGAGGCTACATAGGTTCTTAAAGGGTCTAACGTACTTGATAGTCATCATTGACATCGAAAGTCGTGAGCTCTTGGATGAGCTAAGCGGTGCCTTACCAGATGCATACAATGGTAGCAGGGTGGTGATAACTACCTCCAATAGAGAAGCTGCTGCATTTGCAGATGCATCCAACCATTATCACTTCAAGCCTCTAAACTTGGAGGACAGCCTCAAGGTTTTCATTAATAACGCATGGGGTAGAAGAGAAAGCCCATTCTCAACCGCTAGCATGGAAGATTTAAAAACCAAAGTAGCAGAGAGCTGCGGAGGAGTGGTCCTGAGGATTGAATTGCTTGCTGGTTTGCTATCAACAAGAGAGCAGAACTACGAAGAGTGGTCAAAAGTTTTTGAGCAACCCGATTTTGCTACCAAATCCCCATCATTCGATATTTTCGTCTTCTGTTATAATGATGTTCCTATGCACTTGAAGCCCTGCCTTCTTTATTTGACCCTGTTTGGAAAAGGATATGAAATACCTGTGAGAAGGTTGTTACGGCTGTGGCTTGCTGAGGGCTTTGTGAAGCCATCGAGAGGGATCGCTCTCGAAGACATAGTGGAGGGATATCTGGAGGAACTTGTGAAGAGAAACCTGGTGGAAATCACAAAAAGGAGATCTGATGAGAGTCCCAAAAAATGCCGAATGATTGAAGACCTACATGGAATTTTCTTGCCAATGGCCCTAAAAATAGGCCTCTTCCACCTCCACCAAAAGACGGATGCACATTCAAACGCAACAGCAGAACATCAGTTTGGAATTCCTCGGGTGGTTGAATACACCAACATCGAGGACTATTCCACTTCAGACGCTTTCAACCAGAATATACAGTCCTACATATCCTTCAATGGCCGCAAAAAAGATACGCCTGCAAAAGAAGTAGAAGGATTTTTAAAGAAAATCATTGGAGTTAGGGGGTTTGGATTGCTCAAGGTGCTTGATTTAGAGGGTGTTTATCGACCACGGCTACCGGATAATCTGGGGAACCTATTTCACTTGAGGTATTTAGGGTTGAGATGGACTTTCTTGGACACTCTTCCTTCTTCACTTGGAAGCCTGCTCTACCTTGAAACACTAGATATCAAGCACACACATATCACCACTCTCCCAAGTTCAATATTGAACATGAAGCATCTCCATCATCTTTGTTTGAACAGAGCTCGTCTAGACATATCTACGCAATCAAACAAACATAGAGGTCCAAGCCATCTCCAGACTCTATGGGGTTTGTTTGTGGACGAGGAGATTGCAAGAAAGTTTGGTTTGACTTTGAGAAGAATGACTAACCTTCGGAAACTTGATATAACAAGCCAGTCATCCTCCACAACCACCACCACAGCAACAAGCCATTCATCCCCTTACGAAGAAATCAGGAAGTGGATATCATTACTCTCTAGCCTTCAATCGTTAAGATTAAGGTCCAAGGACAAAACAGGTTCCCCTTCAGAGCTCATTATTGAGCCTTTGCAGCGTCTCGAGAATCTCTCTAAATTGTACTTGCTAGGACATTTACGTGAGCCTCTTTCTTGGTATCAGTTCCCACCTGGACTCAAAGTCCTAACTTTATCAGTCTCACAGCTAAGCGAAGATCCCATGCCAACACTATCTGCGCTGAAGAAGTTGATGGTCCTCAGGCTTCTAGCTGCTTCTTATGTGGGAGAAGAAATGCATTGTCCTAAAGATGGGTTCCCTTCCCTCCGAGTTCTTAAACTATGGAAACTGGAAGAGCTTAAAACATTGACTGTCGATGATGGAGCAATGCAGAAACTCAACACGATGGAAATCAGGTGCTGCATAAAGCTAAGTGGACTTCCTTCAACTTTGCTACAGATACAAAGTTTTGACAACTTGATATTGACAAACATGCCAGAGTCATTTGTTTCTGCAATCAGAAAGGAAAAGATGAAGCACACTAAAATTGAGGTTGAAATATTGGACTTCTGAACTATAGAACATCTCGTGGAATGTTGACCCAAACGTTGTTACTTTTTACTCATGTTACAAAAATTCCTACCATCTGTCAGAAGTCTTTGTAACATTTTATATTTCTGCTTTGTGTCTTTCATAGATGATTGACAATACAGTATCAGTTTCTATTCTCTTTATCTTTCCATAAAACATTCACAGAACTAATGCAAGATCTAAACAATGATCCATTAATTATGTATTTACGTTGTAAGTTCAGATACAACAAATCTGTTACTAATCTCACATGTTAGTCTGTTTTCAAAGACTGAGGTTACTCTATTGGCAAACCTGCATCACTTTCAGCATCATTGGCGTATTAAATTATTTCAGCATAACTTTGATGTATTCCAACCTTGGTTTTAAAATGCGCGCATGATGCGTGATGCGACCGTTGCGATGAATATTGCGCATCAGGTGGAGCGATGCGAGCAGATTACGTAATGCGCCGGTGATGCGGTGATGCGCAATATGCGTTCTGATGCGTGCAACACGAAAAATGAAGGGATTTTTTTATTTTCATGCCGCTGTAAAGCATAAAAAAGATATATTAAGTAAAAAGTTGCCTTGAAACTTGGAGTTTTTTGAGTTATGTTTAGAGTAAAGGTACACTTTTTCTAATTATTATTTTTTTTATTGTTCTATGTGTCGTAGAGAGAGAACTTTGGATATACAAAACTTTATTTCAGAGTTTTTTTTTACTTAATCTTACCTTTTAACTAGTTTTTATTTCTTTTGTTTTTCATTTTAGGTTTATTTATTTTCTTTGATTATTATAGATTTATAGAGCTTAATTGGTTAAGCATTAAGTTTTTTATTGTATTCTTTTAATATGTTTATGTTTTAGATATGATTTATAAGTATGTTTTTGTGTTTGAGTAATAAAAATACAAGAATTATTATGTATAATTATTTTTTTAGTATTTTTAATAAAAACCGCATTAAATACATGATGTGCGCGCATCACGCATTGCGCATCGCGCATCGGGTTTTTGGACCAAAACGCATCAGAGCGCTTCACGCATTTTAAAACCAAGATTCCAACATCAACAATGTTAATCTAGATGGAATCAAATCAAAGAGTTCAACAATTGAATAAAAATGAAGGATATATATGATGGATAGCCGCTACAATGCGTGATCAAATGTATAAATCATAAACCTCAACATGCAATACCCACTCATAACTCATTGCTATTTCCATCTGCCTGTTGCTCAGCAACATGGATCAGCAGCAAAAAGCATGTGCATTTGTTTATACTGATCGACCTAAGCCACAGCACTCATTTGTTTATACTGCCCGACATCAATTTTAGTAATGATATATGATAGCAGGCCCAACAACCAATTTATGCATGCTTCTATTAAGACAAATGCTCCGGGCCCAAAAGACAGATTTTGGTTTAAACTTTAAATGATGTTGGAGTTGATGCTGGGTTAGAGAAATGATGCTGCTGGGCTTGAAGCTGAGCTGAGAGTCTGAGACCAGATGTGCAAAGTGCAAACATTAGGAAGATGAACGGCAAGCTGAAACTTTGTAGTACAAAAGATGGGCTATTTTCAAATGGTTATAGATTTGCAGGGTTTTTTTGTAATCATAAACTGATCATTTTGTGTTCTTGATATAAAGCAAAGTTTGTTTCATCCTACTGAACAGTTTTATGAAAGTTAACAATTCCCACTTTATGTAAAGTACCTTTCTATTTGAACCTAAAATAATGCAAATCCCACAAATAGCCTAACGAAATTAGTAACGACTTTGCATCATTAGCCACGAATCCTACTATGCTAGTGTTAGACTGGACACCTAACTTGTTAATTTGTGTTCATAACTTGATAAAATTATTATGAACATGTGATTACTTTGGTTTTATAGACATTTTTTTTTTGAACGGTTGGTTTTATAGACATTTACAAAAGCAGTGCCCACTTTTGTTGTATTGTCAAAAGGGAGAATCTCAGAATCATCAACCAAAATAGTTTGTTAACAAAAAAAAAAAAAAAAAAAAAAAAAACAGGCAAGATTTAGAATATGCAAAATCTAACATTACTTCTTTCTGCTATTCATATCATAAGATTTGTTACCAGAATACGAGTGCAGACATGACCATCACTCAGATATCTAAATTCAGGCTAACGGTAAATATAAAAACTACAAAGCATAGTAACTGTTCAAACCGCCAACAAGCCTTGGTTTTATAAAGGGTGAAGCACACCGAGGTGACAAGCTAAATCCGAGGCGCTAAGCGCAAAGCAGTGGGCTTTTTGTACGCGAGGCGCAAAGTGATTATTTAATTTTTTTTATATTTCGTAGGTTTTTAGCATTCTCTAACCAAAATATATCAATAAGCCAATAAATAAGGTTTAAGTATGTTTTAAGATATAAATCACCTAAACAAACAACTTAAAAAACCTGTTGTACAACATTTTAATGCACAAAAATATGGGATGTACATGAGGCGCGCGCCTCAACTGTGACTCAGGGCAAGATTTTGCCAAAAAAGCGTGCCTCACCTGCGCCTTATGTACAAGGTGCACCTTAAGTCGCATAAGGTGATGCCCTTTGCGCCTTAGGGCGCCTTGCGTGAGCTGCGCTTTCTAAAACCAAGCAACAGGCAAACTTTTTTTTTTTTTTTCTGATTTAGTCACCATCTTCCTCCTACAAAACACAAAACAGAAACATTGAACAAGACAAAGGTAATCCGTTTCTTGACAGCCATCAAAAATTTGATTAATTTTAAAGTTTTCTTTTATGAAAGCATTAAAATTATAAACAGAATTGATGATATCTCAAATCGCATGATGTTCTTTTAGAAACAAATCACGGTAAATTTGATGATTATTATAAATTTTCTTAAAAATAATATTTTAATAAAATAAACAAGCACTTGAGAGTATAAAGTATAAAAAGTTAACAACATACCTCATCATCACTGTCCACCTCGTTGTTAACCTCGGATTTGGATTTGTCAGAATCATCATCCTCATCTTTACCACCAGAAGTCTGTTTTCATTGAAACAAACACATAATCAGGAAAACAAAATCTTAATATGCCAATAAATAAGGCAGTGTAATTAACAAAGAGTACCTGCTTTTTGTTGTAGACCACCATGGTCTTCTCTCACTCTTTGGCTACATAAGGTGCTTTTTCCTACGTTTACATGCTCCAAAATACCACTAACATACAAATTAACTTCCCAAAACTGCATTAAATCAATCAACAAGCATAAATCGTATATTAACTCTATAAATTGTAATATCACCTTGAATTTTAAAATATAAACTTTTTAACACATGGTTATAATATGTTCTTCCACAATCTCAAATCCAATCACATTCGTGGAATATAGTCATATGCAGTAGTTGTCAAAGGTGCAAGGCACGCTCAAGGCACAAAGTGTGAGACTTGGGCCTAGACGCAAGGCGCTTAAAAAGCAAAGGCCCATGAATCCATGATGAACAAAGCAATAGCATAAACATACCATTTTTGGGGGCTTTAGACATGTTTTAGGCGGCGCAATTAGGGCTTGTTTAAGCTGGTTCCATGCCATTTTTTAATGTTTAAAATTAGTTTGTCTCGCAATTGCAAAATTTTCCCAACATTTAACCGGAATTTAACAAAATGTGGCTGGAATCTTGCCCAAAGGTCTTCGGAGTGCATGGATGGCACCAAGGCATTTTTCCGACGCCTCACCTGAAGTCCTATTAGGAATCCACTACTGACGATAGAAACAAAATGTTAAAGCAAGAACAACTTACAGAAGTAGAGACGGCTTTCCATTTTACCCCACCAGCTTTACCCTAACAAACCTAAAACCAACTCAATCAGTTAATCAATAATCAAAACACCAAAAACAAAGCCTAAATTATCAAAACTCAATCACTCACAGCAGCAACAGATTTGTTGTCCGGATTATCCGCTTTAAACTGCTTCCTAAACAAGTACCAAAAACATTGAAACTAAAAACACATATACAAAACCCTAACAGATCGATGGTGAAAACGTACTTAGGGTTCGATTTCTTCTGGGCACGGTTGACTTGCCTCCTTTCATAGTTTGATCCTGAAAACCGAACAATAAAACAACGACGAGGTTAGGGTTAGGCTTTGATTCGTTCACCATGGTGAGTTATTGATGTTATGACTTGCGAGTTATGAGCATAGAAATCGATATTTATTTTATGTGCGTCTGAAAAAAAAAAAAAATTAGGCGGGAGAATTTTATTACAAAACGGCCTTTTTGATCTGTGTGTTATGTTCTTGTGTAGTCTTGGTCGACTTTTCTAGTCAAGTCAAATGTATTTTAGTGGGGCTAGTGCAGCACTAGAGGTGCAATGGGTTTTTTTATTGGGAAAATGATCAAAATAGCCCGTTGATCGGGCGTTTTGCATAAATAGCTCTCTCCATCGTCTTTGGAGAGACGGGACACGGCTCCCAACCAGCCTGAACCGTCTCCGAGACCGTTTGGTTTTAGAGCCAATTGCCAACCAACACGTGGCGTCTCTGATCCCGAGGCTGTACCGTCTCTCTCCAGACGGGTCAGAACTCTCTCCCAGACGGTTCACGTTTCCCCATGCCGGCTGCCTTCGGTTCAACCGTCTCCCAGACGGTTCACATTTCCCCATGCCGGCTGCCCCTTCGGTTCAACCGTCTCAAAAGACGGGTCACATTTTCCAAGTCGTCTTAAGCCGTTTTGTGCTACCGTCTGAACCGTCTCACGAGTGTATACAAATACCCCAATTCACTTAACGAAATTTGCCCCCATCCCTCTCCTCTAAGCTTTCATCTTCCAAACCAATGACGTTTTTTGCTTTCCCAGCCGAAGCCTACCGGCTTACGAAAATATTGTCCGATTACTTGGATTGTTGTTTCATCTGCGTACGGCTACTTGGATTGTTGTTCCATCTGCGCGTGGTTTAACCCGTGTAGAATGGATCGATGATGTGGTGGTCTACATTTGAGGCAAGTTCGTTCGCTTTCCGAATTTATGTCTCGATGTTCGACGTGTGCTCACTAAGAACTATTGTTACATAAAACGAGGAAACGTCTCGGACTTGTCTGTGTAGAGCACATACACCATTCGAAACAACGTCTATGTAGACCACTGCTACTACCACCGCTGTGGAGGACAAAACATCTAACACTAGGATGTAGTCTTCAATAGTTGGTTAGACACTACGATTACTTCAAACAAAGTTCTTAGTTCTGGAAGTAAATTTAGGAAGTTTGTTGTAATAGTGTAGTTTTTTTATTGTTGTTGTAATAGTATAATTTGTTTATTTGTGATTGTAATAGTATAGTTTGTTTAATGAAATATTTACTTTAATATAAAAAACAAAATTTAAACATTCATTGCATTAATAATAAAAATATAAACATTCATTGCATTAATAAAAAAACTTAGATTACTACAAAGTTTAATAAACTACAAATTAATTAAGACGATCCCTCATCATTTGCCAGGCAGACACGTGTTTAAATTCTTTGCGCTCCCTGTTTTTATACTGTCTTTGATTGTGTCTAATTGTCACGTCTTCGGGAAAGTTAGAGGGTACGTCCTGAAGTGTCCGGTTGTGGTACCCGTTGAAGATTTGACACTTCGTGGTCAAATCGGTCAACTTCCGGCTAAGGGACTCGGTTGTACGGTCTGACCCTCCAACGAGCCGATTGTATTCATGCAATATTCGGAACCATTTGTTGGTTTGGTGGGTGCTTTCTTCAACATGACGCCATGCTGCAATCAAGGCAATTTCCTGTTCTTCGGTCCATCTTTGCGGTGCCATTTTTGAATGAATTAGACGGTGTTGGACGGTGGTGGTGAAGTGGTGGATAGTGTTAGACGGTGTTGGGGTGACGGGAATGGGACGGGAGAACGGTATTTATAGGGCTGAGCTGGACAACCGAAGCGTCGCCCGGTCATCGGGACTCACCGGCGTTGGGAAATGTGAACCGTCTTGAGAGACGGTTGAACCGAAGGGCCAGCCGTCTTGGGGAAATGTGAACCGTCTGGGAGACGGTTGAACCGAAGGCAGCCGGCATGGGGAAACGTGAACCGTCTGGGAGAGAGTTCTGACCCGTCTGGAGAGAGACGGTACAGCCTCGGGATCAGAGACGCCACGTGTTGGTTGGCAATTGGCTCTAAAACCAAACGTTCTCGGAGACGGTTCAGGCTGGTTGGGAGCCGTGTCCCGTCTCTCCAAAGACGGTGGAGAGGGCTATTTATGCAAAACGCCCGGTCAACGGGCTATTTTGGTCATTTTCCCTTTTTTTTATTTTAAAAACCTAAACCGGTTTGGAACCAGTTTCAAGTTAAACAAGTTTCGGTTTAAAACCGGTTTGATTTCATACCAGTTTTTTTTGCATATGCCATAAACCATTCCGTTGAAAACATGTGGAGCTGGTGTGAAATTACTGGTGGACCCAGCTTACTTTCGGAGTACTCCTTTATTTATTTGGTATTTTGAAAGTGTTCAGAATTAATTTGTTGGCTGTTAAAAAAAAGTAATGGCTTTCCTCTTTTTTTCATTTTGTATCATTTCTAATTATAATTCCATATAAAAAAATACATCGAACATGTTTTGCGTATATTAGGACAATATTTATAACAACCGTACCTAAAATGACCGGGTACATGGCTATCCCGACATCGGTAGCAGTAGCAGGTATTATCGGAAGTGGTACCAACATCCGTTTTAAGTTTTCCAAATCAATGTAAAACACATGTCGATTTATTTATTCTATTGTCGTCGTCGTCATCATCATACTCAGTTAATCCCAACAATAGCAAAAGTTAGGGTAAGGTTTGAGGAGGGTAAGATGTAGACAGTCTTACCTCTACCCCGCGGGAATAGAGAGGCTGCTTCCGGTGAGACCCCCAGCTCAATAGTGGTTTTGTATCAAGCCTTAGATAATAAGGCACATAACACTTAGCAATTGTTACAAACCCGACTGGTTCGTGTACCCCTTGTCTTTTGGCTATCAACGTCACCACCTGATGCATGATTAACCGTCTATCATTTTTAACGTTATTTTCACGAAATTAGTAAAATAACGTTAAAATTAGTGCAACTTTACTTTTGTCTCCCGAGGGCCACACATATATACATTATATGTGCAAAGCCGTAAGCGGGGTCTTACTTTATTCTATTGTATGATATGATCTTCTAACTTCTGTTACACGTTAAATAATGAATATGCTGGCATCGACTAACCCTAACGGATTTTATACGTCTTCAGTCATAATTAAATTCTGTATGCTAAATTCCAATCAAATTACAACTACTTCACACCTTAAACTTGTAAAAAATTGTTGTTTACTGTTCCAAATTTCGTTTACTATTTAATTTTTGTTGCTTTCTGATAGCAATTTAGAATTTTAGTGTTAATGTCATTAGATTGTAGACTTTTTTGGCAATAGCGCGTTAATTTGCCGGATGACTTACTGCATCATGAATTTTTTCAAGAAAATTTCCGTCAACACGTATCCGATTCGTATATTTATGTCGGTTTTTGGCTATTGTATCTTCAACTAAGGTTATGTTTCATAATGTATAGTTTGTTGATCTGTTATATGGATTTCTAAATGTGTTGAATCACTTATTGAAGATGAGGTGCTTTTCTTGCATTAAGTTTCGCTCTAAAGATGTCGAAAATTACAATGATGATATGGCATCTGTTGAAGTTGCAGGTTTGTTACTTTGAATCATACATTACACTTGGCGCGTTATAGTTTACGGTTTAATTTGATTTTTGAATGGTCTTTGGTGCTTACAGTGGATGAAAAGGGAAGTATATGTAAGGATGCTACTGGTAAGAATCTAATTCTGCATATATATGTATTATGTTTTTAATAATGTGATTTGGTTGGAATATCTCTGTTGGTGTATAGATGGGAATGTGACAGATTCTATCAATGGGAAAGGGTTTAGTAGTCAGATGGCTAATATGGCACATTGTTTTACGATTCACGAGCTCGCTGTAGCAACACACGATTTTAAGGATGCTAATTTGATTGGAGAAGGTGGATTCGGTCGTGTTTATAAAGGCCGCTTAGATTCAGGGGAAGTAAGTTGTATTAAGATTATTATATGATACTTTTAGGTGTTAGATTTGTAGGATTAATTGTTGAACATGATGAACAGACAGTTGCTGTAAAGCAGCTTAACCTCAATGGCCATCAAGGGAACCAGGAGTTCGTTGTGGAGATTTTTATGTTGGGTCTCTTGCGCCATTCAAACCTTGTAAATTTAATCGGTTACTGCGCAGACGGAGATCAGAGACTGTTGGTTTATGAGTACATGCCACTCGGTAGCCTGGAAAATCATCTTTTTGGTAGACTTATGATATACTTGCGCCTTTAGAAATCGTTTTCTTTTGAGTGCTGATCATCCTGCATAATATCCTTTGTCCCCAACCTTACCAATTTTTTTATATTAACATAATATATTTTTTATTTCCAGATCTAGAACCTGATCAGGAGCCACTGGATTGGCGCACCAGACTAAAGATTGCTGTCGGTGCAGCTCGTGGCCTAGAGTATCTCCATTGCAAAGCAAATCCACCTGTAATCTACCGTGATTTAAAATCAGCAAATATATTATTGGATAATGACTTCAATCCGAAGCTTTCAGACTTTGGAATGGCTAAATTGGGCCCTGTTGGTGGTAACACTCACGTGTCAACGCGTGTTATTGGTACATATGGTTATTGTGCTCCTGATTATGCAAAGAGTGGAAAGTTAACTATAAAGTCTGATATATATAGCTTTGGCGTCGTTTTGTTGGAGTTGATCACTGGACGTAAGGCTATTGATAAGACCAAGAAACCCGGAGAGCGGAATTTGGTTTTTTGGGTGAGTTGACTTTTTGACTTTGAAATACTCATTCTCTTGTTTGAATGACTATGCTGTGTTTACCAATATATTGGTAACGTTTGACCCGATAATGATCAAAGACGACCAAGATGAACCACTCATAAGTAAATGGGTCAAAAATGTCCGTTCGTAGTTTGTTCCTTTCAATAATATCTTTAAATTTATGCAGGCCTGTCCCTTTTTGAGAGACCGTAAGAAGTTTGTTCAATTAGTGGACCCACTACTGCGTGGTCGATTCTCAGTGCGTTCAGTGCACTATATGGCTACAATAACTGCAATGTGTCTTCAGGAGGAAGCAAATTTTCGGCCCTTGATTGGTGATATAGTTGTTGGACTTGAGTACTTAGCCTCTCAAGCAGAAACTTATGAAAACCATAAAATCATGACTACTGATTCACGACCGTCACCCTCAAAACACGATGAATACCATGCGTGTGACCCATCTACATGATGAAACTTATATGCAAATACCAATTATTTTCTCTTCTACTTTGGTGGCATGGATGTAGAAGTTTTTGTAAAATATTATTTATAATAATAGGTAAATTTTTTTATTGTATTTCTAGTGCATTCGGGGTTGCAAACTACCGATTCTCTCTTCAATCTTCATAAATTGTAATAATTTAAATAAACTTATCTTAAATATTTTATTTATAAAATTGCGCATAAATGTTGATCTAAATGTCGGTTCGTCTGGATTGTTTATAGACATAAAGCCACGAGCGAACCATAAAAAAACAGTTAGAAAAAAATCATAACCGAACTATCAGTTTCTCAACCGGTATAGTTACTTTGATCACAATATAGCTATTTGGTTTATGTGGTCACCCTTATTGATGGTGATGGGGCATATGATAAGTCAGAATAGGTCTTGTGCCTTTACACTTATTATCTTGACTAGTTATGTTCCTGAAATTTCCATTTCTTTCTCTTAGTCAATTTAACTTCTTTTGGCCATTCATAATATGACATGATACAAAAAAGATAAGGTAATCTAAGTCTCAAAGAATATCATATTATTTGACCAAGATCATCTCCATCTTTTATTAATGAAGGATCTTTTCTTGGACTAGACTGCACATAAGCATGTACTTTTTCACAGCACTTATATTTTTGCTTACTCTATTGAATGTAGTTGTGTACTATTTACAGAAACAGCAGGAGGAAGATGATGGTGAGAAGAAGGATTCATCCTCCTCCTCCTCATCATCATCACTAGATACACAGTGTAGACGTTTTTCACTTGCCGAAATTAAACAAGCAACTAATGGTTTTGATGATGCTCTTGTCATTGGAAAGGGAGGGTTTGGTAAGGTATACAAAGGTAAATTTGACCTTTGGGAAGGAGTAGATGTGGCGATCAAGCGGTCGACTCTTGATTCCAGTCAAGGGGAAACCGAGTTCTGGGCAGAGATTGAAATGCTTTCTAAGTTTCGGCATAGTCATATCGTCTCTTTACTAGGATACTGTGAACAAGAAATGATCCTTGTTTATGAATACATGCCTAATGGAAGTTTTGAGGATCGTTTGCACAAAAGAAGAAGTAATTATTCTCCAGTGACATGGGTTCAAAGGCTCAATATATGCATAGGTGCGGCACGTGGTTTAGACTACCTCCATACAGGTACAGGTGTCCACTGCAGAGTCATACACCGTGATGTCAAGAGTTCAAACATCTTGCTAGATGAGAATTTGGTAGCTAAGATTTCCGACTTCGGGGTGTCCAGGATTGGTCAAACATACGAATCAGGATCTACCGCAGATGTTTATACAAATCAGATCAGAGGCACCTTTGGGTACATGGATGCTGAATATTTCTTTGTTAGAAGTAATCTTGATTTATTATTATCTAAACATGTGTTATGTTATATTTGAACTTATGTTAGGATTTATTATGTTTATTATCCTAAGTCTAGTCACCCCTTATGTGAACGGTTGTCACATATAGCGAAGGGTTGTGTTTATGTTTGTCAAGGGTCGCGTCCGGTTAGTCATACCGGTTAGTATGTATATATGGGTCAAACATTGTATTTTATTTGTGTGTTGAAAGATAAGTTTCTTAAAACTTCCTTTCTAATAACTTCCCTCCTCTTTTCCCTCTATTCAATTCAATCGCAAATCACCATCAACAAACCAAATCAATCCAGAATTTCTATATTCAAAACATGGCATCAGAGCCAACGATCAAGACCTGTGGTATATTCGATGTAGAGAGAAACGAAGCAGTCAAGAAGATGGGGAAAGAAGGCGGTTATGGATGTGGACCGCTAATCCCTAGTCTAGTGTATGATTTTGAGAATCATAGATGGAAGGCCAAGAAGGCGAACCAAGAAAGCATAGGAGACTCGCTCAATATGCAATTATCTTCGTTTAACATTGGATCAAGTAGTAGTGTGTCCGTGAGGGATACCGAATCAAAGAAGAAAGAGGCGCAAATGGAGTATAATCGGCAAACAGGAAGAGAAGAAAAGATGGCCGAATACCCCTCTACAATGTGTTGTAGTAAGTGCAAAGAACCCTTTCATTATAGGCGTAATTGTCCTAAGAAAATTGGTAAAACCGAGTTTATGGTTAAGGGTAGTGATGAAAAGGGTTGGGATGATTTGTGGTTTGTTAGTTTGACACGCCAAGAACATGGGTGTGGCACCAAGAGATTGTTTATTGTTCTAGACAATTCATATGGTATAGATGGTTGCCCTAAAGGCTATAGGAAAGAATACTTTCGTGGCAAGGGTAGTGTTGCGGTTGCAAGTTGTGGAAAAGAACACAAGATTCAAGATGTGTTCTACATACCCACACTTAGAAAGAATATATTAAGTGTTGAAAAATTGACACAAGAGGGATATGAAATAGAATTTGAAGGCGATGTTTGTTACATCAAGAAGCCTATTATCCAAGAGTTTAGAAGGATTATACTATGTCGCATATGTGAATCGGATGACCATTTCACATTTAAGTGTCCCGCATTTGATCAAAGTGGTAAAGGAAAGGAAAAGGAGGGCCGTAGCATAGGGGAAGCGAGCGGCCGAACCTATTCAGAATTTGCGAGAGGTTCAAAGTCCCAAGGCAAGCGGGTTAGGTTTGAAAGCGACAAGTTGGAGGGATTAACGAATGAAGACAAAGAAAGAGCGTCCATTTTTAAGCATTTTGACGACTTTTCCATTAATAAAGATCAATATGAAGGTATTATGGAAAGAGGTCCGGTGATGTATCCAACCGAAGGATCCGAATTGCAAGATTGTGTTGTGTTTATGGACTTGATTCACATCACTAGTACGGTTGAGAGATACAAAAGAAAGTTTGAATTGGAGTTTGAAAGAACCGTTAATTGGTTTATGAAGGAATTCTTACAAATGAAGAATAAGGCTCCAATCCCACCAAGAGATGAGACGGGTTATCCAATATGTTTGTTGGATCTATACAAAACGGTGCAAGTATTTGGTGGTTATGAGAAGGTAACAAGAGATGCAAATTGGACGGTAGTGGCCATGTCAATGGGATATGGAAGAGGTTTGCCAAGCCTAGTGTCAAAGGAAGGTATCACAATGAATTTGAGGCAAACTTATGTTCGTTATTTGGAGATGCTAGAGTGGTATCATCTCAAGTACAAAGGAAGAGAGTTGGTAGTGGAGATCAATGAAGAAGCAATGGAGGACTATGAGAACAAGAGAGCCGAATGGGAAGACTCGGCATTGCCCCCGAAGAAACGTTCAAGATCCTCATCAAGTGAAGACTAAAGCCAAGTGGAGAATCAAGATTAGGGGGGAGATTGTTAGAAGTAATCTTGATTTATTATTATCTAAACATGTGTTATGTTATATTTGAACTTATGTTAGGATTTATTATGTTTATTATCCTAAGTCTAGTCACCCCTTATGTGAACGGTTGTCACATATAGCGAAGGGTTGTGTTTATGTTTGTCAAGGGTCGCGTCCGGTTAGTCATACCGGTTAGTATGTATATATGGGTCAAACATTGTATTTTATTTGTGTGTTGAAAGATAAGTTTCTTAAAACTTCCTTTCTAATAACTTCCCTCCTCTTTTCCCTCTATTCAATTCAATCGCAAATCACCATCAACAAACCAAATCAATCCAGAATTTCTATATTCAAAACATTCTCAACTCATAGATTGACACGAAAGTCTGATGTGTATGCCTTCGGTGTGGTGTTATTAGAAGTTTTGTGTGGTAGGCCTGCTCTGGATTTTACATTGGATGAGCAGCAACACAGCCTAGCTGGATGGGCTAAACAATGCATTAAAGAAGGTAGGATTAGTCGGATTGTTGATCCGTGTTTGAGGAGGCAAGTCCATTGTAGCTGTCTGAAGGAATTTGCGCAAATTGCATATGAATGCATCCTTACTCGTTCTAAGGATCGACCCACAATGACTAAGGTTCTAGCTAGGCTCGAGTTTGTGTTAGCATGGACCTTGCAAAGTGAACAGAGAGCTAGTGACCGGAAACAGTTTGGAAGATCTATGTTTATTGAGAAGGCATGGTCAATGTGTTTTAACAAAGCGGCAAGTAAGTTTAAGCCATCATATACTGTTTACGATAACACTAGTCAATTGTTCAGTTTTATGAGTATTTCATGATTATGTTCAGTTAGTTTTCATTTTTTTTTTTTTTTTGCATATTTTATTTAATCCTTTTTTAGAAATATTAACTATTCTTTCCACAGTCCTAACGAGTTCTGATGCAAAGATACTTGCGCAAAGCATTGGCAACAATAATAAAGACATGATGAGGGAAAAACATGCCACCAAGGTGGTGAGAGCTGCAATTGCTTCTCGGCATGTGGTGTCGGTGTTGCCTAGTGGAAAAACAATGATATCAAGCTTGAAGATGTTCAAATTTTCCGTGCTACAGAGGGCCACACAAAATTTTAACCAGGACAGGTTCCTTGGAGAGGGTGCTTTCGGGACGGTTTACAAAGGGTGGTTGGATAGTGTAACATTCGCCCCACGGAAGGCTGGAGATGGGCTTGCAGTGGCCATCAAGAAATCAAATCCCTACAGCACTCAAGGATTCAACGAATGGCGGGTTAGTTAGTTAGTTACTAATTTATTCATTTTTTAATTTTTTTGTGTATGGAAATTACTCTATATATTAAATCCCAACATGTTAGGGAACAGTAACTTTCTTTTTCACATTTTCACCACTAAAGTTTCAATCTCCTGGGCCTAATCAAAGTCTTCACCACTCCACACCTACACTCCCTTATCAACATTCAACAGCTCCACATCTGAACCACAACTTACACAGTTACACGATCAACCTACCTGCTCATCACCGATGCCGCCTCCGACCGCCGTGTCTGCTAAACGCAAATGCCCCACTCATCTACGTCAATCCGAAGGCCCAACCGAAGCTACACCCGATTTAGCCCCATCGACATCATCTCCACGCCGTAACCACCACCAATCCTGAAGAGGTATAAGTAATTATACCGCGGCTTGATCACCTGAGTCTCGGTCATAACTAAGTCCAGCAAGTTACAGAGTAACTTGAGGACTTGGGAAGACATGAAGAGGTATAAGTAATTATACCGCGGCTTGATCACCTGAGTCTCGGTCATAACTAAGTCCAGCAAGTTACAGAGTAACTTGAGGACTTGGGAAGACATGAAGAGGTATAAGTAATTATACCGCGGCTTGATCACCTGAGTCTCGGTCATAACTAAGTCCAGCAAGTTACAGAGTAACTTGAGGACTTGGGAAGACATGAAGAGGTATAAGTAATTATACCGCGGCTCACTCAGGAACGAGCTTAGGACACCATGATATGACCAAGTGGACTGACCGAAGGAAAGTACAAATCTCTCCCGGAAGTCAAAACACTCCGGATGATAGTACGAAAGGGGGTCCGAAGTATAGTACAACTTGGCTGACTAGTATAAATACCCCCTCTAAAGTACAATGGACATACGAACTCTCACACTCCGAACTCACTTTCTCTCTCTACTTTCTCTCACTAGAAAAATACTTATCCTCACGCCGGAGGGTGGTTACAGAGAGGCCCTCCCTCCTCCTCTGTAACGAGCCTAACGGTCTTTTACCTTGTGCAGGTTTAAGCTTAGGTTCGGAGCATTCAGATCCATCTCAAGTCGTGCCTGTTTTAACTGTAATTTCAGGTTCGTCCACTTTTTGGATCTTCAATTGGCGCCATCCGTTTGTACAGCCGTTTTCTATACCCTTAAAAGGTAAAGATCTCGACGGTTTTTTCCCATGGCGGCTTCATCCGAAGGTTTCGTAATCGAAGATGTCACAAACACCGAGCAGGGCGACGGAGCAACCACTGTTGCGTCCTCTGTTATCCTAACCCCACCTTCAGGGCTCACCAACTTCTCTCGAACAACTCAAGATACCGCACCAGAGTTTGACGCAGACTTTCTGCTCAAAAATCGTGATTTCTTGCTGCAGCTCAAAGCACAACAAGAAAAAGAGGCAAAACTTAAGAGTGTGCAGGTAAACTTATTCTCCACTGACGGAGTTCAAGCACCATCCGGACATGGTACGGGCCCTGTTGCACAAGTAACTTACTCCACCGTAGTTACTACTCCCGACCTAGGGACCCCGCAAGGGAGTTGTTTCCCATCGGGACACCACGTAGCCACGCAGCCTGTCACCACAGTAGCAAAACGACCAGCCGTTACAACCGCAGAGGATGATCTTACCACTCCTTATCGCCCAGCCTATATGGCTGCATACTCCAAGTTTGCCCCCCGTATCGCCAGTGCCCCCCTACCGGCAAAACTGAAAATGCCTACAACGATCAAAAGATATGACGGAACAGCAGATCCGGATGATCACATACATGATTTCGGGGGTGCCGCGGAAATCGAACTATGGCCCATGCCTGCATGGTGTCACATGTTCGCCCAAACCCTTACAGGGGCAGCTCGGGTATGGTTCGACGGTTTGGCACCAGGTGAAATAGCAAATTGGACCGAGCTCCGCCGTGCTTTCCTACAAAATTTTTCTCAACAGCGGAGATGTTCAAAAGACATCACCGAGATTCACAACATCCGTAGGAAAGATGGGGAGACGCTGGAAAGGTTCATTGACAGATTCAACAAGGAGAGCATGCAAATAAGTGGAGCTGTAGATCAACTGCGGATCTCCGGCTTTTGCCACGGAGTCCGAAACAATCAACTTGTAGAAAAGTTACATGAAGATCTCCCAAAAACTATGGAAGTATTAATGGAGCGAGCACGAGCCTTTGCTCGAGGTAAGAGTGCTTGTAGCCAAACATACGACAATGAGTATCGATCTTCATCAAGAAGTAGTTCATGGAAGAAAGGATCAGGAGCTCCAAGCTCAGATCGAAACAATTCCTGGGGAAAAAACAGGTCACAACCTTACTCAAGAAATGAAAAGAGTTCTACTGGCCGAAACTCCTCGTCACACCGGGGATCAACTTACTCCGATTTGCTAAAATCTCCCAGTGAGATACTCAGCACGGAGAATGTAGATTTCCCCAAACCCCCAAGACAGAAGCCCACATCTGACAAGAACACCAAAAAGTACTGCGATTACCACCGAGCTAGAGGACATGATACTGATGATTGCTGGTCACTAAAGCAAGAAATCGAGAAAGCTCTTAAGGCAGGTAAGCTGTCCCATCTAGTAAAGGAGATCAAAGAAGGCAAACCCGGCACCACAAACATTCCAAACCCAAATGACCAAGCTGGGATACACATGGTTCGAACCATCAAGCAGCAAGGGGTAAAAAGAAGCAGCGATCACGTCGCGGAATGGATGGCCCGACCCATCACTTTCCCCTCCATTTCACCGGAAGATTACAAAGACGGCCCTATAGTTGTGTCAGGGGTCGTGGCCGGACATAAAACCCGCCGGATTTATGTGGATGGAGGAAGCGCCACTGAAATCATGTACCTCCAATGTTTCCAGTTACTAGCCGAAGCATCCCAACAAAAGTTGATCCCGGTGTCCATGCCATTAATCAGTTTTTCAGGAGAAATCGTACAGCCCATAGGACAACTGTCCTTACCAGTAACGTTCAGCTCAGGGAATTGCCAACGAACGGTAATCCTAACTTTCCTTGTAGTGGGCTCCAGGTCCGTGCACAACATCATCCTGGGAAGACCAGGGATGAAAGCCTTTGGGATGGTAACATCTACCATCCACGGTGCACTCAAGTTCCCAACCGAAGAAGGTATTGCCACACTAGAATCCGAAGCCGGGCTCTCTGTTTCAGAGATCCGACAGTCATTAGATACGAGCAATGATGAAGATCACCAGGGAAGCTCCGGTACTGCTGTAACTGAGAAATGGTCAATACACCCACGCTTTCCAGAACAAAAAATCTCCATTGGCGCGCAGCTCCCAATCAAAGCTCGAGAGGCACTTTGGAAGTTGCTCTCAAATTCTTTAGACGTCTTCGCCTGGGAAAATTCAGACATGACAGGGGTCCCAAGATCATTAGCAGAGCATAAGTTGAACACTTATCCCGGCATAAAACCGGTGGCTCAGAAGAAAAGAAGTATGGCCCCTGACCGTGTTAAAGCTATAGCAGAAGACGTCAAAAACCTGTTGAGCGCCGATATAATCCGGGAAGTGCGGTACCAAACGTGGGTAGCCAATCCCGTCCTGGTCAAAAAACATGACGGAGCTTGGAGAATGTGCGTGGATTTTAAAGATCTCAACAACGCTTGTCCGAAGGATTGTTATCCTTTACCAGAGATCGATGTGAAAGTAGATGCCGTGGCCGGATTCCGATTAAAATGCTTCCTTGATGCCTATAAAGGGTATCATCAAATTCAAATGGCCGAGGCCGATGAAGACAAAACGGCCTTCGTCACAAACAGCGGCCTGTACTGCTACAAGAAGATGCCGTTCGGTCTAAAAAATGCCGGTGCCACATACCAAAGATTGATGGACGCAGCTTTCAAGAACCAGATCGGAAGAAATTTGGAAGTTTATGTGGATGACGTAGTCATTAAAAGTGGCACGGAAGAAACCATGATCAAGGACATTGCTGAAACTTTTGCTAAGTTTCGAGAAATAAACATGAAACTAAATCCCAAGAAATGTTCTTTCGGCCTAGAAGAGGGGAAATTCCTGGGGGTACTAATGTCCCGGGATGGAATAAAAGCCAATCCGGAAAAAATTGAGGCAGTGCTAAAAATGCAGCCCCCTCAAAATCTTAAAGAGATGCAGTCCCTGAATGGGCGATTAGTAGCCCTACACCGGTTTCTCTCCAAGGCCGCAGAAAAAACCCTGCCATTCATGAATGTTCTGAAGAAGAGTTTGGGAAAGGAACAATTTCAATGGACAACCGAAGCTGGTGTCGCCTTTGATGAGTTGAAGAAATGCCTGATCAACCTGCCAACCTTAACAGCCCCCGAACCCGGGGAGACACTCACGGTATATCTCTCAGCTACGGAAGGAGCTATCAGTTCCGTCCTCATCGTCACCAGAGCCACTGTTCAGCTCCCGATATACTATATCAACCGAGCCTTGCGAGAATATGAGGTCCGATATCCGATCCTAGAAAAGTTGGCTCTCGCCCTGGTTCATACCTCCAGGAGACTCCGTAGATATTTCCAAGCATTCAACATTGAAGTACAATCTGAACAACCGATCCTCCGGGTACTTCGGAAGCCAGAGGCCTCCGGTCGAATGGCCAAATGGGCCATTGAACTCGGTGCTTTTGATATCACGTACAAAACTAGAGGGCCAGTAAAGGGCCAAGCTGTGGCTGATTTCTTGGTAGAAATTCCCCTATCCACAGAAGCCGAACTTCAACATACTCCAACAAGTACCTGGTCCCTCTACACAGACGGGGCTTCGGGATCGGAAGGATCGGGCGCGGGAATGGTCTTACAGGAAGCTGAAGGAAAAGAATTGCTTTACGCCATTCGGTTGGATTTCAAAAGCTCCAACAATGAGGCTGAGTATGAGGCACTCATAGCAGGACTCCGGCTGGCTATAAAAGTCGGAGCCAAGAAGGTACTCATACTATTATAAAAAACTCCCTGCTATAGGCAAAGTTCGTCCAAAAAATTCTAACATGCTGTAAATACCGCAGGTCATCTCACATGTCGATTCTTTATTGGTGGCTAATCAAATATCTGGGGAATATGAGGCTAAAGAAGCCAACATGATTCTATACTTAGCTGAGGTACGGGTATTACCCAAAACCATCAGATCAAAGATGTTAGCACCAACGAAAACGACTAATCCTTGCTTCAAATGCAGGCTAAAAAATTGATGAAACAATTCGAAGCTTGTCAAGTGATCCATATACCAGGAAGCAAGAATAAGAAGGCCGATGCTCTGAGCAAACTGGCCGCATCAACTGATGACATCACCCAGCAAGAAGTACACATGGAAGCCCTACAAGGCCCATCCATTCAAGCAACTACAGTACTATCCGTTGATACAGCGCAAGATACTTGGATGACTCCCATAGTCCGGTACCTGGTGCACGATGTCGTACCAGAAGACAAAGCCAAGGCCCGGAAGTTGAAAGTAAAAGCCCTCCAATACCAAGTCGTTGACGGTCAGTTATATCGAAAAACATTCTTGGGACCACTCTTGAAGTGTGTCGACCTGGACGAAGCTTCATATATCGTCCAAGAAATTCACCGTGGCATATGCGGTATTCATGCAGGTCCCAGAATGGTGGTAGCCAAGATAATGAATGCAGGATATTTCTGGCCAGGCATGCACAACAGCGCCGTTACTGAACTACAGAAATGTGAAGAATGTCAGCGATATGCACCTGTCAGCCTCCGAGCTAAAAACAACCTCATCCCCGTGACTGCGGCATGGCCATTCCAGCAATGGGGAATCGATATCGTCGGGCCATTTCCTAAATCCACAGGGGGCATGAAGTTCTTGTTAGTGGCGGTGGATTATTTCACAAAATGGGTTGAAGCCCGTCCACTATCAAAAATATCCGGAAAAGAGGTGAAAAAGTTTGTATGGGAACAGATAGTATGTCGCTTTGGCCTCCCTCAGACAATCATCAGCGATAATGGGACGCAGTTCGCAAACAACCCGTTCAAGAAGTGGTGCCAAGATCTGCATATCCAGCAGTCGTTTGCCTCGGTGGCACATCCGCAGGCAAACGGGCAGGTCGAGAGAATCAACAGAAGCTTGGTAGAAGGAATAAAGAAACGATTAGGGCGAAAGAAGAGCGGCTGGGTAGACGAGCTCCCCAATGTCTTATGGGCTCACCGTACTAACACAAAGACAAGTACCGGGGAAACGCCTTTTAGTTTAACCTACGGGACTGAGGCCGTAATCCCCGTGGAAATTGGCTCCCCATCCCTACGGGTCCAACATGTCAGCAATAATGACCAGGAGCTACGGATGAACCTAGATCTGCTTGAGGAAAGGCGAGAGGCCGCGGCCATTAAAGAGGCGCGGTACAAACAAGAGTTGGAAAAATTCTACAACTCTAGGGTGAAAGAAGTCCGGTTCAAACCGGGGGAATATGTGTTTCGTTGCAACGAAGCCAGCGGGGTTGAAAAAGGAAAGATGGCCGCTTCTTGGGAAGGGCCATATATAATCAAGACTGCTGGAGGGAAAGGCGCCTACACCCTCCAAACCCTAGAAGGGAAAGATGTACCCCGCACCTGGAACGGTGTTCACCTTAAAAGATGCTATATGTAAGCAAGACTAGCTACTTTTTTCTAAATTTCGTAATTGTAATGTGAGATGTGCCATTCCTCACCATTTCCATTTTCTTGTTATTATTCGGGATGTGACATACCCCGATAAAACATTAATAAAAAAGCTAGTCCATACTTTGAAAAATTCTTAGGTGCTAATATAAGCCGCAGCTCAATAATGAGCTCGAGATAACGAAAGCCACGTGGTATGAAACATATCGAAAAGGAGTAGCAAAAGGAAACGGACCAAAGTGGATAAGTTTTGGGCCGGATCTCAACTAACCTAAAGTAAGCACCTAGTTAAATCTTAAACACAACATATAACAAACTCATAAGGGGAAAAAACCCAACACACCAGCACGCGGCATGGACAATAGCCGCGTCCCGGTACGGAAAATCCCCACAAACCATGGTTAAAATAAATGAATCCGCAAAAAAGATTAAGGAGCGGCCAAAACCGTGGACGCACGGATAACTTGGCCACGAACCTCTTACTGATCATTAATTGATCAAGGACGACACCTAAAAAACGTCCAGCACGGGCAAAATCCGAAAGATTCGGACCAAACACTAGGACAAGGCATAAGAATCATAAGCCGAACCTTCGATAAGGATCGGAATAAAAGGCATACATATAAAAAAAGGCTCGGGCCCAACACAAAGCCCGAACCAGCAAACACTTGTTCAAAATATTACAAACGAAAAACCGGACCACACAAAGGTCCGGGGCAAATAAAATTGTTTTAAACGGATGACTTAGAGGACGGAAGCTTGAGCCCATCAAAGGCTTCAGGCAGGGACTCTGGTGGACCGGTCACATGGTCTACAAGCTTGGCGATTGGCGGGAAGGTGAGCTTATCAAAAGCTTCTACGGCTGCCGATAATTGCGCGTTAGCCTCCGGTTTTAACAACGGATTCTTCTCTAACGGAATCCCTTTAGCTGCGGCCGCATGGCCAGCCTTCACACCCTCGTTAAAACCAGCAGCGTTCATTGCGTTAACAACACCACTGACAGCCTGCTTCATGATAGGACCTTTGTGAACAAAGTCCGTCAACAATTGAGCTCCCTCCGTCAAAAAGAACCTTTTGAAGCCAAAAAGCTCGTCGATGTTAGCAATCAGCTCCGCCCTCTCCTTCTTCCAGGCATCCTCATCCTCGGCCATTTTCTTCTCGGCCGCAGCATACACCTGCCGAGCCACCTTCTCCGCCTTCACTGCATCGTCCCGTTCTACACAACACAAACAATAAAGTTAAGTTAAAGTAAAGGGAAAATCCAAACGACAAAAAAAGACGTACCAGCGATTAAAACATCGGTACCTGTCCGAAGGTTGGCCATGGTGACCTCCATCTGCTTGAGAAGATCGGCAGTCTTCTTGGAATCAGCAGCGGCAGAGGCTTCGGAATCCTGAAGCCTTTTCTTTAAAAGCTCAACCTCCTTAAGAGCCTTATCCCTTGCCTCGGCAGCCGAAGCAACGGCGGCCTGAGAAGAAGAGGCTTGGTTCTGGGCCTCCCTCAGGTTTTTCTTCAAGTTTTCCATGGCCGGACCATGGTTGCAAGAAGCTCCCTTCCGCCGTAAGCGCTCGCGATCAACCTCGGCATCCGTCCACCGGCGGTATGCCTCGGTCACCAAGAAGTTGGACTGGGCTTGGTTGACTAGTAGGGCCTCACAAAGAGCAGGAGAGTCAAGGTTGTGATAATACTCCCGATCAGCTGGGGTGTCCAGGTTAAACAGCATCATACGGGCACAGAGCCCGTCCACCACCCTATCTCCGTTCTTTATGTCCCATTCCGGGACGAACTTCTCATCAGCAATCCCACCACCACCAGAACCCTCCCCTGCCACCGCTGCAAAATGATAAAGGGAAAAAGCTTCAGTCTCGCACCATGATGGGGGGAAAGTATCATCCTTACCCCCCACATCGGTTTGAGAAAGAAGGGGAGATTGCCTAAACTCACCAGCAGATACATCATCAGGACGCACCATCTTCTCCTTCAACGGGCTACGAACCCCGGCAGACCCATCCAATTCCTCTTCATCACTGAGTCCCCCACCCTGAGGATCATCCACCATTAGTATTGGAGCCGAGTCTCTGGGAGATTTACCCCCAAACAAGTGATATTCAAGGTTATGGAGAAGGTTAGAATATACCTCAGTAGTATCTTCGACAAACCGAAGCTTCTTCTTCGGTTTTGAACTGGCGGTGGTGCCCTTCAAATTTTTCCTTTTTCCCGCACCCCGGGAGACCGAGGTATCAGTGAGAGCTCGGCCCTCCTTATCACCAGAAACCTCCTTGGAGGCATGAGAGGGATCGGATGATTGACGACCCGTGCTAGCAGAAGGGTCCGGTTGCTGAACACTTGTAACAAGTGGGTCAAGGGGGACTCCGGAAGACAACACTGCGCCCTCAGCAGATGGAGCTACCCCAACAGTTTCGGTCACGACCCCCGTGGTCTGACCATCCCCACCAGCGCCACTCGCACCAACACCCGCACCTATCACTGGCCGAATGGCCTGGTGCGTCCTCTCCATTTGAGCCACCAAGGGCTCGGTATTTCCCAGATCTTCATTGGTATACTCCAACGCTGTATCGTCGAAGGTACTCAGCTTCAGACAATCCAACAGCGACATCTCTGTATAAATAAAAATAAAGGAGTTAGAAAAAGCTAGCACAAACACGAGTAAATAACAAGTGAAGCTGCGGCTCTCCACTCACCCTCTCCATTGTAACGCACTAACGGCCACCTATCATCCAAACTCCAATTCATGCTAACCCCTCCGAGACAGAGAACGTGCTCCGGATACTTCTGGATGTTGCTCTTGTTTTCCACCAGGTCCAAATACAGCTTGCGGTTGTATTTAAACTTCTTGGGCCAAATCCCATTCGGACGATTCAAAACTATCACGCCACACCATATCCGGGGGTAAGCATCGGTCGTCCAAAAAGAAGAACTGATTCTTCCAGTTCTTTAAACTAGTTGTCTGATAATCATGACAACTCTCCAGCGACCGCCGTTTCTCAAACGTATACCAGCTACCGGCCTTGCTAAGCTTGTAGAAGCACCGGAAAACATTAAGATCCGCACCTTTCTCCAAAGCACGGCAAGAAAGCTCAAAGTGACTTATTCGGCTGAGGCCGAAAGGGTTCACTTGAGAGATGTGCACGCCATGAAACCTCAACACCTTCATCAAAAACTTGGTAAAGGGGATGCGGTAGTTGGCAAAGTCACACACTCGGGTGTAGAGACCAAATTTGCCAACAGGAAAAGGATGTATCACTTGCCTCGGCCCCGGTAAAACCGGGTTTAACTCGCGAGGGATCGAGTAAGTATCGATAAACCGGGCAAGTTTATCCGCGGATAGAATTGAGAAACTCACATTCATATCATCCTTCACCATCTTCAAGACTCGAGAACAAAACAATAAAACGGGAAATATGAAGAAGGATGAAGACAACGCACCTTAGCGAAACTGGAATGGATGATACGAGCTCCGAGAGAGTAAACAAGGATAAGGAGACAAGAAGAGAACAGTAAAAAGTAAAAAGAAAAAGTGAAGGAAGGCTTTATATAGGGGAGGAAGGGGACGGTTGGATGGACAGCTGTACAAAACAAGCGGTCCAGATTGTCCCGAAATTCGAACCGTCGTCACATCAACCGTTCGAATCAACGGTCCAGATGAGACGATAAGATGAGCGGCCCAGATCACTCCGAGAAATGAACCGCCATCACGTCAGCCCTTCAAATCCCATGGCCACGACTGCACCCACGTGTCATCAGAAAACGACAAAGGTCCCCAAACAGCTGTCACCAACACGTGTCAACGATCCTCACTAACCTCCCACAGACACCGTAGCAAGATCAACAGGCCGAAAGATTGTCTAAGTCCAACAAATTACAAAGTAACTTGAGGACTTGGGAAGACATGAAGAGGTATAAGTAATTATACCGCGGCTTGATCACCTGAGTCTCGGTCATAACTAAGTCCAGCAAGTTACAGAGTAACTTGAGGACTTGGGAAGACATGAAGAGGTATAAGTAATTATACCGCGGCTTGATCACCTGAGTCTCGGTCATAACTAAGTCCAGCAAGTTACAGAGTAACTTGAGGACTTGGGAAGACATGAAGAGGTATAAGTAATTATACCGCGGCTTGATCACCTGAGTCTCGGTCATAACTAAGTCCAGCAAGTTACAGAGTAACTTGAGGACTTGGGAAGACATGAAGAGGTATAAGTAATTATACCGCGGCTCACTCAGGAACGAGCTTAGGACACCATGATATGACCAAGTGGACTGACCGAAGGAAAGTACAAATCTCTCCCGGAAGTCAAAACACTCCGGATGATAGTACGAAAGGGGGTCCGAAGTATAGTACAACTTGGCTGACTAGTATAAATACCCCCTCTAAAGTACAATGGACACACGAACTCTCACACTCCGAACTCACTTTCTCTCTCTACTTTCTCTCACTAGAAAAATACTTATCCTCACGCCGGAGGGTGGTTACAGAGAGGCCCTCCCTCCTCCTCTGTAACGAGCCTAACGGTCTTTTACCTTGTGCAGGTTTAAGCTTAGGTTCGGAGCATTCAGATCCATCTCAAGTCGTGCCTGTTTTAACTGTAATTTCAGGTTCGTCCACTTTTTGGATCTTCAAATCCATTTCCACACCTCGCCACCACCACCAATCGGACACAACCACCACAGCCCCGACTCCAACTACAAAACCCGACCCAAAACAACCCTAATAACACGACCCAGCACCCCCGTCGCGTCACTCAGACAGCGCCGCCGCCACCATCCATGGTGGTGGCCGACCGTTTCTAATAACGGAGAGAGAGAGAGACCGAGAGTGAGGGGGACTTTGTGTTAGAGAGAGGGAGAGAGAGAGAGAGAGAAGAGAGAGAGAGGGAGGGAGGGAGGGAGGGAGGGAGAGAGAGAGGGAGAGAGAGGGAGGGAGGGAGAGAGAGAGAGAGAGAGGCTAAATTGTAGGTTAAAGAGGAAGGGGAAAGAAAAGGTGGACGATAGGGTTTATGGGTGTTAAAATGAGAATGGGTTTTCAGGTTATTAAAAAGCATATGAAAAAGTTTTTAATTATATATTTTAAGTACTTTTACCTGTATTCGCTGATTTACCTGAGGAATTGAGAGGATGTGGTGCTTAGTAATCACACCTCCTTGCTCTGTAGTGGATATAAATCCTAAGATTTATAGGTATGAACAACATGGATGTTGGGGTATATAGTTAGTCGATGATGATGATGAGCCAATACCCATATGAGATGTTTATTTTTTTTCCTGAGTGTAAACTCTTTTAACATATTTGGCTATTGATGGTTGTGAGAACAACTCGGAGCTCATCCGACCTTTGAACTAATACTCTTTAACATATTGATGGCTATTGACGGTTCTTTCATTTGAGTTATGGAATATGGAGTATGTGCTGATGAAGAAAGATATTCATTGGCAATAATGATGTTCATGTGAATTTATCTTCTGTTTTCATATATTACAAATGAGATAAGTCACAGGCTTTTTTTGCATTATATTATAAAAAGGTTTGGTCACAACTCACAAGCTTTTAGTTCAGATTCACAATGGCTACTTGCTACCTGAATTACTCAGGTTAGATAACTTATTAGAATTCTAAATTGAAGCTCTAGCAAACTTCCAGCAACCTTCGCGCACCACGCAGTCGAATAGCGGTGCAAATCCCGTACAACCCGTGTTGCGTGGTGCCATAGCGGTGCATATCCCGCGCAACCCGTGCGTAGCACGGGTGGAATCTACTAGTTAGTATAAATATCAAACCTTAAACTATCAAACTCTAAATTTTGTGTGTGTTTTTGAGACAGACAGAAGTGAAATTCTTGGAAAAATTTAGCCACCCAAATGTTGTTAAGCTTTTCGGATATTGCTGTGAAAAGAAGAGCTTTCTTCTTGTTTATGAATATTTGCAAAAAGGAAGCTTAGATATGCATCTCTTCAACGGTATGTATTTAAATCAACAACAAAAACACGAAAACATTATACTTAATTTTTTATATGCAATATTACTGATCTAAAGTTGGAATCTGCAGAAGGTGCAGAACCCCTTCCATGGTACACAAGGATTAAAATAGCAATGGGAGTAGCTACAGGTCTTGCTTTCTTGCACACTACAGATAATAATATCATTTGTAGGGATTTGAAGTGCGCAAATATTTTGTTAGACGAGGCAAGTATAAAACTAATCGACCTTACTTTTAAAATGCCATAATTTATATTGATTGTAAAATTTAATATTTCAGAATTATAACGCAAAGCTCTCGGATTTTGGCCTTGCAAGATTAGGTCCGGTCAATGGAGAGTCTCATGTCTCAACAGTCATAGTAGGCACCTATGGCTATGCAGCTCCTGAGTATCTGGCTACTGGTTTGTTCTCCTATCTCTTTGTGCAAGCATATATAATATGCTAGCTACGCGTTGCATAAAGGACAGATTTAATGGCTTGAGTAATGGGTCAACGTCGGTCTATCCATTGCTCTTTTTAGTTTGTAAATACTTAAGGCGATGAATATGATTTCCAAACTGTATTATTGCTGTGATATTTAAGGTTTGTGAATAATTTATAACAATGATGTCACAATGCAATTACAGGTTGCCTATATGTGAAGAGTGACGTTTACAGTTTTGGAGTGATGATGCTGGAGCTAATAACGGGGGTGAAAGTTCTTGATGCTATTCGGCATTCCATGAATCATAAC
Organism: Ambrosia trifida; assembly: GCA_028751855.1. NCBI lineage: Eukaryota > Viridiplantae > Streptophyta > Magnoliopsida > Asterales > Asteraceae > Ambrosia > Ambrosia trifida. The sequence goes on along the minus strand of CM054123.1, from coordinate 13,377,915 downwards.
CTGGTGGATTGTGCTAGACCTTTCTTAACTAGTGGCGAAAAGAATATACTAAAAAATATGGATCCACGGTTGGAACAATGTTACCCTTTGGAAGGGGCTAGTAAAGCCGTTGACCTCATCATAAATTGTCTTGAACAAGAGCCCAAGAACCGGCCTTCTATGGAAGAAGTAGTGTTGAGTTTGCAAGGTATCAATGCAATCGAAATGAAACCGAGCCAGTGAAAGGCTAATACCAAGTACTTGGGTAAGTGTTATCATTAAAAGAACCAGTATATCGGTCTGCCATTGGTAATGCTTGGACAGCATTAGATGGCTATCAGGTTTAAGAGTGCTATCTGTTCGAAGCAAAACCAAGCCCGGAACGAAACAAACCAAACCAAAACAGAAATATGGGATATGCTAATTTGTATTTAAAGTTTAGTTATTGTAGATTGTCGTTGTTCTGTTGAATTGATGCACCCATTCATAAAACTAATGATCAGTTTCCACTGATCTTGTGACAATATTTGCTATGATATACATATATATATATAACTAAATGTAATACAACAAATGAACACATTAACAGAGTAACATACTTACAGACTACATATTAATTAACGACATCACACAGACCAACCAGAACTACCACCCTTCTCTCTGGTTCTCACTTTAATATCCCCTTTATTCTGTTTTCTTGAAGTCCATGTTTTATCTACTTGCTTTAACCCAATGCACATTTTCAAACCGAACAAGCGACTGCCGGTTGACCATACTCCTCTCCCTTTCTTCGACCGAATGGGCAGCCAGTTGTTCAATCTATGCTCCACATTATCATTCGGCTTTTTCTGGTGCGGTTTCATTTTAATCGCATTGATATCTTGCAAACCCAACACAATTTCCTTCATGGAAGGCCGGTTCTTGGGTTCGGATTTGAGACAAATTAGGATGAGCTCAGCGGCTTTCATAACGCCTTTTGTAGGGTAATCTTGGTTCAATCTTGAGTCGATGATTCTTTGTAAACCCTTTATGTTGATTAAGAAAGGTTTAGCCCACTCCACTAAGTTTCGCCTCGTGCCATTTTGATTATAGTCAGCTGATGCACTTAACCCTGTTATAATCTCTAGCATCACTACTCCGAAAGCGTAGACATCACTCTTGACATATAACCGACCTGTAATCATCCAAGCAACAATAAGTATCTGCTTTTAGAACTGCGAGAACTACATAATACAATTGTACGGTTACATAACCATCTTATGCATCACAGTTAAAGCAAAAGGAGACAAGAGAACAAACCAGTAGCCATATACTCAGGAGCCATATAACCATAGGTGCCTGCTATGCCTGTTGAGACATACGACTCTCCATCAACCGGACCTAATCTTGCGAGGCCAAAATCCGAGAGCTTCGCATTATAATTCTGAAATGCAATAAATAATAAAAAAAAACTAAAGTTTTGAACAATCAATATACACATTTTTAAATAAAACCGATTAGCATTTTACTTGCCTCGTCTAACAAAATATTTGAGCATTTCACATCCCTGCAAATGATATTATTTTCTGTAGTGTGCAAGAAAGCAAGGCCTTGAGCTGCTCCCATTGCTATTTTAATCCTTATGTCCCATGTAAGTGGTTCTGCACCTTCTGTTAATCAATAATAAAACAAAAAAAAATTTATAAAATTTTTAAATAAGATGTTCTACTGTTCTAGTGTAGATTCTAATACTAACCCCTGAACAGATGCATATCTAGGCTTCCGTTTCGCATGTATTCATAAACAAGAAGAAAGGTCTTATTTTCGCAGCAATATCCAAAGAGCGTAACGATATTCGGGTGGCTAAATTTTCCCAAGAATTTCACTTCTGCCTGTCACAAAATCAATAGTCTGATTTTTCCTTCTTTTGTAAGCTAATCTACTACATACTTTATAGTTTGTTTTAATAATAAATGTTGGAATAAACCAACCTGCCACTCCTTGAGACCTTGAGTGCTGTCGGTATTAGATTTCTTGATCGCCACTGAAAGCCCATCACCAGGCTTCCGTGGGGCAAATGTTACACTATCCAACCACCCTTTGAAAACCTTCCCAAAAGCACCCTCTCCAATGATCCTGTCCGGTTTGAAGTTCCTTGTGGCACTCTGCAGCTCGGAAAATGTGAACACCTTGAAGCGTGATTTCATCGTCTGCCCACCAGGCAGCAGCGTCACTACTGGCCGCGATGCAGTTGCAATGCTACCACTATAAGAACCAACTTCCACCACCGTGTTGGCATGGTTTCGCATCCTCGTGTCTTTCTTATTGTTGCTAGTGCTTTGCCCAAGTGTCTTTGCATCAGAACTCATTGGGACTGCGGAAATAACAATTAAAAGAAGTAAATATAATAATTATAATGAAAGTGATGCTACATAATGACTTGGTGTTGTCACTTAAACAGTACATGATGGTTTAAACTTACTTGCACCTTTGGTCAAAAACATTGACCATGCCTTCTCATTAAACATGGATCTTCCAATGTGTTTTCGGTCACTAGCTCTCTGCGCACTTTGCAATGTCCATGTTAACACAAACTCAAGCCTAGCTAGAACCTTAGTCATTGTGGGTCGATCCTTAGAACGAGTAAGGATGCATTCATATGCAATTTGCCCAAATTCCTTCAGACAGTTAGACGGGACTTGCCCCCTCAAAGACGGATCAATTATCTGACCCATCTTGCCTTCTTTAATGCATTGTTTGGCCCATCCAGCTAGGCTGTGTTGCTGCTCGTCCAATGTAAAATCCAGAGCAGGCCTACCACACAAAACTTCTAGTAACACCACACCGAACGCATACACATCAGACTTTCGTGTCAATCTGTGAGTTGAGAAATACTCAGCATCCATGTACCCAAAAGTTCCTCTAATATAATCCGTATATACATCAGTGGTAGAGCCCAACTGATACGCTAGACCTGTTCTAGATAACCCAAAGTCGGAAATCTTAGCTGCCATATTCTCGTCAAGCAAGATGTTTGAGCTCTTTACATCGCGATGTAGAACTCTGCATTGGACACTTGTACCCGTATGGAGGTAGTCTAAACCGCGTGCTGCACCTATGCAAATATTAAGCCTTTGAACCCATGTCATTGGAGAATAACTGCCTTCTTTAGGTCTTCTTTTGTGCAAATGATCCTCAAGACTTCCATTTGGCATGTATTCATAAACAAGAATCATTTCTTTTACACAATACCCTAGTAAAGAGACGATATGACTATGACGAAACTTGGAAAGCATCTCAATCTCTGCCCAGAACTCGGTTGCCCCTTGATTGGAACCAAGATTTGATCTCTTGACCGCAACATATACTCCTTCCCAAAAGTCAAATTTACCTTTGTATACCTTACCAAAGCCTCCCTTTCCAATGACAAGAGCATCATCAAAATCATGAGTTGCTAGTTTGATCTCTGCAAGTTTAAAACGTCTACACTGTTTACTTGACGACGACGATGATGAAGACGGATCCTTCTCCTCACCATCATCTTCCTCCGGTCGTTTTTCTAAATAATAAAGAACTATATTCAATAGAGTAAGGAAAAGTGTAAGAAGAGTGAAAAAGTACATGCTTATGGGCACTTTAGTGGAAGAAAAGATCCAAATCTAAAGCTAGAGATGATCTTGGTATTTTGAGTGGTAAAGTTTACTTTGATTATTCAAAGATGGTATATTATATGTGTCACATGTTTCCTTAAATCATTATATTTGTGTCATCTTATGAGTTATGAGTGAACTCATGAAGTGTTTTCACACTGCAAGTATCATCCATTCCAACTGAGATGGAAATTTCAAGGAAGGTGATGTAAAAGCATAAGGGTTGATTATTTGTTGGACTAAATTGGCCTTGTTCCCACAGCAATGACGCATGGCAATTAAGGGACCCCTGCGAAGCCAGGGACGGCAAACAGCAGAGCATTTAACGACACAATTTAACGGCTCTTGATAGTTATGTTGGTTATGGCAGTTACCGTCAGCCACGTAACCAGATTTGTAAATTATACGACGATTCAATACATAATATAAAACTCACTCTTGATTGTTCTTGAATGGTATATTGATCCATGCCTGTGCAATATTATTAAGGTGATATCATGTTATCTAGAAGCATTAGTCAATAATCATGTTTGACAAGATTAAAGCCAAAATGTATAAAATAATTCAAGTAGATGGCAGCAAAATAAAAATAAAAAATTAAAAAAATCATATCATACATGAAAGGATGCTGAATGCAAACAAAAGATTGGAAGCATTCACTTATATAGACACACAATAGTATCTTGCATTTGCAATACAACACACATAACTACTTACACACTATGCATTTCATGTTGTACCTAAAGCTACTACACATTTAATGTATCATACAAAGATCCTTAATTTGCTATAAACAAAAAATAACACCATATATCAATACCATGGTGAACATAAAAACCCAAATTGAGTTAGTCGAAAACCGATTGGTTTACAATATCCCATAACTGAGAAATTCGGTATTAGTTTGGTTTGGGCCCAGACTACTACCAACGCGACGTTGTGGCTCACGAAGAGTGAGCCTAATGGTGCCACTTTTTTTAAACGACTTATAAACATCGAGACACTCTTCTACATCAGCGTCACAAGTTAGTAACACCCATTCGTTATCCTCATCGAGATACTTTAACTGATACCTGCTGGTATCATTCAAGCAAAACCTTTTTGCTATTTCTTGCAACAAGTCACTGTAACCCCAATCTTTTTGCATCCGAAAACGTAACTTTTCATCACCAAATGTCACTTTTACACCCCAACGATGGCGTTCACGTGGTTTAGGGGGGTGACTTTCATATTTTGTAGGTAAAATTCCGTCGGTGATACTCTTTTGTTTAGTAGCGACAGGCTCCTGCAACAATTTATGGCTCTTAGATCTTAGAAACATCTTTTGTTCTTTGTTTGGATTATTCAATGCATGAACATCTGCATCGCTTTTGGTTCTTTTTAGAGCTCCGTCTTTGGTAACTTCATTGAAGATTGGTACGTTGTGGGTGTCGCCAGATAAAGAATTGCCCGAGCTTGAACTCAGGCTGCATGAAGTGGTCACAATGGTGCTGTCAATAGGCTTAGATTCGAAGGTTTCGATATTTGTAGCTGGAAAGGGAGAACGGGTCGATGTTGATGGGTTGGGAGATGCGAGTTTTGGGAAGTTTGAGTAGAGAGATCTGATCTGAAACGAACTTGACCCACCATGGATCGATTCCATTACAAGTTGGAGTTTCTTTAATGAGTGATCGACTTTCTTGATCTTTCGAGATGGCCATCGTTGTATCCCATGCTGCCTGCATATCCGTTTTAGAGTCGTTGGACAAACTGCAAGTACAGTAACACGAGTCAAGATTTGAGATAGAACCATGGTTTGTTACAAGCTTATTCAAGAGTAGCTATACGTACCACCGATATTCTTGGCAGCCTCTTTCAGGCTGCCAGCAAACTGTTGCCGTATCATTTCTAAAGTGATAGTTTTCTCCAGCTTGGCACCAGCACGTCGTTTCTCTAACTCTGTACCCGAGCCTGAGCCTGAGCTTGAGCCTGACCCCAAACCCGGACCAAGGCTGTAGCCATCTGTTTCTTGTACTTTTGGCACTGGTTTTGTATCTGAAACTGCAAGTAAACCTTCTTGAGCGCCATCTTCCTGCAACTCCATCTCTGCGACGATCCTCAAGCCTCCACAAACCTTTCGTATAATAATCAATAACGAATTAATCATCGCCTTTTGTTCTTCATGATTTTTGCAATCAACAGGCAAAAAGAACTCCAACACAAAGTCAACTGCGGGAGCATACTTTGTTCTGACCCGTATAGCCACAGCAGCATGCAAGTCAAATATTTTAGCATGATGAGCAAGCGGGTACTCAGCTTTCAAGTATGAAGTGACATCAGACGAGTAGCAAAACGGCTCATTGGTTGTGAAAGCTTTGCCCACAACACCTTGACCTATAAACAAGTGATGCTCAGAACAAGCTTCTTGAAAATCTGTAAATCGATGGTCAGATACATATGAAGCGGAATCAACCGTGGAGATACAACGGATTAAATTCTTGTCTGAGTGGCGACAACCGCTTTTTCCACCTTGTTTGACGCAAGGGATCCATGTCTGAGCTAGTGGCAGATTATGCATCATGCATGCACATTTCAGGGCTTCAAAAATCTCCGGTAATGCCGGATGATAGAAGCCATCACTTACCTAATTATAATCAGAAATTTAACATTTTAGTACAAATTTCGTGAAATTTTGTTGCATTTTATTGTTGAGTCTAGCTTCCAATTACCTTGGTTATCTGTGTGTTTGAAACTTCAGAACTCCTAAGGTCAACCGCCTATCAAAATCATGAAAGTGTTATTAGTTTAGACATTTTTTAATCATGAGAACCTGTTATCATAAAACTCACAGGACCCGCCAGTACCCTGCTAACCAACGGCATCAGTAAATTGCAGTTTGCGCTGGCAGGTGAGTGGAAACAAGATTTTTACCTGAGACCTCTGCTAGAGAGGAATCAAGTTCTTACCACTACGCCACCCCTTGAAAGTTGAAGGTTCGGCTTAATGTTTATAACGGCCTTGAAAAGTATAAAAAGCATACCTCAAGAGCGTTACACAGACTTTGGATCTCTAGAGTGTATTTATTCTTTTGAGTAGTCATAACAACCTCAACAACACCAATGCAATTCTTAACATCATGATCAAAAACCGGAACCGCAAAACTCCCACAAACACCATGTGCTTGAGCATGAGAAACTCTCGAATACTCTTCAATCTTAAAAAGCCGAACATCAGGAGTCCATTCAGGCACTTTTTCCATAAATACCCTTCCGGGAAGTCCTACATTGTCTTTAGCATCCCCGTCAGCTGGAAAATGATAACTTTCGGATACATTTCTGTAATGAGAAAGCTGAGGGCAGTTCAAGTCAAGGGAGAAAAGCCGCCGGCTTGTGCTTAAAACTTTGTTCCCTTCTCTAGTTTCGGGTAGCCATACTTGAATAAGTGCATGTTTGTCAATCGCGTAACGTCTAATGCTATCAATGGCATAAATCAATCTTTCCATCACAGATAATGAAGAGCCAGAACTTGCCATTGGTGCAATCCACCATTGTTTGCTTGATTCGAAAAAGAATTCAGACGGATTTGGCGAACTAACGAGGGTTTTGACATGGGATTCCGGCGAATCTCCTTCATCATTTGGCACCGGTTGTTCGACGTTGGGTTCCAATTTGGGCCATTGAAATGAAAGATCAAAAGGAGGGGTGGAAGCAGATGGATTATTATTCAAGATTTGAGATCCATTAGTTGTTTCTAACCAACATCCATCCAACAAGAGTTCATCCATATAAGTGAAATCCATAAGCGAATTCGATGAATTTTCGAGTGCGAAAACATTTTTGTTCATGGCTAGTCTTTAATCAGTCTCCAACAACTTCTATTTCAAAAAGCAAAAGATTTGTTGTTTAGATTCTTCAACTGAAATCTGTCAAAAGTGGGACAAACATTCTTTAAATTCAGATTTAGACATCAAGAAAATTATATAGAAATTGCTATTTTTGACTTGTGTAAAAGGTCAAACATGTAAAATGATCATGAACAGATGCAAAAAAGATCAATCTATGAAGAAATCCAAATAATGTTCTATAACATGTTAATTCAAGGTGAAGTGACATGACAAGAATTAACACTAGAAAAAAAATCAATCTTTTTTATCAAGATTTGTTACTTTGACTTGTCCAATTGGTCAAACATGTCAATTTATCATCAGCAGATGCAAAAAGATCAATCAATGAAGAAACCCAAGATAATAACATCCTACATAAAATGATGTAAAAAACCCTTAGAACCTCAAATGGATCTTCAAAAATTGCTATGTTGACTTCTGTTATTGGTAAAAAAAAAATGTAAAATAATTATCACTAATCAACAGATGCAAAAAGATTAATCTTAGAAGAAATCCAAGCTTAAAAAAAATAAACAAACAAACCAACAAAGTTTAACATGTCAAATAATCATTAGCGGATACAAAAAGATCAATCAATGAATATACCCCAGATAAGAATATCCTACATAAAATGATAAAAACCTTTGGAACATTAAATGGTTCTATACAAAATTTCTATTTTGACTTCTATAATCAGTAAAAAATGTAAAAAAAAAATATCATTTACCAACAGAAAAAAAAGATCAATCAGTCAAGAAAATAAAAACCCCATTTCAGATTATCATATATAATTCCAAAACATTCAAGAAAACAAGTTAAAAACAGCAGAAACTCATAATATTATGTAAAGATTTGCTATATTGACTACTGATCAAACATGCAAGATGATCATCATCAGAACATCAAGAAGATCAACCATTGATGAAATCTCAATCAAGAACACTACATATAACATGATAAGACCTGCAAACCATCTTTACATTCTACCTTGTAAGCTTACTGATTTGTTGTTTGTTTAATATTATTCTGAACAATCTGAGAGCCCCACCATAACCCTCCAAGGGAATCCCACAGGTGATGAAGATCCTTGGTTGAAGAATGAAAGATTCAATTATTAAGATGGAAGTGTGATGATGATTCATGGGAAATAAAAGTACAGAAATAAACATTGCTGATGTAAGATTATTATTATTAAATAATAATGGTGTTTTGTTCAGTTTTTTAATGTGTGTGTTGAGGCATAACTTGTGGTTTTGTCTCTAATTAAAGTATTAACATTTTTTTTATCGGCAAATTACTTTCATTCAACACCCAAAATATACATACATTGTATAAGTAAGATACTAACACAATGTAAGACGCCCAAGAAACACCTTGTAATTACTACTGTAAAAACAAAAGTTTCCTACCCCATGTCATCAAAAATCGTGCATCTCTCCCACCTCGTGATGTGTTTAGTCGCCCTATGATTGTACCCTATGAAAACCATGAGATGCATTTCTCCAAGGATACCGTCAATTGGATATACCATATTTATCTTTTTGTGTTATCTCCCTTGTTGTTCATATGCTTATTCTCCTCACCATTTCCCGCAATTACTTGATCTTGTTCGCTTGGGCTTCTCCTAAGTCTAGACCACCTTTTAGGAATAGTTTGTACCATTTGCTCCACTTTCTCCCTTGAGCCAAAAAAATATATTTCACCTTTTTTAGTATTCCTCTGTCCATCCAACTCTACAATTTCTTTACCCAATGCATCCTTATCCCAAGACCTTGCAATATTATTATTACCAATGATCAGTTGACTGTTGCCACCTTTGTTACCAATTAAAGTATTAACATGTTAACCATTTTGCCCCTACCGTTTTATCAAATAATCACTATAAGAACATATGTTATGATATTTATTAATTACTTTTAAATAGTTAATAGTAACTATTTTTAAATAATTTTTTTAGCATTTAAAATGTCGATTGTGTCATGACTGCTTAGAGCATTTACAACCCATCCATTAAATATTTGTGTGTATCTCTGATCATATTTTGAAAAGTGATTGTGAGTAGAGTAGAGAGAAAATGTTACTGTTTATCTGTATATTTGGGGATAGTGTTCCCTGTTAGGATCTGAGTTTGATTGTTTTGATATATTTAGAAGAAGATGAGAATTGAATGATGTAAGTATATATGGAAAGTGCAGCGGAATGATAAACAATAATCAAAACAATAGGAATAAATGTTTTCTTTGATCAAAAGCTTTCATTAATTGAAAGATTACAATCAGTACAAATACTCCCCCTCAGCCTGATCACACAGTGATTGTTTGTCTGAGAGAATGTTTGTGTGTGATGCAATAGAACAGTACAAGCACTGTTCTATTCATAGACAAACCTAAACCACTGGTGACCTCTAACAGAATAACAACATAAAACATCTGCCCTATACAAACTACTGTTGTATTACAAAACATTATAAAGTAAACTACTGTTGAAGGAAAACTCTGATGGTCTTGCAACATCTGTTGGAGTCTAAGGTGCTGTTTGTTTTTTCAAAGGTAAAATGTCTGCAGTCTGCGGACCACATCTGCAGACATCTGCAGAAGAAGAGGTGGACCAAACGTCTGCAGTCTGTAAGAAAAAGACTGTTTGTTTGTTAACGTCTGCAACATAACCCAAAATCATAACCCACCATAACCGAGACCCTCCATCGTAAACCAACACCCTCTGTTATCGTCCGAAACCATAATCCACTACAACCCACCATAACCCACCAACAATAATTCTACATTCAGGGTGGATAAACATAATAAATATTAAAACCTAAAATGATGTTCAGGCGCCATATTCTTTTATTGATAGTCTAACTGCAGCCAACAATGAAACACACTGTTATCCAAAATGAGTTTACATTATTATTATATTATATTATTGTTATTGCATCATAATTTCCAGTGAACTTATTTCTATTTTTTTTATTTTTTTTTTCTATTCATTATTCAATCAGTAGATTAATTATTATGTGATTTTAGAACAATTTCAATCCTACTCTTGAATCTTGCTGCCTTCTCAGCTTGCCCACATGTCGATTTCAAGTTCATGGTTTTAAATTCTTTTATCTCTTGTTCATGGATGGAGCTGTGGTAGCTCAATTTGTATAAAGTTACAGTTTTTCTGATATACGTGGGGAAGGGAGAGAGGCGGCAGAGGGGGAGGGGGAGGGGAGAGAAGTAGCGGAGGGGAGGGGAGAGGCGGAGGAGGAGGGGAGGGGAGGGTGGAGGAAGGAGGAGGAGGAGAGGAGAGGAGGAGTAGGAGGATGAAGAAGAAGAAGAAGGGGGAGAAGAGGTGAGAAGACTTTGAACCATGTCTGCACCAAGAAGATGAAATAAGAGGTCCGGAAGAGCTTTTTTAATGAAAGGTCTTCCAAAAATCAAACAAGCTGTAGACCCAAACGTCTGCGTGTGGTCTGCGCCGCGCAGACAAAAGAGGCCAGGAAGAGCTTTTTCAAAAAAACAAACACCCCCTAAGTGTTGTTGACTCCAACAGACCTTTAGTCTTCAGTACTTGATCAGCAGTTGTTTCTTCATCAGACCTTTGGTCAGCAGGTGTTCTCTATCAGTTGTTCTCTAGCAGTCCTTTGTATCAGCAGTTGTCACAGCAGTTGTTTGGATGAAACAGTTGTTAGGGTCAGCAGTCTTTTGGGAAGAGTATATTGTAAAGACTGTTTATTTGTGTGGATCAACTGTTAGAATATTTTGGCTTTTCAATCATCTGTTCTTCTCCAGGTCAGCAGACCCAACATTCCCCCTATTTATTTTTAAATTTTTTTTAAAGTAGTTGTAAGTAAATGAGGCAGAAAATGTAATGATAAAAGTATAAAAAATTATTATTTAATTAAAATGTGAGAGAAAATATACTAATTTTTAATATAATTTAATAGATGAGTAAGAGGATAAGATGTGAATGCTTTTACAAGACCAAAAATACTTTTGTTTTCTAAACAACTCTATTTTTGCTAGAAATTATATCACAATGTTCAAAAACAATATTAACAACATTGCCTATTTAGTTTTTATTTTTAAATTTTGGAGCACAATTTATTTGTGAAAAATTTAAAAATAATTATTAAAGTAAATATTATATCTATATTAATATGTAATGTCGGTGGATTTTTTTCCCACCGACCCTCCAACTTTGTTTCTTCGTCATATTCAGCCCCTTAACTTTGAGATTTTTTGTTTGTGGCCCTTTACTTGAAAAACCTATTTTTTATATAATCTAACCCCTTAACTTTGACATTTGTCGTTTTTAGCCCATTTACTTGAAAAAACTATTATTTTACGTGTGATTTTTTATATATGTATCGATATAAATACGAGTTTGTCTACGTTTCGACTTAAACCTTTTTTTTCCGTACCTTACTTGGAAAAAAAACTATATTTTTTGCGTGCGAATATTTTATATATGTGTCGGTAGAAACACGAGTTGGTCTACGTTTTGACTTAAGCTTTTTTCCTTTTGGAAAATTAAAGAGTTTACACCTTTCTGTACTTTACTTGAAAAAAAAAACTATTTTTTTTACGTGTGAATTTTTTTATATGTATCGGTATAAATACGAGTTGGTCAACGTTTCGGCTTAAACTTTCTTTCTTTTAAAAAACGAGTAATGTCAAATATAATACGTTTTCGTATTTATTTGATGTGCCCATTTGATCCACGTTTCGAAGTAGAAAACTGTTTTTTTACGTGTGAAAATTTTATATATGTATCGGCATAAATACGAGTTGGTTTATGTTTGAACTTAATTTTTTTTTCTTTTGGAAAAATTCATGTTTACCCCTTTTCGTACCTTACTTGGAAACAAACTATTTTTTTACGTGCGAATTCTTAAATATGTATCGGTATAAATACGATTTGGTCTACCGTTTCTACATAATCTTTTTTTTTCTTATAAAATGTGTGCTTCCAGTTGGTCCACGTTTCGATGTAGATTTTAGCTCCGAACCAAGTTAAAAGCATTGTATTTACACGTTTTAGTAATTGTCTTTTATGCATTGTGTTTTTACGAATTGTGTGTAGCGCATTATGTTTTATACTTCATGTGTTACTGCACGGTTTAACCTGTCGTGCGCCGCTGCAACGCGCGGCGGCAAAATACTAGTTATATATTAAAATTAAAAAAGAAATAAGTTTGTTGGGCTATGATTAACCCTCGGGAACCTTGGTTTCCATTCATGGCCGAGGTTAGGTTAGGGTGATCTCTCTAAACACTCTTTCTCTTCCCCAAACTAAGGAAATGATTCCCCCTTTTTTTCTCTTCTATTTTATAATTATTTGTTACAAGGAAAAAGACAAAAAATCCACCTATAGTGCAACTCGGGAAGAAGGATGATATTCCACCGAGTTCACTGAAAATTCAAGAAGGGGGGGGGGGGGGATGTTACCCTTAGGGGAGTTGTCCACCTCACCCTCACTGAATTCCTCCCCAACTCCACTCCATATAGTCTTACGAACCCACACCAAAACATATGACTACACGGAACCTCACTTAATGGAAAAAAAACTCTTATTAAACGTTAATGATACTTAACTCAATAGCAAGTCGTTCGGTGAACTAAATTTACATCTAACCACCCACCTTATGGTGGAGTGGTAAGCCAAGTGATGGTTAGAGCCTACCCTCATAGAGGGGACCTGATGGCAACCCCGGTTTTCTATTACCGTGCATTTACTCCAGAGAGGCTTGCCTCTTATGGAGGGTGCAACATCTGTCAAGCGGCAGATGACGAGAAATTTTTCGGGGGGGGGGGGGGGGGGGGGAGCCTTATGCCTACCACCACCCCAGCGTGGAACCGGTTCAAACAACATAGTCTGAGCGTGTAAGCAGGTGTGAAGTACTTTGTCACCTCCAAATGAGACCTTCACCTTCAAAAAATAAAACTAAATTTACATCTCCCGTAATAAACTTTAGTATATTTTTTCATTTTTTTTAATATTAGTGAGATTTGAGCTATTTAATTATCTTGTTTAATAATTTCCCGTAATAAACTTAAGTATATTTTTTTCAATTTTTTTTTTAATATTAGTGAGATTTGACCTATTTAATTATCTTGTTTAATAATTTCATTTCATGAATGTGAATATTACATCAAAATAGAAGGTAGATAGGCATTAAGTTGTGTCATCACCATTTTCTGTATGGTAAACCTTAATTTGCTAAAAACGAAACCTTATCCGGAGTTAAAGCATTGTTATGAACAAATCGTAGGTGACAAATAAAATCTTAAAAAAGTTTAGTGGCCAAAATGTGAAATTAAAATATGCCAAATTTAATTGCTACTTTCTCTCTATACGTGTCGAAATCCTTTAATAATTCCGAGTTTTTTACAGATTTAAATTTAAAACAAGAAATGCTGGAGATACAGCAACATAGTCGTAGCGCGTGAGTAACAATCACATCAAACTTCATATTTCTTGGTCCGTGATGTACACGCGTTAACGACGGTGTGGGTTTGTTTTCGTGAGAGATTCCGTGATTTCGTCAGCACTGTTATGACCGAATCCATTAGACCCAGTAGTGGAGCGTTATTGTGTATTTTTTTGGAAAATAGCGCCCGGTAACACCGGAAAATACCAGCACTATTTTTGGAAAATAGGGGCAAGCGTTATTTTTATAACGCCAAAACAAATTGTTGCCACCCAATTAAAAACTGACACGTGGCCGAGGGGAAAGGAAAAGGTCAAAAATTAACCGTTGGCATTTATTTTTGAACGGTAACATTATTTTGAACGGTAACATTTATTTTATAAAAAATGTTATATATACCCAACACAATATACAAACACACATACAACATACAACACTTTCTAAACTAAAAACCACACACCACACACAAACTAAAACGCAAAAGATGTATCCATATGGTTCACCGTTCGGGGTCCCGGGTCGACCGGGTGCGAGGCCAAACACTACTACTCCGCTGCCACCCAATTGGGGCGAGTTTGACGCGAACACAATGCAATACGCGCAACTTCTTGGCATGCCCGGTCAATTGTATCCGGGCCCAAACATGCCCGCTCAATTTTTTCCTCCACCAAACTATGTCCAACCTTCTCAAGAGGAGCCCGATTCCGTACCAGAAACTCAAGACGAACCCGAGGGTTCTGGGCGTGGGCATGGGCGCGGGCGCGGGAGACGCTCGCATAAAAAGAAAGACGTTACCGCTCCTCGTCAAAAAAAGCAACAAGAACGTTTGGAAAGAGATGAAGAGTTCAAGTTAGCGCGAGCCTGGCTCGACATATCCGAGGACCCGGAAGTTGGTTAGTATTTTTTTTTGTGTTTACATATATACTTTTTAAAATGTTGGTTTAGTATTTTTTTTTTTGTTTCTAATCGTATAATATTTTTTTTGTAGCGAACTACCAACATACCCCGGTGTTTTGGCAACGGATTCGAGAGCTATTTTTTGCGGCCATGGGTAGGGGGAGTATCGAGAGCACGACTCGATATCTAGAAAGTGGTCGGGCATTAATAATAAATGTCACTCGTTTGCGGAGGTCTACCAACGTTGCAAGGACAACAGGGCCAGCGGGGAAGGTGATGACGGTTTGTTGGCCAGGGCGTTGGACGAGATGAGAGATACCCGCGGGCCGTTCCCGTATTTGAGGATATGGGAGATGTTGAGACATAGTCCTAAGTGGGCTGATGTCCCGCCTATGGGGTCGGGTAGTGGGCGCAAGATTAGGAGAGGAAGAGGATCAGGAGGAGGAGGAGGACCGTCAAAAAGAAGCAAAACCACCTAGACGTCGCGAGATCCGGATACACCGACATCCGATGCTTGCTTTGTGAGTTTAGATGATCCTGTTGATTTGGAGGATGAGGAGAAGGAGGAGGAGTTTGATATTCCAAGACCACCCGGTAGACGATCAAAAAAGGGTGGCAAGGCGGAGTCGTCTTCGACAGGAGGTGGTGCATCGAGGGAGGAGTTTGATGAAATGAATCGACGACTACAGGATCTTCGCGACCTCGGCCAAAGACGTTTGCAAACTATGGACCAGAGAGTGACCGAGAATAAAAGATTCGTCGACATTCAAGAGGCGAGGCAAAGGGAAAAGGACATTGAGTTTTTGTCCAAACCGATCGACCACCTCGAGGGAGAAGCCCTACTCCTCGCGATACATCATAGGCAACAAATCCTTGCGAAATATAACCTCCAGTAATTTATTTAAGTTGTTTGTTTTTTTTTTTAATTTGGTATTGTAGTTTATTTAAGTTGTTTGTTTTTTTTAATTTAATTAATATTAGTTGTGTGTTTTTATTATTATTTGTAATTTTTTATATTTATTTGCATTTATTTTAATTATTTTGAATTAAAAGATTAAAAAAAAATAAAAAATCAACCAATCACAATCAGGGGCTTTATAAATAAAAGCCCCACCACTACACCCCTTTTTCAGTTTCTCTCTTCACGCTGACTCAGCAGCCACGTGGACCAATCAGGAATGGGGGCTTTATAAATAAAGTCCCCCACTACGCATGGTCTTAGTTACTATTTGATTTTTTTTAAATGGCCAACAAATGATTTTCCGACTATCCAAGAAACACACCAATTGATTATAAAAACACTATATATGTTTTTGGGTGAAGATACGTCTTTGGTGCCCCCGCCCTTAGGTAGTGCTGGTTAGACAAAACCCACCAAGCCACTAGTTTCGGGAAAAACCTGACCCTCCACCCATCCGAAGATACGACAATGAAAAATAGTAAAACCCCATAAGATCAAGAATCGAACCTGATATCTCAAAAAGGTTAGGCTCCACCCATTATTTCTTATTCCACTCCACCACAAGAGCGAGTTGGTAGTTAATATTTGTATTAAGTATCTTATATACAACAAAGCATGATTAAGAAATTTACATTTTGACCCCTAAACGTTTGTATAACCTCCGAAGTACGCCCCTTTACTATTAATATAACAATAATTCACCAAAACAACTTAAAAGGATTTGTATGATTAGGCATTAGAATATTGCATTGCATTTACCTTAAAATTTGCGTTTTCATTAAGGTTAGTGTGATAATATTATAGGTGTGTTGGTTTGGTTCAAATGTTCCATATATATTCTTTTGTAAGATTAATAAACAATGCCTTTTTTTCATTTTCTTAGTGTTGTAGTTGAGGAAACAATCATGTTTTGGAGATTAAGGTTTCATTTTATCATTGAAAGTGCATTATATCTTAGACCATATGTAATGATCATGTGAATGGGGCGTTAATGGTAAAATTGGCTTCCATTTCACCCAAGAACACCGTCCCCCTATGTGAAAGGGACGCTAATGGCTGCCAAGTGAAAATTTTCGCGTGGGTGAAAATTTGATTCATCCAATCAATGATTGCCACGTTTGAAACCATTCAAAATTAAAAAAAAATGAAAAAATTCACATCAACCTTGATTTCAAGCCCCTTTCACAACACCACTACACCCCTTGCCTATTTCAAGCCCATTTCACCCATCAAAGTGGCCCCACATGCCACATGTCAAAAATGCCACTTTCACCCACCAAATTTCACCCACCATTACACATGGTCTTACAAAAAGTAATGTGGGAAGGTTGGAACCTCTCGCCTACACGTATCATCTCTCCACGATGACTTTTTGTTTAGAAACTGATGTCTTTCTTAGCTTCAATCTTTCACCTCAACGCCATATAACCCTATGTCTATGGAGGGCAATACATGTGTTCATAATAAATTTATCGAAGTTTTGGACACGTTGGGTTGGGTTGAATAAAAATGTCTTCCTATTAGGCTGAAATCTTGTTTTACATATTCACCAAGAGAGAATCGGGTTGTAGTCACATATAACCTAATACGATTATGTAAATTAGTTAAAAACATGTTATTCACCTTGATTTTGTGAGTATTCTTTATTTCTTTTTTTGGGTTTAAGAAGGAATTCATTCCAGTTTTAATTTTAATTCCAAAATTTCTTCAACCAAAAAAAAAAAAAAAGTCAGATCCTTTAAATTTAGATGTCAGCACAACTAGTGGTTCAATGCATATACGGTTCGATACCCTGACCTAGACCGGCCCAATTTCTGGTCTGGCTGGTTGGTCCGATTCGGGTTTAACAACAATGAGTTTAACGAATCAAACGATAACGGTTTATACACAAGCAACTATTGGTTCTATTTTGCATAAGCCAGTTAAGAACACATTGTGAATTCAATTTAACGGGAAACTAATGCAATTTACTTTATTATTATTGATGTAGGATTATCTCCTTATTTGAAATAATAATTATCTTTAAGATTAAATTTCAATTATCTTTTATTTAGTTTATTTTATTTAATGTTTATTCTATTATTTAGTAGTTATCTTTATGTTTTAGAACTCTAAGTATTAGGTTTATGTTTTGTTTTAGGGGAGTTTTTTATTGAATAAGAATTTATAAGAACTTTGTTTTGTTCTTGAAACCTTTGGTTCAATTTATCGACTCTGATTTTTTAATGGTGAATGATGCAGAGACGTTTATCTATAAGTTTGAATTTATTTTTTGTTTGTATTTATCTTTTCCTAATTGCTTTATCTCTTGAGTTTGAAAAACTATAAGTAGGACTTGTTTGTAAACATTTTGGTTGGTAAAATTTATGAAAATTAGTTTATCAACTAACTTTTGTGGTTTTCTTTGAGTTTTTGAATCTTTGAGTAATCTGGCCATTTGAATGTTATCTGATCCTTCACTATAAGGAATTATTAGAGTTCAACTATCATCATGATTGGGTTAGAGATGTTTTATGGGATGTGCTTAGGCGTGCCGGAATCTCAGCCAATAAGGAAGCACCTGTTACCTTTCTGACTGGTCCGCGAGAGGGAAGATCTACCTTGCGTCCTGCGAATGCCCTTTTGTTTGGTTGGGTGGGGGTAAGCACGCATATGTCGACCTAACTGGGTTGTCCCCATTAGTGGGGCTGAGAGACTGTGACTTTGTTCTGGGATAGGCAGTTTTAAGGGCGGAAGCTAGGAATGTTGCTAAGCACGAGACATCATGTTTAGAGAATCAACGCGTGTTCATTCCGTTTGCCTTCGACACATTTGGATCCCTAGCCCCTAAGGTGATAGACGGGGTCAATCATGGTGTTTAAGATGCTTAACTAAGTGTTTTTAATGTTGTTTGATTGTTTATATGCTTTGAATGTGATAACTACGCATTTATGTGTGATTGCAGGATAAACGGCATAATTGGATGGATTTGGAAGCTTAAACGTGGATAAGATTGAGCTTGGAAAATGAATCGAAGGTTTGGAAGTTCGTAGGGCATTGCGTGTGGCGAAACAAGGTTAACAAAGGTCATGGATGTGAATGAATGAAGCTCGGCAAGTTACTCGGATTGAGTCGCGAAGTTTAAAGCGATGATAATAATGAGACTAATGGTCGTAAGAGTTGATGTGTATTGGCGTGCTATAGGTTTGGTGGTGATTTATGACACTATGAGAGAAATCAAGATGAAATAGAATGGAACTAGATGATGGTTGAAAACTGTTGTTCTATTGCTGCTGTTGTTCTGATGTTTTAAGCAAAGGGATACAAGCACAACCATACTCCATACAAACACAACCATGTTTCTTACTAAGCATGATCATGCTTGTGAACAAGCATGATCATGCTTGCTTCTCTTCAGAAACGTGCCAAACAGATCAGATGTTCCAGCTGTAGGGTACGTCGAGGAAGACTCAAGGGGTGATCAGCATCAAATAATCAGAAGATGGGCAGGGTCTGGCCGCCGTAAAGGTTGATGTTCCAGCCGTAGGGTACAACGAACAAGAGGAAAAAAAAAGGAAAGTTTGGTTTTTTATGATGTAAAAGCTTATTTGTTCACCTAATGCAGTATCAGCCGTATTATGGACAAAAATTAGCAATCCTTGGATGCAATTTGGAGCTACAATCATCATTGTTTATCATCATTCATCAATACTTTCGATTCTCATCAATATGTTTGGTATTATTATTAATACTTTTGAGTTGTTTCTTGTTACCATGAGCGGCTAAACATCTTTGTAATCACCTCCGGGTGTATGGTTTATTTGTGAAATTTTAACTCTTGTTTGATCTGGTTTATGGATTGTTTTTCATTTAGTTGAAGAATATTTGTGGTTTTTATCATTTAAACGATTCACTTGTTTTCAATTACTTATCTTTTTTATCATTCACATTCGGTTTTCTTGCATCGTGAGTAGTTTGATAATTGGGAGGGTAATTGATTGATACTTGTGGGTTAGTAATTGAATTGTACAGGTTATTATTAAAAACTTGTGTTCGGTTATCAATTGATTTGAATCGTTCAACAAAACTATGTCTATGTAGTATCCAATCATTTAAACAAGGGTAGAGTGAATCATTGAACCGGAAACCTGGAGGGGATTACTTCTTAAATATCATTGTTTGCAATTTCTTAAGTCATTTTCTTAAAATTCCAAACAAACAACAAACCAATTAGATTTTTAATTTTACTAGTTAATCTACAAAACTATACTTTCCACCAATTTCCTATGGAGACAACTCACTTACACTTTACTACTCATTTTCATAATTTTTTATTGACCCAACGACATCGATCATGAGGCGGTTCGCATTTTGGAGAGGGTGTAGAAGGTGGTCCACAGTGACTCGCATAGCCTAAGAAACCACGTGTTTGCATTTAGTAGAATAGGCTTTGCGATTCAAAAAGGGATATCGGCGCAACTTGTTGCTCGCTTATTCATTATCTAGATGTAACTTGATTATTATTAAAAACTAATAATAATGATGAAAAATATTGAGTAAATTACCAAAACCGTCCCTGTGGTTTGGCCTAATTTTCCACTCCAGCCCAATCTTTTAAAAATTGCTTGAACACTCCCTGACTTTCGAGAAAATAGGCCAAAACAGTCCAACAACTTAACCCAGTTAACTTTTAGACGTTAAGTCAGTGGCATTTTTGTCAACTCATGTATAAAATTATAGCCTGACTTCCCTGACTCTCCTATCTCCTTTATAACCTGATTCCCTCCATTTTTCCCTCCACCTTCACACCTCTGCTCTGCTTTCCCTCCAAACCCATCCACATCCATAGCTTGACACACACAAATGGAAAATCATGATCGTAAGAAGAGGAAGATGACACAATGGTTGATACGAACCGGGGAAGAGGAAGTCAATATTGAAGAACACTACGGTAAGGCAATAGATCCATAACCTAACTGACCATTAACCTTAAATCGACAACCACCACAAAACCGAAACCCAAGATCTCACAGTAATAGAGCAACAAATTCACTTTTTGGAGATGACAGTATGCAGGGTGCAGCGGGTACTTTTAATGGTAGAGTTGCTGATTGGGATGGAGGAGTTGATGATGATGGGTACTACATGTATAAGGATCCAGTTTGATTGTGATGAGTATGATGAGTTCGGTCCGTAAAATCAGCAGAGACATCAGCGAGGGTTTAATTTGAGGAGACATAATCAAGGACAGAGAGGGGTTCCTCAGAATCAACTATGAAATCAAGTGTGAGGGAATGGGAAGAGATAATATGTAGATGGAGTACCTCGAGTGAACTACAGACCTCCTGTACAAGGTGTTGGGAGCCAATTTATTCCTGTGGCCACCGAACACACTTCACCTGTAGTACCACCACATCGGAACGGGAGGAGCTTTGAGGTTAGACCCCAATTATTGAACCACCTTCCGAGTTTCTATTGTAAGGCAACAGAGGAACCCTTTCAACACATTGTTGAGTTTGTGAGTATCTGTAACATCATTGGGGGCTATGGGTTTAGTCAGGATGAGGTGAGGTTGATGATGTTTCAGTTCACCCTCAAGGATCAAGCGATATTATGGTACCATTCATTGCCTGCTCGGAGTATATTCACATGGCAAGAGCTTCAACAACAGTTCTTAGAGGAATATTACACTATGACTCGCACTACTGAGGCTCAGGAGGCTATCAGAACTTTCCAACAACACTCGGGGGAACCATTTCATGAAGCATTCCCAAAGTTTAAAGAATTGTTAAGGAAATGCCCACATCATGATATACCTATGTGGGAGCTGATTAAGTCGTTTTATGACGGCTTATTACCCGAGGATGTTAGAGATTCGAATTCCAACAGTAATGGTACCTTTTTTACTAACCATGAGGATGTGGATTGGGAGTATATGGAGAGGTTGGCAGTGACATCAAAGAGATAGGCTCGTGCTAATAGAAGAAGCCGAACTGCAGCTAGAGGTGTTGATGCAGAGGCTGAAAAGAGAATAGCGAGCTTAGAGCGACAGATTGCACAGTTGACAGCCAGTAGAGGTGCAAGAAGGAGTGATGGAGCAAAGGCAGCTAGTTCTTTCATAGTTTGCTCTATTTGTGACAATTTGGGACACATGGATGCTGATTGTCCTACTCAACAAGAAATATCTGAGGAAGTAAATCAAGTTTTTGGACAACGGAAGCCATATGATATGAATTCTATTTCATATCACCCAGGTTTGCGAAATCACCCTAATTTTAGTTACAACAATACTTCTAACCAGTTGAATCCTCCATCACATGTACCTAATCAAAACAATCAGTGAGGATATTCAAGCCAAGGGAACTACAACAACCAAAGAAATTATCAGCAAGGATCGAGAAAGAATCAAGTGAGTTCTCAAGGCAACTGGAGAACTTAAGGCAATCAACAGGGTGGATCTTCGGGGCAAGATAGATCAGTGAAAGATATGTTGACCGAGTTTATGAAGTAAACAGGAGAATTCATGAAGTCAACGGGAGATTTCATGAAGGATATTAGGAAGGACAACGAAATTAGGGACAAGGAGTACAAGGCCCTTTCGAAGCAAGTTGGACATATTGCAGAAGATTTGTCCACTATGCGTCAAGAACCAGGTAAGTTACCGAGCACCACCACAATAAACCCTGCACACCTATCATCTAGCTCGAGACATGGCAAGAATGCATAGATCAATCAGGTAAGTATTCTTCACTTAGGTAAGATTTATGATAATAAGGTAGGGTCTCCATCACCATTTGTAGAGGGGGTGGTGGAGGATGCTAGTGTTGATGATGATGATGATGATGATGATGATGATGAGGGGGAATCTGTTAAAACGTCTGTTAGCCCTAAAAAGACTAAGAAAGTAACGTTTTTTGAATCAACAAATAGGGTATTAGAAAGTAATACTGAAGCTAAGGAAAAGGGCGTGGAGGGTAATACCATCCCCTTTCCTGCAGCTTTGGTGTCACTAGAAACAAAAGTAAAAAGAAGGAACCTAGAACATGAGGGGATGTGGGAAATTTTTAAGCAGGTAAAGATTAATATACCTTTGTTGGATGCTATTAAACAGATTCCCGCCTATGCTAAGTATTTGAAGGAGTTGTGTACTCAAAAACGGAAAAATAAAGTTCCAAAGAAAATTGATTTTTCAGAAAGTGTTAGTGCCGTTTTATCGGGTATACTTCCTCCTAAGCTTAGGGATCCAGTAACTTCTTTGATACCCATTCAAATGGGTGAATTTAGGATATACCGAGCTTTACTAGATCTCGGAGCTAGTGTTAGCATCCTACCGGGGATTTATACGACCATTGTGATTTTGGGCCTTTACAAAAAGCCGACACTACTATGGTGTTGGCTGACTTGACTTTGAAACTTCCCCGGGGGATAGTATATGATGTCATTATCAAAATCAAGGATTTTACTACCCAGCTAATTTTCTAGTGTTGGATTATGTCTCTTCAGACACAACCAAATAACCTAATGTGATACTTGGTAGACCGTTTTTAGCAACTGCAAATGCTTTAATTGATTGTAGAAACGGTACAGTTGACATGACATTTGGGAATAGAAAAGTTCGTGTGAGTGTTTTTTCCCATACATCTAATTCTCTAGTCAGTGATGAATGCTTTATGGCAGACATTATTGACACATGTTACCCTCATTTACATGAGGAGGACGCAATAGAGACGTGTTTTGTTTGTGAAAGGAAGAATGTTGAATACGGGGAGGTTCTGAAGGAGATGGAGAATGAGTTGGAGGTGATGGCAGCCAAAGAAGGGAGACCCACCTAGACACATCAGGTAGAAAGCCTACTAGAGCACATTGACATGCAACTGAAGCCATCACTGGAATCACCTCCACAACTGGAACTAAAAGAACTACCAAAGCATTTGAAATATGCTTTTGTGGGTGAAAATCAAACTCTTCCTGTTATTATTGCATCTAACTTGTCTGTTGGTGGAGCATAAAGCGGTGATCGGATGGACCATTTCAGACTTGAAGGGAATAAGTCTATGCTTTGTGATGCACAAGATCATTATTAAAGATGGTGCAAAGCTAGCTAGAGATGCTCAGAGAGGGTTGAACCCGAATATGCGGGAAATGGTGAAAATGGAGGTCTTGAAGTGGCTTGATGCATGTATTGTTTACACGATTTCAGATAGTGAGTAGGTGAGTCCGACACAGACAATGCCCAAGAAAGCAGGTATACAAATTGTTACAGGTGAGGATGGTGAGCAAATTGCTACCTGGCTCGTGACCGGGTGGCATATTTGCATTGATTACCGAAAGTTGAATTCTGCAACTTCCAAAGATCACTTCCCATTGCCTTTTGTTGATCAGAAAGTTTAAAAACTCACAGGTCAGACATTTTACTGCTTTCTAGATGGTTATTCAGGATATAACCAGATTTCCATACATCATGAGGATCAATAGAAGACTACGTTTACTTATCCATATGGCACCTTCGCATTTAAGCGAATGCCATTTGGTCTATGTAATGCCCTGGCCACCTTCCAAAGGTACATGATGAGTATTTTTTCAGATATAGTCAGGGACTCTCTAGAGATCTTCATGGATGACTTTTCCATTTTCGGCACATCTTTTGAGTCATGCTTAACACAATTAACAAAAGTTTTGAAAAGATGTGTTGAAACAAATCCGGTTTTAAGTTGGGAAAATAGCCATTTTATGGTTCAGGAAGGGATTGCGTTGGGACACGTAATCTCAAGTAGAGGAATTAAGGTGGACCATGCTAAAATTCAAGTGATTTCGACTTTACCTCCACCTACAAATGTTAAAGGCGTCCGTTCCTTTCTTGGACACGCCGGGTTTTATAGACGGTTCATAAAAGGATTTTATGTTATTACTAAGCCGCTATGTAACCTTTTGCTGAAAGATGTCCCGTTTGTTTTTGATGAAGAATGTATGAAAGCTTTTACCACCTTAAAACAAAAATTAATTGAGGCTCATGTTTTACAATAGCCAGACTGGTCCACCCCTTTTGAGATAATGTGTGACGCTAATGACTATGCGGTTGGGGCGGTTCTGGGACAACGGGTGGATAAAAAGCCTGTGGCTATTTACTATGCAAGCAAAACTCTTTCTGATGATCAGTTAAATTATACCACTACTGAGAAAGAGTTGCTTGCGGTTGTGTATGCATTGGATAAGTTTAGATCTTATTTATGAGGTAGCAAAGTTATTGTTTATTCTGACCACCGTGTTGTCAGGTACCTCATGGAAAACAAGGGATGCTAAGCCAAGGTTGATTCATTGGATCTTACTGTTGCAAGAATTCGACCTTGAGATTCGAGACAAGAAGGGGAGTGAGAACGTGGTAGCCGACCACTTGTCACAGGTGGTGCATGAGACACAAGCACCGGAAGTGGAAATCAATGACACATTTCCAGATGAGCAATTATTATTTGTTTCCACTAACCCGTGGTTTGTTGATTTTGCCAATTATGCAGTTACAGGATCCACTCTAGAGCACTAGTCAAAGAGGAAGAAGCAACACTCTCTTGCTCAAGCAAAGTATTACATATGGGATGATCCATATCTCTTCAAAGTCGGACCAGACCAGCTCATTCGAAGATGTGTACCGGATGATGAAATTCAATGTGTACTGAGAATGGTGCACACATCAGCTTGTGGTGTCCATTTCAGTGGTCAAAAGACGGGCCACAAAGCGCTTTCATGCGGCCTATATTGGCCTACCATTTTTAAAGATGCTTTCGAGTTCACTAAAAATCGCTTAAGATGTCAACAGATGGGTAGCATCTTGAAACGGAACGAGATGCTCATGCAGCCGATTCTAGTTGTCGACATCTTTGATGTTTGGTGAATCGACTTTATGGGCCCGTTCCCGAATTCATTCGGTAACTTGTACATCATAGTGGCAGTGGATTATGTATCCAAATGGATCGAAGCCATTTCCACCAAGACGAATGATCACAAAGTGGTGTGCAAGTTTGTTCAAAGTAACATCTTTACTTGCTTTGGAATCCCACGTGTGATCATTAGTGATGGGGGGTCCCACTTTAAAAACTTTTACTTTGGCAAGCTTCTTAAAAAATATGGTGTAGACCACCGTATTGCGACACCGTATCACCCACAAACTAGTTGGCAAGTTGAGGTGTCCAATAGGCAGATTAAGAAAATTTTACAGAAAACTGTGCGACCCAACCGCAAGGACTGGTCCACTAAATTGGATGATGCTTTGTGGGCGTATCGCATTGCCTACAGAACGCCTATTGGAACCACACCTTATCGGTTGGTCTACGGGAAGGGATGTCATTTACCTGTTGAACTTACACATTGTGCTTTATGGGCTATTAAACAGGTTAACATGGATTATGATGCTGCTGGAAAGGCAAGAAAGTTCGCATTGGGAGAGTTAGAAGAGCTGAGGAACGAAGCATATGAGAGTGCAACGACATATAAAGACAAAGTCAAAAAGGTGCATGATGCCAAGATCCGGTTGAAAAACATCAAGGTAGGTAATAGAGTTTGGCTATACAATTCCATATTGAAGTTATTTCCAGGAAAGCTGAGGAGCAAGTGGACTAGACCGTATTTGGTCACATGTGTGGTGAACTATGGAGATGTGGAGATTGAAGACTTCAATGACCATTTGAGGCAAGTGGTGAATGGCCATCGATTGAAACCATATATCGAGCCAAATGACATCAATGGACCGGACAAACAGTCACAGAGCTTCGCTTTAAGCACTCTTACTTATGATTCAGAATGAGCACCCGAGGTAAAAGTCTAGCTGAAGACTAATAAACTTAGCGCTACCAGGAGGCAGCCTAGAATTTTTGTATATATTATTACTTGTTTTTATATCCTTTTTAACCGTTTGCAAGTTTTTGAAGTACTCCCGGTGTCTCACACAAGTGTGGGGATGTTTGGATCGCACAGGTACGTTTGTTCTAACCCGAACCGAAGTCGAGGACGACTTAGGATTTTTTTAAGGGGCGTGGAGAGGACGAGTAAAGATTTTTATAACTTTTGCAAAGGTTAAAAAAATTAAATTAACATCCGTAACCTACGCCTACTTGGCTGTAGGCTACGACTGTAACATTGCAAAAATTTTCCCCAAATTTTTCTACGTAAAAGCCTTACTTCATACGCTATCCCTAACACACAATATATATATATATATATATATATATATATATATGCATAGATATATAATAATAATAATAATAATAATAATAACAATAATAATAATAATAATAACAATAATAATAATAATAAAAACACCCACATATTTAAATTAACCTTTAAAACAAACCAAACCAAACCCATCCCTTCTTTAATCTCGGCCCAAACATCATCCCAGCCCAAACCCAATACCAAGCCCACTAACCACCCTCCTACCCTTTCCTGTTTAATAAAAAAAAAATATATGTTGCAGCTAACCGAAATCGAACCCGGATCAGAACTGCAACCCCCACACGCCAACACCACTTGGTCTACACCTCACACTTGATTTAATACTAACTCTAATTATATATAAACCCTGCCTCCGTCTCTTCTTTCCCCTTCCCTGTTCGACGTGCAGCAACAACAATAGGTATATTTTTATTTTGAAATCGTAAATTTGCCATATTTATGTGATTTGGCCATGTTTAATAATCATTTGACCACTGATACGCGATTACCGGCCTAGGATGACTCACACAAACAGCAATTAACCTTCAATTCTTACCTATTTTAACCAATTAACGCGTCAACATTCATAGCTAAGTCAAACCTTCCAATTCGAATGTCCAGATCTATACCCTATAAATTGATGCACTTCTGAACCATTACAACTTGCCAATCATTCTTTCCTAACCTCAAATTCCTCTTAACAAGCAACTGCTATTGAAATCCGGTTCGAGTTTGACTTTTCACGTTGACTGACAAATCGAGATCATTATATAATTGTAAGTGCGATTTCTATGATGGGTTTTAATCTTCGGCATCCACACATCAATAGCCCTAAGGTTAATTGGGTTATTGATGTGTGGATTGTTCGATTGGAATTGTTAGGGCTCGTTTTAAGATTTGGGGAAGAACACGTATAACTGATGTATTTATTTTAATTAAACAAGAACCAAACACAACCACTGGTCTAGACCAAGTGGTTGTGTCTGGTGCTCGTCTGCTGACCCACGCGGGTTCGAGTCCCGGGTTTGACAACCTTTTTTCTTGTTTTGTTCAAATCAAATATATATATATATATAATACTTATAATCTTATAAATTCATTTTAAAATGCTAAAACATTTTTAAAAATTCTACAAAAATTATGTTGTGTTAATCTGATGTAATAGTTCAACTTACAATTTTTAGTTTTCAAAAATTTATTTATTTAATATATTTATTAAATAAATCAATTTTATTCTATTATATTTATAAAATTCCATTAAAATATCAAAACAAATTTATAAATTTCCACAAATTTTATTCTGAGTTTTTATAACATTAAGCTTTTCAGAAATGATTTTTAATTCTGAAAAATCATTTATTTAATATTTTTAATCAATCTTTGTTAGTTTTAATCATAATTAAATCATAATAAATCCAATTTTTAATATTTTTACACCAAAATTTTATACAAATTATTTCTGAATATTTAGAACATAAATATAATTTTTAAGCTAATAATTCTTTAATTTAATATTTTTAAATATTAAAGTTAAAATTTTGACAATTTGTTATAAATAGAATTAATATTCTATTTTAAAGAAAATAATTTTATAAAAATTATTTTTATACTTTAAACACATTCTTGTGACCATCTTAGATTTAAAATTCATAAAAAGATTTTTGGTTATTTATTTACTAATATTCTCTCAATTATCAAACATTTTAATAATAATCAAACAAGCATTTATCCCCAATTCGAAGCCCTAGAAACTTATACATTTGTAGACTTGATAGACTTAGACATATTTATTACCTTATTATAGGGTGATACTTGATACATTTGGACTACACCATTATTCAATTTTTCAACAGTTATAACATTTTGCCAAGGTGAGTTTTACATAGCCCCTTTTCTATTTATCACCATTTTTGGGGTGAAACATGTTACAACAATACTTATGCAATTCAATCATCAATGTGTCTATGTGTATTTCTATGTTGCATTATGTCTTGAACATGACTAGGGTAAGCACAATTCTAGCATAAACATTCATCAGCCAAACGGTATACATTGATAGATCTATTGGACTGACAATCCCACCCGGATACGTGCCTCCTACAAAGGTTGCGTGGGTGTTTGTTACTGCAATTTAAACGAGTGAACCATGAGCGTATGGGATGTACCACAATACAACAGTCACAATGGTTGATTATGCACACGATTTACTTCTAGTATGTTTTCGCATATGGACTAGATTGCCATGACACATGAATTGCACAACAATCTTATTCGATTATCAAAACCTATGTAATTCTCACCAACTTTTGTTGACCCAAAACATTTTCAACTTAACATGTTTCAGGTTCTACTTGCTTGAAGATTTGAATTGATGCTTGAAGATGTTTTGCATAGTTTTATTCAATTTGATGTACAAATTCTTAGAACAATTGTATGTAACTTATTTAAATCATTTATTGAAACTTATTATTTACCATGAGCTACTGAACAATCATCAATACGTGACATCCCGATGTTTCTGCCATCGGTTGGGGTGTTACAGATTGGTATCAGAGCCATGGTTATAGGGAATTAGGTTATTAGAAAAATAATCTAGTCTATAACCATAGGATTTAACCAGTACTTGCTTCTTTTACTTGCTATTCTCTATCTCCCTCCTACTTCTTATCCCTACTTTCATCCTTACAAGAAGGTTGCTCTCCATCAGTGGATCTATTCTTAGACCAATAGGACAAAATCCTCAAGTTTAACCTGAACCCCCTTGAGATCTCGTCGAAGTTCTAGATTTTAATAACGAACACGTGCAATCTGGAAGGGTGAACGCCTGTATTCTGAGTCTTCTGTCTAGGCTGGCATTGCGCATATATCCCAATCAGACGAGGGACCCGGATGCCTACCTGGGAATTCTCGGGATGAGTGTTCACTTATAGGCTAAAGCATGTCTTCATATGTTATTAGAATCTAGAATCTTTGATAAGTCAACGTTTTCGTTTATTCGTTTTAATGAATAAATGATTACATTCCTTATATAACCTCATTCATTTCATTGTGTCTCTTACAGATCATGCCTCCATGTCGTAGTGCTCGTCTTAACAGTGGTGAAAATCATGATGAAGGGAGTAGCAATCACAACCATAACCATGACACCAACCACAACAACAACAACAACATTGGTGTCGATGCTCAACTAGCTGCAATCATTTCTCAACAAATGGCGCAGCAAATCGCAACTCTGGTTCCCAACTTACTAGCTCAAGTCATCCAGTTAAACGGCAACAGGAACGGCAACGGCAACGGAAATGGAAATGGAAATCACAACGGGAATGGGAATGGTCTTCCAGCCTGTACCCTTAAGCACTTTAATTCTTGCAATCCCCCAAAGTTCAGTGGAGAAGAAGGAGCTACAGGACTCCTGCAATGGTTTGAGGGTATTGAGAATACCTTCATCAACAGTGAATGCCCCGACAACTTTAAGGTCCGTTATGCCATGAGTGTTCTTCACAAGCGAGCACTCACTTGGTGGAATGAAGAAAAACGCACTCGCGGAGCTGAAGCTGCACTAGCCTTAACTTGGGATCAAGCTAAAGACATTATGAAGGCAGAGTTCTGTCCTCGTAATGAAATTAAGAAGCTGGAAGATGAATTTCATGATCTTGCTCAAGACAGTGGGGAAAACCTTGCTTACAACACTCGCTTTCACGAACTTAGCTTACTGCTACCCCACAAAGTCACCCCTTTGCCCATTGCTATCGAAAAATACATTGGTGGATTACCGATGCAGATTCAAGACACGGTGTGGGGAAGGAACCCTGCTACTTTGGAGGAAGCAAAGCGTTTGGCTGCCACCCTAACAGATAACCACGTGAAGGCAGGAACCCTGACTCGTAAAGGGGAAAAGAAAAAGGATACTCCCCAACCTGCCGTTGAAATCAAAACCGAGGCCTCAACCAACGGGAAGTGTAAGGTAAGGAATTTTGCAATAGACACCACTGCCCCACCCAACAAGAAACAATACAACGGGAAGCTACCTAAGTGTGACACCTGCCAGTATCACCACCCAACTCAAGTTCCCTGCCGACAGTGCACCAATTGTCAAAGGTATGGGCATCTTGCATATGCTTGTCGAATCCCTGCTACAAACGCTCTTGATGCTCCAAATAACCCCGTTTGAAACCCTCCAGCTACTTAACAGCAAACCCTACCATTTGAATAATGTCTATTTTCTCTTTAATTCCATGTATTGCCACTCTTGATTCAAATAATAAATTCAAGTATTATCATAACATCTGTGTGCATGCTTGTTTGAATGTGAATTAATTGCCATATCTATAATCATACTTGCTTACTTGTACAACAATCAGTTGACTACCAAACAATCTACTCAAAACGAGTGGTAGAGGTCATCATGTCTTTTCAACAGTCGGGAGAGGCCCTACAACCTGCTCAACGACTGGTGGAGACTATCGAACCTGCTCAACAATCGGTAAAGTCATAAAAAGGACGCAAAACCCTAATGTAAGGTAAATTGGTAATTACGGTCCGGAACGTAATCATGAATTTACAGGTACGTTAAGGTAGTGTGAAATTTTATCAAGGTTTCCGGTAGTCGACCAATTGTAAATTTAGTGTTTTCTTTTAACTTCGGGACGAAGTTTCCAAAAGTAGGGGAGACTGTAACATCGCAAAAATTTTCCCCAAATTTTTCTACGTAAAAGCCTTACTTCATACGCTATCCCTAACACACAATTTATATATATATATATATATATATATATATATATATATATATATATATACTAGCTGATTACCCCGGGAGGGTCCCGGGGTTGAAAAATTTAATTTTACTTGATAACCTATTGCAAATGGCTCAAGTTAACTAACCACAAAATCTCTCAATCATTGCATGTTCATAGTATTCTAATCAGTAATAACTCATATTCCCTAATCTAAAACCTAATCAGTAATCATCTAAAGAATCACTTATGTAAGCTGCAACTATTCAAAAACTCATCATATCTCTCTAATTTCTCACATTCTAATGGCTCTTATAATTCCTAACCTAATCAACTAAACAAACACTTAAGTTGGAAGTTGTAACCATTGCATCTCATTATGCCACGTGGCATAATCAAGAGATGGTTGAGGCCACCATTGAATGTCACGTCAGCAACTATCAATTCTTCCCGGGGTTGAAAAATATAACCATTCTAATAATACTAATACTAATAGTAATAATTATTACTCTTGTAATTAAATAAATAAAAAATAACTTTGCTATAAGCTGACACCATGTGTTGCAGTGTTGCGCGATTCTTTCTCATAGCTTCTCTTGATGAAGTATACCTAGTAAAATTCCAATGATAACATGGCGATTGGGCTGATTTTCAACATCGTAGATAAGAACCTGGTTTAAAAGAAAAAACATGATTAATGAATAACATGAACACTTTGTGTGTTTTTTTCCTGTATGAACGAAACCCCACAAAAAATAGTCGATTTTTTCTCCGTTTTTTATATAGCACTATGGTACTCGTTTTAAAGATAATAAAACGCTCGTTAATTTGGTGTAATTTTTTTTCTTTAAAAAATCCCGTATATAAAAGATATAAACGTTTAAAAATTATGGGAGGAAATATGAGAGAGAAAATTTTAAATTTATTTTTAAATTTTTTTTTCCTAAAATAACTCAATTTAATTAAAAAAAATAATTCAAAAACACTAAAATCTTTCAATTATGATGCCACGTGTCAGTTTCATGGAGAGATTGAAGGCACCATTGCACGCCACGTCAGCAATGTTCAATTCTTTTATATATATATTAATAGATAATAGATTAATAGATGCATAGATATATAATAATAATAATAATAATAATAATAATAATAATAATAATAATAACAATAATAATAATAATAACAATAATAATAATAATAATAATAATAATAATAATAATAATAAAAACACCCACATATTTAAATTAACCTTTAAAACAAACCAAACCAAACCCATCCCTTCTTTAATCTCGGCCCAAACATCATCCCAGCCCAAACCCAATACCAAGCCCACTAACCACCCTCCTCCCCTTTCCTGTTTAATAATAAAAAAAAAATATATGTTGCAGCTAACCAGAATCGAACCCGGATCAGAACTGCAACCCCCACACGCCAACACCACTTGGTCTACACCTCACACTTGATTTAATACTAACTCTAATTATATATAAACCCTGCCTCCGTCTCTTCTTTCCCCTTCCCTGTTCGACGTGCAGCAACAGCAATAGGTATATTTTTATTTTGAAATCGTAAATTTGCCATATTTATGTGATTTGGCCATGTTTAATAATCATTTGACCACTGATACGCGATTACCGGCCTAGGATGACTCACACAAACAGCATTTAACCTTCAATTCTTACCTATTTTAACCAATTAACGCGTCAACATTCATAGCTAAGTCAAACCTTCCAATTCGAATGTCCAGATCTATACCCTATAAATTGATGCACTTCTGAACCATTACAACTCGCCAATCATTCTTTCCTAACCTCAAATTCCTCTTAACAAGCAACTGCTATTGAAATCCGGTTCGAGTTTGACTTTTCACGTTGACTGACAAATCGAGATCATTATATAATTGTAAGTGCGATTTCTATGATGGGTTTTAATCTTCGGCATCCACACATCAATAGCCCTAAGGTTAATTGGGTTATTGATGTGTGGATTGTTCGATTGGAATTGTTAGGGCTCGTTTTAAGATTTGGGGAAGAACACGTATAACTGATGTATTTATTTTAATTAAACAAGAACCAAACACAACCACTGGTCTAGACCAAGTGGTTGTGTCTGGTGCTCGTCTGCTGACCCACGCGGGTTCGAGTCCCGGGTTTGACAACTTTTTTTCTTGTTTTGTTCAAATCAAATATATATATATAATACTTATAATCTTTTAAATTCATTTTAAAATGCTAAAACATTTTTAAAAATTCTACAAAAATTATCTTGTGTTAATCTGATGTAATAGTTCAACTTACAATTTTTAGTTTTCAAAAATTTATTTATTTAATATATTTAATAAATAAATCAATTTTATTCTATAATATTTATAAAATTCCATTAAAATATCAAAAAAAATTTATAAATTTCCACAAATTTTATTCTGAGTTTTTATAACATTAAGCTTTTCAGAAATGATTTTTAATTATGAAAAATCATTTATTTAATATTTTTAATCAATTTTTGTTAGTTTTAATCATAATTAAATCATAATAAATCCAATTTTTAATATTTTTGCACCAAAATTTTATACAAATTAATTCTGAATATTTAAAACAGAAATATAATTTTTAAGCTAATAATTCTTTAATTTTAATATTTTTAAATATTAAAGTTAAAATTTTGACAATTTGTTATAAATAGAATTAATATTCTATTTTAAAGAAAATAATTTTATAAAAATTATTTTTATACTTTAAACACATTCTTGTGTCCATCTTAGATTTAAAATTCATAAAAAGATTTTTGGTTATTTATTTACTAATATTCTCTCAATTATCAAACATTTTTAATAATAATCAAACAAGCATTTATTCCCAATTCGAAGCCCTAGAAACTTATACATTTGTAGACTTGATAGACTTAGACATATTTATTACCTTATTATAGGGTGATACTTGATACATTTGGACAACACCATTATTCAATTTTTCAACAGTTATAACATTTTGCCAAGGTGAGTTTTACATAGCCCCTTTTCTATTTATCACCATTTTTGGGGTGAAACATGTTACAACAATACTTATGCAATTCAATCATCAATGTGTCTATGTGTATTTCTATGTTGCATTATGTCTTGAACATGACTAGGGTAAGCACAATTCTAGCATAAACATTCATCAGCCAAACGGTATACATTGATAGATCTATTGGACTGACAATCCCACCCGGATACGTGCCTCCTACAAAGGTTGCGTGGGTGTTTGTTACTGCAATTTAAACGAGTGAACCATGAGCGTATGGGATGTACCACAATACAACAGTCACAATGGTTGATTATGCACACGATTTACTTCTAGTATGTTTTCGCATATGGACTAGATTGCCATGACACATGAATTGCACAACAATCTTATTCGATTATCAAAACCTATGTAATTCTCACCAACTTTTGTTGACCCAAAACATTTTCAACTTAACATGTTTCAGGTTCTACTTGCTTGAAGATTTGAATTGATGCTTGAAGATGTTTTGCATAGTTTTATTCAATTTGATGTACAAATTCTTAGAACAATTGTATGTAACTTATTTAAATCATTTATTGAAACTTATTATTTACCATGAGCTACTGAACAATCATCAATACGTGAAATCCCGATGTTTCCGCCATCGGTTGGGGTGTTACAACGACGAGTAGCCAAAGCCAGCCAAGAAAAGAAAAACCAACAACAACCAAACATACCTCAACTTATAGCACCTGACAGTCGCAAGGGCTATATGCCCAGCCGTACCTTACGGCAATCAACCAACAAAAGCAACCAAAACCTTCAGAGATTGACCAGCGTAACCATCCATAACTCCCCCGTGGCCTACGCTGACCACTCTGAACCGGGTTCAAAGATGAACCGGGTTCTTGAACCATTTTGAACCGGGTTTGACACATTCTGATCCGATTCAACCATTGAAAAACATATCAAAACCCTACCTTTTAACTATCTATTCTTCTTATTATCACCTTCTTCAACCTATATCCTACAAGAACACTATAATCACCTACAACCACAACTTCTTCAAATCTTCACCAAATCATACAAATTTATAGTCCATCTGGCTTAATTTTTTCGAGAGGAACAAAACCCTGCCATTTGTTTCTCATAATTCTGTCTTGTTTGAAAGCACTCTGAACGAGCCTGAAGAACCCTAATTTTTCAAATTGGGGCTTTTCAATTTTAAGGCTTAATCTGTGTAATTGAAGCTTAATACAACCTACTTAAACATCAAAGGTATGTTCTTTACCTCTCTTTAGGTAAAATAATGCCGGTAAGTTGATGCATACATGAACATTGTTTAGATATTAAGCTTTTGTATATGAATGTGGATTGATATGGACTCTAGCATGTTTTTAGATATGATATGTGATGAAAATTGAATCTTGTTATGCTAGACATTGTTGCTTAGTAGGGATGTGGCTATTATGTGACATGTAAGGCTTGTTGAACATCACATGTATTAAGAATAATGGTTATGTTAAGGTTGTTAGTTATTGGAACTTGGTAACTTAGATAAGTTTTAAATTCTTGTTCAATAGTTAACAAAGACGCCTTTTGAAATAGTTCAACAAGCCTGGTAGCCATATGTGACGCCCGTTGAAATCACAGGTCATATCCGTACACTAGATACACGTATACATTGTGCATGACATTCCATATTACATGTTTCATTGCAATTGGGCCATAGATGGTTCCAACAAGTCAAACTTGATGCTTACAGTTCAGCATTAGGCACACTAGTTGATACAATTTCAGAACTAGCCGAATAGTTTGTCATGAGCTATAGAAAGATCTCACCAAAACCCTAGTTTGGGAATTCACACAATTGAACACAACACTAAGATTGTGACCCAATCAAGAACAAAAACAAACAATGTTCATACACAAGGATTGTCCGAACACACTGTCCAAAAACGACTAGTAATACAACTAGTTAAAAAGTATATAATGTGCACACAATTATATATTATTTTGTGTTACATAAACTTGTACAAAGATCATTCTTAACATCTAATTATATTATGTAACCATGTATTTGTTCAAGATGTGTATTAATATGTTTAATATATATATATATATATATATTTATATACATACATACATATACACGACGGCACACACACATACATGTGTGTATGTGCTTTCCAATGTTTAAACTCCTACACATTAATGAACCATCACTTCAATCACTTAGATTCCACCTTAATTAGCCTAACACTTTACCACTTATCCATTCCATAATATTTGACTTACCAAAAATAACTATCCTACACACACATACACACGCACGTATGTATGTATATATATATATATATATATATATATATATATATGCGCATATGTGTGTAGTGTTTGGATCTTGCACTCATGCACTAGTCATTTCCATCACATTTCTAGATTTTACATCAAAATGGTAATTAGCTTTACTACTACATTAACTTAGAAACATTGACTTACCACAATTGTCATCCAACACCTTCCATACACCAAAGATCATGATCCTACCAAATCATTCATAGGATTGCCCAAAACTAGCAAGAAACATGATTATCACCCATCACCTCTAAGTGAGTTGACTAAACCTAAACCTCCTACACAAGCCAAATTTTTGGCCCCCATTCCCCAAGAAAGCATGCATCTATCAAGTCCATAATCCACCCATAATCTAGCTAAAATCCTCTTTTACATGATCTTACACCAAAATGGAAAGATGCTTTCCATAGACTTTGTTGAAAGAATCCAACCATGCCAAAACTTCTAGTATATAAGGGCCAAGGTTTGAGACTTAAGTTCACTAGAAATTCACAACACACCTCTCTATCTCTCCTTCTCGACTCCATCACCACTACCGAAACCGTCACCACAACCGAAACCATCACCACCACTCGACCCACATCCAAAGACCACCACTTTCAAGGGACTCTTAGGGGTTCAAGGAGCATAACCAAGGTGTACAAGGCCCCTAAATCCCTCATTTCTTAGGAACTAGGAGGTATAATCTTGTTTTGTTAAAACTTATGTTCTATTATTACATTTTCTTTCTTACACCAAGTTATTCATTAGTATGTTTACTCTTGTAACTAAAACCAAGTAAAATAACTAAACTCATGACTTAAAATACATTATGTTAGTTGGAAAATGTATGTATTTACACACACTATGGGCCAATATATATATATATATATATATATATATATTTACAAGGGCCGAAAGTTTTATAGAAAGTTAGTATGTTTTCCTAAACTCACTAACATAAGACATAGTGTTGATAGTTGTAAGTCACGTGTGACATGTTTAGATCTATAACAAGGCTTACAAAATGCTTATGTTTTCAAAGAAAGCTATATTTTTACATGGAATATTATTATTTTCACAAAAGTTGCTAAACTTATGAAATAATAAGTTAAAGATACCTAAATATTGTAGACCTATACAAATGTCAAGATATAGGTTGTAAGACCTAAAACACATGAACACCTACACCATCCAAAGTGTATAAAAATACATGTTTTTACAAGTAAAAGTGATGTTTTCACAAAAGATAATACTATTTTTTTTCTACCAAGGTCACTAGTTTACATAAAGATGATAGATCTTGCCACACAAAACATGAGGTTCATGTTATGGGTAAAGTTACACCTAGAAACCCTAATATTGAACATTTTCAAGGTAAACATTGTAACTTTTGGGAAACAAAGTGTTGAATAGACAAATCCCTACATCAAAGACACACCTAACTTAAAGGGTTAAGTTACAAGGACGAACATAGCAAGAGAACAACTTGTAGACAGTACAAGTAACATAGACCTAAAATGTCCTTTTTTACATAGGACACGTAGGTCGATCTCTCTAGCTCCAGACTCATTAGTTCATTTCCAGATACACCCCCAATGTGAGTTTTTCACGGCCCCTTTTCACTGTTTTAAATTTTTCGGGGGGAAAACATGCGTACCGTTTTCAGTTACATTCATGACTATTATGTGAACATAAGACATTAAGGTTCAGGATTTATTAAATCCCTCGTGTCATACATCACACCATAACCATTAGCTATGGACTTAGCCATGAAACACCGGAATAGATCTATTGGGTTGACACCCCACTCTTGGTCAGTCGCTCTTACCGGATGACAGTTATCAAAAGAGTGCTTGTATTTCACATTTATTCATTGTCTTAAGTATACAATGGGTGAGCAACAACATGTCAAGGTTTGTGTTGACCTATATTTTTACATGCATGTTTTTCAGGTAACTAGCATGGAGCATTGAACTTGGGGGTCGCGTGTGAGCATCATGGGATACCACCTTTTTGACCGTTGTTGTATTGTTTTAGTCATTAACAATTTCATACAATGGTTTTATTTAAGACAAATTAAGTTAATGTTTTCTAAAACTATGTTGTCTTATAGAAGTCCCTCTTTTAAATAAATCGATGTTTGCGTGACCTTTTGTTCTTAGAAATCATTCGAAGTCGCATCCCGTGTTTCCGCCTTGGCGGGGTGTGACAGATTGGTATCAGAGCACGAGATTATAGCGAACTGAGATTCTTTGAGTCAAACTCTAATCTAAACAAACATTGATTACGAAATGTTTTCCGAAGAAAGAAATACAACACTTATCCCTACGCGCTACGCAAGTTCCATGCCAGTTACATATTTCATACATTAGTAGACATGATAAGTACACCACATGATTACTGACACACACGTGTGCTATTGATTTCCAGGAACATGGCACACCACGATGAACCTATTATCATCTCAGATTTTGAGGATGAGCATGTATTGGAGAGTCCGCTAGCAGATGACATGCAGGAGGGTTACAAGCCCGACTCCAGCGACTTAGACATGGAGGAGGATCACATGCAGGTTGATCATCTTGTTTCTGATGAAGAGGATAGTGTGCCTGCTGGAAAGGCACAAGAGGAGGAGGACGCACCCATCCCCATCCCCATCCCCATAGGATATCATATGTTGTACTTGTAGTAGTAGTTTAAAAACTTGTAAGGAAGTATGCCATTTATTTTGTATGTAGACACAAAATTTTATCAAGTATGTTAAACTTGCTATGAAAAGTTCGTTGTTTTGATTCCTATATTGTTGTGGTGTTTGTGTCGTGCATTTGTGATCTTGTTTTGTCCTTTGTGTTAGTTGTATAGTTGTTTAGTTGGTGCATATGTTGACAATATTATACAGTGATATGTATCTCATTCTTTTAATCATGTGTATTAGAAGAACATGCCTCCCAAAAGAAATACCTGATTGACTTATAAGGAAGAAGCTTTTCCACTACCTCAGCGGACCTAGCCATGGTAATTGCACAGGTTGTCGCGCAACATGAAGCAAACCGCGCTGACTCCAGTGGCGGTTCGGGCGCAGCAGGCCGACGCAGAACCCAGGATCCCGAGACTGGTAAAGCTTTTTCCTATTCCTTCTTAGCCTTTATCTTGATATTGATCTTACATCGATCCTCTCGTTGATAATCCATTCTTTCTGACACCGCAGAAGTAGAAAACACCGTGCGTGGGTGTTCCTACAAGACTTTCATGGCATGCAAGCCCTGGAATTTTTGTGCTTCAAAAGGAGTAATTGGTATTGTCCGTTGGATTGAGAAAACTGAGTCAGTGCTTGATATCAGTGGTTGCTCAGAAGATCAGAAGATCAAGTACGTCACTTGTACTTTCCAAGATGAGGCGTTGACATGGTGGAATTTACAAGTGCAGACCTTAGGTCGTGAAGCTGCCTACAATCTCTCATGGACTGAGTTGAAAACGATGCTGATGGACAAGTATCGCCCATGTAGCGAGCTTCAGAAGTTGGAGACCGAGTTCTGGAATCTGTCCATGAACGGGGCAGATATCACTACCTATACCACCCGATTTCATGAACTTTCTCGATTGGTTCCACACATGGTTACCCTCGAGTACAAGAGGGTAGAAAGATACATCTGGGGACTTTCTCCTAATCCCGTAGCATGGTCACCACTACTGCTACATCTTCCATTCAACATGTTGTCACCCTTACTCATAGCCTTACAAATGATGCGGTACGCATGGGCTCACTGACTTTGAAGGAGTCAGACAAGGGTGAAAGCTCTGGAAACAAGCGTAAGTGGTCCAACTTCAAAAAGGGGAAGAGCCCAGAGGGTCATTCCAACAAAAAGCCCGAAACCGTCAAAGCCTTCGTTTTTGCCGCTACCAAAACTCGCAAACCATACAATGGGCCCCACCCACTCTGAAACAAATGCAATTATCATCATGTGGGGACATGTGACAGTATCAAGTGCGAGAAATGCAAGCGGATGGGACATCCCATAGTGCAGTGATGGGCTAAAGAAGTTGGGAATTCTAATGGTAAACTAGGATGTTTTGAGTATGGAGCTATCGACCATTTCAAGAAAGACTGCCCCAAGCTGAAGGGTCAAGCTCGTGGCAGGGCTTTTGTCATGGG
This sequence comes from Ambrosia trifida, assembly GCA_028751855.1. Classification (NCBI taxonomy): domain Eukaryota; kingdom Viridiplantae; phylum Streptophyta; class Magnoliopsida; order Asterales; family Asteraceae; genus Ambrosia; species Ambrosia trifida. The sequence continues at coordinate 13,336,778 of CM054123.1, read as the reverse complement.
TGCGGACAATGGACGCGAGGATCACAACGTAGTCACGGGTACGTTCCTCGTTAGCAATCATACTGCTTCTATATTTTTTTATACTGGTGCCGATCTAATCGTTGTGTCAACCGACTTTAAACGGACCCCCGAATTAGAGTCAAATAAGTTACACATGCACTACTCGATAGAATTGGCCAATGGTAAGACAATTAAGTCCGAAGAAGTGGTTAAGGGTTATGCGTTGAAACTGGGAGATCATGAGCTCTGTATCGACCTTCTACTGATCGAACTTGGGAGTTTCGACATTGTCGTGGGTATGGACTGGTTGTCAAAGAACCGGGTTGAGGTTACCTGGTTCGAGTTCCACTGTCCGGTGGTGAGGTTCTGTCTATACAAGTGGAGTACCAGAAGGCCCCACCGTGACTCATATCTTGCATGACGGCCCAGAAGTGTTTGTGGAAAGGTCATTGTGCCTTCCTGGCACATGTGATTGAGAAGAAACTGGGGGAGAGAAGAACCGAAGACATCCATGTCGTTCGATATTTTCTAGAAGTCTTTCCTAAAGATCTACCAGGATTGCCACCCCCGAGGCAATTCGAGTTTCATATCGATCTAACTCCAGGAGTTGCTCCCGTAGCCCGTTCGCCTTATCGCTTAGTCCCATCTGATATGTAAGAACTATCTAGCCAGCTGCAAGAGTTGCTCGACAAGGGATTCATTCGACCAAGCACTTCACCTAGGGGAGCTCCAGTACTGCTTGTCAAGAAGAAGGATGGATCGTTTCGCATGTGCATCGACTATAGAGAGTTGAACAAGCTTATGGTGAAGAACAGTTACCCACTTCTCAGAATTGATGATCTATTCGACCAATTGCAGGGCTCCAGTTTCTACTCGAAGATTGATCTGAGGTAAGACTATCACCAGTTGCGCATTCATGAGGAGGACATTCCCAAGAGCGCCTTCAGGACGTGGTATGGCATTATGAGTTTCTGGTTATGCCATTTGGCTTGACAAACGCACCGGCTGTATTCATGGATTTGATGAACAGGGTGTGTAAGCCTTCCTTTGATAAGTTTGTGATCGTGTTCATTGACTATATTTTGATCTATTCACGAACTCAAGAGGAACATGAGCAGTATTTGAAGGTGATTCTAAATCTCCTCAAGGTTGAGAGACTGTATGCCAAGTTATCTAAATGCGAATTCTGGATTCATGAAGTTCACTTCCTCGATCACGTGGTAAACGAGAAGGGTATACATGTTGATCCAGCCAAGGTTGAAGCAATTAAAAATTGGGCTAGGCCTAGTACCCCAACAGAAGTTCAGCAATTTCTAGGGTTAGCTGGCTATTACTGACGATTCATTGAGAATTTTTCAAAGATAGTCCAGTCCCTAATAGTCTTGACCCAGAAAGACAAGAAATTCGAATGGGGAGATCAACAAGAATCAGCTTTTCAGCTTTTAAAGCACAAGCTATGCAGCGCACTGATTATTAACTGCCAGAGGGAACTGACGATTTTGTGGTCAATTGCAATGCATCCCACCAAGGTCTCGGTTGTGTTTTGATGCAGAGAGACAAGGTCATTGCCTATGCCTCTAGTCAAATCAAGGTGCACAAATGGAACTACACAACCCATGATTTGGAATTGGGTGCAGTAGTGTTCGCGATCAAGATTTGGAGACACTACCTGTACGGGACCAAGTGTACCGCCTTTACCGATCACAAAACCCTACAACATATCTTTGACCAGAAGGATCTGAACATGCGTAAGAGATGATGGGTTGAGCTACTCAAGATTACGATTGTGAGATCAAGTACCATCCAGGGAAATCAAATGTTGTGGCTAATGCGGTAAGCCAAAAGGAACATGTCAAGACGTTACGAGTTCGCTCATTAGGCATGAGAATCCGGTTAAAAACCGAATTCATGGATCGATTAAGCAAAAACAACTCGGTTTCAGACGGGAGATTCAAGACGAGACAGAAATATACGATAACAAAGTCATCACAGATTCGTATTGCATCAGAAACGGTTACAGACACTGTCATCAGTAGGATAAACATCTATCTCGGGGCCGGGGGAGGTCGGACATGACCTTCCCCTTGAGAGCATTCAAAGCACAAACTTAAAATCTTCAATGAAAACCAACACATGAGATTGCTATTTATAGTCCAAAACATAAAGCCACGTTCGCCCCTTTAATGAGGTCGAACCTGCAGGTTCGACCCTTGTAGGGTTCGAACCAAGCACTTATGTTTTGGTCTATATTAACAAATGCATCAGATCCATAAAATTCCCTTATGGATCACCACAATCTCATGTAATACAATACAAGACTCAACCCTAGTCTATTCGACAGTGACGTCCATAGAAAGTGCATCAACAATCTCCCCCTTGGACGTTGCTGGCGAATCCACAGATCTCTTGCACATCAACAGTCAAAATCACAGGTCTCCCCCTCAATACATGCACTATTGCATTGAGTTAGAAATACAATATCCTTCGTGAATTGACCAAGTAATGCACTATGAATCCTCAGCATCAATACACAGGAAGTCAGCTAGACCACGTATATCATTTGCGAATTCAGCCGGCCGCTGAATTACAACCAGATCACCTAGTTACGCCAATGTGAAGTCGACAATGTAATGCACTGCAGTCTCGTAGCATCAGTACCCAGGAATGTCATCTTGACCAAGTACATCACGCGCAATCCAACTAGTCTGGCCTGCAGTCTAATAAGACCACTGCTAGAAGGATTCCATACTGACCGATCAGATATTCAACGTAACATGTAGGTACCACCACTTATTCACGTCTCCTATCTGCACTTAACCTGTGCATCACCCTTCACACCAACTGGAGAAGTCTAACTGTCAGTACCCAATTAACCATCTCAAATGTGACTATGTACAAAACAATCCACTCGGACACTGTATCTTCTATGAAATTCTTCATCTGTGCTAACTGTGATTGCATTACGCTTTCTTCTCTTTGAATGTTCTTGAGTAACTTCATCTGTTCGACCGAATACTAGCCGTAGACGAGTGGATCAAGCAATCAGAAGTTTTCAGCGGGAACTATCGGTACCATTGCGGACTTGAAATGCTTCAGAAACTGAAGTTTTTGACGGGGCCTAACAATATCTACCAATAACTCTTGAAATTCTTCAGGACTGTAATCTTGAAACTTTCGTTGAATCTACATGCCACATGACTCCTACTGGGATCCCTCATTACTTTCAGAAAATTGAGATCTCAGTCTTGATATGCTTGTAAATAACAACTTTGTTTGAACAAGTTCCTACAATCTCACTGGAATTGGGTTGACTGTTCTCATCTTGCGGAATAAAAATATATCTGATTTTTCTGGCCCATAATAGTCATTTGAATCTGATTATCATACTGTTGATTGTCATGACTACCCCACAATAAAACGTTTCATCATCATCATTTCTTCTATAATTTGTGTAGACATCATCACCATTCTCCCAAAAATCTTCAAAAATTGCCATTTGACCCCTGTATAAGGTCGAATGTACATCGATTGGGTCGAACCAAGTTTGTTTAAGCCTGACTAAAATTGAAATTTCACATTCGACCACTGAGATTCCACATTCGACTTGTGGTGAGGTCGAATGTAGAACACAACCAGGTTCGACCTTTGTTATCAACACGAATGAAGCTGATTCGATCTCTAAATCCTACGTTCGCCCTCCCATAGGGTCGAATCTATTGCACATTCGATCATTTGCAGAAAAAACGTGTTTTTTTTTCAATATTTTCTGCAAATCAGTCCAGTAACACTCTAATACTTCGAATTTGATGATGAAACTTGTACAGAAAGGTGCGGAAATGAAAACCTAACCCTCGAATTAACAGAAACATGGAAAAATCACATGATTTTGGGTTCAATTAAGAATCTAGGGTTTCAACCTTTCAATCAAAAACTGATTTTTAACGTCTGAAATCATGGAATTGAGCTGCGATTGATTCAAACGACTGTTAGATCGTTCAAATTGGTACCACGGCTCTGACACCAGTTGAGAATCCGGTTAAAAACCGAATTCATGGATTGATTAAGCAAAAACAACTCGGTTTCAGACGGAAGATTCGAGACGAGATAGAAATATACGATAACAAAGTCAGCACAGCTTCGTATTGCATCCGAAATGGTTACAGACACTGTCATCAGTAGGATAAACATCTATCTCGGGGCCGGGGGAGGTCGGGCATGACCTCCCCCTTGAGAGCATTTAAAGCACAAACTCAAAATCTTCAATGAAAACTAGCACATGGGATTGCTATTTATAGTCCAAAACATAAAACCACGTTCGCCCTTTTAATGAGGTCGAACCTGTAGGTTCGACCCTTGTAGGGTTCGAACCAAGCACTTATGTTTTGGTCTATATTAACAAATGCATCAGATCCATAAAATGCCCTTATAGATCACCACAATCTCTTGTAATACAATACAAGACTCAACCCTAGTCTATTCGACAGTGACATCCACAGAAAGTGTGTAACAAGGCATGACCATTCATACCGATCTCACTGCTCGTATTCGCGATGCTCAGCAGGCAGCTCTTAAGGACATTAACATTGGGAAAGAAGCTCTATACAGTCAAGTAGTCAGCTGGAGACAAAGCGTGACGGGACAATGTATTTCTTGAATAGAATATGGGTTCCTTTGTATGGAGGATTGCGTGATTTAGTTCTTGATGAAGCACACAAGTCCAAGTAATCATTACACCCTGGTGCAGATAAAATGTATAAGGACCTCAAAGTGTTTTATTGGTGGCCTAACATTAAGGGTTGTATTGCGGCCTATGTCAAATGTTGCCTAACGTGTTCAAAGGTCAAGGACGAGTACCAGAAGCCTTCAGGAAAGCTTCACCAGCCGGAGATTCCCGCTTGGAAATGGGAACATATCTCTATGGACTTCATCACCAAGTTACCAAAGACACCTCGTGTTTATGATGCGATTTGGGTAATTGTCGATAGTCTAACAAAGTCTGCACATTTCTTGCCGATCAAAGAAACAAACAAGATGGAGAAATAGTCCAGATTATACATCAAGGAGATCGTGACAAGGAAGGGTGTGCCTATCTCCATATTCTCTGACCGTGACAGTTGTTTCACTTCAAGATTTTGGCAGTCGTTGCAAGAAGCCCTTGGTTCTCGCTTAGACATGAGCATCGCTTACCATCCTCAGATAGATGGACAAAGTGAAAGGACCATTCAGACACTGGAAGATATGCTTCGTGCGTGTGTAATTGATTTTGGAGGAAATTAGGATACACATTTGCCATAGATCGAATTTTCTTACAATAACAATTACCACACCAGCATCAAAGCTGCACCATTCGAAGCGTTGTATGGACGCAAGTGTCGATCACCCGTGTGTTGTGCTGAAGTAGGGGACAAGCAACTGATAGGTCCTGAGCTCATTCAGGAGACAACCGATTAGATTTTCTAGATCAGGGACAGACTTAAAGCTGCTAGGGACAAGGAGAAGATTTATGCTGACAGAAGGCGTAAACCTTTAGAATTCCAGGTGGGCGACAAAGTTCTTATCAAGGTATCTCCCTGGAAAGGAGTACCTAGGTTTGGGAAGCGAGGGAAGCTCAATCCCAGATACATAGGTCCATTTGAGATTCTTGCATGAATCGGACCGGTTGCTTACATGCTCAAACTGCCAGAAGAACTCAGTGGTGTTCACGACACGTTTCATGTTTCGAATCTCAAGAAGAGTCTTGCTGATGAGTCACTGATCATCCCTCCAGAAGAGATCCACATTGATGAACAACTCCATTTCATAGAGATGCCACTTGCGATAACAGACTGGAAGGTTCAGAAACTTCGCCGCAGTCAGGTCAAACTAGTCAAGGTGCATTGAATTCCATGCACGGACCTGAGTACACTTGGGAGCGTGAGGATCAAATGAAACGCAAGTACCCCTATATATTACAAGAGACCACCAGTTCAGATGACCAACAACAAAAATTTCACGGACGAAATTCCTCTAATAGGGGGAGAATGTGACGCCTGTCGAAATCACAGCTCATATCCGTACACTATCTACACGTATACATTGTGCATGCCATTCCATATTACATGTTTCATTGCAATTGGGCCATACAGGGTTCCAACAAGTCAAACTCGATGCTTACAGTTTAGCATTAGGCACACTAGTTGATACAATTTCAGAACTAGTCAAATAGTTGTCATGAGCTATAGAGAGATCTCATCAAAACCCTAGTTTGGGAATTCACACAATTGAACAAAACACTACTATTATGATCCAATCAAGAACAAAAGCAAACAATGTTCATACACAAGGATTGTCCAAACACAATGTCCAAAAACGACTAGTTAAAAAGTATATAATGTGCACACAATTATATATCATTTTGTATTACATAAACTTGTACAAAGACCATTCTTAACATCTAATTATATTATGTAACCAAGTATTTGTACAAGATGTGTATTAATATGTTTTAATATATATATATATATATATGTATATGTATATACATACATATACACGCCAACACACACACATACATGTGTGTATATGCTTTCCAATGTTTAAACTCCTACACATTAATGAACCATCACTTCAATCACTTAGATTCCACCTTAATTATCCTGACACTTTACCACTAGTCATTTCCATCACATTTCTAGATTTTACATCAAAATGGTAATTAGCTTTACTACTACATTAACCTAGAAACATTGACTTACCACAATTATCATAGAACACCTTCCATACACCAAAGAGCATGATCCTACCAAATCATTCCTAGGATTTCCCTAAACTAGCAAGAAATATGATTATCACCCATCACCTCTAAGTGAGTTGACTAAACCTATACCTCCTACACAAGCCAAAATTTCATCCCCCATTCCCCAAGAAAGCATGAATCTATCAAGTCCATAATCCACCCATAATCTAGCCAAAATCCTCTTTTACATGATCTTACACAAAAATGGAAAGATGCTTTCCATTGAGTTTATTGAAAGAATCCAACCATGCCAAAACTTCTAGTGTATAAGGGCCAAGGTTTGAGACTTAAGTGCACCAGAAATTCATAACACACCTCTCTATCTCTCCCTATCGGCTCCATCACCACTACCGAAACCATAACCACAACCGAAACCATCACCACCACTCGACCCACATCCAAAGACCACCACTTTCAAGGGACTCTTAGGGGTACAAGGAGCATAACCATAGTGTACAAGGCCCCTAACTCCCTCATTTCTTAGGCACTAGGAGGTATAATCTTATTTTGTTAAAACTTATGTTCTATTATTACATTTTCTTTCTTACACCAAGTTGTTCATTAGTATGTTTACTCTTGTAACTAAAACCAAGTAAAATAAGTAAACTCATGAGTTAAAATACAATATGTTATTTGTAAAATGTATGTGTTTACACACACTATGCGCCGAAATATATATATATGTGTATATATATTCACAAGGGCCGAAAGTTTTATAAGAAAGTTAGTATGTTTTCCTAAACTCACTAACATAAGACACAGTGTTGATAGTTGTAAGTCATGTGTGACATGTTTAGATCTATAACAGGGCTTACAAAATGCTTATGTTTTCAAGGAAAGCTGTATTTTTTACATGGAATATTATTATTTTCACAAAAATTGCTAAACTTATGAAATAATAAGTAGAAGATACCTAAATATTGTAGATCAATACACATGTCAAGATAAAGGTTGTAAGACCTACAACACATGAACACCTACACCATCCAAACTGTATAAACATACATGTTTTTACAAGTAAAAGTGATGTTTTCACAAAAGATAATACTATTTTGTTCTACCAAGGTCACTAGTTTACATAAAGATGGTAGATCTTGCCACACAAAACATGAGGTTCATATTATGGGTAAAGTTACACCTAGAAACCCTAATATTGAACATTGTAAAGGTAAACATTGTAACTTTTGGGAAACAAAGTGTTGAATAGACAAATCCCTACATCAAAGACATACCTAACTTAAAGGGTTAAGTTACAAGGACGAACATAGCAAGAGAACAACTTGTAGACAGTACAAGTAACATAGACCTAAAATGTCCTTTTTTACATAGGACACGTAGGTCGATCTCTCAAGCTCCAGACTCATTAGTTCATTTCCAGATACACCCCCAATGTGAGTTTTTCACGGCCCCTTTTCACTGTTTTAAATTTTTCAGGGGAAAAACATGCGTACCGTTTTCAGTTACATTCATGACTATTATGTGAACATAAGACATTAAGGTTCAGGATCTATTAAATCCCTTGTGTCATACATCACACCATAACCATTAGCTATGGACTTAGCCATGAAACACCGGAATAGATCTATTGGGTTGACACCCTACTCTTGGTCAGTCGCTCTGACCGGATGATAGATATCAAAAGAGTGCTTGTATTTCACATTTATTCATTGTCTTAAGTGTACAATGGGCGAGGCACAACTTGTCAAGGTTTGGTTATTGGTTCATGTCAGATCACATATTAATTATTTCCCTAGCTAGGCAGTAATTTAGTCGGTTTTGGATTACATGTCCATTCATTAAAACCCGTGAACTCACCAATTTTGTGTTGACCTATATTTTTACATGCATGTTTTTCAGTTAGTTAGCATGGAGCAAGGAACTTGGGGGGTCGCGTGTGAGCATCATGGGATACCACCTTTTGGACCGTTGTATTGTTTTAGTCATTAACAATTTCATACAATGGTTTTCTTTAAGAAAAGTTAACTTAATGTTTTGTAAAACTATGTTATCTTATGGAGGTCCCTCTTTTAAATAAATCAATGCTTGCGTGACCGTTTGTGCTTGGAAATCATTCGAAGTCGCATCCCGTGTTTCCGCCTTGGCGGGGTGTGACACTATAACAACACAAAAGTGTGGGAAGGATTGATAGAAATCCACACTTAGTAGTTGAATGAGATGGGACTAACTTGCTTTGTTTGTGTGGTTGTGTATATGTAGGATGACTAAGTCTAAATCATATGGTAGCAAGGACAAGGGGAAGGCAGCCCGAGTCTTCCTCCAATCCTCAAACAAGTGCTGCTAAGAAAAGGAAAACCACAAGTCAAATTATAGTCATTTATGAGGAGACGATTGCGTAAGAAAGGGAAGGTCAAGAAGAAAAACAATATATTGAGCAACCCAGAAGAAAGCAAGGGGACATACCATACAAGATCGAATGGACAAAAGGTCCACTGTATAGAAGACCCCAAGCTTATTTAGCCGAGCTATTCATGGCAAATATGGGAGCACGTAGAACTATCTTAGAGAACATGTGCTTCGAGAGGGAGGTGTTTAGGGCTAACTTTAATGCCATGGGATTTACGGAGAAGTTTAGAAACTTGGTTGGGAGGCGTTGGTGAATTTCAAGGGGAATGCGACAGGGAAAATTTATGTCGATAGCATCATGGCGTGGCTGAGCACGCTACAACGGGAAGAAGCATCCAACCCTCCAAGGACAGTCAAACTCACAGGACGGGTTGGGAATAAAACGGTTGTGCTCTCATTGACTACACTGAAATAGCTAGCCAAGTTTGATTCAAAAGGGGTAGCTTTTTATGACTATGTGACTGAGTCTGATTATTGGAATCATCCTCACGCATTCAAGGATGAAGATATGATGAGAGCAACAATATTCCACCCAGGTAAGGGTTTGAGATGAAAAGGAATGATTTGAAGCCGATAGTCAGGGTGTTACAAAAGTTTTTGGTCACGAATGTAGCACCAAGAGGAGGTGATATGGTTCATATTAGAACTTGGGAAGTGCCGCTTTTATATGCTATTATGACTGGGGAGTTGCGTTTATCCTTCTGCCAATTGGTTATCATGCATGAGGCAAGGAATCTTAAGGCACAAAAGATGACACCACATGTGAGGTTGTTGAGTGCTTTGTTGGAGAAGTAAGGGGCCATACTTGAAGATGAAGCGCCTTACGTGAAAAAACAGATTATCTTCTCTTTTCCTAACCTGCATAGTGACGAATGGACTTACAAAAGAACCAAACTGTGGCACAAGCTGGATTTGGGAAACAGGAACAAGTTAAAGGTGCTACAATGGGGGAAAGAAGCACCAACAGGAGGAGAAATGGATGACCAGGACTCCAGTGATGAGGAGTTGGCCAAAAGGCAGATAAAAGCAGGGACAAGACAGCCGGTTGAGCAGATTCAGCAGCAGAACCAGCCGCAGATTTGGGCGGCCGGGCATTCGTGGGGCATTTTTGATGATGATATGCAGGTGCATGTGTTGAGTATGAGACTGCCGCAGTATGAGTCGTAGGATTTGTGGCAGTAGAGCATCTATGATCAAAACTCAAGGATAGAAGAAAACCGCAGAAGGCAACATGAGCAGCTAATTAGATATGAACGGGTTCGTCACAAAGAATCGCAAATGGAGTTGAATATGCGAGCTTTTGATGAAAAGCAGTATCGGAGGTGTAACATCGCATATTTTCACCAAATTATTTTAGTTAAAAAAAATGTTTGTTTTAAAAAATATAGGTTTTAACCACCTTAAACTAATAATTATTTAACAAAATCGTTGGATTCCCGACGTTTCGAGTGTTTTAAAATTTTTTCGTAACACTTTTAATCTTGTGTAATCATAATATATATTAATATAGTTTGTATACATAAAAAAAACATTCTTGTTAATAAATCTTACAAAGGGATTAAACTAAATAATTTATGAATTTTAATATGATATACGATGGATTTAAATCTTTGCTAATTGATGTTGTAATGATTTCTAAATAGGATCATTTGTAACCATGCGAAAAACAAGGTCATCAATTTGTAATTTACAGTAGGAAATGTACAAGTCAATGAAAAAGTTTTACTAGGCAAAATTAATATATTTAAATGAAAATATGGTTTTCCAAAATTAAATAAGACCAATCATTAATTATAAATTTTGACTATTGACTAGCCTTCATAATTCCATAATAGTCATATGAATCCGTTTTTTTAACAAGTTATGTATTTACGTTTATTTTGTGAGATTAACTTTTTGCCCATTATGCATGTATATATATATATATATATGCATGTATAGCCATCCTTTGAATTCACCCCTCCTCTGTAAAACACACTGTCAAATCAATCCTATACCATAGGTACTTATCTGTGTCACCATTGAGTATCATTTAAACCACCGCTTCACAAACTTCTTTGCCTCCCTTTGTTCTCCAACCATTATTTCGGCAACCGAACCAACTACGACAACCTCCTTCGCGCAACGGGTGTTACCCACATCACTTCCGCTTGGGTAGAACCTATCACGCATCCAAGCTCAACTCTTAGTTTTCACTCCTTCCATTTGGTATGAACTTCCAAATTTTCCTATCTTATGCCAAGTGAATTAATATTTTACTCGAATCAACCCTTGTCACCCAACATGATTATTATTTTTTTTTATAAATAAATGAGTTTATTGATATATCTAAAGAAACGGTACATAGGTTCATTAACATTTTGAAGTCTAACATGTTATCATACTCTTTTTAGGACACTTACATGAGAATGGTTTTAAGTCCTACGTACTTTCAATGTTTGTGTTCATCCACGCACAAATATATATTTTGAACAAACAAGTATATAGTGTAGTTAAGTAATTAAATATATCTAAGTTCTTTTAAAAAAAACAATATATATATATATATATATATATATATATATATATATATATGATTTTAAGTGAGTCACATATATATCGTTATCTCTATTTACAAACACTTGGATTTCTATGTAGGCAAATAAATATATACTTAGTCGATCAATTTTACAAAACTATAACAAGTTATTTTATATAAATCTATCATTATTAAAAATTTTATTTATTTTTTTGTTATCAATAGGTTTGTTAGCTTTCAAAATCATACTCTAACGTATGGACACCAAATATTTATGAAATTAAAAAGTTACTAATCGTACACATATTGAACAAAACATTTTCACACATACAAGCGTTGGGTGAATTGTTGACATATTTCCGTCATATACGCTAGAGTTGGTGAATAGGCCTTATTAGGGTCCTCAATATTCTAGGGTACGAGTAGATTCGACACACCCTATCTCTTAACCTCAAGTATATGTACTTCTACTAAGCAAGGTGAGTTTACATAGCCCCTTTTTCTGTTTTACATTTTGGGGTGAAACATGTTTAAACATTTTATAGACTATCATTGTTGAAACTTGTGATTCAATTATAAACATTTTATACACTATCATTTACTCATTCTATCATTTGACTGTAATAAAAAGACACAGTACAATCATTAACATTGATCAAGCCGCCTGTTAATATTATAGCGCTATAGGTCTGACAAACCCATCCCCCCGCATAAATTCAGGGATGATCGATAACAGTTACACCTTTACTAACTTGCGAGTAAGGTCTCAGTCGACACAAGGTTTGATTGTACAAAAGACGCATTGTTTCATGTCGGACTCATATTCTATCATTACTCATTATTATACTTCAACTATGATTGCTATACAACATATCGTTTTCAACTATATGCAAAACCTATGTATTCTCACCAACTATTTATAGTTGACCCCTATCTTTCCAACTCAACATGTTTCAAGTTTTACTTGCTATTGGAAGTTGTACAAGTCTTGGATCATAAAGGAGCTTTGGACCTAGTTTATGTAAATCAATTTTCTGTATTTATTAATTTGTATGTCAAATTGTAAATTGTTTAGTAATATACAACTTCCATTTAGTACCATGAGCTATTGAACAATCATCACTACGTGACACCTCGATGTTTCCGCCATCGGTTAGGGTGTTACAGGAGGCACCTGGATCATTGTGTTGGGGTTCCCTACGTTGAGAATCCCACTTACGTGGATTACAGCACTATGCCACCACTCGGGCCAGGTATGCCGAGGCCCCTATCGCCTCAAGTTCACGAGTCAACGTGGCCCCATTTTCAGAGCTCTTATCCATACCAGCCACCGCCCTATCAGTACCCGTCTCAACAGTAGCAGCCGCCACAGTCATCATCATCAGCCCAGCAGCATGGAGGTTAGGGCTTGGGAAGCGTTTTTGACATGACAAAGTTTTACAAGCACTTGGAAAGAGTCTGTGGTGGACCACCTGGCCCATCTTACAGATGAGCACCCTCATCTTAATCAGGTCATGTGTTGTCCTTTATCTTGTATATTTTTGTACTTCAGCGGTTATTTCTTTGTTTTCCTATTTTTAGTGTGTTTTGTTTGGTTGTTTTTGGGATGTTAGTCTACTTGGGTTGGTAGCATTGAAATTTGAACATGTTGAGTGAGAGAGGTTTTGAAAAGCATGAAACACCATACATTGGGGACAATGTATCCCAAGTGTGGGGATGGGGGACCTGAGGGAAGTAAGGTGGAATTACTTACCACCGCAAGAAAAATGTGGAATTTTGGAAAATTTTGAAAATTTTTAATGAAAAATCTTGCAAAATTTGTCCCTTTTCTGCTTAATCAGACACAAAAGCCATATTTTCAATCACCAAAGAGTCTTTTTCCAACTATGAAAATACGAGATCCCCAATCATGGTTGTCCCTTTAAGTTTCATGAGAGTGTTTCCGGTGAGCATTTTTAGAGGAAATGAAAAGAGATGCCTAACTAGGGGTAACATGCTTATAGAACTTGCATATGCTACATGTCGGCAGCCTATTTCCCTACATTATGAGACCTTGAGCCTACTAGATGTTTAGTGATATAAATGTTTCGTTTCATGAGAGTAGGCCAAATGCTTTTTAGTTGCAGAATTTATGTAATTTAATACATGCTAAAGCTTTAGGCAAAACGTGCGCATAGATGAGAAAGGCAATGTAGGAACCCACTTGTTTTGTTGATACCCTTGTGTTGTTTGTGTTGACTCGTTTGTTAAACTTTACCATTAGTAAACCATGTTGAGCCTAAACCTTTCGATTGTTAAACATACATTACCACCCAATTCGACACATTTACTTTTGTTGAATAAAAGTGTTGACATCCATTGCGTTCGTAATGTTTATTGTTTAAGTTATTCAATGTTGAAAAAAAAAACAAAAAAAAAGAGAGAGAAAAAAATGAAAAATCAGAAAAATTACAAAAATAAGAGTATTGTTATGGGTTGATTTTGCCCAAGTTTGTGTATTAGTGTGTTCTTGTGATATGTGAATAAGGATGTTCAAACATTTGTGTTAAACCCGTTGTTTTTGAACCATTTGTGAACCAAATCTATGCTACCTTTACCTTTACCTTTACCCGAAGCCCAAAACCCGTAAGTCCTTTTGATATGTGCATGGTTTATAGCTTATGTGTGATTGTTATACAAACCTATGATAAGAAATGTTGCATTCTTGGTTTTATGAGTGTCATGTAATAGTAAATTACATGCTAGTCCAGATATTAAACCGAGAGGAGTGAACATTGTAAAGGGTGTACAGCATATGTATATGATAATAAGCATGTTAGTTTTGGATAGGCAAGTCTTGTTTTGAAATTGCACAACATTTGCTCTCCAGATTGTCAATCTCGATTGTGTAAGTCTATGGGACGGGTATGATTGGGGACCTTGGAAAATCGATAGGTGAAGGAATTGGAGGTGATTTGTTAAGTAGGTGAGTCGTGTCTTGAGATGGTTTGATTAGGGACAATCAAAGGTAAGTGTGGGAATGTGATGGACAGGGTCAATGATGGTGTTTAAGATGCTTAACTATGTGCTTTTAATGTCGTTTGATTGTTTATATGCTTTGAATGTAATAACTACGCATTTATGTGTGATTGTAGGATAAACGGCAAAATTGGATGGATTTGGAAGCTTAAACATGGATAAGATTGAGCTCGGATGATGAATCAAAGGTTTGGAAGTTCGTAGGGAATTGCGTGTGGCGAAACAAGGTGAACAAAGGTCATGGATGTGAAGGAATGAAGCTCGGCAAGTTACTCGGATTGAGTCGTGAAGTTTAAAGCGATGATAATAATGAGACTAATGGCCGTAAGATTTGATGTATATTTCCGTGCTATAGGTTTGGTGGTGATTTATGATACTATGAGAGAAATCAATATGAAATGGAATGGAACTATATGATGGTTGAAAACTGTTGTTCTAATCAAGGGATGATCAGCATCAAATAATAAGAAGTCAGGGTCTGGCCGTCGTAAGGGCTGATGTTCCAGCCGTAGGGCACGAAGAACAAGAGGAAAAAAAAGGAAAGTTTGGTTTTTGATGATATAAAAGCTTATTTGTTGACGTAGTATAGTATCAGCCGTATTATGGACGAAAATTAGCATTCCTTGGATGCAATTTGGAGCTACAATCATCATTGTTTATCATTATTCATCAATACTTTCGATTCTCATCAATATGTTCGGTATTATTATTCATACTTTTGAGTTTTTTCTTGTTACCATGAGCGGCTAAACATCTTTTTTAATCACCTCCGGGTGTATGGTTTTTTCTTGTTACCATACATACATGACAAAACACACACATACATGTGTGTATGTGCTTTCCAATGTTTAAACTCCTACACATTAATGAACCATCACTTCAATCACATAGATTCCACCTTAATTAGCCTAACACTTTAACACTTATCCCTTCCCTAATCTTTGACTTACCAAATATAACTAGCCTACACACACACACACATGCATATATATACGACACACATGCATATATGTGTAGTGTTTGGATCTTGCACTCATGCACTAGTCATTTCCATCACATTCCTAGATTTTACATCAAAATGGTAATTAGCTTTACCACTACACTAACCTAGAAACATTGACTTACCACAATTATCATCCAACACCTTCCATACACCAAAGATCATGATCATACCAAATCATTCCTAGGATTTCCCTAAACTAGCAAGAAATATGATTATCACCCATCACCTCTAAGTGAGTTAACTAAACCAAAACCTCCTACACAAGCCAAAATTTTGGCCCCCATTCCCCAAGAAAGCATGCATCTATCAAGTCCATAATCCACCCATAATCTAGCCAAAATCCTCTTTTACATGATCTTACACCAAAATGGAAAGATGCTTTCCATAGACTTTGTTGAAAGAATCCAACCATGCCAAAAATTCTAGTATATAAGGGCCAAGGTTTGAGACTTAAGTGCACCAGAAATACACAACACACCTCTCTATCTCTCCCTATCGGCTCCATCACCATCACCGAAACCATAACCACAACCGAAACCATCACCACCACTCGACCCACATTCAAAGACCACCACTTTTAAGGGACTCTTAGGGGTACAAGGAGCATAACCAAGGTGTACAGGGCCCCTAACTCCCTCGTTTCTTAGGCACTAGGAGGTATAATCTTATTTTGTCAAAACTTATGTTCTATTATTACATTTTCTTTCTTACACCAAGTTGTTCATTAGTATGTTTACTCTTGTAACTAAAACCAAGTAAAATAAGGGATATCAGCATAGCTTGTTGCTCGCTTATTCATTATCTAGATGTAACTTGATTTTTATTAAAAACTAATAATAATGATGAAAAAGATTTAGTAAATTACCAAAACCGTCCCTGTGGTTTGGCCAAATTTGCCACTCCAGTCCAATCTTTTAAAAATTACTTGAACACTCCCTGACTTTCGAGAAAATAGGCCAAAACAGTCTAACGACTTAACCCAATTAACTTTTTGACGTTAAGTCAGGGGCATTTTCGTCAACTCATGTATAAAATTATAACTTGACTCCTTTCTAACCCTGATTCAATCCAATTTTTCCCCCAATTAACTATAAACCCTAAATATAAAATCAAATCATTCCAATTCAAGACCCAATTGAAGACCCAGCATCTCGTTCCCCTCCACAACAACTCATTTCTGCAGTCGTCTTCTGCAGTTGATCTTCTTTTTCTTCTGATTTACGGTTTAGGTATATATTTAGGTATTGCTTCAATTAATGTAATTATTTAGGGTTTAGGTATGTATGTATGTACTGATTTAGGGTTTAGGTAGGTATGTATGTATGTATGTACTGATTTAGGGTTTAGGTATGTATGTACTGATTTACAGCTGCATTGTTGATTACTGCCTGATGATGATCAAATTGGAGATCCATAAAGATGATATAATGATGAAAATACTAATTTACAGCTGCATTGTTGATTATTTACAGCTGCATTGATTATTGACTGATGATGATCAAATTAGAGATCCATATTTTTATCTTGGTCAACCTTTTAAATGTAAAGATGATATAATGATGAAAATACTGATTTATAGCTGCATTATATGCCCTAATAATGATGAAAATCTTATGCACTAATAATGTTGTAGGTTCTGATGTTGATAAACCTTATGATGACTGATAAACCTTATGCACTGATAATGTTGCAGGTTCTTATGATGACTAATAAACCTTCCAAATCTAGTTCTGATGTTGATGACTCTGAGAGTTTGACTGATGATGATCAAACTAGAGATCCACCTTTTATCTTGGTCAAGCCTTTAGAAATAAAGATGATTTCAAGACACTTGTTAAAAACCATGCAGTGTTTGACCGTAGGCGATTAGTGATTGACTGGAAAGACAATGTCACCTTTCGTGTGGTGTGTAAGGGTATCAGTCCCCAAATGGGTAGATGTGACTGGGTTTTGAACATTTAAAGGGACAAATTTGAAGGTGCATGGATTCTGAAATCCTTAAACATGGACCACAAATGTCAGCTAAAGAGGGATGTTAGGTTATGGTATGGTCAGTGGAAGGAGAGCAAGAGAACTTGCAACAAGAAGAGGAAGAAAGACAATGGAACTTCTAAATAGTAGGTTATGTTAATGGTTTGTTGTAGTTTATGTAGTTACGGAATGACAATGTGACCTTTATGCACTATTTTGTTAGAATCTTTTGTATTCAGATATGTTGACTTTTGAATGTTATGGATATGTTCTGTGTATATGCACTTTTGTATGTTGTGTTATGTTGTTATATGTTGGCAGTAGATTTGTGCATATTTACCATGTTGTGTGCTATCTACCATTTGTGCAGGTCCAGCCCATATATGCAATTCAATTACTGACCCATTTAGAAGTCAACTGCTGCATATTTGCACACATATATGCAGCCTCTGTATGACCCATTTGGAAGTCAACTGTTGCATATTCTGTGTATATATGTAGCAGCCTCTGTATGATCCATTTGGAAGTCAACTGTTGCATATTCTGTGTGTATATGCAGCCTCAGTATGACACGTTTGGATGGATCAGGTGAACTGCACATTTGTCATGGGTCACCAGCAAGTTCAAATGGGTCATGGGTCATCAGCATATGCATATATATGCACTAAATGGGTCAACTGCACATATATCTCAACTGCACATTTATCATGGGTCATGGGTCATCAGCATATGCATATATATATATATGCACTAAATGAGTCAACTGCACATATATGTCAACTGCACATTTGTCATGGGTCATGGGTCATCAACAAGTTCAAATAGGTCATGGGTCATCAGCATATGCATATATATATGCACTAAATGGGTCAACTGCACATATATGCACACATATATGCAATTATATATGATCAAGTCAAATTTTACAGTTGTGCAAGTTCAAAACTGCATATCAATACAAATGGGTCATGGGTCATCAGCATATGCACTAAATGGGTCAACTACACATATATGCACTAAACTAAATGGCTTAACACCTGATATGCACTAAACTAAATGGGTCAACAACTGATATGCACTAAACTAAATGGGTTAACAGGTGCACTAATATAGCCAAACCACATTTTACATACAAAAAGCATGAAGTTCAAGCCATCAGTTTACATACCACATCAGCTTACCATTGTTTATCATACCAAAAGACTGAAGTACTATGATCTTAACCTACTAACACACCTACCTACTTCCAATGGCAATCATCATCTGAACAGTAGGGTGAATATAATGGATCATACTCCCCTTCATATGGATCTTCGTACCAATCATCATCTGCCTATGTATTGCGATAATCAAATGCCTGCTTCAACACATCTGGATCAATATCTGGAATTGGGTCATCATGCTCAACCTACTTCTTAACCTGCTCAAAAGGATCATTCTCAACCTGCTCAAAAGGATCATCCTTAACCTGCTTCCAAACCTACTCATGCCAAAGCTGATGAAAGACAGGTCTATTTTCTAATGCATAACAGTCAGGATCAATATTCTCAACATATATATCAATTGATTTCTCAGTTTCAGCAATCTTGTGCAACACGCTACATCACTGTTGATGAACCGGTCATCATGGGTCATACAAAGCCTAAGTAACCTAGGTAGCTAGGGTAAGTAGGGTACCAATCCAAGGAGCATGTGGTCGGTGATTAATGTTTTAAAAGTTGATTAAACATAGTTATGAAGGTGTTTAATTTCTTATGAAGTTTACTCTTGTTTTCATTTAAGATGATTTGAAAAGATTTTGATTGTTTTAGTAAAACTTAAAATTTAATTGCAATGAAAGTAATTAGTATAAATGAGTTGTGAACAATGATAATTAAAGATTCACGCCCGGCTTTCAACAATTGATTACTAAGGCTCTAACAAATGGGTCAATTATAATTATTGCAAATGATGTACGCGGGTTGGTTGTCTCATTAGGTGTAGGTATCATGAATCATCAACATCTATGATGGACGATAATATACTTTATAACTCTAGAACATACAACCCTATATTTGTGTTGAAGCAAGGAACCATTTTCATGACACTAGAAATTGGCACAAGATCAATTAATTAAAATGACTTCAACATAAGATTAATCGCAAGTCAATACAACTGCTTGACATTCAAAAGAAAATATAGAATAGAAAATACCCAAATGTTTAGAACCCTAGAATCAGTGTTTACACCCGGATATGAATAAGAGTTTAGCCAAGCATGGCCATAGAATTCTTCAAGTGATATGTTCTTCGGTCTTCAATGTCTTCAATCTTCACCAGGATGATGAGAAAAATGATTCTTGGATGGATGGAATGATTTGGTGATGTGTAGTAGTGATAAAGATGATTAGGAATGATGAAAGATGATGTTTTAGATCCAAAAATCCTTCCTTTTTTAGTCCCCATCAAAATCTTGGTCAACACCCCCATCAAATCCCTTAAATTTTGCATTAAAATTGATTTTTACCAAATCTTGTCAGATGGCACCGTCAGAAACAGCGAGAATGCCGTAAGAGACAGTGGCCGCCGTTAGCGATAGTGGGGTGGCCGTCACCGACGGCCAAGTGCAAACGGCCCAATATGCGGCAGACGCCACCCAAAACGGCTCAAACAAAAGTCCCACCGTCAGAGACGGTGGGGTGACCGTTCCTGACGGCCCTGCAGCTCCAAACGCCACAACTCGCAGCAAAACGGCTCCTTTGATGCCCAATTGAAGTCAGAAATGGCGGCCCAGCCGTCAGAGACGGCAAACCCATGCTAGACGGTCAAACTTGCGACATACGGGGGCCCAGACGGCTGAAAAAAACTTATTTTCTTCATAACTTTTTCGTTTCAACTCCGTTTTCGCGGCCACGTCTTCGTATTTCAAAGACCTTTCACATCATAAAATAATATCTTCATTTCAAATCCATGTATTTCTTCCAAAACTCATTCAATCTTTGCGTTTAACCTACAAAACATCAATTTCGCATAGTTATCCACTTTCTTACATATTAACACATCCAAACATATAAGATTTAACATTTAAATACTAAAAGCACCGGACTTTCAACCAGTATCACATCTCCACACTTATCTTTTGCTTGTCCTCAAGCAAACTTAATTCACACTTTCGCATCTATCAAACACAAGATAGCTCACCGTCCTTATGCAATGCAAGCTAAGGTCTTAAGTCATACCCAACTCATTTTAACCACACAATTTAGAATGCCATGACATATTATGATCTTCATTTTCAAAACAAATGTTTTACCCAAAACTAGATCACCTTCAATAGTTAATGCTTCAACACACACGTCCCTCACAATTTTCTCTCCACTCGGCATAAAATGACTAGTATTAATGTACTAGTATATGTATATATGAACACTCTTAGCCGAATGTGACCTATGTTAGCATAAGTTTGCATCTCAATCACCCTCCATCAAATTGCACAAAGTTATTACACAAGTCAAAAGGTCTTTCAAAGGGTTGTAACAGGGCTTGGTGAAAGGGTATGGAATGGGAATTTTGAAAGTGACTAAGGTAACTAAAGTCGATTTTTATTACATTAAATTCAAACTATGTACAATCTAAACAAACTAATAACTACAAGGCGAAATTGTGCCTTTTATTTTAACAAGGAAACTACATGCTTTTCATGTTCCTCTTCTTTTTCATAACTTTTTCAGTTTTTTTTTTTTTTTTTTTTTTTTTTTTTTTTTTTTTTGAGCATAAGATATTTACAATAACAAACAAACTAGCTCAACTATAAGGCAATGGTGCGCCTTTTTATTCAACGACTAACTTGACCATCTTTTTTTTAACGGCAACATTGCAAACTCTTTACAATAGAAGAACCTTCTAAAATCGAACTTTCATTACTCGGGTTTTAAAAACAAAGGTTTAGGCTCAAGATTGTTTAACTAAGGGAGGTTGTTTTTGAGTCAAGGATATAAAATTGGTGTAAATATAAAAAAGCAAAACCTAATGCCTTAATCATTCTTACGCATAAAATTGGCCCATGGTCTCAAGCGTATCAAAAGACGCAAATTCTACCACATATGATCACATAGGCGCACTCAAATTCAACTGAACATAACATGCATAGATAGGATGTGAAATGTAGCGTGTTATGGTGGCTCAAATACTCACATGGGAATTGGGTAGGGTATGTGACATGTGTGGATAATCGACTTATCAAGTGACCTACTTCCAAGTAAACACCCATAATTTTTATAAAACTATAATCAAGCATCTATCATGTGGGTTTCTTTGAGTTTAACCATGACAAATGACCAAAATGGTTCACACATCCCATGTTAGCTTTTGTTAATCGTGTCTTTTTTTTTTAATGCAAAATTGAGGACATTTTTGAAAAAAATTGAAACTTTTTATGTATTTTCCCCCATCCCCACACTTTGAGGCCAACATTGTCCTCAATGTGTAGAATTTAAATGGTAGATTTCAAAATACTTAAATTTTTCTCCTCTCCCCACACTTAAAGTCCACATTATCTCAATGTATAGGGAAAGTTTTAAAGTGTTTATGGGAATGTGATAAAGCCAAACCAAAGAATTCACCACAATCAACAATATACAGTTTACAATCCACTTATTAAATCTAAGTAAACGATCAAAATCAAAGAGATAGAAATAGATGCACCTGGTTTTTTTTATTTCTTCAATTGTGTTCTTCAACAAAATAGTTCCACTTCCATCATAAATAAACCTGCAACTCACAAGTGTGTAGAAGCAAGCTTCTCACAAAAACATTAAGAGTTATCGATTTTACTTTTTGTTGAAAAACATTACCAAGTAATCTTTTAGTTAATTTTGATTAGTGGACAAAATATACACTAACTAAGATAGATCCTTTAAACCTCCCGGTAGCCCGGTTATGAGGACGAGTGAGGTCTCGTGAGGGTTATATAGGAAACACACCCACAACGTTTATTTACCTACCACACAAAATAAAATTAAAAAACGAACAAAAAGAAACAAAAAAAAAATACAAAAATATACAAAAACTAACAAGTACCTCTTACTCACGGTGGTCGAAGTGAACATTTTCCTACCGAGTTACCAAGATAAGCTCGGTAGTTTACCTTCCATGCCCCAATCTGTTTATTCTCCTTCAACTTGTCCATTGAGTCCAAGCATGAAGGTTTTATCCCACATTTTCCTACCGAGTTTCCAACATACACCCGGTAGTTCACATGCCAAATCCACAATTGCTTCCCAGTTATTGGCCTGAGAATTTGGTGATTCTTGTTGCGGGGCCATTTTACAATAAATTTCCCAATGTCCTCCCAGCTCACCTTCCTCTTCTTCATCTTTAAACCTTCATCCTCCATTTTGTTGGGTGCCATAATCAACACGGGATGAGATACGTGAGGAACTTTCACCTCATCCACCAAATCTTCATGAGATGCTAAGTCTTCAGTTGGGTTTAACCATTCAGAAAGACTTACAGTATCTTCATCTATATCAACATCTACCATAATACCATAGGCCAACTCGTTTTGCTCACACGTAAGTTGGGCAAATTCCTCGGCTAGTTGATGAACCTGCATGACCAAAGCTTCATGAGCTTTGTCTCTCACTTCATTTCGATGCTGCGTCTCTTTTATCATATTTATGATAGCATCAAACTTGGAATCTCGTGCGTGTTGAGGTTCTTCATATGCCGGTTGAGGGCTATTTGGATAGTAGTCATCATATTCCTCATGGTTTTGATATTGTTGTGTCCTTTGGCTAACTGAACTGTAACATTTCACATTTAAACTTGTACGTTACACCATCGAAATTAATAAAACGTCAAGTTTCGTTATTCTAGTGTGCATTAATTATTTTTGTCGCGTTTGTGGAACCCTAATACCATATATATTATAATTATTATATGGAATAACCTTGAAATATATCAAAAAAAATAATATGTCTTGGCCGGGATTCGAACCCGCGCCAAGACCGGGTCAACCACACAACCATCTAAACCAACTGGGCTGGCAATCAACACTGATTAAACCCCGGCACAAAATAAATTTATACGCGTTTTTAAAACCTACAAATTGACTTAGGAAAGTCAACTGCTTGGACGCGTCTGTCAATCAATCAAGATCAATGCTTGATTGATCTAATTTTGGCAATTATACACGATTACCGGCCTCATCCAGCTTCGATTACACGCTAACAACCATCAATCATTGACCAATTTGAATAATTACGCGTTTAGACTTTAATAGGTAGTCAAACCTTCCAATTAACCAATCCATCGATCCCCAGTATAAATTGATGTGCTACGATCCTTAACAACTCGCTCATAATCTCTTCTCTAATCTCAATCCTCTTCAAATCTGTCTGTGCATCATCATACGATCAGAAGTTGACTTTCATCTTTGACCCGACAATCAAACACGAATCAACGTTGTAAGTTAAACTTTTTCTGTGGGTTTTGATCACCGGCATTCACACATCAAAAGCCCTAACATCAATTAGGCCAATGATGTGTGAATCATGTTATTGCAGAATTTAGGGTTCGTGTAAATGATTTGGGGATAAACTGAATTTGCCTCTGTGTATTTATTTAATTTTAAACGGGTTTCATCACAACCACTGGCCTAGGCCAAGTGGTTGTGACCATGGCTTGCAACCCTGAGCACCCGGGTTCGAGTCCGGCTACGACCACCTTTTTCTTTTCTTTTTCTTTTTAAAACAACAAACTAAATAATATATATATTAAACATTTTAATCTTATAAATTCGTTTTTAAATATTAAAACTATTTTATAAATTCTAAAAAAATTATATTTATTAAATCTGAGATAAAAGTTTTATTTACAATTTTTATTTTTCAAAAATTCATTTATTTAATATTTATAATAATTAAATCAATTTTATACTATTATATTTATAAAAATCCATTAAAATATCAAAACAATTTTATTAAATTCTCCAAAAATTATCCTGAGTTTGTATAAAGCTAAACTTTACTGAAATAATTTTTAATTCAGAAAAATCATTTATTTTATATTTTTAATCAATTTTTGTTAGATTTAATCATAATTAAATCATAATAAATTCAATTTTCATTATTTTTGCACCAAAATTTTATACAATTTATTTTTAAATATTTAGAACAGAAATATGATTTTTAAAATAGAAATTCTTTAATTTTAGTATTTTTGAATATTAAAGTTAAATATTGGCAATTTGTAATAAATAGATTTAAAAATCTATTTTAAATGAAATAATTTTATAAAAATTATTTGTATACTTCAAACACTTTATTGTGTACATTCTAAGTTCAAATTTTATAAAAAGACTTTCTTTTATTTAATTATCAAATTTCCCTTTATTTAATTAACATTTTATTATTAATTTCAACAATTGGATATCCCCAAATCGAAACCCTAGGATACACTTATAAATTAATTAGACTTAGACTTATTATTTATTACCTTATTATAGGGTGATATTTGGCATTATTTTGGGCAACACTATTATTTCATCTTTTCAAGAAGTTTAACATTTGCTAAGGTGAGTTTTACATAGCCCCTTTTATTTATTACCATTTTTGGGGTGAAACATGTTATAACATCATCATTGCAATTCAATCATCAATGTGTCTATGTGTTTTCTATGTTGCATTATGTCTTGAGCATGATTAGAGTAAGCACCATTCTAGCATAATCATTAACTCCGTACAAGCCGACGGTATACATTGATAGATCTATTGGACTGACAATCCCACCCGGATACGTGCCTCCTACAAAGGTTGCGTGGGTCTTTGTTATCGCATAACATATTCAAGTGGACCATGAGCGTATGGTATGTATCATATTATAACAGTCATCAGGGTTGATTATGCACTCGATTTATTTCTAGTATGTTCTCACATATGGGCTAGATTGACATGACACATGAATTGCACAACATTTTATTATCAAAAACCTATGTAATTCTCACCAACTTTTGTTGACCCAAAATACTTTCAAAATTAACATGTTTCAGGTAACAATGAAGCTGAGGCTTGAGTTAGCATGAGGATTTAACATGAAGTTTTATTTGAAGTTATTGAAGTTTTGTTATTTGATATCATGTATTGAATTCCTAGACATCATTTTATATTTGGATATTATGTTTGAATAAATTATTTAAAATTTATATTATACCATGTGCTACTGAAACAATCATCAATACGTGGCACCCCGATGTTTCCGCCATCGGTTGGGGTGTTACATGAACTCCCTTGATGCCTGTTATTTAACTGATAATAGCCTTGGGAGTTTGAATAGCGTGACTGACGATGTGAAGAAGATAAATGTGAACCTCCAGGTTTTTTGAGCATAAAAATAATACGATCTTGTCGTTCTTTAAATGCTTCCATTCTCTTACGGGCCACTGGACAATCTCACCACAAATGATATGGGCTCCCACAACAAGGACAAGTATTATCATCATCTTCCCAATACATTGTGATGATGACGATCAAGTCTTGCTAATTTCCCAATCTTCAGATTTTACATAAGTGGCATGCATGCATTATCTGTCACCTGCACACTTAACACACCACGCGTAAAAACGAACAAAAAGAAGTAACAAAGACAAATTAAACAATTAATCACAATAATCAACTAAAAACTAGACACTAAGCGCACTAGCTCCCCGGCAACGGCGCCATTTGATGAACCGGTCGTCACGGGTCATACAAAACTTAAGTAACCTAGGTAGCTAGGGTAAGTAGGGTATCAATTTAAGGAGCATCTGGTCGGTGATTAATGTTTTAAAAGTTGATTAAAAATAGTTATGAAGGTGTCTAATTTCTTATGAAGTTTACTCTTGTTTTCATTTAAGATGATATGAAAAGATTTTGATTGTTTTAGTAAAACTTGAAATTTAATAGCAATGAAAGTAATTAGTATAAATGAGTTGTAAACAATGATAATTAAAGATTCACATCCGGGTTTCAACAATTGATTACTAAGGCTCTAACAAATGGGTCAATTATAATTATTGCAAATGATGTACGCGGGTTAGTTGTCTCATTAGGTGTAGGTATCATGAATCATCAACATCTATGATGGACGATAATATATTTTATAACTCTAGAACATACAACCCTAGATTTGTGTTGAAGCAAGGAACCATGTTCATGACACTAGAAATTGGCACAAGATCAATTAACTAAAATGACTTCAACATAAGATTAATCGCAATTCAATACAATTGTTTGACATTCAAAAGCAAATATAGAATAGAAAATACCCAAATGTTTAGAACCCTAGAATCAATGTTTACACCCGGATATGAATAAGAGTTTAGCCAAGCATGGCCATATAATTCTTCAAGTGATATGTTCTTCGGTCTTCAATGTCTTCAATCTTCACCAAGATGATGAGAAAAATGATTCTTAGATGAATGGAATGATTTGGTGATGTGTAGTAGTGATAAAGATGATTAGGAAGATGAAAGATGATGTTTTAGATCCAAAAATCCTTCCTTTTTTAGTCCCCATCGAAATCTTGGTCAACACCCCCATCAAATCCCTTAAATTTTGCATTAAAAATGATTTTTACCAAATCTTGTCAGATGGCGCCGTCAGCGACAGTGGGGTGGCCGTCCCTGACGCCACCCAAAACGGCTCAAACAAAAGTCCCGCCCTCAGAGACGGTGGGGTGGCCGGCCCTGCAGCTCCAAACGCCACAAATCGCGGAAAAACGACTCCTTTGACGCCCAATTGAAGTCAGCGACGGCGGCCCAGCCGTCAGAGACGGCAAACCCATGCTAGACGGTCAAACTCGCAGCATACGGGAGCCCAGACGACTGAAAAACTTGTTTTCTTCATAACTTTTTCGTTTCAACTCCGTTTTCGTCGCCACGTCTTCGTATTTCAAAGACCTTTCACATCATAAAATAATATCATCATTTCAAATCCATGTATTTCTTCCAAAACTCATTCAATCTTCGCATTTAACCTACAAAACATCAATTTCGCATAGTTATCCACTTTCTTACTTATTAACACATCCAAACATATAAGATTTAACATTTAGGGCATGTTTGGATAAACTTATTTGAGGCAAAAAGCACTTTTTGTTAAAAGGACTTATTAGCTTATGACTTTTTAAAAAGGAGTTTTTAAAAAAATGTTTGGATTAGCTTATGTGGTGAGGAAAAACAATAAGTTGATAAGTTAGTTTGTAAAAAAAAAAGTGTTTGGTTTAACTTATTTAGGTAAAATGACCAAAAAGGGTATAAGGAGGGAAGATGTAAGGATATAATAAGGGCATGTAGGTAAATAAGCATCAATAAGTTATAAGCAAGTTCAAAAAGTCACTCCTCCCTTACTTTTCCAAAACAACTTATCATAGGCTTACAAAAAGTTAAAACAAAAAGTCCTTTTCCTTTTGCCAAACACTTTTTGTAACTTATTAACTTTTTGGAAAAGTTATAAGTTATAAGGAGGTGGAAATAAGGAGAGCCAAACATGCTCTTAAATACTATAAGCACTGGACTTTCAACCACGTATCAACTATCATTTAACAGTTATGTTAAACCCAGTCCCAAGCCTTCCCATGGCAGCCTATAGTAAAACCTAAACTCGTCATCCTGATAATAACCAAGTTTCACCAGCATGTTATACAAGGTGATTATAGAGAAATAATCAGAGTTCACCTCATCGATGTAGTTAACCTTCCCGTTAACATACATCAGATTTATGTGCTTTGGATCAAACTCCCCCCACCCCATGATGAATTTTGAATGAAAATTTTTCGGTAGAGTGACTTGCATTGTTGATTGTTAACCAAATTTTCAGCTTGCATATTATGATCATTACGGGTATAATAAACATTGGGTTTCAATGTAAGATGTGGATCGATTGCCTTGCCGTAGTGTTCTTCAAGATTGACTTCCTCTTCCTCTTCCTCTTCCCCAGTTCGTACCACCCATTGTGTCATCTTCCTCTTCTTACGATCGAGATTTTCCATTTGTATGTGTCAGGCTGTGGATGTGGATGGGTTTGAAGGGAAAGCAGAGCAGAGGTGTGGAGGTGGAGGTGGAAGGAAAAAAAATGGAGGGAATCAGGTTATAAAGGAGATAGGAGAGTCAGGGAAGTTAGGTTATAATTTTATACATGAGTTGACGAAAATGCCCCTGACTTAACGTCAAAAAGTTAACTGGGTTAAATCATTGGACTGTTTTGACCTATTTTCTCGAAATTCAGAAAGTGTTCAAGAAATTTTAAAAGATTGAGCTAGAGTGTCAAATTTGATCAAAACACATGGAAGATTTTGGTAATTTACTCAAAAAGATTAGTATACAAAACGTGAATCTTAAATATGCAAAATCTCAATCCGTTACTTTATGTGTGTAAAGAGAATCTATTATTATTTTCACTTTTTTTACAAAATGTAATATAATAATAATAATTATTATAGATATTGAACGAACGTCATTAAAGCGCGTGTTCAACAGTCGCATGCGTGAGGCTTTGTTTTTGTAAAATGAATCCATGATTTCGTCAGCACTGTTACTTGATGGATCCGTGATATTCGGGATCAACTTTAGAGATGTTGATAAGCCATCTTAAACGGTTTTTTTCTTCTCTTTGCTTGCTTGTGTTTAGTTTAATAAACATGAAGAGGAGAAAAAAGAGAGTAAAAAAAAAAATTTACACCTTAATTCCACTCACGCTACACTTGTAAGGATTTGAACCCATAACTTTACATTTGTAAGGAGGGACACCATACCACTACTGTGCTGCAAATGAAGCCTAGCTCAGTTGGTGGAACTGGGGGGAGCTAGAGCAGAGGCCATGTGGAGGTTAAGAGTTCGATTCCGGTCGGAGCCATATTTACCACATGTGAGGTTCCACCTGTGGAGATTCCCAATCCAGGTGGGATGGGTAATGGGCTGGCCCAGGGTGTTAGACGGAGCTCCACCGGCTGCACCACTTACCATTCAAAAAAAAAAAAAAATTAACTAGTGTGCTTCCGAGTCGGAAGGAAATGAAAAGAAAAGTAAGTGTTTTACGTTTAAAAAGTCATTTCTTTTCTAATCTATTTTCGTCGAGTTAAATGCCAATTTAGTTCCTGAGGTTTATTAAAAATTGTCACTTATTTTTAAAGAGTGTCATCACGTGTATGTATTATAGAGAAAGTTTACGGTACAAAGTTGTATATTATACAAAGTGTAAGAAGTGTTTTGAACCTTTGATCAAAAATAAATTAATGGATGAGATTAAAAGAGGAAAATATACGTTGAGTTTCTAAAAGAGAAGGAGAAGGGTAAAATAGGTATAACCCACAATGGTTGAGTTCCACCCCCATTTTTAAAACGGTCATAACTTTTTCATACGATATTATATTTTTTTTAAAAATTACACCATAAAAACAAGCTTTTTATCCTCTTTCATTTCCATACCATATTGCTATACTTTTAAAAAAAAACATTTTTTTCTGGGTTGATAGTACTTGCGTCTAAATATAAACACTTGATATTATTACTTGCTTTTAAACATGTCTTAACCAGAACAAGTCTAGTAGTAATATCTTTACTTTAAAAAAAAAATTTGCTGGGTTGATAGTACTTGCGTCTAAATATTTAAACACTTGCGTTTAAACATGTCTGAACCAGAACAAGCCTAATTGATTTATAACATTTGACTTATACGTCGGCAAAACTTCGAGAGCTTGACGTAACTTATTTTCCTGCTGTAGGCATTCACTAGATTATGTGGAACCAAAGATTTGAGCAATATGAAAAATATACTACAACTGCAGCAAGTGATCACTGAGACAAACACACAGTACCTGATTTGAAGTATGTTATATTTTTCACAATTTCATTATTTCTCTACAAACGTTCGAATTTATGCTCTTCAATGTGTTGTCAACTGTAGTTTATTATTATTATTTTTTTTTGGGAAAAGGCCAACTAGAAGTCTATAATTAATTTCGGAAGCAACATCCTGGTTACTCATAAGACGCAATTGTTGGACCGATGAAGGTTGTAGAAAGTTCTAATTGTGCTATCTTGTTTCTGGTAAGCAGTTTATCACAACAATAACAATTAGGCTTGTTCTGGTTCAGATATGTTTAAACACAAGTGTTTAAACATTTAGACAAAAGTACTATCAACCCAGCAAAATTTTTTTAAGTACAGATATTACTACTAGACTTGTTCTGGTTCAGGCATGTTTAAACGCAAGTAATAATATCAAGTTTTTACATTTAGACGCAAGTACTATAGCAATTTTTTTTAAAGTATATCAATATGGTATGGAAATGAAAGATGATGAAAAGATTGTTTTTATGGTGTATTTTTTTAAATAATGTCATATGAAAAAAGTATGGCCGTTATAAAAATGGGGGTGGAACTTTAATGACGCTAAGAAATTACCATCGTGCCCCTGATTATCAAATTTAATCCTACGCTCTATATTGTTTCTTACACTTTGTACAATAACTCAGTTTTTACGTTAGCCTCTCCCATCTATTCTATACATATAATATTTTAAAGCCATTTTGTACACATGGCAATCATTCACCCCCTAGCAATTATCTCTCCTCCCATTATTAAGCCACATGGCAATATGTGAGCATTTATAAAATTTTCTTATTTTTTTAAATCGAAAATAATATATTAATTAATTTGTAAGTCAAAATCGGTCAACCATTAATAACTTTCCTAAACTCAATTATTTTCATACCCAATTGATCATTCATTCACTATATTCTAAATCCTAAAACAATCAAACCAACCTCCTCTCCATTGTCGATCCTCCATCTTCTTCAAGGTATGATCTCGCCTCCTTATTCTGTAAAACGATCATTCTTCATCTTTCTTCACTCCTCTGTTTTTGTTTTCGTGAATGTTGATACAGAAACTATGGCACAATATCAAGAAAATGTTATGATGGAAGGCCGAGCATGTTCATATTGATTAATTATTATCGGATTGATTATTGGTTGATCATACGGGTGATGATTAGTATGGATTTTGGTCGATTATTTTCAAGTTATAATCATGTATTTCACATTATTTTGGTTGTCTAGGGATGGGTTGTCATGTTCTTAGGGTCCTTTGTTGTTTGTTGATTTAGTTTAACACCAATTGTTTTTTTGGTTGGTGATTAGAGTTAGCTGATTATGATTAATGTTTAATTCTGATTCTGTGATCGATTTGAAGGTACGTAGCTGTTTCTAGGCATTAGACCGAACCCAAACTTAGCCATTGTATTCGGCTAAGCTTTGGTTAATCATCACATATTTTTTCTTTCATGTTCATAACTTCTTATTCGACTAAGATTGTTTAAAGGGTTCAAGAATTTTCATCAATTGTTCTTATTTGTTCTTGAGGATTTAATATAATTCGGATCTTCATATGCTTAAGATAATGTTTTTTAGTGAAAATCTTTAGTTTGATTGGTGATTGGATGGATCATGGATCTCGGATAGTTACTACAATCCATTCTCTTGATAAACCAAAATATACATTTTTGGGATAAAATCAAAGGATTTAAATAAAAATTTTAAGAACGATAAAAATGAAACTAACCTGGTCAGCAACATCATACATACATATGTATCAACCTACTTTCACCAGCTAATATACAATTGTCATCAATGGATGCTTGATATAAAGTCAAACCTGCACGTGTAATATTGTTTAATATTGAAAAACATATAACCTAAGATTTTACGATAACCGTAATATTTTAAGATAAAATCATACCAATAATGCATATCACATAACCTTACAAATCTTTTCTTCACATTCCTTATTCATATAAGGACACATTATTGATACCAATTACTCACTACCACACACAAACACACGAATAGGTAAAAGTGCACATAAACTTCTGCACAAACTAAGCTACATCTACATTAACTTCTGCATAAAATGTTACAAAAGAAAGGAATGAAAATATATGTGAAGATCTGAAAATATTATTGACACAAGCTCCTTATTGCAACCTGTAAATTAGAAATACACCAAAGATTTATATATATACTATTTAAACAATACCCTCTACTTCTTAAGTTGCTCAACAATATAAAAACGCAGAAAGAAACATATTATGACTCGGGATTTATTCAGGTTTAGTAAAAAACATGAATCATATAACTCAAACAATTTGATTATCATACACGACAAATTTATATTACTTTTGTAATGAACAAAGAACACCATTTATTAAAAGTTAAAACAAAGAATAACATTCTTTGATTAAAACACAGAACATTTTCTGGTGATGGGTAGACCAGGGTTGTGTATATTGCTTTTACCAGAATCATATTCAAACATTTATAAATAGAAAATCAAGAAAACTAGACCGGTTTCATACCTCAGTGCATCCAAAAGAAAGTAATAAACAAAAAAAAAACACCATACCTCTTCATCTAATTTGGAAATCGCATTTTCAAGCCAAAAATTGTGACTGAGTCAAGAACTTCTGTCACTTAGTTTGAATCACCCTTATAGCTAAGTTGAAACATACAAATGGAGTACTAAAGTATAGATCGAATACATCACAAGTATGCCGTTCAACTATATTGAGAATAAACTACATAAATAGTTCACCTTACTGCTCATAAGAGTAGCTATCCTCGCCACCGGTTCTTGCAAGAAACAACCTGACCCATATAAGAGCACCTAAACAAAAAAATTTAAAATCATTAATCATTAAGAGTTCTTACATGAACCTGTTAATTCACCTATGGATAGGCTGAATCAGTTTGAGCCGAATTGGGGTGAACCCGCAACCTGGAAAAAAATCAAGTAGACCAAGTTACGGAAAATGGTGTAGTGGAGTAGTTGTTTGGATTCGAGCAAAAGCTGATTAAATGAAAAAAGAAAAACAAAAAAATGAGTTTCTAAAATTTGTCTCTTTCCACTCTCCTACAGAAATAAAAATGAATATATTTAAATACTCATGGTTTTTAGAAATGTTGATAACATATATATAAGATGGTGACAATTCTCCATGTTGTGTCATCTGAAACTCAATCAGGTTTTTGATATTAAGGAGTAAGGTAAAAGTTCCCATGACTACATTTGTTGTTTCATATCAATAGCAATCCTTTTAATTGAGTATTGCTCTGTAAAAAAAGAGGAAAATATTATATTGGGGTATACTTTTGAGATCAAACCTCACAAGCAAGCTTGACAATAGCAGGTGACAATAGGTTAAGCATTAGATTTGTGTTGGTTTGAATATCATCGGCTCTATGATTAAATCCATTTAACATGAAGATGAATGGATATAAACCAAACCTGATTAAATCGATTTAACAACATGCCATCAAGTATATAAAATATAGGGTTTAAAAAACAAACCGATCGATCTTGTATCAAATAGATAAAAATACAAAGGAAACATTAAAACCCTATGCCATATGCCATAAACACTATTGCAGATTTAGCCTTTCAAATTTGAATCGAAATCAAAATCAATCATAGATCAAAGTTGGCTTCTATTATCCACAACCAACTTCCAAACACACATCAATAACAAACTCTAAATGGGTCAAAATCAGAACACACCAATACCCATAAATGAAAAACAAACTAACCTGATAGATCCAATTGGAGATAAAGAGCAGCCGATGAAATCAATAGAATGAAGGTTGGTTGAAAATACTGAATCGTCTGATTTTAACAAATGAAAAAAAAATTAATTCGTGATCAAAAGAAAACAAAAGACATGAATAATCAAACACAAAATAAACCTAGCTTGAGCGACAATCGAATAATACATATGGATACCAAACGATGATAAGAAGAAGCGATGAAGATCGATATTGGAGTGAGGTTTCAAGATAATCGACTGAATTAAGAACATAGATGCGAAAGAGCATACCTTGGAGATGCAGAGAATGGGAGATTGATAGAGATTACAGGAGAAACACATTAGGGTTTCGGAATATAAATGATTAGCCTTCAAGTCATAAACATATTAAGGTTTCAGAATACAAAATAAATTAAAAAAACTAAAATAAATAGGAGATTGATAGGGATTACAGGAGAAACACAATGTAATGTAGGGTTTGAATGTTGATGGCGTGAATGAGAAGCCTCATATATGCTTGATAGATTTTGACCAAAATAATCATCATAATGAGTTACCTAATTTAATTTAATTAATGATTTTTGATTTTAAAAAAATATGAAAATTTTATAAATCCTCACATATTGCCATGTGGCACAATGTGGGATGAGAGATAATTTATGGTGGAGTGAGGGATTGCCATGTGTAAAAAATTGTTTTAAAATATTATATGTATAGATTTTGAATGACTTAATCTTTAAAAAAAATTAAACTTTTGAATTAAAGTTAATAATGGTAACCATTACACCTATTTATTATCTTTAAATTATGATTTCCTAATATATTTAAAATATAACAATCAATAATTTTGGTTGTAACTTTCTCAAATTGATTACAAGTAAAAATTAAAATATTAAATACTAGAATTTGAAATTATAGATTTCTGTTAAACTTTAAAAATATTTGAATACTAAATGTTTTATTTAAATATTTAATCTCAAAATTTTGAATTTAAGATTTATGGTAACATTTAGATTTAGATTTAATTAACACATTTAAAATATTTAATTCAAATTGTTGAGAGTTTTGAATCTTTCAAATTTTGTTTACTAGAATTTGAATTGACTGATTTCAATTAAACTTCATAAATATTCAAATATTAAATGTTCTAAGTATATAATTTCATATTTTGATATCTATAATTTTAATTTTTAATTTTTTTTAACTTTATAAAAATCTAAATTTTGGACAATAATCATAACAATAAGACTTAATTATAACATTTAATTCAATTTTTTATTGATCTGAATATTTTAAAAAATTTCAAACTTTGAATATAAATTCATAATTATAACAATTAATCCTACTATGATCATTAAAATAGAGATATTATAATTAGAGATTTCCTAATATATTTAAAAGGTTTGACCCATTTTTCAGTGGATGTCCTTTCGCGTTTCAGTTGATGAGATTCGTCCTTAACGATCTAAAATCTTACACCCACTATCCTAAGGGCCTAACTTGGTTAGTTTTTAACGTTAAATCTGGTCATGTGCCTTGCACATGAGGGTATTTCAGTAAAATCCTCTTATCTTCTTCTCCAACTTATAGATCATAAACCCTACCACCTGTCACCACCACCTGCCACAACCAGCCACCACCCCCACTACTCTCAAGTCTCACCACCATATAATTGTCCAGGTAAACAATTAGAAAATAATACCCAACAAACCAAATCGTGAACCCACCTTGAATATTACATTCGGCTAACCACCATTATTTTACAACGAACCACCACAACCTTTACTCCAACCACCATGACACCCACCACTGCCACCATCGGCTTTCAACAAACAAACCAGACCCGACCCTTCGTCTTTCACCAACACGCGACACCACCATCCTTCTCCTCTAACCTCCATGTAGATTCACCATAATCGACTTCCACCATAGTAATTCCAATTCTCTACTGTGAACTGCCATAATCCAATAATTTATTATCTTCGTCATAATCATATCGCAGAGTATAGGAGGAGGAGGAATGAATAAAAGGGGCTTTACCTCTTACGACCAGATCTGGCTTGAATGGAACCTATCATAACAACTGAGTCTACTGCCGTCGTCACTTGGAACCACCACCATAAATCGTCGCCGCTTCTTCTTCTCCGGTTATCTCTGTTCTGTTTTGGTCGAAATACCCCAGGCCGTGGAAGTCTAGGTTGAGGGATAGGGCTAGGCGTTTGGTTTGGGAGAGGATGAATCAGGGGAGTGGAAGTCTAGGTTGAGGGATAGGGCTAGGGGTAGGGGTAGGAAAGTGAGTTTTGTGATGGGGGAGTCGACTCTGAGGAGTTAGAAGAAGCTGTTTGATCATTCTAATGGTGGGTTAGGGGAGAAGAGATTGATGGTTGTGCAGTCGAAACGGCCTGGGAGAGTTAAAGCTTCGAATGTTGTGAGTAATGGGGATATTAGTTTGGATGACAGTGATAAAGATGACCAGATTACTGAAATACCCTCATGTGCAAGGCACATGACCAGATTTAACGTTAAAAACTAACCAAGTTAGGCCCTTAGGACAGTGGGTGTAAGATTTTAGATCGTTAAGGACGAATCTCATCAACTGAAACGCGAAAGGACATCCACTGATAAATGGGTCAAACCTAAAGGACGAATTGTGTAATTTACCCTATTTAAAATTTAACAAATGATAGTTTTGAAATTTAATAAATAATAGTTTTAGTTATAAATTTTCAAATTAGTTACAAGAATTTGAATTGATAGATTTCAGTTAAACATTATAAATATTCAAATATTAAATGTTTTATTTAACTATTTAATTTCATATTTTAATATCTATAATGGTAACAATTAGACTTAATTATAACATTTAATTCGAATTTTGAATGATCTGACTCAAATAGTGTCTTACTTTTAACATTTTATCAGAAATATTTTTTCACTACTATTTATTTTTTACTAGATAATATTCCTCAAATACAATCTGATAACAAGATTCCAGTCAAGTTCCAAATGCGTCAATTCCCAATATCCGTATGTTTCGCAATGACCATCAATAAAAGCCAAGGACAGTCTCTATCGAAGGTTGGATTGTATTTAAGAGACCCTGTATTTTCACATGGTCAGCTTTATGTCGCATTGTCAAGAGTTAAAAGCAGGGCAAGTGTGAAGTTACTTATACTTGATGCTGATTGGAAGGTTAAGAATAAAACAAAAAATGTGGTGTATAAAGAAATATTTAGTGATATTTGAATAAAATGTGTATTGGTTTTTTTTAAATTTTAATAAAATATTTCTACTATATTTTTTTTACGTTTTACCATTCAAAATAATTGTACGTTGATGAACCGTGTGTAAACGCGGGCAAAAGTCTAGTGTATTATAATCATGAACCGTTTTTTCTAAAATTTTAATACAAAGTAGTGATCTTGAAAAAAATAAATAAAAAGCAATTCAAAAGTCAAAATCGATAAGAAAACCGTCAAATGGGTAAAACTGACCAACCGGTCCCAACCTGCTCGATTTGTCATTTTATAAATTAGTGTTTAGCGGTTTAGCCCATAATTTTCACCAAAACAGCCTAACTAAAGCGTAGACACCCCTACTTAATTTTTTTTTTTTTTTTTTGAATGGCAAATTTTTACTTTTTATTTTTGAAAAGTGAACTTGATTAAAAAAAAACCCAACCAAAACCGACACCTATCACCAAGGCGGATATAGAAGCCGAAAACCAAAACAAAAGTTTAAAAATTACGTTACATCAAACAAACACCATCTACGCCAATCCACTACCCCTCCCCCCTTTAAATCTATGCTTATACCAAAGAAAACCCAAATACTTTATATCCGCAACCAACTCCGTTACATTGGGTGCCTTACTCTTGAAAACCTTGTCATTCCTAGCTCTCCACAATCTCCAACAAGCAATTATAATAATCCCATGGAGAACTTTCTTCTTGGTACCCGTTACCCCGCTATGCTCGTGAAGCTCCACCAGATCGTTGACATGAAAGACGAACGGTGTAGGAATGTTACACCAAATAGCTAAGGAATTCCACACCCCCGAAGCAATGGCGCAACCTGTCAAAACATGCTCTATATTCTCTTCAGCAATCTCGCACCACCCACACGAAGGATCATCAATTATGTCTTCAAACAAGAGCCGTCTTTGTCGGAAGACGATCCAAGAATGCGCACCACATGAAGATGTTGCATTTATTAGGGACCCAAGAACTCCACTTGAAACCAAACTCTACGTTACTAGAAACCGGGCCATGAAGCCATTTTTTAATCGAAGCTACCTGAAAAACGCCATCCGAACCATATGACCAACTCCAAGTATCATCTCTATCCAACAAATTAATCGGATGAAGCTGGTCTTCTAATGTTTGTTTATCTGAGAGCTCAGCTGTGGAAGAAGGGGCCCGAGTCCAATCCCAAACCAATACACGAGAATTACCAATACGCTTCAACCTGTCAGCGATCACCACCCCTTTGAATTTTTCGATACTGTATAGCGAAGGAAACACGAACTTTAAAGGTTGGTTTCCCAACCATGAATCCAACCAAAACCTCAAATGGCGCCCATTACCAAGACTACCACAAACAACACTATTTAAACCGCTCCCATCCACCTTGTGCTTGTTCCAAAACGATACACAATTCTTCCACACACCCGTAATTGCCCTATTAACTGGAGCAATACCCCAACACCTAGCCGACCCGTGAATGGAAACCACAACCCTTCTCCACATCGAGTTAGGCTCATTCAAAAACCTCCAAAGCCACTTAATTAACAAGGCATTATTATTAGTTTCTAGAGACGCAATCCCCAACCCACCGTCTTTAATGCTTTTAGTAACAACCTCCCAAGCAACCCAACTCATTTTCCTCACTTCGTCCGAACCACCCCAGAGAAACCTCTGCATCAAACCCTCCAAAACATCAACTACCTTCTTCGGAGCCTTGAATAAAGAGAAATAATACGTGGGCAAACTATCCAAAACCAATTTTATTAATGTTAACCGACCGGCGATCGATAGAGTATTGGCTTTCCATTTGGATAACCTTCGTTTAAACGTCGTCACCACCGGCTCCCAACTTGCCACCCTGTTCATATTCGCCCCAACCTTGATACCCAAATACGTGAATGGTAAAATACCCGGCTTACATCCCATGGATTCGGCCAAACTCACAACTTCATCGGCTTCCACACCCACACCGTAAAGCACCAA
Organism: Ambrosia trifida; assembly: GCA_028751855.1. NCBI lineage: Eukaryota > Viridiplantae > Streptophyta > Magnoliopsida > Asterales > Asteraceae > Ambrosia > Ambrosia trifida. Next base: position 13,297,307 of record CM054123.1, on the reverse strand, counting down.
CTTGTGTAAATTTATCTTTAGTCCGGAACATAGATAAAAAATACGTAAGATGCGTCTCATGTTAATAAAGTTATGCGAAGACCACTCCCCCATAAGCATGGCATCATCCGCGTAAAGCAAATAGGACAAAACCGGGTCGTCATTAGGGAGCTTAACGCCATGAAACGCCCCTATATCACTGGCCTGATTCATCATACCCGAGAAAGCCTCCATCAAGATGATAAACAGAAAAGGCGAAAGTGGGTCTTCCTGACGAATCCCTTTTTGGCACCCGAATTCAAAAGTAGGAGAACCATTCACTAACACTGAGGCTCTAGAAGAAACCAAAATACCACGGATCCACTCACACCAAACTGGAAGAAAACCCATCTGAGACATGACCGACAACAAGAAATCCCAGTTAACATTGTCATAGGCCTTATCAAAATCTATCTTGAACAAGAAAATTTTCCCGTTTCTCTTCTTATCCCACGCAATCACCTCGTTGGTCATCAGAGGACCGTCAAGAATATACCTCCCTGATAAGAAAGCCGACTGAGTCTCATGCACTATACGACCCAAAACTGACTTCAACCGAGTCGTTAAAACCTTAGAAACAACTTTAATAATGCTCCCAATAAGACTAATCGGCCTGAAATCCCCCAATTTAGATGGATCACTCACCTTAGGAATCAACGTAATGAATGAAGACCCAACCTCGGGACTAAACCGCCCGACCTGATGATAATGATCCAAAATATCCAAAAAAAATCCTTCTCGAATAACTCCCAGAAATGCCTAATGAATCTAAAATTAAATCCATCAGGACCCGGAGCTTTGTCCGCCCCACAGTCAGCAACCGCATTCTTTAATTCCTGTAAACTGAAAACATCAACCAAGCCCTCGGCTTCCACCGTAGACAACGAAGACATACCGTAACAAACAAGCCACGACCGAATAACCATATCCTCTTTAAATTTATCGCGAAAAAATCCCATAACTTCTCTTTTCATAATAGCCGGATTCGTCTCCCACCTCCCACCAACCTCCAAACCCGGGATATAATTCGCAGTCTTACGTTTATTAATAAAGCCATGAAAGTACCTCAAATTATTGTCCCCGTGAGTAGCCCAATTACAACGAGCTTTCTGTTTCAAATCGCGGTAAAGATAGACCTCTAGTTCTCCAAGGCGTCTTTTGATCTCAACCAACGTCCACTTCTCTTCCTCGGCCAAATCTCTAATCTCCATAGTACTGTCTAACGCCCGCAACTCATTTTCCAACAATCTTTTTTCTTCCAACTCTCTAGCTTTAACCTCGGCTACCCAATTAGAGATAACACTGCGTAAAGCTTTAAACTTCAATAAAATAAATCGCATCAGGTAACCCCTCAAAGGTCCCGTCATCGATCACCTTTCTAACAATCGCCTCGAAATCTTCCCGTCCAAGCCAAGAATTATAGAACTTGAAAGGTTTTGGACCGAAATTTCTCAAGCTCGTCTTCAATAGTAACGAACTATGATCAGATTTGTTTCTCTCTAAAGCAATGTAATCCACACTAGTCCATTCCAAGAAGAATTCCCAATTAACGAAAATCCTGTCAATACGACTCATCTTGTCACCTGCAACAAAAGTGAACTGTCTCCCTTTCAAGGAGTACTCATGTAAGTCCGAATTATCAATAAAATCATTAAATTCATTAGTCTCAACCATGTTAAAAACGGAATTCCGACGGTCAGCCACACCCCTCACTGCATTAAAATCACCTGCCACTATTAATTTACCCACCCCTTCACTAACCAGACCATTGAGCTCCTCCCACAACCTTCGCTTAGAAACAATATACTGAGGAGAATAAACATTAACAACATGAAAAGGAGATCCGCTCCCCTTGACCACACCGGAAACCAACAGCCAGTTTTCACTTTTGATAACCCTATCCATTGAAAAAACTTGTGGATCCCACATAGATAATAAACCACCCGAACGACCCGTAGCAGGAACCCATTCAAAGGAAAAACTACCAATCCCCCAATACCTACCCAGATTAACCGAATCCAAAGTACTATGTTGCGTCTCCTGAAGCAAATTAAAAGTAACCTCATGCTTAGCTCGCAAACTACGAACCCAATCCGCTTTGCCCATATTCCCCAAACCACGAATATTCAACAAGATAAAATTCATTGACCGCTAATTTGATAACCTTCATTCGTTAACACATCTTTAACATCCGAACAAAATCTTCCAAATTCTCCACCCCCAAGGCGTTACTAAGCTTCACAGTCTCCAAAGCTTCTACTTCAATTGGCTGTTGATTATGAATCACCTCAATGTTAGTGGCCTCACTAGCAATACCCTCATCAATGTTCAACCCAGGAGAACCATTGGCCACTGCACCCGAAATTCTTTCATTTAAATCCGGAGTAACGAACACATCATCTTCAACACCTACATTACCATCATTCGAACCGTCAGTACTTGAAAGAATGCCAATTAACTTATCCAACCTAAACATGTCGTTATCTTCGCTATGTCGCTTCTTCGGACGCTCTAGAGAACCGCTACCCTCGTTTCTATTCTTAAAAAGAGATTTTCTGTGAAATTTTTTTCTAACAGTAGCCGTAACCGGCTGGACAACAGGCGTATCAGCTGCATCGTGATCTATATCAACCTCATGAGAACCACAACCATTATATCCAACCTCACCAATCACCTCATTCACCATAAACTCACCTTCCTCACAAGTATCTTCCTTATTCATCTGTTGTGGTATATTAACGTCCAACATGTCCTCCTCTTGGCAATTCAAAACATCATCCTCATCTAAGACCGTAACCCCATCCGGGACCCACTCACCAATGTCTTCCTCAACCCATATGTTGAACAGTAATTCTCTCCACGCAATGTCCACCCAATCGACAATCCGTTTACGAACCTTAGTCAGCACCCCAATAAGCGCATAGGAGAAATTATTATCATCGTTCGACAAGCAAGGAGATTTAATAACCTTCCCATATCTACCTCCGATCAAATCAAAAACTTGATCTAAAGCCAGTTGAGTCGGGACGCCGTGCACTTTCAACCAAGCTAGATGCTCCTCCACCTTAACCACTTTACCATCCCACCTGTCTAACGTATCAAACCAGGCAGACTACAGTGTATTATCAGCAAAGAACTTCTTCGCCATACTGCTATCTTCGAAAACTACTACCACATTGAACCCTCCAAGATACTAAGGTCCACAGAATAACAACCAAAATTATGAAGTATGACATTCAAAGTACACAGGACGTTGAAATCCACCACCATAATACCCTCATAATGAGAAAAACGTTCTACTACATCATCCACCCTAATGACATCCACTTTATTCCTGTTTAACACTGAATCCAAAAACGAACGACCAATACCTATTGTCGAATCTTGCACCCCCTTTTCTCCTTGATTCTCAATATTAGAGTTTACAGGATCCTGGATATTCACCGCTGCCTCCTTACGAACATGAACAGTGGCGGCAGGCTGCTGTACCTTCATGCCATCCACAAACCTAGCCACGGTTATGAACAACTTAAAAGAACCAATCCACACGTCCGGCATCACCTCTACCATTCTACCCGAATCATTAACCTCCGCAAAAGAAACAAAAGCGAACCGCTTACCCCACTTGTCTAGTTTTCTCGCGATGTACGATCCTTCATATCTACCAAAACCTCCCAACGCTACCTTAAGATCTTGTGACGAACACTTCGGTGGATGATTAGACACAAAGAATTTGGATATTACCTTGTTATTACGTGCACCATGCCGATCATTCTTATTCTCTTTACATCGATGTACCTCTTCCCACTCTTCTGGATCTTGCCGTCGGGGATCGCCCGACATCTCCAGAGGAATTAGGGTTTTTTACATATATGGCAAATTTTTACTCTTTATAAGACTTGAACCCATGACCTCCTTCTTAATTTATATTTATATTTATATTTATAGAGTAAAGATCAAATACAAAGTGTTTTTCGGTAAGAACGAGAATCAAAGGGGGTAAAAAAAATTTATTTTTTTTTAGATTTTTTTCCCATGTGCTTAAATATTCTTTCTAGATGAATAATACAAAAAAAAATTAAAAAATTTTTGTTTTAGTGTAATTACGTCATTAAAGTAAATACATTAGTTTACACTAGAGTAATTATGTAATTACTCTACACGTAATTACTCTACACCAATTTTTTTTTTTTTTTTTAGTTTTCAATACTATAATACATGTTTAACAATATGGGAAAAAAATATTTGAAAAAAAAATAAAAAAAATACCCTCCTTTGATTCTCACAGTTCTTACCGAAAAAACACTTTGTACCGGATCTTTCCCCTATATTTATATATATATATATATATATATATATATATATAAAAAGCCAATTTACTGAGATGACGTTTATTTAGGTCATCTCTTTTTTTTTTGGTGTGCTAGATGACATTAGGTAGGGATTAATAAAAAAAATTAAAAAATACCACACATGACACTATGTGAAGCTTTCTCCCCATTATTTCCCTCCAAAAGTCTTGTTTATCTCATGTTTTCGCCCACAATTTTTAAACGTAAATAACTTTTATATACGAGATTTTTTTTAATAAAATTACACCAAATTAACGAGGATTTTATTATCTTTCCAACGAGTACGATAGTGCTATAAAAACGAAGAAAAAAACAACTTTTCCAACTAGTATCATAGTGCTCAATCACGTCCGACAATGGTTACTTATGTTTTTACTCCTCATCCACACATACATTTTTAATATACATTTTAATTCTTATTCACATGATTAAAATTGTTGTTTTCTTATATTATAGTACATTAATTTCTTTTTTACATCATAATTACACACATTTTATCACTTTATATTAGATTTGTCTATCCAAAAAACTTTCAATATATATATATATATATATATATATATATCTACCCTACCTAATAAAAGAGTAACTCGGCGCCACTTGTCCCTTTACTAGGGCCTCCACATAGGCTCCATCTCACCATCCACGTGTCAACCATACAATCACTTTAAATAAAATAGCGGAACCTACCCGGTGAGTATCCATCTATCCATATGTGGAGGTCTAACTTCATTCTTACTACATTTTCTAAAACCCTATTCGGCCGAAACCCCGCATCTCTGACCATCTCAGCATCCTCGCTGTAGTTATTATCTTCTTCGATTAATCCTTTTTTCATCCACAATCGGAATCTTAAAACCCTACATTAAACAACCGGATCTAATCCCTCTTCATCTTCCTTCTCTGATTAATCCTTTTTTCATCAACAACCAAAATACCAAACGACCGGATCTAAATAAAATCTTCCTATTGTCTTCCATCTTCAATAGAAAGGTATGCTTTGGGTTTATGTTGAATAGGTTAGGAGATATTTTTCAAAGTCTGTTTTGTTCGTTTTCTTTAGGGTATTAAATATTATTATCCTTTAAATCGACTATACATGTTAATGAAGATTATTGTGAAATCTATTTTTTCGTAATAAATATTCGAAGTTTTGAACGATTCAGAAGTCTGTTTTGAAATCCATATAGACTTCGAATATACATGTTTATTAAGTATAATCATATTTAAAGGATGTTAAATGTATAGTTGATTTTAAAGAAACCAGACTTTCACAATAATATTCGAAGTCTGTTTTTTTCGTTGTTATTGGTGTATGTATGGTTAAGAATTGTATGGATGTTTTCTTAATCGTTAATATTGGTGTTCGTTTCTGAATCGTTGAGATTTGTTTTATACTCTGTTTTAGTTTTAAAAAATCATATGATTAGATATACATTCTGTTTTAGTATTGTTTTCTTAACCGTTTAGTTTTGATACATTTAGCTATACAATCTTGCATGGAAGTGGTGAAGAAATTGGCCATTATGTTGAGAAGCTTATGACAAGTGAACTTTCTGGAAATGTAATCGATATTTGTCCTGTGGGTGCACTTACATTAAAACCATTTGCTTTTAAAGCTAGAAACTGAGAGCTAAAAGGAACATAAACCATTGATGTTACTGATGCTGTTGGTTTCAACATTCATATTGATAGTAGGGGCCCAGAAGTCATGAGAATCGTGCCACGCTTAAATGAGGTATTAATAGTTATTTTATGTTAAAGTAACGAATGTTGACGTAAAAATGAATACCGATATAAAGATAGTCAAACCAAATGAATTAAAAAGGTAACTCTTTTGATTTTGGTCGAAACGGGTCAGTTTGGTTGGACTTGAATGGGCTGCTTGGCAAATGCCAACATGTCAAATGAGTAATTGTTTATTCCTTTCAAAATTTGTAACTTTTTATTCTTGCCAAAATGGGTTGTTTGGGTTGACTTGCGTGGGCTGTTTTTCGGTAGGTCAAATGAGAAAAAAAAAATTATTCGTGTTTAAAATGGTATCTCTTCGTATTTCGGTAAAAATTTCATGCATCAACAAAATACTTTAGATGACTTTTAACATCTTCAACCCATTTGACCTGTTTCTTTTTTTTTTTTTTAACTAGGTTTATTGTATACTACTAGATTTAATAGTTGGCGACACATGAATTGACCCATTTAACATATAATTTTTGATCAAGAGTTACTTTTTTCACACTGATTTTAAACTAACTTCAAACTGCTTTGGTTCAGACTATCCGGTGATTGTGTAGAAGCAAACTGTGAATGCACTTCACATGGGTGGAAGATAAGGGGCTTCCACTCCGCTGTCCAGTATTGGCTACAACAAGCATATATTGTTACCTAACCATTTTGCTCAATTTCATATACTGTGCATTGATACCTGATGCAGATTATTTTCAATGGAAAATTCTAAAGTAGCCAGGACAACTATTATAAATTTGTAATTAAATAGTTTATTATCCATGTTCGTAGATTTGTTTTAGTTTTTTTTTATTACAGAAGATGTTAAATTAGCAAATAACATGTACTTTTGCTCATTTCTTAATATCATGATAATCCAATTAAAAAAAATCACTCCATGTATTATGTGACTTCATTGTCTCTAAAGAGTTGCACACACAACATGGATTAATGATATGTGGCTGAAAACACATGGGATATATGCTGCTCATGTGCTTAACAATGTTGATTCTGAGACCGTCCGGTGTGGTTGAGGTCCGGCATCGATGCCCGGCCTCCACGTCAACGACGGGCCTTCCTCGCCGGGCTTGGGGTGTGGAACGACGGGCCTCCATCTTCTCCGACACATATCCGACGGCCACCATCTTCTCCGGCAAGATCCACCGCCTTCTTCTCCGGCATCGATGATGGAACGAGGTTTTTTTTTTTAATTAATCTGCAAGTCCCAACGTTCAAATTTTGGCCCGGCATGCCCGGCATACACTTGGCCCCTATGCCGGAACCACACCGTATGGTCTGAGATGAATTTATCAAGTTCTACATTTCTATTGCATTTTTGTCTTTTTTTTTAATTACTTTGAATGTTAATGTTTATTTGCATTCCGTTACAATAAATAAGTTATTATTCATTTCATTATTTGTTTTTAAACCATGTCATATCAAACATTTGGTGATTCATATATCCATTATTGCATAGCATTAAACCTTTTTAAGATATTTTGCATGCCAGTAACTTTCAATAAATTAACTTGTATGCTATACATCTTTATAGAATTTTTTTCATTTGACTTGGACATGTAGCGTGTGTTAACACGGGGCTCTAACCTAGTGTGTGTGTGTGTGTGTGTATAAGATTTGGATCATTTGAGAACCACCATTTAGGGAGAGAACCAAAGAACCAAGTGTGAACACAAAAACCCCTCCACCAAAAAATAAAAAAAATTATATAACCTAAAAAAATTAAAAAATTAAAAACACTAAAATGTTTTTTTAGTGTTAATATTTCTGAAAAAATAAAAAATACAAAAAAAATAAAAAAAACAAAAAAATGGCCTTTATTACGTCATATTTGCGTCCGGTCTGATGCACATGTGCATTTTGCTGTTATATATACACATACATATACCGTATGCACATGTGCATTTCACTATTAGAGCACACTTTTGAATAAATTATCAATTACCATATTGAAATGATCATTAAATGGACGTGATATGATATATAAGGTGGAAAAAAATTATCCAATGATCATTAAATAGACGCAAAATGCATTTCACTATTATAGTTAGGTTTTTTTTTCATGGGTTTAGCTTTAGGGTTTAGTTTTTAGGTATGATAGGAGGGGGGGTTAGGTTTTTTTGGGGGATGGGGTGGTAGGTTTAAGTTTTTGGGGTTGGTGGTGAATAAACTTAAAAATCCTCTATATAAGACTATAAAATAAGATAATTGTACTACATGCACATGTGCATTTTACTATTATAGTTAAGTTTTTTAATGGGTTTAGCTTTAGGGTTTAGTTTTTGGGTATGGTGGAAGAGGGGGTATCTTTGGGGTGGGGGTGGGATGGAGCCTTTTGGTTTTTGGGGGTGTGGGGTTAGCTACACATGTGCATTTCACAATTTGGGAGGGGGGGGGGGGCGGTGTGGGGGATAGGGGTTTTAGGTTTTTAGGGGGTGAGGTGGGTGGGTTTAGGTTTTTAGGAGGTGGGGTTTTTAGGTTTTTTTTGTTTGTGTTCACAGTGGTTCTCTGGTTCTCTCCCTAAAGTTGGTTCTCGTATGATCCCTACCCTATACACACACACACACACACTAGCTTTTATCCCGGGAGCGTCCCGGGGTTGAAATATCTAATATGACATAATAAAATATCTAATATGACAACATAATTAATGAATAATAATAATAATAATAATAATAATAATAATAATAATATTATTATTATTATTATTATTATTATTATTATTATTATTTATTTGGAACAAATCTCTCCCATAAGCTATCATATTCAAATATAAAAAAACGAATCTCTGCCTATGAAGTTATGTTTATCATTTCTTATTCAAATATAAAAGATATTAACGTTTAAAGTTATAGGAGGAAACATGAGAGAGAAAATTTAATTTTGTTTTTAAATTCTTTTCTTTTTCTGAAAATAACTCAATGGCTTTTATTTTTTAATTGGTCTACATAGGTGCCATATGGGATCCTACATGGCACTCTCAAAGGAGAGAATGCCCTCTTTGAGTGCCATGTAGGATATAAGCCTTTGGAAAACACATGGGTAGAATGAAGCCCACTTTAAGCGCTGTTTATTAAAGACAAAATCAAAAACCAAGCTGTCTACTGCGAAGAACCCCTGTTTAGTACCATATGTTTATTTCTTTTTAATAATTATATAAAAAACATAAGCAGACCAACTGTTAACTACTGCTAAAAGAAAAACTGTATTTTGTAACGTCTGTTCCTTCCACGATACCAGTTAATAATACTGATTAGATGTTTAATAACTGAAATGTGACAACCAAGGAATAAAAAGTCTACAGACGGATTAAAGCTATGTTGAGACAACATATATTAAAACGGAAAAGAGGATCACCAAATTAAAAAGTTGTAATCAATATGTAGCCATATATTAAAAACCATATATAATCAACGTTAAACAAAACAAATATAATCAACTTTAAACATCAAGATACATAGCTAGTTAAAGGAATTAATAAACTTAAGCTTCAATTCCATTGAAGCTTCAAGTTGTGCATGTAGATCTTTAACTTTTGCCAAAAATTCTATGTCCTTAATCCCGGACTCTGAATTGCACAACAACGACAAATCACAAACAGTAGTTGAAGGGATTAACTTCAAAATCCGTTGCACATCATCTCGGTCAAATGTGCCCAAGTGCAAACGGTCAAAACAAATCTTCAAATCTCTTGCAGTCTTCAAATCTTGATAGTATTGTGTTGTAATTTGATTAGGAACAAATTCCTTCATTTCATCTTCATAGTTATTACTTAACGCTGCCATTTATGCAATTGGTGAAGACTGAAATGTAAATGTTAATATTAAAATGGTTTATGATGAAGTTCGGGATGTGTTTACTATTTTATACACTTATAACGCGTAAAAATGACAGGTTATACGGTAGAATAGTTATTATACTTGGGTTAACATTTTAAACGAAAAGTTTTGTTATAATGATTATTTAATTTCAAAACATTTATAGTATCTAAAAAGTCTATACAACTTGTGAAACATAAATGGACGAATGCTTTGGAAAACGAATAGCCGAAAAATCAAGTAAAATATCGCGTGAAATAAATTATCTTTCAAAATTATTACTATTAATATTTTCATATCCAACCTAAAATTTATCTATAAATTCCACACAGTACATATTCTAAACTTCATCTTCCAAAATGGCAAACAGCTCATACTATCATTTTGCTGATACATCTGACGTTAAGTCAATATCCAGCGCTTGGTCACTCCGAGAAAAGAGAAAAGACGAAGATATTAGGAAATGAAGAAGAGAGAATGGAAGAAACGGTTAAGGAACAATCATGGACAAACCTTGCCCTGTTAGATATGGTGTTGCATGAACCAACAACTGGTTTGCGAGACAAGATAGAAGACTACTTGACTCAACAACTACAAATCGACAACAACATTCATGAAGCGTTGATGCAGTTAGGAAATGATCTTTCAAGCAAGATTCTGAAAAAGAAAGAAAGGATTTTTGAAATTTTAATCAAGTAGTTTATATAGTAGATATGTTTTTTATTATGTATGTTTTAAATGTTAAGCACTGTTTAGTAAAAACGAACATTAAGAATCCCATCGTCTGTTGTTTGACAACACTGTTTATTACCATCTATTTGTTTCTTTAAAACAATTAGTTTAAGGTTTGTTTACTAAAACCAACATTATGAAGCCAATTATTTGTTGTAAAGAAAACCTGTTTACTAACATCTGTTTCTTTCTTTAAAACAATTACTACCCAAAATATTAAAAAAATAATAATAAACACACCAACTGTTATGTTCTGTTTGGTAAAAACCAAATTAAAGAGTCAATCTACTGTTAAAATAAAAGTTGAATTTCGTTACATCTGTTACATTCACAATACCATTTAAATGTACAGACAAATTAAAGCTCTGTTGAGATAACAGATATTAAAACAAAAAAGACTATGACCAAATTCAAAAGTAAATCTAAAGTTGAAAGATAAACCGTATTTGGTAATGTCTTTCAAAGCACGCCGTCAATATAGCAGAATTTTTAAAACACTGTGTTTAAAAGAATGTTGATTAAAACATATGTAAATTCAACTATTTGGTTCAAACAGTTGTGACTTAAACAGTTGCTACTAACAACTATAACACATTTACATTTTTAAAGTTTGTTTACTAAAGATCAATCATATGTTGATTTTAACAGTAGACTATTTAATCAGTTTTATTATACTCAAATTTGTAGTTAGAGCAATAATAGTATCAAATACATTTCAATAATTAATCTGTGTTTAACAGTTGGTTAAATCTTTTTTCTTCTCTTTAATAAAGTTTTTGTCAAACAGTTGTTATACGATTCAACCATATTATTACAATTCAATAATTTGAGTTAAATATTTAATTTAAGAAAAATAAATACAAAATGGAAGACTTATAAAAGAAGAAATACAAATATCTTTAAAAAAAAACTACTTTAATGACAACAGAATTACAATATGTGACTTTACAAACTACATAAAAATACAAGGAAACATAAAAAAATATTTCTAACAATCAAACCATAGAGAATGATATTTCTTGCCAGCATCATCGGAATATATTTAAATGTCATCCAGTTCTAAAAGCCATAACGATTAAAAAGATCATCTCTTTGTTAGTCACCCCAAAAGGGAAATATGACTCTCACACTTATGCGTAGATCAAGAAGATTCATGAAGATATTCATCAAGACCTTTGGAAATTTAAAATTTAAAATACAAGATCCAGGATAATAAATCTAAAAGCCCTAAAGATTGAAAATAGGGAACTGGTGCAGCATATATATAAAATAATAATGGATTGATGTTTTCCTTTGATTGTATGAATCATCGTAAAACATTAATTCCAACTTTCTTACCAACGAAATGTTGGTAATCAATTTTCCTTTGATTGTAAGAATCTTTCAAAAATTTGTGGAAAGACATTTGAAAGTAATATCATTATGCATATGTGATGGAGAGATGTATGTGAGAATAGTTAAACGAATATATGAAGTGAAAAATGAATATTGGGAATTCGTACCCTTTATAGTGTGAATATACTAACTATTCGTAAAGTTGGTTTTCAACTTTATCAGTTGGATTTCAAGTAAATCTAAATTTCGAAATTACTTTTGTGACTTTTTATTTACTTTTTACATAATGAAAGACAATTGCTTCACAACAATAATAATAAAATAATAATGTTAATAAAGGAACTTCAAAATCGTAATTATTATTTTAGGGCCTTTTTATAGCATCTATTGATAGTAGAAACAGTTGTTGTCACAACAAAGTTTCTTAGTATTTTTGCCAACAGATTGTGTAATCTGTGAAAGGAAAAACACCGCCAAAACACTGACTGTAATAACATATTTTATTACACGATTATTAATAAACTCGTTATTCAAGTATCACTATAAAGTTAAATTTCATAAACCGTTACAACTTCATAAATAAAATCTGAATATTTGTAATATATGATGAAGCAAAACCGACAAAGCATTGGAAATTATTCCTTAAAAGTTTTACATATAATAAAACTTAACATTAAAATAATATTCATATTTGAAAATGCAAGTATATAAGAAACCCTTAAATTTGATATGAACATATACATTTTACGTTTTTTTAGATTATAATAATTATTTAAGTTCTGTGTTATATAAACATAGAATATTGCGAATTCCTCCATTTTTATAGGATGAATAAACTAATAACTCCTAAAGTTGGTTTTCAACTTTATCAGTTGGTTTTCAACTTTAAATAATATTAGTCTTTTCAAATTCATAATTATGAAAGGGTCGAGAAGTTATAACTTTACCATGACAACTGTACAAATAAAGAAAGTAGATAGAAACTTGCAAAATACGATAGTAGTTAATGATAGAGGTACTTTATTTTATTATTATTAGACAACTACAAAATATTACCACAAGTTTATATATTATCATTATTATTTATTATTTTTATTAAGAAACAAAAAGTATTTATTTTATACTCATTTGAATCGGTAAATGATTTGAATTTTTTTCTTTATATTATAACGTAAAAAATGAAAATATATTTTATAACAATAATTTCACTAAAAATTATAACGACTGTACAATATATGTGGACTTATCAACAGATTTTATCAAACAACTGTCTTCCATTACAGTATATGATGGCCACTATACAAATGAACGAACTAGATCAAAACTTACAAAAGAATGATCTGCATGTTATCAAATAACTGTCATCGTAATAACTGATATTGCTGGTCTAATAATATAAATAAAATTAATTAATATCAGTCTTTTTAAGTTCATAATTACAAACAGGTGAGACCAATAAAACTTTATGATGCAAGTGTACAAATGAAGGATTTAGATTGAAACTTACACAATACAACGATCATTAATTCTAGATGTACTTATTTTTACAATTATTAAACAATTAAAAAATGTTACTATAAATTTACATATTATTGTTTTAATTTTATTAAACAACTAAAATTATTTAATTTCAGAAAATGATTTTATAAATAATTTTAACTCATTTATTGTTCCTATGAATTTAAAAAATGTAAATATATTTTAAGACAATAAAACTTTTAAAAAAATATAATGTAAATTGAACATGAAAAGGTTGTTTAATTTCGTAAATTACGTAATTTCAAAAAATAATATTTTTCATCGACAGTGGCTTTATTTATCATAATAAATGAAGAGAAATAAAGTTGGAAAATGAAATGACGAATTTCTTGCCTTTTATAGAGGGAAAAAATATCTTACATATTATAATAAGATTTTTTACACCTTACATCAATAGTAAAACAATTAGAGAAACAACTAATAAAATAATGTTATAAATATTTACTATTATCGTCATTAATACAAATTTATAATAAGTTGTTAAATGTATACGGTAACATGTATCTGTTTTTCCAAAATCTTCAAACTGAAAAACAGCTACAAACTAAACTAATAAAATAATAACAAAATATTATAAACAGTTTAGTAGTATTCTGACTATTATAATAATTAACATAACAACAATATAAAAGAATTCTAATAAAAAAAACTCCAATATCGATACAAAAGTGAAATAATACCAACAAACACATTTCCTCTATCAAACCACAAATTGCATAGAAAATACAAGCAAAAGACACAAAACAAAACAAAATAAGACAAAACTCAAAACAAAACAAAAACCAGAAGATAATATGTCTCTAACGCCTGAATGAGCCGAAGACATATTATTTCCTTATACACCCATCTCTGTTTAGACATACTCTACTTGTGCTAATGATACAAATAATATTTTTCTTTGATTGTAAGAATCTTCGGAGAACACCAATTCAAACTTCATTATTATAATATTGATAATAATGTCACTAAATAGTTAAATAAATTACAAAAATCTTTTGAAAATTTGTTCATTCAACTTTATATCGAATTATTCATTATTCATTATTATAATATTGATAATAATGTTAAATTTTTAATAATATTATTTTATTATCTTATTATACAGGATGAATGAATAAGTAACAAAGTAACTATCCGTAAAGTTCGTTTTCAACTTTATAAGTTGCATTTCAAGTAACTATCAAGTTGGAAGTTACTTTTGGCACTTTTAATAAACTGCAAGAAGAGTGCAACACAAGAATAATAAAATAATATTTTTAATAAACTAAGTTCAAAATGGTAATCATTACTTTTGGGCCTTTTTATAAAACCTGGTCACTTCTCAACAGTTGTTACAAAACTCTGTCAATGTAAAACGTCAAAATGGTAATCTTTTGGGCCTTTTAAAGTATCCTCATTATGTTTTATATCATATTTACAACAGCTGTTGAGTTGACAACAACTTTTCACAAAAAAACTCTCGTTCAATTAAAGTTCCAAATCCATTCATTGATGGTTATGCTTCTACCACTGGTAACCACTGTTGAACGAAAAAGCTAATGATTATCCACTAATGAAGCAAGTAACAAAGGATTTTGAAACTTCTGATGACACAGAAAGACATCTTTTTTTAATCATATTTTTCCATCAAAATTTTATCATCTTTTTTAACACTTGTTTAAAATAAAATAACAATATGTTTCAGGAAAGTCTTCTTTGATCAAACGTATCTTATATTTATAATATATTCGCGTTACAAACATGTTCTAAGCTATCATAGATTGTGAAGAAACTACAGGTACAAAATACAACATAGAAGTATTCTAATTCAAAGACACAACTATATTGATACAAAAGTGAACTAATACCAACTAACAAATTTGCTCTAAACACTCTCTTCAGGTACAATCAGAAATCATTAGATAATAAGTTCGAGGCTTGTATTAGAATCTCGAACAAACTACAAAGTACCTACAAAACACAAGCAAAACACAAGAAAAAAAACAAAACCAAAAATCATTACAAAAGTGAACTAAGACCAACGAACACATTTCCTCAAACAGACAACAAAATACATAGAAAATACAGGAAAAAGATACCAAATAACAATATTAAAAAGGAAAAACAAAACCTAAAAAATAATATGCTTTTATTTTTCAAAAAGCGGGAGACATGTTATTCATTATACACCCATCTCTATTTATTAAGACTCTAGAGGGGCAAATGATACAAATAACATTTTTCTTTGACTGTAAGAATCTTCAAATAAAACCAATTCCAACCTCATTAGCAAACACATATTGGTAATAGATTTTTCTTTTATTGAAAGAATTTTCGAGATGAATGGGAACAACATTATAGTGTAGATAGGGAAGATAGGTTTGTATTTCCAATAGTTCAATGGATACAAAGTTGCAAACTGAATGACGATTTCCTCACCTTTTTATAGACTGCAAAAATAAGTTTACCTACTATAGTATATTTTTTTTCACCGTTGTACACTGTAAAAAACAGCTACGGGTGATGGCCTCGACTTTTTATAAACTTGAATAAACTAATTATCAAAATTGTAATGATTAAATTTGGTATTGCAAACTCTATTGAGTTAATAGGTATACAATATATGTTGACTTGTCAACAGATGTTATCACACAACTGTGATCTATTACACAAAATGATGTCCCCTGTACAAACGAAAGATCTAGAAGTTATCAAAACAACTGTCACGCTAACAAACTGATATTGGTTGTTTAATAATATAAATAAATTTAGGGTGTATGGTTCCTAAATACCCCGTGACATCACATTTGGGGTGTATGACATCACATTCTGAGTATGTAGCATCTTCCTGTTAGTCTATGATGTGGACCAGGGTGTATGAATCCTAATTATAGGGTGTATGGTTCCTAAATACCAATTTAAATTATATCACACTTTTCTAAATCACAATTACAAACAATGGAGAACCCTAAAATTCTATGATGGTGACAGTACAAATGAAAAATCTATATGGAAACTTACAAAATATGATGGGTTTTAACGCTAGATGTACTTATTTTTACTATGCTTAAAACACCTAAAAAATCTTACCTAAATTTACATATTATTATTTTGTAAAAATTCTTTGTAAATATGCGACTCATATATCACTTTTTAAAACAATTGACAAACAAAATGATAAAATAAAAAAAAACATAAACAGATCAACTTTTAAGCTCTGTTTTGAAAAAAAAAAACAAATTAAATATTCAATAATCTGTTGCAAGAATAACTGTATTCCGTAACATTTGTTCAAAAGACCGTCAAAACTCTCAGTGTAACATCGTTTGTGAGAAGATTAAATTTGTTATTAAAGTATCACTATATACTTAAATAAATTAGAAAAACCTTTTGAAAATTTGTTCATTCAACTTTATATCGAATTATTCATTATTATTATTATTACTATTTTATTATATAAGATGAATAAAAAAGTAACAAAGTAACTATCCGGAAAGTTTCTTTTCAACTTTATAAGTTGCATTTCAAGTAAATATGAAGTTGGAAACTACTTTTGGCGCTTTCAATAGAGTGAAAGAAAATTGCAACACAACAATAATAAAATAATATTGTTAATAAAGTAAACCTAAAAATGGCAATCATTACTTTTGGTCATTTTTATAAAATCTGTTAACTTGTCAACAGTTGTTATAACACAAAAAAATTAAATTTGTTATTAAAGTATCACTATAGTTAAATAAATTACAAAAACATTTTGAAAATTTGTACATTCAACTTTATATTGAATTATTCATTATTCATTATTATAATAGTTATAATAATATTAAAGTTTTAATAATATTATTTTTATTATTATTTTATTATATAAGATGAATAAAAAAGTAACAAAGTACCTATACGGAAGTTCATTTTCAACTTTATAAGTTGCATTTCAAGTAAATATGAAGTTGGAAACTACTTTTGGCGCTTTCAATAGAGTGGAAGAAATTGCAACACAACAATAATAAAATAATATTGTTAATAAAGTAACTCAAAAATAGTAATCATTACTTTTGCACTTTTTTTATAAAATCTGTTAACTTCTCAACAGTTGTTATAACACAAAACTTTTTAAATGTAAAACGTCAAAAATCTGAGTATAAAATCGTTTATTACACTATTAAATTTGTTATTAAATCATACCCATATAGTTAAAATATAGAAACCTTTTCAAGTTCATAATTAAAATCTTGATATGTGTAATAAATGATAAAGCAAAATCGCAAAAGCTTGGGTCTGTTTGGTATAGGGTAATGGAATGGACGAGGGAATGGAATGGAGAAGGTAATGGAATGGACAAGGGAATGAAATAGATGATTACCATTCCATGGTCTTGTTTGGTTACACGTAAGAATGGAATGAATCATTACATTGTATTGTTTGGTATGAAGGAAAAAACAAAAGAATAAAATCAGCGATGGTGAGTGGTGGTGATGCTCGTTGGCATCGGGTGCCAGCGACGGTGGTTGGTGGTGGTAAAGGTAGTGGTGGTCGGTGGTGGCGGTAGTGCCAACGACGGTGGTGGTAGTGGTTGTCAGTGGTGGTGGTCGGTGGCGGCGTCTTTGTGGTAATAGTAGCGGTGGTGGTGATCGGTGGCGGCGTCTGGTGGTGATAGTAGCGGTGACGGTGGTAGTGGTCGGTGGCGGCATCTGGTGGTAATAGTAGCGGTGGTGGTGGTGATCGGTGGCGGCGTCTGGTGGTGATAGTAGTGGTGACGGTGGTGGTGGTTGGTGGCGGCTTCTGGTGGTGATAGTAGCGATGACGGCGGTGGTGGTCGATGGGTGGCGATGGTCGGTGACGGAGAATGTCGGTGGTGGTGATCAGTGCTTGGTGGTAGGTAGTGGAGGTGGCGGTTGGCGGTGGGTGGCGGTGGTCAACGGTGGTGGTGGTGGTCGGCGATGGCGGTAGTCGGTGGGTGGCGATGGCGGTGGTCGGTGACGGAGAGTGGCGCCGGTGGTCGATGGGTGGCGATGGTGGTGGTCGGTGGTGGTGGTTGTGACACCCGACAATTTCCGATCTACACTGACGTGATTTTTATGACTAAAAATAAATATTTATTTCAAATGTTGCTAATTATTAAGTTTCGGAAGTTTACTGACCGTTTTTACAATCGAAACTGCGACCGATTTAATTAACGCGATTTAAACGCGTGTTCTGAAAACACGCGTCGGACATCAAAAATAATTATATTTATGCTCGGTTTTGTATTTCGAACGAAACCGACTACTTTTTATAATTTATTATTGGGCCTAGAATAGAAACCGAGGCATTTTGTGTTAAAACGGGTTCGATACGCGGTACACAGCCCACCAACCCTAACCCTAGGTATATAAAGACAACTTCTTCTTCTTCCCTTCATTTTTCAGCAGCCACAACCTATCTCTCTCTCTCTAACCCATCTCTCTCGCAGCTCTCTCTCTCTCTACCATCTCTCTCACTCTCTCGTCTCATTCCCTCTCTCTGGAAGTCACGAACGGCCGACCACCACCATTGTTGGTGGTGGCGGCGTTGTAAAAAGGGGACGGGGGCGGTGGTTCGGGGTTCAGAGGATGGCGGCCGGTAGTGTGGTGATTCGTCTGGTTCTTGTTGGTTCGGTCTCAACAGGTAGTAACAGGGTGTCGGGTTGGGAGTTGGAGGGTTGCTTGGTTAGGTTTATGACCGGGAGCCATGGTGGTGATTGGCTTCAGATGGGGTCGGGTTTTGGTGGGTGTGCAGGCGTCAACAACCGGGTGGTCCGGTCTTGGGTCACTCGGGCCAGTTTGGTTTATCCCGCATCAGATCTGGTTAGAGTTGTGGTTGTGTTAGTCGACTCCGATGTGGTGGTGGTGTTGGGTTTGGATGGTGACGGGTTGTGGTGGTCGCCTCGTGTCAAGTGCAGATGGTGGCAGTCGTAGCTGGTTATGGTTCAAATGGTGAAGTCATGGGTACCGGGATGTTGAGAGGCGGCAGCAGATGGTGGTTTCCGGCGGGCCTGGAACTTGGTCGGGTTTTGAAAACGAGTCATTTGTGTTTGGTTTGAATTTGGAGCTCGAGTCAAGGTCGGGTCTGGTTTTGTTTGGACTCGGTGGTCATGGCTTGGGTCTGGTTTGGGTCTCGGGTCCAGATGTGTTCGGTTTTGGGTTTCAATGGTTCTCGGGTCTGCTTTTTGAGTTCGATTATACTTGGTCAAACTTTGGGTCCAGATTACGAGTCAGATCTAGTACGGTTCGAGCCAACGAGTCACGGTCAACTGAGTCAACGTTCCGGTCTACATGTAGCTTCGGGTCACGCGCGTACGAATCGGTATACTTTAATTCGTATTTGTATTATTGTTGTGGATATTATATATATAAATAAATATATTGATATTCTTAGAATAGTTTTGACTCGCGAACGAACCGAATAATAATAATAAACGGTGACTATATATTATATCGGACGATTGGTATTGGATATAAAAGGCGTGACTTATAAAATCGATATCGGACTAAATTGGTTGGACTATAATATACATATATATTGTCGTGTCTTTATACAAATAAGTGTAGTTTATATAAAAGCGTCGAAACGTATAAGTCTCGTTTGATTTGGAATTGTGGATAAACAAAATGTGGACTTGTGTTTGACATTGATTTTTGGGAAAATTGTAGGCGACTTGTGTTGCCTGGTTTGTATGGAAACAGAGGAAACTCTGCCGAAATTTTATAAAATTTATAAGCGTAAACGAAGGCGATATTCCTTGTATATTTCATTATAAACAACCTCCAAGTATTTTGACAAATGTAGTTTTCTACAATATCGTAAAAGGTTTTCGACAAATGATTTCTTGCAACATTTAAAGGAAAACGTCGAACAATATTTCCAAAACAAATACATAATATTTGTTGAGCGTCACTTGTGTCAATCTCCAAAGATTTTGGTAACTAAAACATTTCCATCTACGCGGTTTTGAATTATAAAACGCTCAACCTATTTGAGAAAGAATTATATAAAATTTATGTTCGAAACCTTTAAAGATTGGAAAAGAAGCGATATTGTTACTAATCGGTTTTAAATAACTATACTTATATTTTCATCAAAGAATATTTTCCTAAAATATAATTATAAGACGAGCTACGGCTCGGGATAAGTTATACGTTTCATAATATAGTCCAACGTGGTGTGCACACGAATAGTGACAAGTGCGCAACTTGGGTACTATGTCGTGTGTTAACGCATAAGTAAGATAAGTCATGATCGGTTCGTCGAGTTAAAGCATATTAGTACTCGGATTAATACACGCGAGTCTAGATAGTTGGATAAACTACCTTTTAGCCGGATTATAGGCTAGGTTTATATGTGTTAGACTTTAAGGTGTCCTTTGTTGTAATAGGGCACGAGGAAGCCGGTCGAGGCTTGGACTTTATTTGCTAGCTTAGCATGGAAATTGAGGTGAGTTCATGACCCCACTTTTTACCGTTTTATAAATGTTTTCGGGGTGGAAGACATGCTTCTTTTATGAAAACCTGAGGAATTCCAAACGAACATGTTTTGAAAAATGAAATGGGTGCGTGAGTGTCACGGCCCTACTTTCACTGGTTTTACATTCGGGGAAGAAACATGCTACATACTTACTTACTAAAGGTCATGTTATACTATGGTTACTTTACATTACTATACGGCTTTTTGGAAAGTCCCAGGGGGAAACCACGAATGTGCGGGGATGCACAACGAGGGAAATGTGGATAGATCTATTGGGCCTTACAAACCCCACCCGACGGCTGGGAGCCGGGCGGGTGCATATTGTCTCTAACACTTTGGGGTTGCCGAGGCATCGGTAATCCCGTCCGTCTGGGCTGGCTTCAACACTTATACCGGTTTAGTAATGGGTTCCCAACCGTAGTAGTAAAAACACTTAACGTCTAGCTAACGTTCTCATAACATAGTAGTAACAGATATGATCTTTCCGAACTTACAACAACTCCTTTATAAAAGAAAACTTATGAACTCACCAGCTTTATGTTGACTTTTTAAGTATGTCTTTCAGGTTTAAACTTTGGTAACGGCATGGTTGGAGTAGGTGACAGTTGGGATCGGGAATCCTAGAGGTTTAGAATTGGCGTTCAGGGAACCAGAGTCTTAGATGCATCTTTCCGCTGCGCTGGCAAAGGCACCAAACGTCGCATCCGACGAGGGAAAAGTCGGGGTGTGACAGTGGTGGCGGCGATGGGCGCTAGTGGTAGAGGTGGGTGGTGGTGGTGGTGGTGGTGGTCAGTGGTGATGAAGGGTGACAGAGGGAATGGAATGGAAAAAAAACAGGAGGGTTTGATGGAATGAATATGGGGTTTTTAGAGGGAATGGAATGAAGGAGGTTGGGTGATTCCATTACCTTGACCAACCAAACACTTTTTTTTTCATTCCATCGTAATGCTCCATTCCATTCCGCCTCTCATTCCTGCGTACCAAATGCTACCTTAGTAACTAATACTTAAAGTTTACATATAATAAACTTATAGTTACATATTGAAACAAAACATACATATATAATAAACATCAAGTTTAAAATCAATATTTTTTAATAATAAACAATAAACATTACAATAAAAAAATAAATAGATTGTAATACTATTTTTATTTCAGAATGCAATAATATAAAAATATTTAAATTTCATCATCTTCATCACTTTTATATCATTCAAACTTATTATGACAATTACAAACACTTTCACTTTTTAAAGTATCCTCATTATAATTTATATCCTGTTTGTTCACAAACAACTGTCGTTCAACTAAAGTTGCAAATCCATTAATTGATGGTTATACTTCTGCCACTGGTAACCACTGATATTCGAAACAGCTGATAATTATCCACTGATGAAGCAAGTAACAAATGATTTGGAACTTCTGATGACAAACGAAGACTATCTTTTTTGGATCATTTTCTTCAACATTTTATCATATTTTTTTAACACTTGTTTAACAAAAAATAAACATCTGACTTACACAAACATACAAGATACAAAATACAAGCAAAATATCACAAACAAAACTATTTACAAAACATACAACATAAGAGTATTGTAATTAAAAGAAACGACAATATTGATACAAAACCGAACTAATACCATCTAACAAATTTATTCTAAGTGCTCTTCAGATACAATCATAAATCATGAGAACATAAGTTCGAGGCTTAGTGTAGAATCTCGAACAGACTACAAAATAGATACAAAATACAGGCAAAACACAAGAAAAAAACGACAAAACCAAAGAAGACAAAAATGAAAAAAAAAACACAAACTTAACACGTTAATGCCTCTAACTCCTCAAGAACCAGAAACATATTATTCACCTAAACCCACATCTCTTTCTAAACAGGCTCTAGATGTCGTTCTAATACAAATAACATTGTTCTTTAATTGTAAGAATCTTCAAATAACAAAAATTCCATCTTTAATAACAAAGATATATTAGTAATAAATAATTCTTTCGTTGGAAAAATTTTCGAGAAGACTAATAGTAGGAAATTTGAAGAAAATAACATTATCCGCACGTATTAAAAGTTGCTTTCTTTTTCGAATGGTTCAAGAGATATAAAAAGTTGCAAACTGAAATAATGATTTCCTCGGCTTTTATAGAATTAAGAAAAAAAGTGATCTCTACTAAAAATAAAATACTAAAATAATAATCATAACTTGCTGGACCCTTACGTCAAGTAAAAAAAACAACTACAAAAACCAACAATAAAATAATATTTTATATTTATAATGGACTATTAAAAGTGACAACTACATTGTAATAATATTCATATTTGAAAATGAAATAATATAAAAACATTTAAATTTCCCCAGCTTCATCACTTGGGTTTTATATCACTCAAACTTATATTTGTTGACTTCTCAACAGATGTAGTCAAAGAACTGTCATCCATTACAATGCTCATGCCTAATTCAGATTAATAGTTTACAAATACTATTAAAAAAAGTATAATATTTGATGACTTGTCAACAAATGTTGCCAAAACAACTCGGATCCAATACAATTTTCCAGTGAAGAATGATATAACCAGATTTTTAAAACAGACTTTGTAAAACTTTGTGACACCCGGCATATTTGGCTTAAACATTTTAGTAACATCTAAGTCTACCTTAGCGGGAAACGTTTATAAACGAACTTAACTGGGTTAGTTGAGTCGGGTCAAGTTAGGATTGTCCAGGGTACAATGATCTAGAGGATCATTGGGAGTCGTTTTGGGAATACACTAGTACCGGGTCCCGTTGTTGGTGACATTACATGAACTAATTAAGTATATGTGTAGATTACGGGTCGTATGGTGGATTATATACATAGATGTGTTTAAATGATGTGTAAATGATTATCCGTGCTTTAATATGTTAAACATAGACTAAGGTTGCATGCTCATATGTTAAGGTATGTTAAAATGCGTTAAACACGACAAACTGGAAAACTAGAAAAACATGGATTCTGGTTCGACCACTTCGAGTGGTCGAAGGAAGAATCTTTGCTTGGTTCGACCCTTTGTAAATGGGCGAACCTGGGATGTGGAATTGAAAGAATTCCCTTCGACCAGGACAGGGCTCATTCGACCCTGTGGAAGGGTCGAAGGAGGCTACCTTCGACCACTTACAGGGGGCGAAGGAGGATCAGTATAAATACCAAACTTTGTCATTTTTCACCATTTCACAAACCCTAACCGTCTCAAAACACTCTCAAACGATTTTAATCACTAAGGAAGGAGTTTTTGCTCTTCTTTTTCATAATCTAACCTATCTACAACATCTAAACAAGAATCCAAGGTGTGTTCTTGATCCTAAACCTTTTTAAAGCATTTTAATTCGTTTTCATCTAACCCTAATTGTCCGGATCTGTTCTAAGGGTGTTTCCATGATTAAAAACCTTTTAAAACATCTTTCTAATCAAAACCTTATCATTTAAACATAGGTCTTCATGATGGTAAACATATGTAAATTGTGTATTATGTGGTGTTATGTGTTGTTCAATGATTTGCTGCTGTATCTATGATAGAAACATGATATAGGATTGTTATTGATGCTAGTTTATTATTGTTTAGGGTTAAAGAGGGATAGATGGTGATATTATGGGTATTTGGGGGTTTTAAAGAATCTAGACTTGATGCATGATAATTATGATCAATAGAACTAATAGGGAAAGATCGAACACTCGACAAACTGAGCATTTTAAGTTGAATATGGATCGATTTCAAAAGTTTCCAAATTGGGTAAATAATCCATGCATGATTGTGATGTTTCCATAATTCTTACCATTTTGGGAAAGGGCTGAAATGGACGTATTATTGGGGGAAATCGGTGGGGTTTTGTGGGGATAAGTTATTCATACTTGACTGATGTATTTGATGATGTTTCGAGGTGTTTCGAATGTGTTTGAAGCGTTTTTAGGAAAATTTGTACAACAGGGGCGAACCTGAACTCCTTCGACCGATCGAAGGTGCGAAGGAGAGAATCCAGGGTCGAACCTGGGTTATGTTTGGGCGAACGTGGTAAAACGGTCGAAGGAGGCATCAAACGGTCGAACGAAACATAAAACGGGAGAAGGAGACTTAATCTGACTCGTTCGACCGTTCTGATGCAGAAATGAGAGTTTTGATACAAACTAAGTATTTTATGCTTAAACCTTGTGTGTAATCTATGTGTACTTGATTAGTTAGGGTGATGGGTCACCAACGGGATGTCGGGTTGGTCTAGTGTGTCGGTTAAACATCTAAACACGCTTTGAAACATATTTGGTTACGATCTGGACAATCGGGGACTAGATAACCTTATGGTTATTAGTCGGAACACTTATGTGAACATTTTGATAGATCTTCGGTAGAGGGATTATCAAGGGCTTAGCACTTTTACTTGTAACCGAAGAATGCTATCTAAGGTGAGTTCACTGCCCCACTTTTACTGCTTAAACTTTTGGGGGAGAAAACATGCGCTAAATTATTTTGGTAATATATGTCGTACTATGGTTTAAACTTGTGTACTATACGATCTTTTAAAGTCCCGGGGGAAACCATGAATGTGCGGGGATGCACAACGGGGGAAATGTGGATAGATCTATTGGGCTTGACAAACCCCACTCGACGGCTTGGAGGGCCGGGCGGGTGCATATTGTCTCGAACTGGTAACACTCGTAGCGTGGCTACAACACATCGGGCTGAACACATGGTAACAGTCTAGTAATGGTTTTCCAATCGTAGTAGTAACAAAACATACGCCTAGCTAGCGTACTTGGTAACATTGATATAGTATGGACATGGTAACGTTTTGGTAACACTTGGTAACACATTGAACAAACCTGTGAACTCACCAGCATTATATGTTGACGTCTTTTTGGCATGTTTTTCTCAGGTCGCTAAGGTAGCAACAAATGGAACTAGGCGCACGGGTCTGCATTGGCGTCTAGGTTTAGTTCATGTTTGTAATAAACACTTGGTACATTTGGGTCTATGGCTTGTAACATGTTTAATGCTTCCACTACTGGTTTCGAGTTTATGAAAACTATGTCTTTTGAAAGTTATGTATTTTCATATAGAGTTGTTTATTGTGACCGTTGACTTGGATCCTGGTTTGTCATGCGCCTCGCGGTAAAACTCCGCAAGTGGACATTTGAGGGTGTGACAAACTTAGGTTGTGATCAATATGTAACAAAATAACTATAAATTTAAATTACATCAGTCTTTTCAAATTAATAATTATAAAACAGCACACCCCCTAAAAGTCTATCATGACCACTGTAAAAATGAAAGATATAGATGAAAACTTACAGAAAATACAGCCATAATTAATGCAAAATGCACTTGTTTTTAATATTATTAAACGACTAAAAAATCATACCATGACTTTACACATTATCCATTTTATATTAATTAAACACTTAAAACTATTTTTCCTAGAAATGTTTTAAAATATTTTATTATTTCTATAACTTTAGAATATGAACATATATTTAAAAGCAATAAAAATTCTAAAAAAATATCACTATCTCTAAAACATGTAATTCTACTTTTTATTGGCGACTTATTATGTTTTAAATTATTAGTATTAACATTATCATTAGTTTCAACATCCTAATAATAAACTTTCATATACAAAACTATTCTAAGTTGAAAGCTATACAAATTTTGATGACTTCGCAACATGTTGGGTCTGCTGACCTGGAGAAGAACAGATGATTGAAAAGCCAAAATATACTAACAGTTGATCCATATTAATAAACAGCATTTACAACATACTCCTCCTAAAAGACTGTTGACCCTAACAACTATTCCACCCAAACAACTGCTATGACAACTGCTGCTACAAAGGACTGTTGGATAGCAACTGATAGAGAACAACTGCTGACTAAAGTGCTGAAGACTAAAGGTCTGTTGGAGCCAACAGCACTTAGGCTCCAACAGATGATACAAGACCATCAGAGTTTTCCTCAACAGTAGTTTACCTTACAGTGTTTTGCAATGTAACAGTAGTTTGTATAGGGCAGATGTTTTATGTTGTTATTCTGTTAGAGGTCACTGTCTTAGGTGACGTCAGCGTAGATCATCAGTGGTTTAGATTTGTCTATAAATAGAACAGTGCTTGTACTGTTCTATTTATCACACACAACATTCTCTCAGACAAACAATCACAGAGTGATCAGGCTGAGGGGGAGTACTTGTAATTGATTGTAATCTTTCAATATAATGAAAGCATTTGATTAGAAAACATTTACTCTTTTGTTTTGATTATAGTTTATTATTCCGCTGCACTTTCCATTTATATTCACTTCATTCTTCTCATCACTATTCAAACAAATCAAAACAATCAAACTCAGGTCCTAACAACTGGTATCAGAGCTTGGTCAATTAAATTCGATCTAACCAATCCATTTAATATAAACAGATCAGCTCACAATTATTGATATCGTTTGTTTGTCGGATTGAAAACAGAGTAATAGTTTATTTTCGATTCAACCGTTTGTAAACAGACTTTGTTTTCGAAAAATCAGAGAATGGCTTCAATCAATCACGATCCACATAACACTGGCACGAATAACAAGCCACCGATGCTTGTCAGATCTGAATACAATATCTGGCAACGTCGGATGAGCCATGTTCTAGCTCAACAGAACACTGGGTGTTGGAAGTCGGTTATCTTCGGACCACATGTTCCAATGGTGCCGAGTACCGAAGATCCCAAGGTTCAGGAGCCTAAGAAACTTGAAAACTACTCGGACCAGGATTTTCAGAAAATTGAATTAGATGCTAAGGCCTTTAGTATTGTGGCCATGGCTCTACCCAATGATATATATGCTGGGCTGTTACACTGTAACAGTGCAAAGGAGTTGTGGGATGCACTGAAAGAACAATTTGGTGGGACTGAAGAGGTTATTGAAAACAACCGTGAAATACTTAACCAACAATATGAAACATTCAGTCACGTTAAGGGAGAGTCATTAACTCAACAATTTGAGAGATTTAACTGTCTCATTAGTGAACTAAAACTAGTTGGTCTAACTTACCCTCATTCAACTTTGAACCATAGGTTTTTAAGATCATTACCAGATAAATGGGACACTATTGCTATAGTTATGAGAAACTCAATTGGATTCAAGGACCTATCACTGACCCAGCTTCATGGTAAGCTCTTGACATATGAGAGAGAGCTTAACCAGAAAAAGAAGCTCTAGGACTCTAGAAAAGTGCCTGATGACTATGTATTTGGTAATACAACACTTCTGGGTCATGATGAGGTGCCTGGTAATAGTAAGGATCAGAGTTATGATCATTTCATTGACATAACTTCAGGTTTTAACTCAGGTTTTAACTCTGGTTCTTATTCACCAAACTATGCTTTTACAGCAACTGGTGGTGATATCCAGGCATCTGATAACATATCCTTTGAGTATGATGACCTTAAATACTTTGACCCTAATGATTAGGAAGAAATGGACATTATGCACCAATTGGCCCTTCTCAGTGTAAGAACTAACAATTTTTACAAGAAAACTGGGAGAAGGTTTCCAGGGTTAACTGGCAGGTCAAAGGTGGGGTTGGATAAATCAAAGATAAAGTGTTATAAATGTCATAGACTTGGTCATTTTGTTAGGGAATGTAGGAGTCAACATGGTACACCTATGATTACCTATCCAAATCAAAGGCCACAGACCAACACTTATCAAAATTCCTATAATACCCCTGGACCAAATGTGCAAAACACTGCTCATTTTGCACAGTCTTCAAACATTGTTCCTGTCTAGTTTGTCCAAACCACTGTTCCTCAGATCCATTATGTGCAAACCCCTGTTGCTCAGGCACCTGTGCCAATGACTGCTGCTTCACCCTCTGCTCCTGCAGAGACCAGTCAACAGAGTTTCTTCACACAAGGCTTTGTTGATTAGAGCAGTCTACCAGATGAGTTGGGAGATGAAAATTTTGCACTTGTTGCCAAAGCTGAAAATGAACCAGAAAATTTTTTTTTCATGGCTTTGGTAGAAGAGGTTGATTCTGAGGAAGTGGTAACTGAATATGTTGTTAACACTGATGATATTGTTGATGGGGTAGTTGCAGATGAAAAGTCTAAAGAAGTGGTTGTGAATCTCTCAGATCCCTAGGGTGCATCTGATGATTGTGAGTGCAAGTGTGATTGTGCATTGATGGCTGCTGCTAAGGTATCTCCTCAAATCCTTAAAGATTTGTGTTCTGACAAATGTGTAATAGCATTTGCTAACATCAAAAAGGTGAATGAAAACCTTAGAAAGAAAATTTTAGATGATGAAGTTAAATTTGAGAAACTTTCAAAAGAATTAAAAACAAATTTAACTGAAAAGGAATCTAAAATAAGCAGCTTAAAACATGAAGCAACTATAACCAAAGACCAGCTCCAAACTATCTATAATACATTATAAAGGAGGAGTGATGTACAACATGGTCATTTTCACCTCCGTACAACTTAAGAAGCAACATGTACAACATATTTAAGCAAAAAAATTAAGGGTATTATTGGCATAGTTGTGACAATTAAGACACTTAGGAGGGTACATTAGTAAATTTAACATAATTCAATACCTCACATCCTAAAATCTTATCCCAATTATGCCCTTATGTCCAACTTTTAAAACACAAAATACAACTTAACTTATGA
The DNA here is from genome assembly GCA_028751855.1 of Ambrosia trifida. NCBI lineage: Eukaryota > Viridiplantae > Streptophyta > Magnoliopsida > Asterales > Asteraceae > Ambrosia > Ambrosia trifida. Next base: position 13,267,628 of record CM054123.1, on the reverse strand, counting down.
TGCATGTTAAATGTGAGACCTTTCAACCCCCCATCTATATTATTATATATACTTCATTTGAACAATTTCTTGAATGCTAATAGTCTTTTCATAACCCCAAACAAAATCTTAGAGCTAATTTCATGCTTTGAAACATTGTTTTGTCCAAAAAAATTATGTCTTCATTAGATGAGAAGAGAAAAAAATCAATGAGAAGTTAAGACGCTTGCAAGATATGGTTCACGGATGCTACAAGGTATAAAGATATGAGTTAATCTTTATATACATATATACATTTTTTTCTACTTGTTCATATTTTCTTTGACAATTACAAAAATTTATCTTCATAATATATCATTTTTTGCTCCATTTAAATTTAGTTATTTGCTATAGACAATGGGAATGCCAGTGATGTTGGATGTAATAATCAACTATGTTGGATCGTTGCAAAATCAAATTGAGGTAATTTAATTGTGCAGCTAACAATTAAAACAATAAACAAACAATATTCAAAATTATTGATGAGAAAATATTTTTCAAAATTAATTAGTACAGTTTTTCTCTTCTTTGTGCATTTTTAGTTTCACTCCATGAAGCTTTCAGAAGCCAGCATGTTCTATGACCTATTGACCTCAACTCTACTGAATTGGATGATATGGCCCCTATGAAGGTGACAAGTGGCTTTCCTAACTATCCTTGTTAAGAAGATGCTTATCTTGAATCATATATATTGTTAACTAAATACAATAGACAAAATTATAAATATAACATTCTAGATTTGCCAATACGTTTCTAATATATTATAAATATTACTTCCACTTACTGCATGAGATGAAACCTGATGTTGCAGGGAACAAATGGACATGAAGGACAGATGATGGAGAGGATGGTTGGAGAAGGGTATGGAGACATTCCTCAATTCCAATCAACATGGTCTCCTTGAACGCCATGAAATAGTTAACTCTATAAATCTATATATGCATGCTCAAATATAACTTTATACGTAAACTATATTTGTTCTAATTTGTTTTAACTATATTGATTACTAATTTGTTTGGTCCAATATATTTGTTACGGCGCTTGTCAAACTAACATAAAACGAGAGTATCTATGTAAATCATTGACTCTGCTGCATCTCGCGGGTGCCCTAAAATAATAGAAATATCACTGTTATAGTCTTATAAATAGTTGTCATGTATTTAGTACATAAATAATCTTATGGTCATTAAGAGATACAGCGCCACTTCACTACGCTAAGTACCGCTCTACGATGGCATATTTATGTGCCTTCGAGATACATAATTATAAAATTGATGAGGAAATTAACAATAATGTGGTGACTCTTTACATTCATAACCTCCATGTCTTTATTATGTTTGTATCAATGTTATAGTCTTATAAATAGTTTTCATGTATTTAGTACATAAATAATGTGGTGACTCTTCACATACATAACTTACATATCTTTCAATGTTTATAGTAAATAAATTACATCATATATTATGTATTTATATCTTCTTTTTAAATTTATATGTGGTTGCAGGATGGTATGATGTGACACTTCTGCACACAAATGAATATGTAGGCTTGAAGTTTGCCAACACACCCAACCCATGACACGTTTCAACCCATTAAAGTGAGCGATATATGTAGGCTTGACTTTTATACAAGCAAATATGGTAGAGATACTTCATGAGCAACGTCATCATCTTCCTCGATGGTTTTTTGTTTTCTCCGCTACTATAAGCTTCTAGGAATAGAATTTAAGTTTCTGATCTCACGAAGTCACCAATTGTTTACATATCCAAAAGAAGACAAGTTCTTATTAGTCGATTTGGTAGTTTTAACTATATTGATTACTAATTTGTTTGGTCCAATATATTTGTTACGGCGCTTGTCAAACTAACATAAAACGAGAGTATCTATGTAACTCATTGACTCCGCTGCATCTTGCGGGTGCCCTAAAATAATAGAAATATGTTGCACACTACAAACTGCATTTTAGTAATTACATCACTTCCACTACATTCTTATGGTCATTAAGAGATACAACGCCACTTCACTACGCTAAGTACCGCTCTACGATGGCATACTTATCTGCCTTCGAGATACATAAAAGGGTCCCACCGAAGGACGTGAGCCAATCTAAGGGTGTTGTAAGGAATAGTACGGCCTATTGTGATGTACCCATTTAAAATATTCAGAAGATATACTTATGAATTTCAGTTTTTGATAACATATATTTTATACATCGTTGTTTTCTACTTTAACATAACGAATAACCAACAAACACAATGCACAAGGGGCAAAACAGATGCACCCGCCGCAACGCGCGGGCATTCCTACTAGTCTAGTGATAACTAAATATCAGAGTTGCAAAAGTGAGCTTGAGTCCACCCAAGTTGAATGTCAGAAATGGGTGGAATCATGTAGAGGTTTTGAGATGCTACTCAACAAACAAACCAAAAGTCATGTGAAGTTTGGTTTTGGTTTTGAAACCACTGCTCCAGCTTTTGAAAACACTGACAAAAGGGATCAAAAGTTAGTTGAGGTAGTACCTACTAATTTGAAGGGTCAAGAGATTAAAATCACGGAACCTAATGGCAAGAAAATTGTTCTTGAAAAACCAGAAGGTTCCTCATCATTCACTGAACTTGAAAATTATGAATTTAAACCTACTTGGTCTGATGAGTGTGGTACTCTTGAGAATTTCAAACCAGTTGATTTCAAAACTCCTGAGGAGAAGACAGCACCACAGGCAAAGGTCATTCCCTTGAAAAACCTTCCAGCAGATGCTCAAACATCTGTTGAAAGGAAGGTTGAAAAAGGGAAAAAGAAAGAAAAGTCTGTCCAGTTGTTCTGTGATTTCTGTGAAAAGAAGAATCATGTTACTAAAATTTGTTTTCTTCTAAAAGCATATGATATAAACAAAGGAACAAGTGCATGTGATTCCAAGGCCACATGCTCAATATGTGGTAAAAAGAATCACAAAACCAAAGAGTGTCTGTATCTCAAAACTTTTGATGTCAAAATACAAGAATACAAGGCTAAAACTCTTGCAAGTCATGTGGTGAGTACTTCAAAAGGAAAGCCCAACCAGACTTTTACACCAGTCCAAACATCTGTTACCAAAAGTCTTGAAACATCTGCTCCCAGGGATGTCCAAGTAACAGATGCTCCACCCACAAGCAAGTACCCAAGAGGATATGGACAACCACCATGTCATAGTCTGTCACATGTTTATGAGGAACCAAAAAGACCTTCTAAACCAAGAGTGAACAGAAATCCCTATGGGTATTATCATCTGTCAGGAAGTGATCAAACAACTGTTGCTCCAAGTGTTGACATTCAAGCACTGGCAAATGGTCAGCAACAGTTGTTAAACTTGATTCAAAAACTAGTTCAAACCACTGATCACCTTTCCAAGCTTGAGGCTGAAAAGTCTGAGGACCCATCCAAAGCCAACTTGGCTTTGGACACTCACCAAAACTAATTCATTACTGATGTGCAGGGAGCGTCTGCTTGTTTAGATAGTCTTTGGTATGTAGATAGTGGAGGCTCCAGACACATGACAGGATGTAGAGCCCTTCTTCTGGACTTCTTAGCTCATGGAGGGGGTGATATATCCTTTGGTAATGATTCAAAAGGTAAGGTGTTGGGTTCAGGGACTGTTCAGGCTGGGAAACTCAAGTTTGAAAATGTTAATCTTATTGATAATCTTAAATTTAATCTTCTTAGTGTTTCACAAATGAGTGACAAAGGTTATGGCTCATTCTTCACTAAGAAAACTTGTAAGATTATTGGGCCAGAAGTGGTGAAAAAGATTGACACCATCATTGCTGAGAGCAAAGCACAACTTGTTGCTCATAGGAGTGGCAATGTGTATGTAGTTGATATGTTAAAGAACAATCCTATGGCAAATGTCTGTCTGTTTTCTGCTGCCTTCACAAAGGAGACAGAATTGTGGCATAGGAGCAAAGCACAACTTGTTGCTCATAGGAGTGGCAATGTGTATGTAGTTGATATGTTAAAGGACAATCCTATGGCAAATGTCTGTCTGTTTTCTGCTGCCTTCACAAAGGAGACAGAATTGTGGCATAGGAGACTGGGTCATACCAACCTTCAAACTATCAACTCAATCTCTAAACAAAGCCTTGTTAGAGGTTTACCATCAAAAGAATTCAAATGTGATGAGCATTGTGTTTCCTGCTTAAAAGGAAAACAACATAAAAGCTCTTACAAATCCATTGATGAGTCCAAAATAAGTCAATGTCTACAATTGTTGCATATGGACTTGTTTGGCCCAGTTAAAATCATGAGTCTAAGAAGAAAAAGATTTTGTCTTGTCATAGTTGATGATTTTTCTAGGTTTACAAGGACTTACTTTTTACACTCTAAGGATGAGACTACAGGTATCTTGAAGGACTTTGTCACCAAAGTTGAAAAACAATATGACTTGCCAGTAAAAGTCTTTAGAAGTGCCAATGGAACAGAGTTTAAAAATAAGGAGTTGGATGACTTCTGTGTGTCAAAAGGGATTGTGAGGCAGTACAGCATCCCAAGAACACCAGAGCAAAATGGGGTGGTTGAGAGGGAAAATAGGACTCTTATTGAAGCTGCAAGAACCATGTTAGCAGATTATGGTTTGCCACTGTCCCTCTGGGCAGAAGCTGTAAACACTGCTTGCTATGAACAAAACAGAGTTTTGATCAACCCAAGACATCAAAAGACTGCTTATGAAATTTTGTTCAAAATCAAACCATTAATCTCATTTTTCAAAATCTTTGGCTGCTCATGCTTCATTCTAAATCTTAAAGATTCCATTTCAAAATTTGCAGCCAAAATAGATTGTGGATATTTTCTGGGATATTCTTCTACTGTTAAGGCCTATAAAGTGTTTAACACAAGGTCCAGGACAATAGAAGAAACTCTGAATGTAAAGTTCAATGAACTTTCATCCCTAAAAATCCCAGCAAATCCTGCTGAGTTGTTTGATCTAGATAAATTCAAATTTGAAGATATTACTGTGAAAACTAACAATGCAGGTACTCCACAATCTCCACAACAAGATTACAGAACAGATGTTGTGATCCCAAGTCACTATAAAATCTATTCTGCATCAGAGGAAGCAGCTGTTCAGAACAACTGTCAAAACTCTGTCACAGCTGAGTCAGCCACTGTTGGCCAGTCTTACCCTCAAACCACTGCTTCACCTTTCACATCCACTGCTCAATCATCTGTTGACAAAAGTCAAACATCTGTTGACAAAAGTCAATCCAGCTTTACACCACTTGGACCCATTCCCCCACCTCCATTTCAAACATTTGTTGGCACTACAGAAGTGCAAACAGATGTTACATCAACATAGTCACCAAACCTCTGTCCTTCACCTCAAAATGCCATCATACCATATCAGGGAGACCTAATCTACCTAAGAGCTCATCCACCAGATCAAATCATTGGCAACATCAGAGATGATGTGCTAACAAGAAGCCAATCCTCAAATATCTGTCTTTTTGCAGGTTTTCTATCTCTCACACAACCTGCAAGTACCAAGAGGCACTAAAAGACAACAGTTGGGTAGAAGCTATGCAGGAAGAGCTCCTTCATTTTAAAAGAAAACAAGTATGGGAACTTGTACCACTGCCTAAGGATGTTTGTCCAATAGGCACAAAGTGGGTCTTCAAAAACAAAACTGATGAAAGGGGTATAGTTGTCAAGAATAAAGCCAGGCTTGTGGTTCAAGGCTTCAGACAAGAATAAGGGATAGCCTATGATGAAACCTTTGCTCCTGTAGCAAGGTTAGAAGCTATCAGACTCTTTCTAGCCTTTGTTGTCAACCACAACATCAAGGTGTATCAAATGGACATCAAATGTGCATTCCTATATGGCAAAATTCAGGAGGAGGTATATGTATGTCAACCACATGGGTTTGAAGACACATTCCATCCTGATCATGTCTACAAGCTTAATAAAGCTTTGTATGGACTCAAGCAAGCACCTAGGGCCTGGTATGAAACTCTTTCCACCTTTCTCTTATCCATAGGCTTCACAAGAGGTAAAATTGATAAAACCTTATTTCTGAAATGGAGAGGGAAAGATTTAATGATTGTTCAAATATATGTGGATGACATCATCTTTGGATCCACATGTAACAAAATGTATGAAGAGTTTAGGGAACTCATGACAGCAGAGATTGAAATGAGTGCTATGGGTGAACTTTAGTGTTTCCTTGGTCTCTAAGTGAAGCAGCTGCAAAATGGCACATTCATTCATCAAAACAAATATGTGAAAAATTTGTTAACTAGATTTGAGATGAGTTACTGTAAGCCATGTAGTACACCCATGAGTACAGTCAAGCTACTCACTATTGATGACAAGGATGAACTGGTTGACCAAACACATTACAGATGCATGATTGGGTCTTTATTGTACTTAACTGCATCTAGGCCAGACATTATGTTTGCTACTTGTGTTTGTGCAAGATCCCAGGCTTCACCCAGAAAGTCAAACCTTATTGCTGTGAAAAGGATATTTAGATACCTAAAAGGTGCTCCCACACTTGGTATCTGGTATCCTGCTAATGGAAACATTGAGCTTTCAGGTTATTCAGATAGTGATTTTGCTGGCTGCCACACCACAAGGAAGTCTACATCAGGAGGGTGCCAGTTTCTAGGGAATGCCTTAGTCTCTTGGCAAAGCAAAAAGCAAGCAGCTGTTTCAACTTCAACAGCTGAGGCTGAATACATTGTTGCTGCAAGCTATACAGCCCAACTCATGTGGCTTCAAAATCAACTGCTGGATTTTGGGATAACTGCACTAAAGACTCCACTCATGTTGGACAGTCAAGCTGCTGAAAATATCATCAAGAATCCAGTTTCTCACTCAACCACAAAGCACATAGACATCAGACATCATTTTGTCAAAGATAGCTATGAAAAAGGTTTGATTTCTCTGCACCATGTTCCAACAGAGGATCAGTTGGCAGACGTGTTGACAAAAGCTTTAGACACATCTACCTTCACAAATCTGATTTCTAGAATTGGTATGCTAAACATGGACTAAAACAACAAAAATGTTTTAAATAAAAACATTAAAATGTTTCAGAAAATCAAAATTCATCCTTAAAAATAGCATTTTGGTTGAAAAATCTGATAAGGATAAAACAACCACTGTTTCATTATCTCTCTCTCTCTATATATATATATATATATATATATATATATATATATATATACACATATATACATATATCTATATATAAAAAAAATGTTGTTAGCATCAACACTTTGGTAAAACAATAGCTGTTTGCATCAGATCTTTGGCAACAGCTGTATACCTCCAGATGTTTGGCCATCAGATGTTTGCCACGTCTGCTCCTAAAAGCAAAGTTTTGGCCACATCAGCGGTTTCACCAGAGCCTATAAAAACCCTGTTTTACCACAACAGTCGTTATACTATCTCATTGTATTCAAAATACTGAAACCGCCTTCTTCATCCTCAAACCCTTACTCCAATTCCACTTACTCTCACACTCGGAATCCATTACAATGGATCTTCAAGCTAAAGCCACCCATAATTATCTCCCATATCTGGTAAAAACAGATGAAAACGTTCTATTCTATTCCACCATCGACATCATCTTAAGGTCCAAATACCTGACAATCCTAACCGCTGATGCTCCTATTTATCTTGATACCCTCCAAGAATTCTGGTTGAATGCTGAGTTTCTTCTTCAAGACAAAAAGCCTACATCCATTATCTCAAAAATTGGAGAAACAAGTATCGTCATTACCCCTGAACTGATATCCACAACCTTCTCACTCAATGATCTGTCAGGTAAAGACTCTTTCCCTAAGGCAGAGCTTCACACAGAGTTTCAGGAAAGAGGTTATGATGCACAAATGACTGGGTCAACCCTTTTCAAAAAGTTTTTCCCACCAGTCATGAAATTTTTCTTTCATACCCTCCTTCTCTGCGTCTCTGCTAAGTCCACTTCCTTTAATGAAATCCCATTGAGGATTCAGTACTTGGGCTATGCTATGTTGTCAGATTCTGACTTCAATCTATCCCAGGGACTGTTTATGAACTTAGTATCAAATGTGAAAGCCATAAAGTATGGGTTTAATAATGCTTGTCTGATTTACCCAAGAATTTTGAGTGTAATCCTTCAAAAGGTTTTACCTGAAAAAGATTTCAAAAAGGGTGAGTCTATTCAAATGAAGAGTCTAACTGATGAAAATTTCACTAGAATGTTGGGTTCAACTACCCAAGAAAAAGTGTTAAAAGTGTCAAAAGTTTCCAAAATACAAACAAAGAGGACTAAGACAACAACTGTTGTCCAAACCTCTATTGTTGAGCCTACTGTTCCTGGTGATCATGACACTACATCTAGTGCTGTGAAACCCACACCAGGCACCTCCAAAAGAAGACGTCCATCCACAAAAACAACCACTAAACCAAAAAGGGGACTTCTGGAAGATGAGATACCAGAAGACAACCCTGTTGCAACACAAAAGCAACAAGAAACCAATGTTGTTACTTCCTCACAACAGTTGGATATATCTCAACCTGACCAAACTCCTCATGCATCCTCACAAAAGGATCATGTTGTAAGCCAAGGGGAAACACATCATGATACATATGAGTCACTTGGCCATATGTTCACAAGCCCCTCTCCCAGGGCTAATTCTCTTTTCACTCCTCCAACTTCACCAAAACATGTTCCTCAGACCATGAAACCTCTGCTTGAGGCTATTGATAAAACTCATGAAAATCCTAGTTCCTATCCTTCACCCATTAATGAGAGTATACCTCCACAAGTGACTAGGACTGAGGAAAATCAATCAGCCATCCCACAAACAGAAGAGGAGGCTACACCCCTAGAGTTCAATGAAACTCTAGGTGAGTTTTCAAGTGAAGCAGCCACTACTGATGTAGAGACCATTGTCTCACAACAGGACAGTGGTTACATAGCTAAGACTTCCTTGAAGGCAACAACTGATGAGGCCACTATAGTGTCCCCAAAATCAGTTGGAAGTCCCCAGAACCAAGAAAAAGGGGCATCTGGTTCTCATCCTTTGGACTCACCTCCTAGAACTGAACCAGTTACAACTACCACTGATAGGAATTCAGAATATCCTATTAACTTAGGTGATGGGTTACAATACCAAGAATTGACGGCCAGGGTACAGTCTATTGAAACCTCTGTTGCTGATATCAAATCAGATATCAAGACAATATTGGGATCATTGGCTACTCTCACCAAGAGTCAACCATCCACAGCTAATATTGCTAGTGAGCTATGGAAATCTGTTTCTCCCATCATCATAGCTCACAGAAAACTAGCAGATCAGACTCATGAAACCTACATGGCTGAAATCAGAAATATGGTAGATGCTAGGTACAAAGATACCCATGCTGACATTCAAGCCATTAAAGACCATCTGCTGAAGACCACTGGCTCTGCCCCTACCACAATTCTCAGAGATGAAGATGAAGATGATGATGACTTTACTGCCGATGATGCCAAAAAGGGGGAGAGTGGCAGAGATAGATTGCCAAAGCTGGATCCCTTTGGTTGTCCACCCTCACAAAAGGGAAAATCAAAGTCTGCTAACAAACCAGGGTCCACCCACACAGCACCACAACAACAACACCAACCAAATGTTCAAACCTCTGCTGCTACTGAACCTGCCAAAACCAGCAAAGCAAAGGAAGTTGATACCTCTGCCAATGAAAAAGCTGAAAGGCTGCTGAGGAAAAGCAAAAGAGGGCTGACACTTTAGAAGTTAAGGCAGAAGCTTTGGTACAAAAGAAAAGGGAACAACAGCAGGAAGTTGAAGATGTGGGCTCCTCTAAAAGGAAGAAAATGCCTGCTAAACATGTCAGAAAACCACCATCCAAACTTGCTGCTAAAACCACTGCTACCTAAACCACTGCTGCCACCAAAACCACTGATACCACCACAACATCTGAACCTATCACCACAGCCATCAAACCAACCACTGAACTACTACCACAACCACCAACACACCACCTACAACCACTTCACCACCTAAATCCCAAACATCTGCTGGTTCTACAAAAGTGCCAACAGATGTTAACACAACCACTGCTTCTACACCACCATCACCAAAAATCTTGTACAGAAGGAAGAGAAAATCTACCTTTATTGTACAAGATGAAAACATTCACACATCACCACCTACTACTTCAACCACACAATCTACACCCATATCTGCCATTCCACTTTCATCATTCTCACCACACACCTCACAATTTACATCCCATAGACCACCACCAACCATCACACCATTGGTTGTTCAGTATCCCCTTGAACTTGATCTACTCAAGGGGGAAATGCAATCCTTCTACAATGCTGAACAACCACCTGAAAGATCTTTCCCATCTCTTCCACATTTTCCTGTTCCCCTAAACATAGACCAATATCTAAAATTCAGGGCTGAACAGGCAGATGCCATCATAAAATATAAATGCAAAGGGAAAGATGACAGGAGTGTTCAGGGCATCCATTCAGCAGAGCTTAGAAAACTGAGAAGGATTGAAGATTTTACTAAGACCCTGAGCAACTCTATGTCTACCATGCCTCTCAGCAGTGACATGGAAAGGGGGTTAGGGAATCTCTTCTTGAACAGATCTTGGCAACCATGCCTTATAAAGCAAACAAGAAACAGTTTGCAGGCTGGACCACTCAGGCTCTCAGAGAAGAACTCATAAGAATTGAGGACATGGTCACGAATCCCCCAGCCAAGGTCTCTGCCCCTGATTTCAGTAAAGGAAGAGATCCAGCCAGAGCCCTGAAATTCAAAAGAATGAGACAAGAAATTGTAGCTGCTGACTATGGGGAGATGAAGTCTGTTGCAAGATGGTCAGAGCTGAGGTTAGTTGAAACCTACAAGAAACTGGAAGAAAATAGGAAGAAAGACCCTAACTTGCCTAGAAAACCTGTCTACCCTGATGAACCATTGATGAAGAGACCTCAACAGGCTTTTACATTAGACAGCTTACTTGATACTTCTGATCTATTAGCTGCTGCAAGAAGACAATTCAAAAAGAAGAAAGAAATGTCTGAAGAGGATCAGAAGAAGTTTGCTGATACTTTTATAAAGGATGGCCTCTACAATCAAATACACTTTTTCTCAGATCCCACTACTGAAAGACTCAGAGAACTCATTGGGAGACCTCCATCACCAAACTCATCCAAAATAAAAATGCATCTCAGCAAATCCTCTGATTCAAAAATTCTAAAATGGAAGGTCAACAAAGACACCCATGAATTGACTTTGCTCAGATCAGATGGAGAGGCTCAAAAGCTAAGCATGGATGATGTATATAGCCTGTGTGCAGATGACCTCCAAACATTGCTGAACCTTGAGCTTGAAAGAGATGCAGAAGACCTCTACTCTTTGAACTTTGAGTTACACATCAAAGGTCAAATCAAAGAACGTCTGATGAGGAATAAAGATCAAGAATAAAGTCTAGTTTTGGCATCATCTGTTCTAGGGGGAGATTGTTGGGTCTGTTGACCTGGAGAAGAACAGATGATTGAAAAGCCAAAATATACGAACAGTTGATCCATATTAATAAACAGCATTTACAACATACTCCTCCCAAAAGACTGTTGACCCTAACAACTGTTCCACCCAAACAACTGCTATGACAACTGCTGCTACAAAGGATTGTTGGATAACAACTGATAGAGAACAACTGCTGACTAAAGTGCTGAAGACTAAAGGTCTGTTGGAGCCAACAACACTTAGGCTCCAACAGATGATACAAGATCATCAGAGTTTTCCTCAACAGTAGTTTATCTTACAGTGTTTTGCAATGTAACAGTAGTTTGTATAGGGCAGATGTTTTATGTTGTTATTCTGTTAGAGGTCATTGTCTTAGGTGACGTCAGCTTAGATCATTAGTGGTTTAGATTTGTCTATAAATAGAACAGTGCTTGTACTGTTCTATTTATCACACACAACATTCTCTCAGACAAACAATCACAGAGTGATCAGGCTGAGGGGGAGTACTTGTAATTGATTGTAATCTTTCAATATAATGAAAGCATTCGATTAGAAAACATTTACTCTTTTGTTTTGATTATAGTTTATTATTCCGCTGCACTTTCCATTTATATTCACTTCATTCTTCTCATCACTATTCAAACAAATCAAAACAATCAAACTCAGGTCCTAACAAATATCTAACGAAATAACTATAAATTTAAATTACACCAGTCTTTTTAAATTCATAACTACAAACAGTCGACACAGCCCCAAAAGACTTTCATGGCCACTATACATATGAACCATCTAGATGGAAAGTTATCATAAATTTACACATTATTCTTTTTGTATTAAGTAAAGAATTAAAACTATTGTTTTTACAAATGATTTGAAGTCTTTAATTGTTCTTATAACTAAAAAAATGAACATATATTTTATAACAATAAAAATTCTACAAAAATATCCGCATCTATAAGGTATGTACTTATAGTTTTTATTGACGACTTATTATGTTATAAATAAATAATATTTCCATGACAAACTTTTTTAAAGAAATGACATGAAATATACTCACTGTAACTAATATTTTAATATATGTAAACTGAATATTTACATATAAGTCACTTAATTTATTATGACCATCTGTTTAAATTATTAGTATGAATATTATCATTATTTTCAATGTCCTAATAATAACTTTCGTATAGAAACCTATTCTAAGTTCAAGGTATACAATATTTGATGACTTGTCAACAGATGTTGTCAAACAACTGTGAACCATTACAATTTTCAACTAAAGGATGATGTAACCAGAGTTTTAAAACAGACTTTGCAAAACTTAACTTGTAATCAATATCTAACAAAGTAACTATAAATTTAAATTAGACCAGTCTTTTCAAATTCATAATTACAAACAGTCGCCACATCCCTAAAAGTCTTTGATGAGCACTGTACACATGAAGGATCTAGATGGAAATATACCATAAATTTAAACATTATTATTTTGTATTAATTAAACAATTAAAACTACAAATGATTTGAAGTATTTTATTGTTCCTATAACTTTAAAAAATGAACATATATTTTATAACAATAAAAATTCTACAAAAATATCACCATCTCTAAAATGTGTAGTTATAGTTTTTATTGACGACTTATTATATTTTAAATTAAAAATATTTCCATAATAACTTTTTAAAAAATATTGTTTGAACAGATATTGGATAACAGAAGTTAAAACAAATGAAATTAAAATAACATAACATCCACGGCAACAACAGATGTTAAATAACAGCTGTTAACTAAAATATGATCATCCCAAGTTGTTAAAGCAGTCTATACAAAATTAACATACATATCTTTGAACTTCAAAGATGTTAACAAAAACTTACAACTGAAAAAAGTTAACACACATCTGAATACGTTAATAATAAGTTCTTAACTTTCAAATCTAGCCGCCTTCTTCTTCAATCTTTTTCTTCTAGAAGTTTGATCACCAACATTTACATTACCACAATCTTCAACACTTCTTTTTCCATTGGGACTTGTGGCAGTATCCACAATGGCATCAACACATACAACATCCTTCAAACAAAACACGAAACAGCTAATAAAAGTATAAACAACTTAGACATACTTGCACAAAGGTATAAATACCTTAGAATTAACTTGAAACCCAAGTTGCGAAGATTCTGAAAGGTTAACAAACACTTTTCGACAAACTTCCTGAATGACCTAAAAAGTGCTCATATACAAATAAACATAACAGATTTGAACGTCTACTGAAAATAAATGCTTATTACAAAATAATTAGAATAAATATCTCGCCAGATTTATCCTGTACATTTTCATATCCATCAACCAACTCTTCAGTTATAACAGGATCATCACAAATCTTGACAACAATGTACACATGGTACTCATTTGTAAGATTGTAATAAAAAACATCAATCTTGAAAGCCAGTTTCTTTTCAACAATTTGAGACAACTCATGCGGCAAACTTTTTGTGTCGCTTTCCTTTAACTGCCTTTCCCTAATATCCCATGCAGCAGCTCCAATGATCATCATGACATCTTTATCAAACATCACAAATGATACACTGCCGGATTCATCTTGTACCCTTATCTGCAACTTGAACCTAAAACAAATAAAACATACTTTATCTAAAAAACCTGAATGAAATGAAATGAAAAATCTGGAAACAAAAAAAGTGTATACATCTACTGATTTACATACTTTGGGGTAATGGAAGTACATTCCCACTCGCATTTTTGACAAACCAACGCAGTAGCACGCAATTTGAGAATTGCTTCACAAACTTCTTTAGCATTTTGCAAATACTCCAATTTACTTAAAACTTTCTTGTTACACTTGCGGCAGGCATCATAAAACCAACCATAACTTTCTTCAACACTTTGTATGGTAGCAACCACAACAAAAGACAACGGCTGCAAACACAATGTATATTCAACGTACACTTTTAAAGAATAGAAACATATAGTAAAGTGAAGACATATAAAAGGTACGTATAAAATATTGAAACCTCTTGAATTCCTGACACAATGAGTTCATCAACACGCTTCTTCTGTGTTCAAACTATGAATTCCTGACGCAATGGATAAATTACAGACTGGGAAGAAAGAACGGTTTGAGAAGTACAACCAGACTCTTCTTCTTGTTTCAACATTAAACTACGCAATGGATAAGTTGTCTTCCACTTTCTTATGACTCGAGCCTTCATGTGCTACATGTCTTTGGCTGGATTCAGATCACAATGGTTTTCTTCATTGTCCATTGACCTCGACATTGTTTTAATTTTTAAAAGGGAAATTTGAAAATCTTTATTTAGAAAATTCAAAGCTGATATTACAAATGGCTGGATTCGTTATGTGCTTATATATAAGGAGCTAATGAGGCACGTTTCCCTACGTCGATTTATAATTTCCCCCTTAAAATTCAAACTTAGGGCCTAAACAGCTGAAAATATATGTGCATAACATCTGCTGCTTAACGGCAGACCCAATGATTCCGAACTGCTGTTGAGAACAACAGCGGTACTTTCACGTGGCCTGCGTCTTTTTTTTTTGAATATTTTAAGTTGATTAATGACGTCAGTTTTTGTATCATACAGACATTGGTGGCCAGTCTCTACGGTTGACACATCAACTTTCTGATATCACTCACGCTTCTCCTATTATGGAAAGTATAGATAGATAAGTGAACTTCATTCAAACCCTAACCTTTGTAAAAATGTAACTAGTACGCATTTACTTTTAATTAAATAATACGCCACAACAACTAAAAAGACATTTATTCAAACTTATGGGAGCTCAAATGAGCTCGAGCCATTAAACAAGGTTGTTGAGTTTTGTCTCGTATGATCTCAAGAACCATTTCAATACGGAAGTTAGTCGACTTGTAAAGCCAAACTTGTTTATCAAATAATAAAATAAACGTGTAGAGCCAAATGGCCTTTCAATGCATTCTAAACAACTAACATTTTTAATTGTTTTTAGAATCTTTCAAAGAAAAAGAATATTCAAACAAAATAGTTGATAGTCTTTTTCAACTATAAACTTATTCAACTTTATAATTACACGACACTTGGGAAATTATGTAGTTGGAGAACAACGTCATCATGTTTCTAGCTTAAAAACAACAAACAGATGATCATATGTTCGTGGAAATAATAAACTATAGCCTATATAAGTCTATGATTGATTTTTGTATGACATAAGAATCTTAGGTTGTAAAAATAAAACCTAATTAAGATAAATAAAATATCTAATGAAGTTGTACTTGATAGTATAAGTCTTTTAGCAGGTGAGGTGGGAGGTTTTCAGGTTTTGCCTGTTTCCTACCCTGGAATGCCCGGTTCAAATCCCACATCAACCGGACTATGCTCATGTATAGCCCTGAGCGAGATGCCGTTCAAAAAAAAAAAAAGATTTCACTTTTTATTTCAATGATTTTAACTAATTATGAAAAGACACATCATTTCACTAATATGTACTTCATTAAAACATTTTTTTAAAGCATCACTTAACTGATTCACTTCACTGAAATCTTTATCTTTTAATGTTACTTTTTTAATTACCGTTTTAAAAGAATAACCGTTTGATTTAAAAGAACCGTTTGTAAAAAATTAAAAAAATAATTGTTCCATTAAAATAAAAAATACAAGAAACATCATTTAAAAAATAAACATACAAAAGAAAAACTATTCGAGGGCATCCGCTTCGAGGTACCGTTGATCAAGTTCGTCTAGATGTTCCACGAGATCATTTTGAAGTCGGAAATGCGTATCGGAGTCTGCCAACTCCACAAGGGCTTCGTCGTCGAAGAACGGTTGGATTGGGGGACCGCGTATGTAGACCGGTAATATTGCACGCTCCTCGTCTTTAATGATCATGTTGTGCAATATCATGCACGTATAGATGATGACGCTACACCTAGCAACGGTCGTCGGTCTCAAGGGTCGTGCGGTAATTCCCCATTTCCCCTTTAATACTCAGAACGCTCGCTCAACATCCTTCCTTGCCACCTCTTGCGCCTTAACGAATTTTTTTTTTCTTCGGATCAGTCGGATATCGAAACGCTTTCACAAACATTGACCAGGTTTGGTAGAATCGGTAAGATAATATCCATGTTTATATAAGTGGCCATTTAAAGTAAATGGACACTGCGACGCCGTTCCGTTTCGTTGGGTAAGAAAAACTTGGGATTATTGGAGAACATTTATGTCGTTGAGTGAACCGGGGGGGGGCAAAAAATCCATGCCAAAACCACATATCTTGCGAAGCAACCGCTTCTAGCATGATCGTAGGGTATTGGTGATCGCCTCTCATATATTGTCTTTGTAATTCCCTAGGACATGCTCGCCATACTTAATGAGCGCAATCAATGCTACCGATCATGCTAGGAAGGTGATGTCTTTTTTCGTGTGCTTCGTACAAACATACAATGTAGTGACTTGTTGGTCTTCGTAAAAACTCAGCCCCGTATAACTTAATGACGACATTGCAAAAAAATTGTAAACATTCGCGCGACGTCCTCTCAGACATACATAAATACTCACTGTATTCGTCTAGAGGATTACCGGTTGCGAGTTGTTTCACTGCTGAAGATACTTTTTGTATGGGCGTAAAACTCTTTCTAAACCGACCGTCCACGCCCTTTCTGAACCATTTGAAGTTTGCTTCAAAAACTGGTACAATTTTTAGAAATAGAGGTCTCAACTCTCAACATGCGATACCTTAGTTTAAACTATGCATCGGTGTATTTTGGTACGTCAGCAAAATAGTCATCTATTAACCGAGCATTGCCTCCCTCGCGATCACGTGGCACGTATCTTTTTTTAGATATTGTTGTGTCTTGCTCTGCAACCCGCTTGGCAAGGTTCAAGAGAAACGCAAGGCTACTATTGCCTGAGTGTAAAATCGGGTGCACTTCGAGTAGGGGAATGATAACTTGATCATCTTCGACGTCAATGTCACTTATTTTTTTAAAGTATGGAGATAATTTCTATTTTTTTACTAAACCGTGGGATTGTTTTATGTTTATAGACCTTGATAAAAACGGTCACAAAATATGACCGTTTGGAAACAATTATAAAAAGCACAAATGAAATTCAACGGTCAAAATGGAATTAAAAAACATAAAAATTCGACTGTTGCATTTAATATACCAAATTACCAGCCCGTTAAATAGAACCAGAAAACGGTTCACAGGAGCCCTACCAGCAATGGTGGCGGCGGTGTTACCATGCTGGTAGTGGGGTACCCGTGACATTTTCTGGTGGCGCCCCGTCCCCCTAACTTAGGTTGAGTTATCCTACAAAGACTATGTTTGGTAGAAGCTTTCATGGACTTCTAGCTGCAAGTTTTTAAGAAAAAACTCTTACTTGGAGCAAAGAGCTTGAATCTTTTAGGCTTAGAGAAAAAGCTCTATATTGGAACGTTTCTACTACTAGCATTTAAAAAAAGATAAAAGCTTCTGGTATTTAAAATTACTTAAATAACTTTCCATGATAATATTTTATTTATGGATTATATTTAGTTATGCCTATTTTGATCATTTTATAATTTTATTAAAAGCTTTAATTACTATGCTAAACACCTAAATATATCTACACCAAGTCACCAACTTCCAAGCCACTAGCCACCAGATAGTTTTGCCAAATATACCAAAAGGCTAAATTCGGACTTGAGCTCGAAAGTATGTGAGACATAGAATTCGTTAACGAGTTGAAATTTAAGTTAAAACTTGGCTCGTTTAGAACTTGAGCTACCTTGTTTTTCAAGAGATAATAACAAAAATATAAGAAGAACCGAACGGGACTAGGCATGTAACAAAATCGAATGAACACGAGTGGACATGTTCGTGTTCGTTTGGGTAATTTTAATCGAACAAATGATTGAAAAAGAATAATTAAGTGAACAAGATTTCTTGTTTGTGTGAGTTTGATAAGAAAATGAGCATGTATGTGTTTGTTTATGTTCATTTATTAATTTTATAGACAAACGGTTGACGAATGTAAATAAACACAATCGAGCAAACATAATTGAAGATATATAAACAAATAAACAAACATAATTGAACAAACACTAATTAAAAGTAATCATGAACATTAGTTTGTTGAGAATAAAATATAAATAAAACAAGAAATTGATAAATATATCGATGAATAAACGCAAACGAACAGACTTAAACAAATGTAACAAAATATACATAAACGACAATAAATAAACGAACATTCACAAACGTCCATTAACGTAAATTACTAAACGATACATGTCTAGTATGTTCGATTGTTTTATTCATTTAACACGAGATATTTTAGTGGTCCTATAAATCAAGTTACGAGCCACGAGATATTTTATTTACTAGTCCTATTGTGACATAAATCAATTGCAACTAAAATTAATTTAAAACCAATACCGATTAGTTGACTCAAATTTGTTTTACATATTACGCACTACCACACACCTACCGGCTAGACGACTACCGTTTTATCCATAACTAAGCTACATCGTATAATTGTTGTACTTTTAGAAGTAAAATGATCAAGTACTGTTGGGATTAATGAAGTGGGTTTGGAGTCTTGATTGGGCTCATTGCGATTTGGGCCTATTTTTAGCCCGTTTAATCTTGTATATTCAGTTTTATACGCTGTAACTACTTACGAGTGAGTGAGTGAGTCTAGCAATAATAATTTACCCTAGTATGTCATACCGAACAAACCACGTAATTCATTCATGTTAATTCGCGTTTATATATTTGAATATATATTGGTTTTTTTTTTTTTGTGGTTGAATACGAATCCCTAACATATGCTTGGTATATTTTATCAATAAGCTGATTACGTTACGTACATACAACTGAAGCTTATTGTCGGGTTGAATGGTGGTAGATACATGATGATTCGTGATTGGACCATATAGATCGACGTAACTTTACGGGAAAAAATTGTTACGTAGTAGAGTTGGACTATGAACTAGTCTTCGTGTTCTGGTGATTTTTGTTGAGTGGTTTTGTAAAAATGTTCAGTGTTGTGTTCAAAAGTGTTGAAATATATGCGTGTTCAATTTAATTGTCAAACGTATAATTCGTATAAATGTTTTTATTACGTGTTTTATTTTTTTGTGTATTGGGCTCATAGCAGAATTGGGCTTTATGTTGCTGTTGGGCTTGCTGATATACTGGGTTGGATGGACTGAAGCTGGTTGGGCTTTAGATGCTGCTGTTGCTTGTTGCTAGGCTGATACAACTTTGCTAATGGACTCGTGAACCATTTAGATGTTGTGTTCATCATTTAAGTCAAGCCTAGGCAATTAAGGAGGTGAACTATTTGGCATTGTTTTGAAACCCGAACCGGATTGACCGGTTGGACTGGGAACCGGGGGTCGAGCCGGTACGGGTTGGGTATTGAACCGGATATGCATCGACCAGGGGTTGGACTAGTGAACCGACGGTCAGACCGAGAACCGGGCCGGTTGAATCGGGTTTTAAAGGGGTTGGACCGGATTTTTTTTATATTTTTCAAAATTTTACCCTTTTAATTTTACAACACCATCCGGTTCTTACATCCGATCCGAACGGTTGGACCGGTTGGACCAGTAAGGAGGCCAGTTCAATGTACGGTCCAACCCCCGATTCTGAAAACATTGTTATTTGGAGAAATATAAACCCCAGATCCTTTCTCGAAGCATCAAATTTTCAGTCTTTGGGATATTTTCATAACATACACATCTTCTCAGACTCCTGGTTTTTGTTATCTCATCTAGGTTTATAGAATATTATCATAATATAATAGTTTGTTTGTTATTTTGATTATCTCTTGGTTGATCCGTTTAGATCTTGATTCTTTGTGTCTGATGGTTTAGGTGTGTTAGGGTTCTGTTTGTATTTTAAGACTCTCTGTACGTTTTTTTTTTTTGGATAAAACATTTTTGGTTTGGGATAATAAATCGTTTCTTGAAGTTTTGATATCTTTTTTTTTTTTTTTTTTTTTTTGAAAAAAAGCAACATATAATTTATCTTTGTAACTTGTTTTGTTGAGGCCTGAGTCTGTAAATATCTATAATTGTGTTGGATTCTAATTGTTGGCAATCCATGTGACATGGAATGGCATGACCATGGAAATATGGAATAACTCCTATCCATACTATACAAAGTTCAATAACTCCTCTTTTTTTTTTTTTGTATTGGATTTACTATATTGTTTAGCTATATTGGTTTGAATGGTTACTTTCGATTCGATAGCTCTTCTTGGGCCAAAATAAGTCTCAATAGAACTTTGCATAGTATGGATAAGTAGGGCCAGGGTAAACCTAATTGTTTAGGCCCAACTTAGATTAGTTACGACTTAGTACTTACCAGACTTAATTTTTATTTGGGGACTTCTTCTAAAATTGGCTAATGTTTTCACTACTTGTAATTTTTTTTACTAATTTTACCATGTACCGTCCCTTTAAACAGTAATTCTTTGGTCTAATACTATTATCATAACTAAAGAATAATCGACACACTCCAGAAAGGTGCAACACTATATCAAAATGTATGAATAATATAGTTATAAAGGAAAGTCAACTGTAGTCAATGTGTAGTCAATGTACATTATTATGATTAATTGTGTATTATTGTATTTCCATATATTCTTGTACATTGACTACACATTGACTACAGTTGACTTTCCTTTATAATAGTCAGCTCGGCCTAGAGGTGCATAAAATAACCGCTCAAAAACTGAAACCGCAAACGGTTAATAACCGATTGAGGAGTAACCGATTAGTGTTTTTTTTTAAGGTTCTTTACTGGTTATGGATCTTTTAGAAGGAACCAGCTTTTATCCAATTTACAGGTTAATAAAAAAAAAAACCCAAAAAAAAAAAAAAAGAAAGCCGGTTATTAACCCAACATATTAAAGTAAAAACCGGTTACTTAAATATAGAATAAAAACCGGAGGTTCAGTTAAGCGATCTGGTTAGAGAAAAAGACCATTTTGTGCATCTCACCTCGACCCAGTGGCGAAGCTTGACCCGAAACTTCGGGGGGTCGGAAGTCACCGAGGTGTCAGAAATCACTAGTTTCAGGGGGATCAAAACTGTATATACCAAAAAAAAATTATACGAATACTATATAATCGGAACTTCTGAGCGAAAATTTGGGGGGTCGGCCGCCCTTCCCCGCCCCTTAATAGCTGCGCCACTGCCTCGACCCATTTGTCCAAAGGGCCTTGGCATTCTGATGATTTGTGCGAGGCAAATAAACTCACTTGGATCATATCAACGGTTCAAATATCTTCAAATGCTACCAAGTTCCATCACCCCAATTCTCTAATGCATTCGGACTCAATAGACACCGAAGACAAAAATGAGCATAGGTCAAGTCTCTTACATGTCGATTATAGTACATGGTTAACTAGGTTGTTTCTGTGACTAATATGAGTCCAAACTAATCCAAGTAAAGTCAGTTTTAACATATAATTATCTATGGTTATACCGTCTTAGAACTACGTCAAACATTGACACGTAACGAACATCATCACATAAGCTATTCAACATTACTACACCCAAAGGAAAGACTCTAGGACTCTTGACACCATATTCGTCAACACAACCGACTCACACGACTAGTCTAAACTACTTTGTATACCACAACCCGATGGATTTGTAACGGATATGTCATTTGGATCTTACTTTTTAGTAACTCGGCTTCACATTCAAGCGGGAAGCTATCTTCTGACCTAGAGACTTGTCAGCCTACAAAAACTTATATTCAGTAAAGTCTTTGAAACAAATAAAACTAAAGGTCAAACTGTATAAGCAAGGAAATGATGTTCAAACCTGAGACCAGTATGAAAGCCAAATTGTGCAGACCTCGTGGGTAGCACGCGGGTCAGACAGAGCACCGACAATTCTGCAGATAAATCGTTCTTGTCTGTAAAAAAACAGAAAATGAAAACCATATTTAGATGTTTTTCAAAGGTTAGAAACAATTTAAAGCAAACATGAGGTAAGACATGTACCTGTCTGGAGCCCAGGATCTGTATCGCTCTCCCGGCTGTTTGAAGTTGTTCTCTTTATTAATCACACACTGCATTAGGCAACACATATTTAAGAAATTAAATCCTAGTCGTCAATCAGCTGTGCATATGAATAACTAAACTGACCTTATCACGCTTTCCCGACAACCTTACAGAAGGAATAGGATATTGCTCAGCATGATGAACAGGGTCGTGTCTTGAAGGGAAGTAATTGACCTGAAGAAATTACAAGAAAAAATTAATAAATAAGAAAAACTTTATTTTTATCTTTTTTCAGAAATAAGAGTATACCTCCTCATCCCTGTGCATGAAATTCATGAATCCATCATGGTGATTATTATGATGAGCACACTTAGGAGCATTAACAGGAAGCTGCAAATAGTTTGGTCCAAGACGGTGCCTCTGAGTGTCAGCATACGAGAAAATACGCGTTTGCAGCAGCTTGTCATCAGAATAATAAATTCCAGGGACAATGATCGCAGGACAAAACGCCAGCTGCTCATTCTCAGCAAAGAAGTTATCAATGTTCTTGTTCAAAACCATACGTCCCACAGGCTGCAACGGCAAGATATCCTCAGGCCAAGTCTTGGTCACATCAAGCGGGTCAAAGTCAAACCTGTCCTCATGATCAGGATCCATAGTCTGAATAAACAGCTTCCACTCAGGATAATTCCCAGCTGCAATAGAGTCGTAAAGATCTTTTGTCGCATGGCTGTGATTAGTTCCGCCAACCTTGATGGCCTCTTCTTCCAACAAGCATTTTACTCCACATGTCGGCTTCCAGTGAAACTTCACATAATATGCTTTCCCAGCTTTATTAATCAGAGTATAAGTATTAACACCAGAGCCTTCCATGTGTCTGTAATCTTGTGGCACGCCGACGTCATCTTGAAGAAATGTGAACATGTGTAAACTCTCGGGATGGTGGGAGAAGAAGTCCAATATTCGCCAGTCTTCTTGGATGTGTGACTTAGGATTTGGTTTCAGCGAATGAACCATGTCCGGAAATTTCATCCCATCACGGATAAAGAACACTGGGAAATTGTTTCCCACCAAATCAAAGTTTCCCTATCATTATAAAAATATCAGTAAAGATTATATATGCTTAAGTATATTTATTTAACTAAAAACTTATATATGTGTTACCTCTCGGGTATAGAATTTGACTGCAAAACCTCTAGGGTCTCTGAGGGTCTCAGGGCTTCCACGCTCGTGTATAACAGTAGAGAAACGGACGATAACAGGAGTTTGGACACCAGGGGCGCGAAGAAAATCCGCACAAGTGAGGGCAGAAATGTCATGTGTGACTTCAAAAAAGCCCTTTGCACTAGCACCCCTGGCATGAACCACACGTTCAGGGATACGCTCACGGTCGAAGTTGGCTAGTTTCTCCACAAAATGGTAATCTTCTAGAAGGATTGGGCCTATCACATGCAAAATAAACTAAGATTTAGATAATAGAGATATATACTCATACACTATATGCAATTAGTATGCTAAGTATCATGAGCAAGACTGTATCACGATACACGAAAAGATGATACCACTCGAATCCTAAAACCAAGGTTTAAAAGTACGGAATTGAGCCTCGAGGCGTTTTCCCTTCGCCTCATGAGGCGTAAGCCCATGGCGATATTAAAAAATAAGTATAAAAATTATATGTTATAAAAATAAAACACTAACTAATTTCATAAAATTCATAAAAAAAACATAAAAAACACACATTAAAAAGACATGGAAGTTTAAAATTGACACAAAAAGTCCACAACATCAAAAACAAACATTGAAATTCCCCGAGGCGTAGGTTTTCTTAGGGCCTCTACCCATTAGACGCGCATACACAAGAACTACATCAAGCGCGTCTCATACTCGTTATACAAACAAATATCAAATTTAGATACCTCTGGTTCCAACTGTCAATGAGGAGTTATTGTTGTAAACCGGAGCACCATAATTGGTGGTCCAAAACGGGGCGTTGTAGGCGCTTGAAGGACGGTACTACATCAACCAAGAAACCAAAATACATGAGTAAACAGTACTACTATATGCATGATTATACATTTTTTTTAACATCAAACGCTAATCTTTCATTAAAAACCAACAAGAATTACAAGTGAGAGCGGCGGGTAAACGGGGAACAAGCTAGCTGCGCCGCTACATGTGTCAAATATAAGTACAATGCACATTATTCACATAAAACACTGATACAACAATTAAACAAACAGTTGAAGAATCCAATATCGTGTAGCTAAATCGATCCACGCTTTACCTCAAAAACATATACATAAAAGTTATAAACTATTTTTACAAGCTTTCTGCCATGTAAAAAATCCAAATATTAATCCAATTTCCCTCCAAATCTTGAAAATTAAATTTGGTAATGCAAATAATTTATTTCTTTCGATATTATGCATATGTATCGAATTCGATCACCATCTTTCAACATCAACATGAACCGAATTGTATGATTAGATATATTATAAGGACAAAAGTAATATAATTCAACAAATGATGTGAAATAGAGTAACCAAACATGAATTTCAATGCTGAAACATCACAGATTACACGATGAGTATATTATTTAGAATGTTTATACCTTGTAAGGATCCATTGATTTGCAGGTTTTGATGATGAAAATATATGAGATGACTAGTTTGCTTGGAATGTTGAGGAGTTTTATTCAGGCGGTTTGGGGTTTAATATATTAATGAACATTTATTTAAGTTTTATCGGTTATCTACTGTACTTGGATAAATATTGAATCAAACTATCGTGATAAAATGGAACTCCTCACTCTTTTCTTTCTCCCGGTTATTCATTCTATTCTAATTTCTTTTTAAGGGATCCACCAAAAAGTTTTTTTTTTTTTGAAAGGTGGTGTTTCGGCATTAAACCCTTGCCTAAAAAGCCACCTCTGCTTAGGATCAAATACTTCCCTACACGGGTTTCTCCTTTCAAACCCAATGGTTATTTTTTCGATAGAAGACGAAATTGAACCTGAGACCCAGGGCAGGAATCCTACAAATATGGGTAAACCTTCCCACCTTCATTGCAATCACTTGACTACAACATCAGACCAATAAGTAAAAGTTGAGATTATAATAACCCATTTTCCCTTAAAAAGAAATTAGAATAGAATGAATAACCGGGAGAAAGAAAAGAGTAAGGAGTTCCATTTTATCACGATAGTTTGATTCAATATTTATCCAAGTACAGAAAAAATAGAAGTAGATAACCGATAAAACTTAAATAAATGTTCATAAATATATTAATCTATATCTATATCTATATCTATACTACAAGTGGGAAACCCGCGCGTTACGACGAGACTGATAAACCGAACCAAAAATAAGTGAAAAACACCGAATCAAAAACACGTGTGGCGGCGAGTTAACTCGCCTTATTAAAAAAAGTTCAAAATTATGTTTGAAAAAAATAAGTAAATCGAAACCATAACATAACAACATAAAAAATGAAAATAAAAATAAAAAAAACTAAAATAAAACCTTTCATGACTTGTTCGCCTATGCTTAGATGAATTGTATTTATCACACATAAGTATGTTATAAACGAAACTTACATTCAAAGGTGTATAAAAATAAAACCAACATAGTGACTTTTGTTTTATCTTTCTTCTAAACATAAGATAATAATATCAACAAGAATAAGTTTGACCTATTTCATATAAAAAAATTTAAGGACGCGGGACAAATTTTCTCCATAACATACATTTCCACTTTCAATCCTGTATCCATAGAGTATTAGGAATACATGATTTTATAATAATATTTTTGTAACACAAATAATCAAATAATACTTATCTAGCAAACTCTAGAGTTTTTTTTTTATTAATAATAATTCAACCAAATCTACAACATATTAAAATCATCGTAAAATTTGACATCGAATATTCACATATTACAATATGTTAAATACAATTTGTAGAAGAAAATTCACTTCTAACTGACTTAATCATGATCAATTGACCATAATTACGTGAAATATTTGTTTGAAATTAATTATAAATGAAATTTTTTTCTCCGGTCATAGGATCCGGTAACGTTTAGATATGATTAGTCATGTTTAGGTGTATCAATATAACGTAATAATTTCAAATGCAAATCGTTACCTCACGATTAAAATCACAGTTTTCATTATTAATTTCTCGATTTCGCATAGTATTATCAAGTTTATAAAACTTTTAACTTTTATAAAGTACCTAATCTGTATAAAAAATTATTATAACAAAACATGTAGCATTATAAATGATCTTTTATATGTTTTAAATTTAATGTGTTCCAAGTAATTATAGAATTAAATGTCATGAGTTCTCATAAACATCCGTTAACTCTTGACTTCATTTTGATTAAATATGGTATTCAAAAGACAAAATTGCCCAAAAAAAAAAGTTATTATATGCATTAGGTGTTGTATCATAAGCAATTATACTTGTACCTCTTAAAATTTAAGAAGTCTTTGTCAAATGCTTTATAGTATAGTATAGATATAGATATTATAAAACATTTCTCAATGACTTCTTAAAATTTAAGAGGGACAAATTTGATTCCTTATGATACAACACACAATGCATATAATAACTATATTTTAAGGGTAAAATTGTCTTTTATACACCATATTTAATCAAAAGGTAATCAATAGTCATGAGATGTTTATGTAAGCTCATGACATTCAATTCTATAATTATTTTAAACACATTAACTACAACACATATAAAAAATAATTCATAATACTAAATGTTTTGTTATAATCTTTTACATAAAATTAAGTGCTTTATCTTTTAAATAAAATTAAGTACTTTATAAAAGTTAACGTTTTTATAAACCTGATAATATTATATAGAAATCGAGAAATCAATAATGAAAGCCGTGTTTTTAATCATGAGGTAACGATTTGAAATCTAAAATTACTACGTATGGCTAATCTGATCTAAACTATACGCTCAATGGATTCTATGATCGGAGAAGAAAGATTATGTTTTTAATGAATTTCGCACAGAGTAAATTTTTCAGCTCAAGTAAAATTTTCGGTTATTTATTAAAAACCAGTTGGACCGATGTTCATAACCGATTAACCAAATGGGGACGAATGAATAATTGAAACCAGACGGTTTTTGAAATATCTTAATCGAAAGTTTTGGTTTTGGTTATGGCTCAAAACCGAAGTGAACCGAGTAACAGCTTGTACACACCCTTAAAATCACCAATTAGAGAGTTGTGGTCTCCGTCGCAACGCGCGGGCACCCCACTAGTCCTCGTAAAAGGCTGTGCATCTACCAATTTGATTTATCCTAGGAAGCGATTAGAAGACTTGGGTTTCTTTGGGTTAAGAATAGGGCCAATCTTACAGAATTTTCTTGGGAACAATGGTGTAATTTTGATGTAATATGTATGGGGTTGTAAACGATATAACGTTGGTGTATACTTGGTGGGGTTAACTTGTTGTTAGCCCATGATTAATAAAATGTTTGTTGGACGTTCAAAAAAAATAGAGAGGGAAAAACAAATAAGCCTCATTAAAGATGTCGATTGTTTGCTTGTTCAAGACTAATTATATTTGATATTTTCAACTTTGATAAATAAAGGATGAAGGGGGCAATGCCTCTTTAACTAAGGTTAAATGAGCACGGCCTTCCCATCCCCGCTTAGGGTCTAGGGCGGTACATAAAGCAGTTCATTTGAACCTATACTAGGATTCAGACCTCATTTAAAGGATTAAAGGTAAAAATTGAATAAAAAAAGATCGATAAAATCTAATGATGATTGGTACAAAAGTATAAAATCGTAGAACGATGGTTGAACCTCAAAAAATAGATTAGAAATGATAACATGTTATGTTAGGTTCATTTTCTTTATTAATAACTATAAATACGGGTGTCCATTGATTCGACTCTCATTTTATTCAGGTTGAAGGTTTGTTTCGCTGGAAATCAAAAACCACACTCAACCAAATTTAGGTGTGCCAAAACCAATCCGAAAACTGAATTCGGATCTACAATGATAATTTAAGATTTCATATCGAACAATAAACACCTTAGCTAAAACTTGCCTATAACATACCACAACAATGTAAAGGAAGATGAATTTTTAATGCAATATATTTTCTAAACGAAATCTCACGGTTTTCTCAAGTGAGTTGAAGACAGTCGCCGATATTTTAAAAAAGGACGTCCGGTTTTTTCATGATCACGTAGGTCCCACAAATTTATATTTTTGTGCAGGTGAAAATTGGGATATACTTTGTGACGTTATCTAAACAAAATTGCATGCAACATCCCATAGTTTGCACTAATTTTCATCAAGCCCCTTAAAGAATAAAGATAAAATAATGAGACCTATTCGTTAATTAAGAACCAAGAAGACACTAGCATTAGGTTTTTTTTTTTTTTTTTTTTTTTTTTTTTTTTTTTTTTTTTTTTTTTAATATAGGTAAATTCTACAACTCTCGGGTCTCGGCAGATTGAAGCTAAATAGAGTGAATTAAAAAAGAATTATAGCTTGTTAAATATATAATTTGATACAAATGAGTTAACTATCGTTGAATCCTGTGATTTTGGGCATAATGCAGCTTGAGTCCCTATTTTCGGAAGTTCCTCACTGAGCCCCTGACGTTCCAAATTGTTAATCGAGGGTTTTCCCCTGTCACAACCCGCCAAGACGGAAACACGGGAATGCAACCTCGAAAGGTTTTCAAGCACAAGGTACAAGCATCACACATAATTTATTCTAAAGATATCATCATAGGATGATTATTATTATTATAAAGCTTAATAAAAGTTGAGAAACATTGTCTGGAAACTAGTGCATAAACTGATTAACCATAAACACAAGGACTACGGAATAGTAAAAATCCAACCCATGATGATACCACCCAGTGCTTGCTTGGACCCCTCTCTCAAATCCCCGCTGCCCTCCATTAACTACCTGAAAAACATGCATAAAAGATTTGTCAACAATAATGTTGGTGAGTTCACGGGTTTGAACTTAACAAGTAAAACAAACGTGTAATTCGTGTATGACTAATCATAGGCTAGCTAAGCGAATGATTTATGTGCGAACCATGAATTCCGTAACCAAACCTCTTGACTGTGGTGCCTCGCGCATTGTACACTAAAGACAATGTATATATAGTAGAATACTAACACTCTTTTGAATGTAACCGGTTAGAGCGACTAACCAAGAGTGGGGGTGTCAACCCAATAGATCTATTAAAGTGTTCCATGGCTTTTGATAGTTAATGGTTACATTAAACGTTGTACGAGGACTAATGAGCTCATGAACCAAAATGTCTCATGTTCCACATGGCAGTCATGATAGAATGTACACACACTTGTAAATGACACTGGTATTGGAGCATGCTTATCCCCGAAATGTAAAATAGTAAAATGGGGCTGTGGAAACTCACATGATAATGTCACGTGTGGTCTAGTGAAGCTGTAGCTGTCGTCCCAACATTGTTTGCCCTATGATTTATTAGGAGCTTGGTAAATTCACAAGTTCTCATTGTTTATCATACAAGTTGTTCACCCGACAATTATGGACCCAGTTATTATGCATGTGGGCCATAGTTTTGTACATGTGATGACCCTTAGTGTACTAGTAAAGTGTTTGGAAACATTTATAGTGATAAAAGGGCCCTTTTCAAGTAGTCATGGGTTCAAGTAGTTCCCAATCCATCGTGTGTGGTCGATTTGTGATAAAATAAGTTCCTTAACATGTGTTTAGACCATTACATCATTCACGCCAATGCTAACACATGTCCTAGCTTTGCTTAACATATGTTAGTATGTGGTGGCCGATTAAAACACACTTCTTAAGCCTTGAATCCGATTGTTAAATGGACTAAACTTGTGGATTTGTGCTTGACAAGGCCTTGTAAGATCACCATAAAAGATGCCCGTGGGTTTTGTGAAAAGTCGAGTATGATTACCATGTTTGCTAGCCTTAGATTTGAATATAAGCCAAGTGAGTTTTTAATTATGAAAACCGATTTATACTTGATGGTTTAAGTCTCATTTTGATTCTAAAAGCATGACTTGATCTCTCTTAGTTATCATGAGAGCTGATCGTTGTTGTGTTTGAACAATGTGAATTTGTTAGGACATCATGTGATAGATATTGGTGGAACTAGTGAGCATCTTAGTCGAGTGTTTATGGTCTTAGGTGGTTCCATGAAGTGTGATTGGCCTCTTAGTACAAAAGGGTTAGGTTTATTGATCCATAACTCAAGTTATTATGAACTTAGTCGACCAAAGATCTTACTTAATCTTGTTAAGGGTGAATTGATAATATCAATATGTATTTGTTTCATAGATATCGGGTTTGGAAACACATGTTGATTAGATAATAATCCATGGTGGTCCTTGTAATTACTTACATGTGTTAGAGATGAATTACTATGTGTTAGGGTGTAGTAACCTCATGAAATGCTTGTTTGGTGATTTTTGTATGACTAAACAGGTGTTCTGTGTTGAGTTTCTGTATAACTCATGCTTCACTAGACTGGGGGGGGGGGGGTATAGTGTATGCAAAATGTGTAAAGATGCACATATAATGACAATAGTAAATGAAAAGTGTACGGATGTTGACCTGGTTAGTTGACTGTTGTAACACCCCAACCGATGGCGGAATCATCGAGGTGCCACGTAGTGACGATTGTTCAAAAGCTCATGGTACTAAAATGTAAATATTTGATTATTGAATATTGTTTTACAACATGTGAAATTAAATACAAGACAACATAAATAAAGATAATTGGTTGATTTAATCTAAGTCCAAAGTCCTATGTGAAGCGTCAAGCAGCTTATCCTAAAACATGCACGAAAATAATTTTGTCAACATATGATGTTGGTGAGTACTACCTAGCTTTGTACATATAGTATAAGTTTGAAAAGAATAGTACAATTCATGTGTCTAGCATCACCAAGGCATTATGTAAACACGCAAGTAACCAAACAAGACAAAGATCAAATGTAAAGTTTGTACAATGAAGTTGATAATGAGCACCTCAACACGTGTGAGTCTAAAAGAGCACCATAACATAAGTTATGTCTAAATGAGCACCGTAACATAAGTTACGTCTGTATGTAAAGAGCACCATAACATAAGTTATGTCTGTATGTATGATTTTGTATGTAAGCTACGTTCATGTTCAAACATAAGCACAAAGATAAACAAGACACGTATATGAATTGTAAATGAATAAAAATGTATGTGTAAATGAATATGAAAGTTTTGTATAGTTGTGCATGAATCACCCCAAAAATTGTAAAAGCGAAAAAGGGGATAAGTAATACTCACCTTAGCACGGTGGTAAGTCTTGTGGAATTGAATAAGTGTAATTCAACGTTTGTCAAGTATCACCCTACGTATAATGTAACAAATAAGTCTAAGTCTATCTAGTCTATAAGTACTTTCTAGGGCTTTGAATTGGGGATAAGTATTCGTTTGATTAATAAATAAAATGAATAAGAGAAATTTGATAAATAAATAAGCAAAAGTCTTTTTGTAAATTTTAAATTAAAGATGATCACAATATAAAGTTTTAAGTGTGAAAATAATTTTTATAAAATTATTTTCTTGAAAATAGAATATTTAATCTATTCATTTCAAATTGTCAAAATATGACTTTAATATCTAAAAATATTAAAATTAAAGAATTCTTGAATTAAAAATTGTATTTCAGTTCTAAATAGTTAGAAATAATTTATATAAAATTTTGGTGCAAAAATATTGAAAAATGAATTTATTATGATTTATTTATGATTAAAACTAACAAAAATTAATTAAAAAACTAAAATGAACGATTTTTCAGAAATAAAAATTATTTCTGAAATGTTTACTGTTGTACAAGTTTAGGATAATTTTTGTTGAATTTTATAAAATCGTTTAGATATTTTTATTGAATTTTACAATTATAAATGAATAAACTTGTAATATTTATTATATATATTAAATAAATGATTTTTGAAAAACTAAAAATTGGACAGCAAAGTTTATCATTGGAATAACATAAAATAAATTTTGTAGAATTTATAAAATAGTTTTAGTATTTTAAAACGAATTTTAAAGATATAAGTGAAATATAAAGCTTAAAAGGTGAAAAAAATAAAAAGGTTTTCGTTGAAGCTGGGAATCGAACCTGGGTTCAAACCCGGTTCACGCATTAACAACCGTGGTTCCCACCATTGGGCTACACGCCCTTGTTTGTATTTACAACAGAACACAACTTTTAAATACCCAAGTCTGCAGGTTCGTTTTCCCCAATTTAACTATATAAACCCTAACCCTTATTCGATCCAATTCACCAATGATACATTACAGAATCACGAAACAGATATGGGGCTTTTAATCCCTGCATAGAATCGACTCAAATGAGTAAAAAAAAATGGGATTAAGACGAACCAAAAGATGATGCCGTTCAAGCTCCAAGTTGCGTGAAAGAAGGTTTAAAAATCTGGATTTTTGTGATTGAAAGATGGATGTAATAGAGGGGTTATTGTCTTCGCTGGAGTCTGAGTAGAGGTGCCAGATTAATCGAACCAAAAACCCCTTTTTATACGAATATAGAATCGGGTCTTAAGGAGAGTTATAAATGTTGAATAATCAATCAATTTAATGTATTAAACCGCGTTTAATCATCCAATTCGTTACTATGGAAACTAGAGGAGATTGAGTCGCGTAAATTGTGGGATTTGATTGAAGTTTGACTAATTGGTCAAGGGTTGTTGGGCGGACTCACGCGTAGAAGAAGAAGGGAACAGATTAGAGTTTTAAAGGTGTTAAATAGATAATGCATCAGTATTCAAACACCAACAGCATCATGGAGCAGTGGTATGTGTTGTTGTGTTAAGGCTTGGCCGGCTCCCGACTCCGGTTCGAGTCCAGGGAGCGGCATATATATATATATATATATATATATATATATATATATATTATAAAGGTGAAGGGAAGTAGGAGAAGTGGGCCGGACTAGAGAGAATGGGCCGATTTAGCTGGGCCGAGTTTATTGGGTTTCAGAATAAGAAAGTGGTTGGGTTAAGGCTTAGGTGGGGATAGAGAAAGAGTTTGGGTTTGGTGTTGGGCTTTGAAACCACTACTTAAGCACCATTATCATCTATCATTATTATTATTATTATTATTATTATTATTATTGTTACAAAAATAAATAAATAATATAAAAAGAAAAGTGACAGATGTCACAACTGTTGTCACATCCCCAAAGAGAAATCTTCCATCTGTTATAACGGAAGTGAAAAGACAATTATATCCCTCATACTCTTACACCCTGCATCGCTATGTTTTGTTGTTGTCACTACCATGCATCCCTCCCTCATTGTTTCCCTCCACGTTTGAATTGAGACGTGTAGAAGTTGTAAGGGAACAACACCACTGAAACAACAAATTTGTTTGCTCCAAACAAGATGATTCAGTTGCACCAAACAACAGAGTAAAATACAATATGCAACAACATGTTCACTTGCAATTTACACCAATTAAGCAGGAGGTTACTCTGTTGTTGAATATGTTGTGCAGCAATTCGATTGCATCAATATTATACAACAAACAAGATCAAACACTTGTAGAATTAAGCAGGGTACTAAAAAACAAACAATTTCAAATACTTACATAATTAAGCATGGTACAACAACAACAAAAACTTTCAAATTATGCAGAGTGCAATTATAGTAACAAAGGAGAACACAATTAAGGATCAGGATCAAGAATGTATTATTATACAAATATTAACATGATCAGAAGTAAGTATAATACACTTGCAACATGAGAACTTTTAATTTTGCAGTTATCAGAATCAAACAAAGTACATTTATATATTATACAAATCCTAACTTGACGGTTGCAAGTTAACAGTGACGGTTACCGTCATTCTCCGTCATCTTCCTTTCCCCATTCGCCTCATTGTTCCTTTCTGTCTTTCCCCAACGGTTTCTGGCTGTGGCGGTTTCTAGAAAGTTAAACGGTGATCACCGATTCAAGGCAATTTTTCTTTGTGTAACTTAACGTTGCATGTTAACGGAGACGGTTACCCTCCCTTTACGTCATCTTCCTTTCCGTCTCCACCCCATCATTTCTATAACTCTTCATATTCCCTTACGGTTACAGTCGGAATCAATTTCCAGAAACAATTAAAATGGTATCACAAAGATTCATGGCACTTTTTCGTTGTCTATTAATAAGCTTAAATCACATCCGTAATTGGGTTACTATTTCCATAAAAAAACACCGCTAAACTCTCTGTCATTTCCGGCAAATATGAACCAACTTGAAGTCTAAACATCTCCATACCTATCTGTAAGTATTTTGCATAGATGGAAGACGATGTGACATTTGAGAAGAAAGAATAGGAGATCAAGGAATTTGACCTTTCGCCTTCTTAGTGAATGATGGCGGAGTAGCCTTTGCAAATGATTTTAAATTTGGAGAGAGATGGATATGGGAAGACGATGTAAAAGGAAGATGACAAAATGATATTTGGAAAGAGAAAAATGGAAATTGATGATTATTTGTTTACCATAGAAGAGAATGAGTAAACTCTTCTTAAAGACTAATTACTATATATTAATTTTCAAACTAATTTGAATAGTAACACCAAATGAATAGTAAAATAATAATATTTTATTTACATTATTATTTTATTTAAAAACTTTATTATATTATATACTATTAATATATTATACTGATCCCGACAATACCGATACCGATCCCGTAACGATACCGATAATACCGAAACCATGGCTCGGTATCGGTACGGTACCGGTATGGTATCGGTGTTTTACCTTAAAATACTGATACCATACCGATCCCGTACCGATACCGATAATACCAAAACCGAAAATCCATAAATATGGGTACCGATACCGATCCCGAAACCACTCGGTTCGGTATCGGTTCGGTACGGTATCGGGATCGGGACGAGACGGGATCGGTATTCGGTCTTGTATGCTCACCCCTAATTAATTTATTATATACTATTATTTTATTCAAAAACTTTATTATATTATACACTATTATTATATTATATACTATTATTTTATTCATATTATTTTATTAAAAAAAATTATTATATTATACACTATTAATATAAATAACATAATCTTATGTAATTTCGTTACAAATTTCATGTGTTACCTTATGTGTAGATTTCTTTATTTTTTTAACGTTTACAACCAAAATAGAAACTCGATTGTATAATTCATTGATTGATTAACACCTCATCTAAATCTCGATTGTAAAGCGCGCAACACGCGTGATTTTATACAGCTAGTTTTATTAGATAAAAAATACCACCAAACACATACCAAAACCTTCTGCCCATATACATTAATTAATGATAAATTAACATATAATAAAACATTTAATAAAGTATTAATTCATTAAGATTTATAAAACTATAGGGAGTGAATTATTAAGCTTCTAATTTCTTTTCACTTTTATGAAGATCATTATGTAAATTCGAACTTCGTATGTGGGATCTAGATGTGAAAACGGGATTTGGTGCCAACGTTCTTCACACTTGATTTACCAGTTTTTCACGAGACATATATCACGGTGCAAGGTATTCTATAATCTACATTTCAACATTCAATATGTATTCAAAACTTTAACATCATTGTTGTAACACGCGAGTGACAGGTGCTTATTGTTAAAATTGTATTATTATTATTAAGTTAATAGCTTTCACATGTCATATACTAATATTAAGAACATTCATAATAAAAATCCTGTCGCAACGCCCGGGTTAACGTTAACTCGTTTGTAGTACAAAGACTAAATGATCATATAAATTAGCATCATATGAGTTACTAACTCATCATTACAATAACCTCGATCATCAAAAACATTCATCATTAAAAATAAACGAATCATCAAAAGCCCAAAAATAACATGATCAATTGTTAGGTTAGAAGTATCACTACACAATATGCATTAATAATGTACAATAGTTTAGACATTTTTAAATATCTACTCTATGCCACCTCGTTCATACTTGAAATCCACGTTGAGGTTGCACCATAATTTGAAAACCACCTTGAAATGAAGCCTAATGTGGTTGAGGGTTGTGTTTACCCTCGCGACTACAATTGTTTTTAAGTTAAAAAAATGGAGCACAAGATCAACAAGCAATACACTGTAAAATAAACGAGCCGAAGAATATCAAGATCAACATTATGTTTTAACTTTAAGCAGATCCATTACGTCTCAACATTGTGTTTTCAATGCTTGAATCCAATGCAAAAGTGTTAACCATTGTTAAAGATGATGATCAAATCGTTCGGTTGAAGGCGGCGGCTGATTTTTTATCGGGGTGCAGGCAGTGGCGGATCTAGCCCAAAAAGTCAGGGGTATCCCAATTTTTCTTACCGTATACTCACACCATAATGGGAAAAAACGCGATATTAATTAAGTTAAACAAATACCTAATAAATTTAGGGGTGTTTTTGAAAATGCAGGGGTATCTCATTCTCAAAAGTTACCAGTTACTATAATTCTTATACTTGTTCCTAAACTGAATAGTTCATAAGTATATCTTTGTGTAAGTTAAATCAATTTGTAATGGTATAAAAACTTGGAACCTTGAGACTATGTGAGAGATTCAAACTCTCAGCCCAACTCCCCTAGCCATAATAATAATAATAATAATAATAATAATAATAATAATAATAATAATAAAAAATTAACGATGACAAAAAAAAGAGAAAATTGCTCGAATAGTCCCTGTGGTTTGCACAATTTTCACCTATAGTCCCTAAGTTTTTAAAATTACAGGTATAGTCCTCAACTTTTGGTGTTTCTTAACTCGGATAGTCCTTGGAGTGGCTGTAAAATTACTAAATTACCCTTTTGATGGATGGAGGTTAAATAATCCAGTTAAGTGGATGTAAAATTACTAAATTACCCTTACCCCAATTAAAATAAAAATAATCAATTAATTAATAAAATATAAAGAGGGTCCACTTAACCCCTTAACCAATTATTATTCTCCACCTATTTTAGTGGGGCCCACCAACTTCATCTTCCCCACTTATCACCACCACCAACCACCACCACCCACCACCACCACCAACCAGCACCTCCCCCACCGATAACGTCACTTAACACTAACCATCATCGTCATCAGCTGTTACCCGACATCACCACCAGAACCTATAATCTATTACTACCGTCATCAGTTGTTACCCGACATCATCGTCATCAGCTGTTACCCGACATCATCGTCATCAGCTGTTACCCGACATCACCACCGTACTTCAATTAAAAAAATATTAATAATTATCAAAGAACAAATTTAGGGAAATTTCATAACTTACAATTCTTGTCGATACTCTTGGTTAAACCACAATTGAAATCCCTGAATCACCGCCGCCGCTATCGTTTTCCTCTCTAATTGTCTTCATCGATCCTCCTCTGTGTTTCTCTCTCTAGGTCTCGGGTCGCTCTCTCTTTCCCTCTCTCTCGGTAATCTTTATGAATCAGGTATGTGTGTGTTGTTTGGGAATATTATCGGTTGAGGGGTGGTGTGGGCGAAGACCGCCGAAGCTCCACCTCTGGCCTTCTCATTCTCTCTTTCTTCTCCTTCCCTCCGGTCTCTCTCTCTATTCTTTCTCTCTCTCTCTCTCCTGCGTATTGTGGAACAGGGTTTTCAGAATCTTTTAATGTGTTTGTTGTCTTTATTAGGATAAGAGTAATGGTGAGGTGTGTGGATTTATGAAATTGCAGGTGATAAATTATGGTTTGGTGGTGGTGATAGGTGGGGAAGATGAAGTTGGTAGGCCCCACTAAAATAGGTGGAGAAAAGTAATTGGCTAAGGGGTTAAGTGGGCCCTCTTTATATTTTATTAATTAATTGATTATTTTTATTTTTTATTGGGGTAAGGGTAATTTAGTAATTTTACATCCATTTAACTGGATTATTTAACCTCCATCCATCAAAAGGGTAATTTAGTAATTTTACAGCCACTCCAAGGACTATCCGAGTTAAGAAACACCAAAAGTTGAGGACTATACCTGTAATTTTAAAAACTTGGGGACTATAGGTAAAAATTGTGCAAACCACAGGGACTATTCGAGCAATTTTCTCCAAAAAAAAAAGGTTTAAGTGTTGTAATTTAATGTCCAATCTAAAAAATAAACAAAAGATAAAAAGTGTTCTTAATTACTATGGCTTGTCTTTTCAAAATGAAAAGTTCAGTTGTTAAGCAAGGAGTTCAAGTTTATATTCACAAAAGGGATAATAATATTAAGCGGGCCCATAAATCTAGATTGTACAAACTCCACCACTTTATGATACAGTAATAAAAATATAAAGCAAGTCATCTTCTTCCTCTCATCACCAAAATAACTGCAACTAAAATAAAAAAGCAGCACCTCAATTTTATCGGAAAAAAGTTCTGGTAACCATTTTCCTTTTTTCAATTCAACTAGCTAGCCTGTTCAGGGATATCTTAGTGTTTTCTCAGGGGTATCTTACGCATAAAAGGAGAAAAAAATTGCACTTCACGTACTAAGAGGGTGTTTGGGATTGAGTTTGAAAACAACTTATTGACTTATTGGCTTTTCCAAAAAGCCAATAAGTCAATAAGCTGTTTGTGTAACCCAAAAGCACATTCTGTTTTGACTTTTGGCTTTTGGTTTTTAAGGGTGGAAAAGTTGTTTTTGAAAAGTTAGAAATCCTGGCTTTTGGCTTTTGGCTTTTGACTTTTGACTTTTGGAAAAAAATTGCAAATTTACCACCCATACAACCAATATTCACAATAAGTTAAGCGAAACACTTAAAAAAACAACAATTTATTAACTTTTTGACGTTTCTCATCCGAAAAGCTAATCCAAACACTTTTTTTAAAACTCCTTTTCAAAAAGCCATAAGCCAATAAGCACTTTTGACCAAAAGCACTTTTACATTTCCAAACTCAATCCCAAACACCCTCTAAGTTCAGGAGTAGCCCGGGCACACCCTGATGTGGGCATAGATCCGCCCCTGGGTGCAGGTGAAGGACTGAAGGATGGAATTGGTTTGGGGTTTTGAAAGTGGGGGATGAAACGTGTATTCTTTGCTCATGAAAAAGAACCCCCCCCCCCCCCCCCCCCCCCTCCCCCTCCAATCAGACAACATTGACCATAAGTCAACTGAAGGAAAAGAAGGCCTCCATTAGTGTTAGGGAGGCGATTGACTAAAATTGTGAACATCAGGTACCCTTAGGAGAAGTTGACACAAGTAGAGACTCAACGATAGTTAACTCTAATAAAATAGATAACAATATAGGTTGAGACTCACTATTTGTAGAAAAAAAATACTTTAGGGTGTCTTTTATAAAACTAATAATACATAAAGGTTGTTTTTGAAGGTTGTACCATGCTTTGAAACGTGTGATCATCATCTCGATCCACTGTGCAAGTGTGAACATAGATCAGTCTCGAAGACGCCTTATCACTTTTGATAAGGTTTTATTGTTTCCTTGATTCGAATTTAACCACAAAGGTTATTTATTTCATCAATTTCTAACATTTCATGATTTCCACAACAAATTTACGTTTTATTTATTTAAATAACACATAATTTATATAGTCAGTTTGACTGACCGATGTAGTTCTTACTTGCATAAGCATCATAAATTTACAATTCATTTCTACTCAACTTCGGATAACCACGAGAGAAATACGAAAATGGGTCTTAGCTGTGTGAGCGCAATCTAAGAGTAAATATATTAAATGATTATGTGTGTGAGTTCTGTCACAAGTCACTGACAATAAAAGTGAAAGTTAGGAATTCCTTCGGGTAAATTATTAGTACGGATTTATCTACTATTCGTCATGATTAAAATCCAACAAAATAGTAGTTCTGAAATACGAATAGAGGGACATGTTATTACCTGGTCTTAGAATTATCTTCAAGTGCCGTAAAGTAAATTTTTTCCTTACTAAAATCTACACAGAGACAAAACGGGCTAAAGTGTATTGGGCCAATTGGCCCAATACGGCCCAACAAAGATATCAAGCTCTAAAAATCAACGTGTCGGGTTAAGTTTGATGCGGTCGACATATGAAGATGGAGCTCCGACCCTAAGGTTGGTTCAAGCCCAATGGGTCACACTTGTGTGGACACATGCCCAAATGCTAACAGTTGTAAATATCAATAAACAATTTAATGTTGGTTACCGGTCGGGTTGGGTCAAGCCCAATAGGCCACTTTTTTGGACCCCAGGCCCAACAAATCCCAGATAACAGGAAATGCATATGCTATCTAATGGATCATGTCTCACATTAGGGCATTAGGCCCATGAGATCATGCTCCTTTTGGGTTTTCACTTGCCCTAACAACTTATCGGACATTCGGACCAGCAAAATAAAGAATAAAACATCATCATCGCCCACCGTTCCACCGCCACATATATAAGCCCAAGCCAGTCAATTTTCTCATACAAGTGGGCTCAACTAAAAACTCAAAACACACACCCTAAATCACAAGCAAGAAATACATTAACATAGGCATCATTTTTATTATTTTTTTAGAACGACAAACTACATCAGATAGATCGCTAGAAACAACATTACATTTAAAAAAAAAACATAACGTGTGTGCCACAAAGCTTAGACTTTCTCTTTACAGATCCAAACCTGAAACGCAGTAACTCCGCACATCGACTAAGTTTCAGGTTCCTTAAGAATGTGAAAATACAACAGAAAGAAATATAGAACTCAAACATAGACAACATTAGTGTGAGATAACCAACTTAGAGACGGACCGTATCTATACCAGCATGTTCACCATACTCACTATGATCGGGCCCTTCATTAAGACACTTAAGTTCAGTAGCTGGGGCGCACATTGAGACGTGACGCTATCTTCTGCCCCAAAGACTGGTCAGCCTGCAACATCACCCGAAATGTACCAACATAAGCAACTTTCTTATTTTAATAGGTTTTCTTATTGTTCATCAAAATTATTGAAAATAAATAAAAACCAGATAAATTTAAATTTCAAATTATATTGAAAGAAACAAATGCAAATGTCAAGGAAAGTACAAACTTGGGTCCAGTATGAGATCCAAATGCTGCGAAGTTCATGTGTAACCCGTGGGTCGGACAACATCTTACACATTCGGACAATGAATCTTTCTTGCCTATAGAAAGAACATAAACAGTTTAGACAGTCAATGGAATCATAGAACCGTTATAAATAACAAGATATAACATGTACCTTGCTGAATCCCATGATCTGTATCGCTCCCCTGGCTGCTTAAAATCGTCATATTTTGGGATCACAGTCTGCATTCACAAAACAACATGATCATTTAATTGCGTCGATGCTAATACATATTGAAAAGGGCTGGCAATTTAGACGCATTTACCAATAAAACAGTTCATTTGTGTAATGATTTTTAGTGTAATTTTGACGCATTTACCAATAAAAACGTGCCATTCGGCTAGAAGAAACCAATGAGACAAAAAAAAAAAAAAAAAAAAACCCTCACCCTATCACGGGTTCCAGTAACCCTAGCCGGATTGATTGGGTACTTCTGAGCATGTTGAACACGATCGTATCTTGAAGGGAAGTAATCAACCTGAAAGAA
This sequence comes from Ambrosia trifida, assembly GCA_028751855.1. Lineage (NCBI taxonomy): Eukaryota > Viridiplantae > Streptophyta > Magnoliopsida > Asterales > Asteraceae > Ambrosia > Ambrosia trifida. Next base: position 13,225,473 of record CM054123.1, on the reverse strand, counting down.
AATATTGATCATGGTAAATAAAATAAAGACAAATTCCAATTATTTAGAACTAAAACATAAAAATATAACTGTACCTCCTCATCTCTGTGCATGAAATTCATATGTCCATCATAGTGATTATTATGATGAGCGCATTTAGGCGCATTGACAGGAAGCTGCAGATAGTTTGGTCCAAGACGGTGCCTCTGCGTATCAGAATACGCAAAGATCCGACCTTGAAGCATCTTATCATCAGAATAATAAATTCCAGGGACAACAAGACCCGGGTTAAATGCAAGCTGTTCATTCTCAGCAAAGAAGTTATCAATGTTCTTATTCAAAACCATACGCCCAACGGGCTGTAGAGGTATGATATCCTCAGGCCAGGTCATGGTGCCATCAAGCGGGTCAAAGTCAAGCCTGTCTTCATGATCCGGGTCAATAACCTGAAGAAACAGCTTCCATTCAGGGAAGTTACCAGCTTGAATCGAGTCGTAAAGATCTTGAGTGGCGTGACTGTGATTAGCTCCTCCAATTTTGATGGCTTCATCATCCATCAAACATTTGACTCCACATGTGGGCTTCCATGTGAACTTCACATAGTGCATTTTCCCATCTTTGTTAACCAAAGTGAGTGTGTTAACACTTGAGCCTTCCATGTGTCTATAATCAGTCGGGATACCGATGTCATCAAGCCAGAATGTCATAGTGTTCAAGCTCTCTGGATGGTGTGACAAGAAGTCAAGAATCCTCCAGTCTTCTTGGATGTGCGACTTCGGGTTGGGTTTAAAAGCATGAATCACATCTGGGAATGCCATTGCGTCGCGAGTGAAGAACACCGGAAAATTGTTCCCCACAATATCAAAGTTACCCTGCAAGTTGAACACAAATGAATCACCAAATCTGAACACCAAAATCTTCAAGAAAATTAAACAATCACATAGCTCACTACTTTATGCTAGTGGTAGTTTACTACTATCATTATTTATACTTTTGTATAGCTTTAATTCTTTTAAGCACATTCTGTGTTGTCTGGATTACAATCTATACCTAAGGCTGGGTGGTATGGGGTTGCGCCCCAAGCCACATGCCCACATCAGACCAATAGTGCCCCCAACATTGTTGCAGGGGCGTTGTTGGGAGTTCGCAGCCCAAAACGAGCATGAACAGATGTTTTGTGGCCCCACTTCAATTAAAACTTATAGAAAAAGAAAAAAAAAATAGGGGAGGGGGCGCTACTATGGGGGCTTTAACCCATTTCTTGAATGTTAAGGGGGGCTTTAACCCATTTCTTGGATGTTAAGGGGGGCTTTATTAGTCAAGGAAAATAAAAAAAATAAGTTAAAAACTTTTAGGGACGACATGTTGTGTCTAAAGGTGAAAAAAATTTTTATTCCACGTTTTGATATATCAAATAAGAGAAAAAAAATTATGTTTATCCTATAGGGACGACATGTCGTCCCTATAGTTTAAGTTATTTAACAAAACTGAAATATCCTACAGGGACGACATGTCGTCTCTAAAGGTGTCGTCGCTATATGGTAATTGTCTTGTAGTGTGTGGCACAATGGAGCCCTTAGGCTCCATTCCATACCATTTATAAATAATATTTCATTTATAAAACCTTTATAACACACGGGTTTCTAACTTAATATTATAATATATCCCTTCCGAGCTATGTCATGAGCATGATTTTACTGGGTACGTTTATTTGTCGGATCTCATAATTTACCTCTCTAGTGTAAAACTTTGTTGCAAAGCCTCTAGGGTCTCTGATTGTTTCAGGGCTCCCTCGTTCATGGATAACGGTAGAGAATCGAACGATGACCGGAGTCTGAACTCCAGGAGCACGAAGGAAGTCTGCACATGTGAGATGTGTAATGTCATGTGTGACCTCAAAGAAGCCTTTTGCACTTGCACCTCTTGCATGCACAATACGTTCTGGGATCCTTTCACGTGTGAAGTTGGCTAGTTTCTCTATCAAATGATAGTCCTCCAAGAGTATTGGACCTGTTAGATGGTTAACAAGTTATAAAAAATGTTCTTGATAATAAGTTATACAAAGATATATCTTGTTTGATTAGTTGATGATTTGATTATATTAAGCCTGGCAAACTAGGCAGTTCAGGCAGGTGATGAGTCAAAACTAGTCCGGGTCAAATAGGCCATATAAAAAAGAAATATCAATTTGGTTTGGGTCGAAATGAGTTATCACTAAAATAATATCAAAATAGTTCACCAGCGCGAAGCTTATTAAGGGCCCGGTGGTGCCCAACCCTCACTGATTTTTTGGCTCAACAGTGTAAATTTTCCTGTTTTTGTCCGAAAATTTTGTATATTTTGAGTCCGACCTCACCAATTTGTAAAAAAAAAAAATGGGTCTCATGACTTTCGGCCCCTCCTATTTAAAAGTTCAAGCTCCGCCACTGGGTGATGATGAAGGTTGTTGTGGTCATTGGCGAATCTTAAACTGCATATGGGCACCCTGGCCCGTAATAAAGCTTCGCCAATGGTTGCGGCAGTGGTGGGGATGACTGCCAGGTGGCCCATAACACGTTGATTAGATTAGTTGAGGTGAATAAAAAAAATATATTATTTATTTTTGAACAGATCGGTAGGCATAGAATTACCTCTATTGCCCACAGTCAATGATGCAGTATTGTTGTAAACGGGTGCACCAGCATTTGTTGTCCAAAAAGGAGTATTGTAAGCACTCGAGGGGCGTTGCTGCACCAAATCAAACAATTCAAATTAATCACCAATCATAACGAACTAGCGTATAAAAATCCTCGTCGCAACAACAAAGACTATAGCGCCATCGGCGATTACATCAGGCGGAGGGAGGATGAGTTTTGCATCCTGCTCACCGGATGAAACAGTTCAGCTCCTCAGAAATGACCCAAACCAAAATTTTATCAACATGTGTTATTTAATATAATATTAACCTTTAGAATCGATAAATTACACGGGACCCATCAATACTCCGCCAATTATTGGTATCACTAAATTCAAATAATGAACTTAACATCCTAATAACGACCTATAATTAATCAGGCCTACTTAAAATTGTGTAATTAAGTTTATAATAAGTAGGAAAAAATATCTACAGGATTTATAGATATGTATATCTAAACAAGAGAAAAATATTAAGAAAATGACTGACTAACGAAGTAGATCAGACAAAGATATGTATGTTTAAACAAGAGAAAAATATTAAGAAAAATTGTCTTGAATCTTAGTCAATAGTCATCCACTTAATATAATCCAACTATCCAAGAGTAAAGGAATGATTCATTTGATTCTAAATTTTTAGTTGTTTCTGTGTTCTAAAGTTTAATAATAGAAGAAAATGATTCCTTTCAAATTTGAATGGAAGTGGAAGGGAATGGAAAAAAAATATAAAATATATCATTTATCATTTTACCCTTTCATTTAACCTATAATAAAATCTAACAAGGGTATTACTGTAAAATTTACGTTTTTTATCTCTTCCTTTCAACTCGGGAACACATAAAATCTTTAGTTTCTTTTCTTTTCCTTTCAACTCGGAAACACGAAATAAAATTATATATTTTCATTTTTTTCCTCTCCTAATATCCCTTTCTCTTCTTTTCTATTATTTACTAAACTCGGGAACACAACGTTAAACAAACTTTTGTCATCTAAAGCAAAAGACGTTTCGCGATCACTCAAGAAGCAACCGAGACTAGTCAAGTCCATGTGTGGGTTCAACCACTTCTAGTCTAGATCGGGTGCAAACAGGTTTGTATTCTATAAACGTGTATAAGCTCAAAGCAACAACTCGCATTACCGTTCAGATGTGATTCATACGGTAAAAAAAAACACACACATAAGCTCAAACTTTGACTGCAATGTACTCAAAGAAACTATCTGAGTACAAATACAGTAATATGACAAAATCTGACACCAAAAAAGAAATTTTGATATTGTGTCACATGTAGTGTGAACATGAAGATCGTTTAGTAACGAAATTTCACCATAAACATGACCATCATTATAGAGATTTACCTTGTAAGGATCCATGATATCGATAATAGCAAGGATATAAGAAAGAAGAGAGAAGCTTGTTGCTTGTGATGACTCTTCACTGCTAATGCTTGTGACTATTTATAAGACAAAAAATCTTATTTTTTGGTCGCACAAGAAGACAATAAAATATAACGTGGTTTAACTTAGCATTAAATTAAAATATCTAATATATGCATTATTGTAAATCATTAGAGGTGAACTACACATGATGGGTAATGGGTTGGGACGGGTTTTGATTGAAACCTATAGTTATTCTTTTTACTACTCGTCAAACGGATTGAGATGATCTATATTTACTTTTCTATTTTTTTAAATAGATTATATCTTGGAAGCTACCCGAGATAAAAAAAATTTAAAATGAAGTGACAAAATATATAATATGAGAAACAACAATTTTAGTCATGTGAATAACAACAGAGCCAGAAGCAACCACTATACAGCGCGATTGAACCGGTTGTTTTTAAGGTGCAACTTTTTTAGAAACAACTAATTTTAACCTATTCCACCCTAGATGAAAACAAAACTCCCATTTACACTTTCATTTAGTGTCATTAAAAGTTGTGTATCACATGGGTAATAATATTTTTTTGTTATTTTATTTATTATTAGGTTAAAAAATTTAATATTACATGAGATGGGATCAATACAATTTTAAATTGTGTGGTTATAAAGTGAGTTCCTTAGTTCTTCCAACTCAAGCATGTTCTCGTTTTACCATATCCCTATATATATATAGGATTATATAGAATTCGATTCCTTTGAGAACCAGATTGAGTTGTGAGAATCGTGAGAACTCCGACGTAAAATGTGAATTAAAATTTTTTTTTACACACTGATGTAAAATCGGCTAACTTTGCCGTAAATTTTTTTTATTTATGACGGTTTCACACTAGTCTAAAAAAACGTCCACACTTATGTAAACTATATAAGTATATTAATATTTTATTTAATATTTTATTATGGATTAATTTACAACCACAAATTCATTATTGAATAAAATAAGTGTGTATTTATAAAGTTAGTTTTTTAGTTCTTTCAACTCAATCTAGTTCTCATTTTACCCTTTCCATATATCTATACTACCGTATTAAAGAAACTCGATGGATGGATGGGTAATTTTACATTAATTTTAAAATGACATATCAAGAATCATAGTGTGATTCCCTAATTTTTTTTTTACCAAATTCTTTTCTTTATACCATTGTTGTACAACTTTGGAGGCCAATAGTATAGACCACTAATGCAATAGGAAATTAACCCAACCCGTAGACCTTGAAACCAAAGCATTCAACTCATCCTCTTATCAATGACCTTCTTGAATGGTATAATAATTGTGAGTAATATTACCTTATTAAAGAAATTGGATTGATAGATAGGTAATTTTGCATTAACTTTAAAATGACATACCAAGAGTCATAATGTAATTCCCTATTTTTTTTTTTACCAAATTCTTCCCTTTATACCTTTGTTGTACAACTTTTGAGGCCAATAGTATAAACCACTAATGCAATAGGAAAATTAACCCAATCCGTGGTCTACCTTGAAACCATAGCATTCAACTCATCCTCTCATCAATGGCATTCTTGAATGGTATAATAATAGTGAGTAATATCTCTTTTGATTAAAGCATTCATTGTTTTCGAAACCTTTCAGTTGAAAGAAATTGAATCATCTCTTATATTCATAAATTGTTATTGTGCTTAATGGCGGTAATAAAAGTCTTCTTTAATTTTAGTTTCTCAAGCTTCCGCTATAAATAATTATTCATTGCTTAAAAATGTCATGACATGGATTAATAGGCATATAACTTGAATCCATAGTGTTTTCTCATCAACTTTTGGGCCAACCAGTTGATCTTGGAATGACTCGAAGTAGAAGGTTTGTGGACACATGATATATGGCATTTTTTTTAAATCATTTTACTTATGTATAGTTTTTCATTCATTGGTCACCTAATATTATTATATCAGATGAGATATTACATATATTTTATTTAACCATATGTTAATCATCCTTGTGGTTCTATCTAATCAAGTGATAAGGAATGACACTCTTTATTTTTTGGGTTGTTGCTCTATAGCACTAAATTATCCGGGTATATTAACCATTTTCTTTTTATAATTGGTTGTATTTTAATTAAAATTATCTCATATTTATGTTTGACTACTGTTTTTTCTTTCATGTGCATGACAAAAGGCGAATGAATACACTCTGGGAACCTTGCTTAGGTGTCATATGAAACCAGGAAGTTCATCACATCCTTGAAAATGAATTTTCATGTTCCTGGTGTTGGAAGATTATATGACAAACTAGTGAGTAGGGGTTTTCATCGGGTTTGGTTTTCGGTTATCGGTTTATTTGGTTCAGGTTATTCGGTTTTGGGGTGGTGAAAATATTACCCGATAACCAACCCAATCTAGTTAAATGGTTATCGATTGTAGGGCTAATCGGGTTCGGGTTTTTCGGAATAATGGTTCGGGTGTTCGAGGTACATATTTCCAGGCATTTGGGTTGTGTATTTCATCCATTTGGACTACAGTGTAAAATAAAACCTAAACATGTATTCCATTTATTTGTTACATTCGTTAATGTATTCCATTATTTTTACAATTTACAATAAGCTTCTAAAAAGCTACTTAATTATTAAAATATATCAATTCTTTTTTTAGGATGTATAACAAAGTTGAACGTGTTCATAGTTCATTATATTAAATATATCAACTTGACATGGAAGTAAATTAATAAAGTAGACTACACAACTTACCTATACATTTAGAAAAACATTTAAAAATTAATACAATAGACATTGAGATATATAGAACCATGTACAGAACAGAAAATTTTGAACCATATTGACTGTTGGTGGTGAAATCTTCAGGATGGTACTAACTTGAATTTTCTGTGTGACATCCTTAGGATACTAAAGGCTAAACAGGATTCAGGATGCAACTGCATATTATCTTATGTACATCCTAAGGATGGACTAATGAATTATCTTATTGTTATATGAATGCAGGTACACTTAAACAATATTAAGACTTGTAACTCTTCCCTAACGGCTATATAATCCTATTCAAGCCAAAAGAGCTAAAGAATAGGTCAATATGTAACCGCTCCACATAAATGGAAGGCGAGAATCAAGGAAACAGTTAAACCAACATCTATATTGGTTAACTACACTTCAAAGCTGACCTGAAACAGCCAAGAAACACACTATAGAGGGCGGATTTCATGGGATCTTTATTTCTTTACTTGTAACTATATAAAGGGGTGTGATGAACGAAATAGGTCACTTATGATCGAACACTTGAGACCTGATACACACTTTGCAACACCTGAACACTGATTTACCCAAGTCTCTCACACACAACACTGAATTGTAATCTTAGTACTTCGTTCATCCCACTTCCAAAGTTGTAATCTTTTTTACCTGATTAATATTAACAAACAAGGCAGAGGCTTAGACTCCTCCCAAGGTTTTCTGCCGGCGATCATCATTGATCAAGAGCTTTCCTCGTACATCGAGTGTTGTTCTTTTGTTGCATTTTACTTATATTCATTATCTGCTTCTTCGACATCAGACAGTTACATCCTCAGGATATAAGGGTCCATCCTCACAATTTCCTTTGTCATTCTGAACATAGTTGTCAATAATAGTTTCTTTGATATCCTTAAACTGTCATCCTTAAGATATAACTGAAGTTCATACATTATAAACACTTTTAGCACTCTACCTCACATTTACTAATTTGGAATACAAAGTTATTTTTACTTAATAATTTTTGACAAAAACATTGACATATGAACTTTGTTACCTTGAATCATTCAAGATAGCTGATTGTAGAAGGGATAAAACACGTTAGCCAATGGATTTTTATTGATACATACAGGTGATTTGGGTTGAATACATATACAGGATTAAGGGAATTCTTGTGATAAAAATGGCTGATCCTAGGAGGGATTCAATCAGGATTGTGAAGAGATAGTTTTAATGATTTAATACTATATAAATGAAAATATACAATCTGAATAGTACATATTTTTTTAATTGTTCGGGTTATTCGGGTCAACCCAAATTATACAAAACTAATCCGAAGACCGTCCCTAGAGACCATAGTCGGGTTCGGGTATGACAATTAATCGGGTTCGGGTTAATTGGGTAAGTACTTTCTCGGGTTGGGTCACATCAAATTCAATTTGGTTTATGGTTATCGGTTAAAAAGGACACCCCTACTAGTGAGTTATCATTAATCTAACAACTTATTTTTGTCGATTGTGTTGTTACATGTTTTACTCAATCGTCAATCTCTTTAGTTGAGAAAAGTGTTCATAATATGTTGCAACTTGCAAGTGTCATCTCAAGTTGGTTCACGATAAGTGGTTTAACAAGTAGTCCTTACTTTGCCTTGTATCTTATATTATTTGGTTGATATGGATTAACTGTGTGTTCTGATATGTAGTGATATTACTTATATGGAGTACTTTAAAAGAATTTCCAGGTATGCCACTAACGTCTTTATTTTTTTCCATATTTCTCTATCAGATGTCACATGTGCTAATATGGTCATAGGAAACTGCATTTTGGTATATTCTTATTTTGTTAGAATTCATTTTCGCTTTTTTGATGATTACACAATCAAATTGGATTTTGAGTAGCTTTTATTGACCGATAGTAGTTTGATTTTCATTTTGATTTCGGAATTTAGATCTAATAATCGGATTTTGAACCGCAAAGTACGATGTTCCCCACCATAATCAGCTTCATACGCAACGATTAAGGTAATTTGTTTCTTTGGTTACAAGAATAAGGCAAATTTTATATATTTTTTTTCTTCACAAAATTATAGCAATGACTTTGTTGTCCATGAGTCTGTTTGACATGTAGTATATGGTGTTATGCATGTTGCAAGGATACATGATGTTTGGATAATCAGGAGCAAAATTACAGTTCACTCTTAACTTGTTAACGAATTTGCTTGCCTCCAAAATTGTTGTGTACATTAAATTTCATACTCCCTTTCAATAGATTTGAATGTGTCACGATGTATGGCATCCTATGTGTAGCACGTTATGATGTCTCAGTAAGGTATTAAAAATGAATTTTTTTGTATTCTTCTTAAATCCTTAGTTTTAATTAATTCATGACCATAGTCATTGACCATGTATTATATTGTTGCTTTATATCAATTCTTTTATTTATATTCACTTTCCATATATATATATATATATATATATATATTGAAACTACTTTTAATCAAAATTAAAAATAAATCAAATTGTTTCCGTATTCAGGTTATTGATAAAATGGATAAAACTTAGGCTATGGGGTGTGGAGTCGGGGAATCGGCCGGGAAGCTCATGTGGAGCATTTCCTCGTCGGTGAACACTACCCAACTGATTCGGGATCGGGGCCAACGGGGGTATATCACCGAGTTCACCGATGGAATATTATATTGTTTTGCACCCTTTTAACTGTTGAACGGTCCTAAAATAACTTTTTTTACCTGGGTGTTAAGAGATCGTCGGCGAGTGTTGTTGGGTTTTCGCTGGTGGTGGATGTTAGGTGTTGGTGGTAAGACGGTGTAGTGGGTGTTCCGTGTCGTGGGTCAGATGGTGGTAGTGGGTGTCCAGTGGTGGTGGCGGATTGACGGGATGATGGTATGGCTGGGTCGTGGCAATGCCGGTTGACGGTGATGGCGTTGGGTGGTTGTTATGGAAGTGGATGGCGGTGATGTGTGTATATATATATGATGCAGTTTCACATGCGATCAAATGGCTCAAGAACAATTGATTAATCAAAGACGATAAATCGAACCAAAGGTTCCAAGAACAATGTTCTTATTTTATAAATCAACCAAAAACTAACTACACAATAAACCCTAGACCCTAATTTATAGAGTAGGAAATATTACTCAACTAGGAAACTAAATAAAAGATAAATAGGAAATTCAAAATTTAAATAAAGAAAAGATTATATGGATGTTCCTGCATCATACTCCCCGTCTTCGAAAAAAACTCGTCCTCGAGTTTTGCCTTCGTACCAAAGCCACCTGGATCAAAAGGAACATCGACCCGACTTTGAATTATTATTATTATCATGACCCGCCCAAATAGTGAAATTTCACAAGTCATCTTGCCCAATGTAAAACTTGTACCACCAGGGTCAAATGGGGCAGTGAATCCTCTTCTGTTCGGTATTGACTTGACCCGCTCAAATACCTCAACTTGAACTAGAAAGCCATGTAGTTGTAAACCAGGGACCTGTTTGTCTTTTTTCATAAAGTGATCGTCTAGCTCAACAACCATTTCACCAATTTGATAAATATAAGATGGATCATGTAACAATTGAATTCCTCCATACTCCACATCATAACCATTATCCAACCTTTGAAACAAAACTTTATTCCACATTTTGTGGGGGCCACTATTAGGAAAAACGGATGGACTTTGTTGGTTATGAGCATTCCCCATATGCATGGCAATATTTTTACCAAAAGTTTTAATAGGCTTATGTTAAATATACCAACTAAGAGGATTAATCTACCAATTTAGTCAAACTGCATTTAATGAGCTAAGCTACCAACTAATTAAATAATGATTAAGTTAGTATTTACTATTTATATTACTATACTACTATCACTTTTTTTATATAACATTTTAGATTTTGTAGTACTATTATTAATAATATTGATACCAATATTAACGAAAAATAAATAACCTTTAATAAAAAAAATACGAAAAATGCAAAAGTTCATTATTAATAAATAAATATACGAGTCTCTAGTAAAAAAAAGTAAACATGCAAATATTAAAATACTTAATCAACTATATCGACAAAACCACTTTCACGGTGACAAAGTTGGGTATATAGTTCTAGACACGGCCTATACATGGTTTCCCATCTAGTTGTAGACTGGCTAATGTTGCGAAAATTCCAATAAGGCGTGATAGTAGGCATTGGGTACCCTTCTTGTAATTCCACCCTGATATAATGGTTCTCATCATTAACTAGGGCAATTGTAAGAGCTCTGTGATGTTGAATCTCTTCTAGACCACTCCAAAACGGGGAAAATAGTCGTACTGCCTAACATGCTTAAAGAATGGACGATTACACCAAACTTATTAGCAATCAGAACACCTGCGTCGGGCATTTTCATCCGCTGTACTCTTGTACAAGGCGACCCAAAGAAGCACACATCTTGATACAATGAATTTACATCCTTAACAAAAATGTTCGCGTAGATATCATATCGACTTTGTAACTCTTCTCTCATCGTATGTCAAATGTACTCATAATACTTATCTTCATCAAGTCTAAGACAAACAGCTAGTGCTCGATATCCACAATTTCCATCGCATTTAACATTTTGTATATTTGTTATATATGGATGTATTAATTTGTATTCAATTGTAATTATCCCTTCCCAAAAATCCCACCGATGCCTTGGCCACTCCGGTATGGTACTCGGCCATGACTATCGAGTATAACGCTTTAATTAGAAATGGTACATGGGAGTTAGTTCCTCGTGACCTATCCATGAATATTATTCGTTCCATGTGGTTGTTTAAACATAAATACAGGTCAGACGGGACACTAGAGAGGTATACAAGGCCAGATTGGTGTGTGATGGTCGTTCACAACAGGTGGACATTGATTGTGGTGAGACTTTTAGTCCGGTCGTTAAACCGGCTACCATACGCACAGTAGGGATGGGCATTTTTTCCTGAGTACCTATACCCGTACTCATACTGTACTTGTACCCGTACCGATTTTGAGTACTCGGTATCGGTATTGGTACCCACTTTTACTGATTTCGGTATTCGGTACTTTCGGTATCGGTACGGGTATCGAATTCTATATACTATTGAATTTGATTATATGTGTTACTTCGTATTATGGTATTTATGGTATTCGTATCAATTTTACCTATTTGGTACATGTACCAAAATTTTCAATCTGGTACCCGTATAGTATTGATACTCTTAATTATTTACCTACTTGGTACCCGTACGGGTGCTCAAAAAAGAAAAAAAATAACAAAATGGTACCAAATGGGTATCGTACCGAAATAACGATACCTCGGACTTGTACCCGTACCGTACCTATATATTCGGTACGGTACTCGGTACCCACTTTTGTTCAAATTCGGTACGGGTATTTTCGGTACGGGTACGGGTATAGGTACGGGTATGGTACCGGTCTCATCCCTAACGCACAGTTCTCTCACTCGCACTATCTGAAGATTGGGTTGTGCACAAGTTGGACGTTACAAATGCGTTTTTACACAGTTCTCTCACTCGCACTATCTGAAGGTTGGGTTGTGCACAAGTTCGAATTCGTCTATTCTTTACAGGAGCCCTTCGAAAAAAAGATATGAGTTAAAAAAGAATAAAGATTCCATTTTTATATCATATCATAATATATTTTTTCTTGTACATCCATTTTGTCTTCTATTTTTTTTAAAATGTATCTCTCTCTATAAAAACAACATTAGTAAATAATAAAACAAAAAATAATGCTGATTAAAGTACAAACAAATTAACTACACATTGACTATAAAAAAAATCGTAAAAGCTAATTTTTAGTAATAATAAAATAATAAAAAAAACTTAAGTTAATTAAGCCTAAGTTATGATGGTTGTATTTATTGAGAGTATGGTGTAAATACCAACATCCTTTTTAAATGGTACAAGGTATTATGTACACATGGGGAAGCCAAAAAGTTTGACCAACTTGGTATATTTAACACTACCCGTTTTAATATTTTCGATGTATTTTGGCAAGCCATGTGTATACCCATCATGTAATGGTGGCATGATGACATCCTTATCATTAAAAGCATGCTTATCAATAGAAACGGTAGACTTTCCGCTAATTTTAAAATCAATTCCATTTTGAAAGTCCATAAACTGAGGAAATAATACCTTACGTTTCCTAATTGAGTGCCAAAATAATGGAGCTTCCAAAATTTTCTCACCACCATGAGCCACCGTATGACCATCAGCCACCGTCTCGCTAGCGACAACCACCGCAACCCCACCGTTTTCTACCACAACAACACCTTCAACATTATGACTTTTGTAACCAGGTTCATCACCCGGTAAGTTCCGATAACCACCGGTAACCCAAGAATACCATTCCTCGTCCTCATATTCATCAAAACAAGGAGGTGACAGATAGATAACGCTACAATTACCTGGATACTCCTCCTTCCCACAGTTCTCATCCCGGATGAAAGCCTCTGAGTTGGTTTCCAGAAACTTGTAACCATCGTAGAATTCAGGATGCTCCTCTTTCCCAACGATCTCATCCCGGATGACATCTTTTGAGTCAGTTTCCTGGATCTTACGATCTTGCGAATCGAACATGATTTTATCGTTGCCTCGGTCGGCGATTCGACGAGAAAAAACATAGTTCGCTTCACGTAGAGCCATTTGAAAACCAAAGCTCTGATACCAACTGATGCAGTTTCACATGCGATCAAATGGCTCAAGAACAATTGATTAATCAAAGACGATAAATCGAACCAAAGGTTCCAAGAACAATGTTCTTATTTTATAAATCAACCAAAAACTAACTACACAATAAACCCTAGACCCTAATTTATAGAGTAGGAAATATTACTCAACTAGGAAACTAAATAAAAGATAAATAGGAAATTCAAAATTTAAATAAAGAAAAGATAATATGGATGCTCCTGCATCAATATATGTATTAATGTATAGCTTCTTGTGAAGAAGGAAGGAGAGAAGTAGGGAGGAAGATGGGCATGTGGTGGGGGGTGTGTGTGTTAGAGAGAGAAAGAGAGTGTGTGAGGGTGAGATTTGAAAAAGATAGATTAATGAAACCTTTTTTTTTTATTTTTATTGTTTTACACTTTAAAAAATGGAAGGGGGAGGAGGGGGAATCACTTCCCCCTCATTTGAGGCATAGGAAAGGAGAAATAACGTGACGATAATATAGACAGGGTGAAAAAAAGGGGAGTACACCCCTGTGCCTTATAAATAAATGGTTTTACTTGGTATTCTGAAATGAAAAAAGATGTTATAAAACTTGAAGTTAGAAGTGGTAGTGGGGTGTCAATTATTCAAGATAGGACATCAACACATCCAAGAGTGTAGAGGCCCATGCTTATCCTTTCAACAACTTTCCCCTTGGAAAAAATCTACTCCATTTGATCATGTTGTGTTGTCCGTGTAGTAAATAAAAATAAAAATTATTATAAACCTTAAATTATTACAAACTAAATGGTAAAAATAACGTTAATGAAGAAAATTTGGTTGGTATTTGTTTGGTTTATAACGATATCTATACGGCATGACAATTGATATAGCAATTAAAAGAGAAACCCCAAAAAAGTCTCCCAAAAGGATATGGAAATGTGTTTTAAGTCAATTGAAAACCGTAAAAAGAACACAATAACACGTTGCGCTGACGATGTAGATTCGGTGGAAAGTAGGAAAGGGTTGTTTTTTTTTTTTTTTTTTTTTTTTGACAAATTGTACATTGGTATTTACAAAGTTAATAATTAAACGAGGGTAAAAATATGCAAGCTACACGATTAGGTACATGTGTAAAATCAAAAGTTAGCTTCAATTTTTTATAAGCTAAACAAAAAATATTAAATGTATATAGAAGATAAAAGTAAAAATATTGGTTTAAGAAATGTGAGGTTGTTGGTTCAAATCCTTGTAAGTGCAAGATGAGGTGGAATTAAGGTGTTAAAAATTTACCGTTCAAAAAAAATAAAATAAAAAATAAAATAAATAAATAAATAAATAAATAAAACCATATTATACTTCAAGGGCCTTATGATACCTTCGAAGGTATCATAAATTTGTTAACGAACAAGGATTATACTTATATTTATTTGTCAACTAAATGAATAGTGCTTGCCACAAACTCTTTTCCTTTTTTTTAAAAAAACACTTATTTACTAATATATATATATATATATATATATATATGTGTGTGTGTGTGTGTGTGTTTTCATAATAAATCACAAATGGCTTGGCGATGGAGTGGTTTGTGGTGCATTTGTGTGACTTGAGGTCTTAGGTTCGAATCCTGGGTTTTTTTTTTACAAACATTTATTTATTAATAAATATATATGATTTCATAATAGGTCACAGTTATTAAGTATAAGGATTGTGTAATAGCTCCATTAAAGTTTAGGGGTAGAAAGGTAAATTTATTGAAAAAACTAACTTTTTTTTTTTGATCGGCGAACAACTGTGTGGCAACCACCCTTGCGGGGCGCCGTGCCCAAGAATCGACTACTCGACCTCCAGCAGCCCCCGCCTTCTCCCGATGCGCGGAAACCCGAGCCCCACCCGCCCGAAGGCACGACAGTGTTATAGAACTCGGTAAAACCTCGCCGCCCGTCAGATTCGAACCGGCGCCACCCGTATTCGATCTTCACCCGGATACCAAACCATAATGTTGGAAGTGGGAATTGAACCCATGATCACCTAAGTGAACATAAGTCCTCTCCACCACTCCACCACTATGGATGGATTTGAAAAAACTAACTAATACGTAGACGTTGCAAGTGTAAATATATAAAGTGCAAGGGGTACAAGTGTTTAAAATTACATTAACAGACAATAATAATAATAATAATTTATATAAATGTACACTAACTTAGGGATGTTTGAATGGTTAAGAGACTTTGAATAATTAAGTGCTGAATTGTTTAGCTATGCACCATGTCTGAATGGTTCAACTCTTAACTATTTCATTTAGAGTTTTTTTAGGTTGAAACAAACAGTCTGAATGTTAAACCATTTAGAGCTAAATAGTTTAGAGCTTCATTAAGAGGCTACCAAACAGGCCCTTAGGGTACCAGAGCTAATTCTATAACCCATGATCAGGTAGGGTTACCAAATCGTTAATACTAGCGCTACTTCCAGGTATCCAAATAGATAAGCGAAATCGTAGAATGTACCGATTGAATGGACTATTATTGAACAACATTATAGCCATTACAAATAAAACATAAGGTGATTCAAACTCGAGTAGTAAAACTATAACCAAAAGTGTTTCCATACTAACCAGTGTTGTAAAACTCGGTTTGGTCTTGTACTCGGCGACCTACCCTGAAGCGAGTACTCGGACTAATCGGAGGAATACTCGGGGGTCAAGTCGGCCTATGCGGGGAGTACTCGGAGTAATCGGCCAACTCGACTATACTCAGCGACCTACCCTGGAGCGAGTACTCAGGGAGTAATCGGTAAACTCGGCCTTGTTTTGCAACAGAGATACTAACCAACCATATGCCTATCCGCCACAAATTTTTATACAACCAAAAGCTCCCACTCTACCATAACATCCTACTCTAGTTGCACACAGTTGATATGAATACGCTTTAATAGATCAACAAGCAATTGAACAATTTGATGAAGAGCCCAAATTTTCGGCCCCCACATGACAACGAGGAACTACTACTTCCGGTTTATAAATATCATGATGATACTGATGTTGTTCCAGAAACACAAGATCGATATAAAAAAATTATTAAGAATATAAATTGGATGAATGTATTCTAGAAATGCAAGTTGAACAAAAGGATTCCAAAGACATGGGAAGAGATTCTTTTGGGGCGGCGATGAAGATAGATCAAAAACCAATTGGATTGCGTGGGATAGGGTTATCGGGCCGGTGGAAAAGGGGGGTTGGGGCTGTGCTCTCTAAAGGTAATGAATGATAGCTTGGTCCTCAAGTGGTGGTGGAGATTCAAGCAGGAAAAAGGGGTGTTGTGGCACCGGGTGATTAGCGCTATACATCATAACCCAAGCTCGTGGTCTTACATACCTGTCAAATCCGGCTACTCTGGTACGTGGAATGCAATCTATAAGCTGGGCACTGACCTCATTGATCAAAATGTGGATGTTAAAAATATTATAAGAGGTAAGGTTGGAAGTGGTGATGATATAAGGTTTTGGGTAGATTGGTGGACCGGGGAGCGACCGTTAATGTATGAATTCCCTGCTCTTTTTGCGATTGAAAGAATCAAAAGCGCATCTCTGTCCAGCAGGCTCAACGGTTGGGAATGGAGACGTCTTCCAGCCACAGATTCTGAACTGCAGCAGTTTCAGCAGTGCTCAACGCTTGTTTCTGCAGTCGAAATGGGTCACGGGCCTGATTTGTGGGAGTGGACTGATGCAGCAGATATGTGCTTTTCTGTTGCAGCGTGCAGAAATTTATTGACCCGTAATGCAGCGCCTTTTTACCCATTCGAATGGGTTAAAGGCGTTCCACGAAAGGTGTGTATTTTTGGTTGGAGGGCGATTCAGGATAGACTGCCGACTCTGGTGGGTCTGAAAAAACGCAATATTCTGCACGGTTCTCCTATGTGCAAGATGTGTGGAGATGCAAATGAAGATGCGGATCATCTCTTTACTTCATGTATTGTGGCGTCGAACGTTTGGCAAAAGATAAGCTCATGGGTTGGTGTCCCTCCTATCTTCGCGTTCACTGTCAAAGACCTCTTAGAACTACACCAACATATAAACGCGAGTATGGCAAAAAGAAAATTGGTGAGGATTGTGGTATTGACGACATGTTGGTTGATTTGGAAAGCACGAAACGAGGTTATTTTCAGTGGCAAAAGAGCGAACGCAGCCGGTATTTTTGGCGAAGTCCAGGCTACAGCGTTTACGTGGGTGAAATTCAAAGACAAACAATCCGGGTGGACGTGGGAAAATTGGGTCGCATTTAATAGTCCGGTAGCTTGAGTAGCTTTGTTGTTTTGGATTATATTGGTGATTGTATTGGGGTTGTTTGTAGTTTGATGCTAGCACCTTGCTAGGCGCTACTTTGTACATAATTTTTGGGTGATGAATGAATTTGAAGTTTGCCGATCAAAAAAAAAAAAAAAAAAAAAAAAAAACCATGAATAATTAAACAAAAATAACTTTGTCTAAAACATGGGTTTATTGTTTTGAAAACAAGAAAGTTGGAAATCATCAAAAAGGAATATTTTGGAGCACGGTGCTTAAACATTACAACTCATTATTCTAACATCCTAAAATTTTGTTTTTTTCGCGTTTTAAATATATATTTTTGGATGGTAAATACTAGGCATTTTTTTTATAAAGTTTCAACATGATTATAAGAAATCAATAAAGTTTATAAAAGTTACAAATATTATTAATGATTTGTATGTTTATAAAAGATATTATATAATTTTGAAGTTTTTATTAACAAAAAAATATGCATGCATGAAATAAAAAAAAAAAAACGTTTTTGTAAAGACAGAAACTAGAGGGACCATTTTTGACAAAGTACCAAACTTTTAAAATCAACAATTCCCTCCTGCCTTCTTCTTCGCATTTCCGGTCACCAGAATAACAGGCTTTTCCGGCGGGTTCGAACTCGATGGAACCGGGATTAACATCAACTTTAAATCAACTATCTCGAACTAACTTCTATCGCGAATCTTTTCGTCATTAAATCCGGATTTTTGAAGCATTTTTGAACCGCTAAATCGATCCCCATATTTTTTGGTATTTTAGTTGCAAACCGAATCCACCTTTTACGACATTTTGATTAAATAATGAACCCACCTCTCAACCCAGATAACATTCGCAAACAAACCCACACGTCAATATTTAGTCTCTGAGCCGTATTCTGTGGTCGCCGAAGCTTAACCGGAGTGTTCAACGCTGATCGCCTCTCCTCGTCTCTAAGTTTCGACTTCGTTTCTGGTAACGCTTTCTTTACGTTTTCGTGTAAATTATAACATCGCTCGATCTACTCTGTAAATCGTTATTTTTTTCGGGCATAATCGGTTGGTTATATGACTTGGGTTCTTGTTGGTTTGGAAATACATGGATGCTTGTGTTGAGACTTATACTCGAACACAATCCTGTGTTCAAACTGGTTATAATTGAATTTTTATAGTAGAAAAAAAAAAGGAATATAAACATTCTAAACTACAAACTACAAACAATCATATATAGTAGTCACAGACACAACACAGTTATGGCGAGTGGTTTGAAAAAAAATAATAATATAGGTTGTCATAATAACAATGGTTTAAAATTTTATTAGAATCTATTGGTATTAATAAATTTTGATGTTGATAATTTTTTTTAAATTTGAAATTACTCCTAATTAATTATTAATTTCATAAAACATTTTAACTTTTGAAATCTTATTACGATTTCGAGTTTTATGAACGAAGTTTCTCATAACCATTTTATAATTTTTTTTTTTAATTACATCACATAAATAATTATCATTCCCAAAAATTGAAACTGAAACCCCTATTGCCTATAACCCTAGATTGCCTTAGACTCGATTTGGTTTTCTCCATTTTTTATGAGGTTATAATTTTTTAAACTGTTTAGGATAATCCTTTGGGATTCTCTCAACCTTATTTGCACTAATTGGATGTAACACCCCGCCCCTCTCACCACCAATATTGTCCGCTTTGCCCTCTCAGAGCTCACGGATTTGTTTTTGGCTGCCCCGGTGGAAACTTCCCAGGAGGTCACCCATCCTGAAACTGCTCCCACCTGAGCACGCTTAACTGTGGAGTTCTCCTCTCATCCACTAACATTAAGCCCCAAAACGCGTTGGTGATTTAAGAGGCAAGACATTACTTATGAACCAAGGATCTCTCCTGGCCATGGCCGATGTGGGATTTTCCTGGGGTGCCACATTCACCCCCTGTTAGAGTCTCATCGTCCCTGATGAGGTATGTACCCACCATCCCGAACGGCACAGGAGTGGCTCTGATACCATCTGTAACACCCCGCCCCTCTCACCACCAATATTGTCCGCTTTGCCCTCCCAGAGCTCATGGATTTGTTTTTGGCTGCCCCGATGGAAACTTCCCAGGAGGTCACCCATCCTGAAACTGCTCCCACCTGAGCACGCTTAACTGTGGAGTTCTCCTCTCATCCACTAACATTAAGCCCCAAAACGCGTTGATAATTTAAGAGGCAAGACATTACTTATGAACCAAGGATCTCTCCTGGCCATGGCCGATGTGGGATTTTCCTGGGGTGCCACATTGGAAATTTGCTTGCTTTGCTAAGGTGAGTTTTACATAGTCCTATCTCTTTTACTATTTTTATATTTTTTTTAGGGGTGAAACATGTTTACTTTTTGTCTTGTTTATATCGTTACACATTTGTTTTTATTATTAGTTGGTGAACCCGCCTCAGTGTAGTCATTAACTTTGATCAAGCCAACTGTAGTAGATTATAGCGCTATAGGTTCGACAAGCCCATCCCCCGCATAAATTCAGGGATGATTGAAACAGATTTTTATACTAGCTCATTGAGTTACGTCAGTTATTTACTAGCTCATTGAGTTAATTACGTCATTGTCATTAGGGTTGACTATACAACACCATGGTTTTCAATTAATATTATTACAAATTGTTTTGATATATAGACATGACTTACCAAAAAACTTTGCTAATTAATTTTTTTTAAACAAATGTTTTACTCACCAACTATTTATAGTTGACCCCCCACATTTTCCAACTTAAACATGTTTTCAGGGAATAATGCAGCGTGAAGTTCTAAGTGCTTTGGACGTTAGAAGTTGAAGTCTAGTTTTAAATTTTATTTGGTTACTGGTTTAGTTTGATGTTGACCATTTAGCATTGTTTCCTTTTCGTAGTAATAAATTCCATTATTAGAATATTTATTTAATGGAACTTGAATTTTAAATACCATGTGCTTTTGGACAATCGTCACTACGTGACATCTCGATGTTTCCGTCATCGGTTGGGGTGTTACGATTATTCCCTCGTGGGCGGAAGCATTCGTATAGTTCATCAAATATCTTCAAAATTGACCGATTTGAATAAAAAAATGAACGAGTTCAACGTATTTTAGATTCAAAAGATACAATTTTTATTTATATTTATTTATAATTTACAGCTATATTAATTTATATAAGATCATATGCAATCTAGTGGATGCACTGATCTTGATGCGATGAAAAAAGACATGAGGTGATTACCAAAGAAAATATCTAGATGATTTTATTCACGTTACATTTATATTAATTTATATAAGATCGTATACGAACTAGTGGATGCACTGATCTTGATGCGATGAAAAAAGACGTGAGGTGATTACCAAAGAAAACATCTAGATGATTTTATTCACGTTGATTCATGGGCGATTGTAAGAACTAGACTCATTGATGGATGAAGCGACTAATAATCATTCCGACAAAACGAGAAAGTCATAGGATTCTGACATTTACCATTCACCTATACTCGACGATACTTTCACCTGTAACTGAAACACTAGAAAACTAGATGTTAATCTAATAAATCTCTAAACTAAAATAAAACATATAAGAAAACTTCATTGCGTAAGTTATAGACGTAACGTTTTTAATCATGTTACCAGTTATTTGTCTTTAACTCACTTTAAGTCAAACACGAGATTTTGACAATACAATTTTGTCATTATATATTTGTATAATGGTGTTATCTGCATGATATTATCTTTTCCAGAAAAGGATAATAAGATATACATCAGTTTATTTTCTATCATATCTTATTTGAATTTGTATAATTACTAATAAATAATGTTATAAATAATTTACGTATTTAAGTTCATCAGATATTAATGGGAGGTCCACATCATGTGGTGTCTGGATACATCCCATAAGCTGATTATATATAGTTTCGAATAAAAAGTTTATTTAAAAAGTTAAAAAGGTTAAACCCTTGAAGCAAAATATTTGTTACAAACCTTACATTGTCGAGATTGTATATTTTAGGTATCTGGTATGGATATTTTAGTTAAATTAGTTTTTCAATAATTTTCGGACAATTATAACTATATGTTATTTTATTCATGATTGTCAATTACTAGGTTTGTGTCCTTGACGAGAAGTTTACAAAAAGTAAAAATTATATAAAATTTGGCTAATGTGAATAAGATATTGATACTTAAGGTAACGTGTTTGCAATGAAATTGTTGTAAGAAGTTAGGTGTGAACATTTCACGCACAGAAGGGTGAACAAACCTTAAAGTGGTATATGATTAAAGAACCAGTACTCTTGAGCAACTCCTTATCTTTGTTTCACTCCAACTCCTACGGACTAGAGATGAGGGTTTTAATTCGAAATGACCTAAATAGTGTCAACTTGTGCATGCATGCAATCTACAAATACGCATGTCGAGCAAGCGAGTGAGTTTTCCTTCTAAACCATAAGTTGTTTACCACTAATTTCTATTAAAAGTTGCATCGACTAAGGTTAAATTGACTAATAAAGTCGTGTTGGCCCAAACTAGTTATGCTATCCCGTTAAAGTCACTTGTACAATGTCCCACTGACAACAAAATCTAAGTCGTTGCAGTGCAAGTTGTAAGGGCATGTGTAGTGGGCAACATTGTCCGGCGTTTTAGCCACCCATAGCGCCGGGAACACCGCCCCCCCAGGCGCTATGGTGGCGTTTTGGTGGTTTCAGCCATGCTCATAACGAGCGTTATGGGTTGAGGAGGGATGATCTGAAAATAATAATAATAATAATAATATTGGTGAGTTTGGATAATATGGTTTTTTTTTATAAAAAGTTAAAAATAAAGGAGGAATAAGGTGAGTTACCATGGTTGCTGCTTGAGAGTGGATGGTTGTGTGCAGCAGCAGCAGCTAGAAGAAGCTGATGAAACCCTAGAAGAGGGATAGAGGAGTGATGTGGTTAGATATATATGGGTTGTTAGTGTTAGTGGGTCGATAAAGCCCATTTATTTGAATGGCTTGGTTTGGGCTTCTTTTAGTGATATGTAAAATAAGTTTAAGGTAAACGGAAATAAATTAATTTTTGTTTTAACTGATCTATATTTATCTAGAGTTAACTGCAATTTGCATCTCTGTGGTTTACGGTTTGGAACAGTAACCGATTGAAATTCAAATTTTTTTTTATTAAATTTTATCTTTTTAATATTAAATATTTTTTTTATTAAATATTATCTTTTAATATTAAATATTTTTTTTGTATTATTATTTTTATATTTAATGAAATATTATTAACTATTAAATATTCTTATTTAAATAAAAAACAATAATTAACCAATCATTACCAATCATTTATAACCCCAACATAACCCTCCTTCCCACTACACCCTCTTTTTCCATAACCCCAACATAACACCTTTTCTATTACTTTTTAATATTTTAATCCTATAACCCCAACATAACTATCCACCACTACACATACCCTAACACCTAAAGACAAACACTTTAACCAAGATGTAATTAATAATTAAACTGACTAAATTAAAATCACAATGGAGTATTTTATGGTTAATAATTTCTATTAAGATGGTTATTGTTGTTCTGATTATATTATTTTTTTGGATGGTTAGATCATGGTTAGGCCTTATTGGCCTTTGATCATCCAAGTCACGAGTAGAGATCCCGTGGTTGGCATATTACTGCCAAGATGATTATTGTTGTTTTGACTATATTATTATTTTTGGATGGCTAGATCATGGTTAGGCCTTATTGGCCTTTAGCCTTTGATCACCCAAGTCACGAGTATAAATTCCGTGGTTGGCATATTACTGCCAAGTCACGAGTAGAAATCCGTCAGGATTCGACCATGTGACATCCCGAGCGAGATCGTTTATAAATATTTATAAAACTATAGCCACCAATCTCTCAAACGTCAAGTCTTAACGGAATGGGCATGAAGATGAACGAAGCATTAATTTGGCATATAATTGGAAGACAAAAGGTTAATACCAGAAGTTGAGGCACTACGTCAACGTGGTATTTGATCTCATCTTTTTAAAAGTTATGCAGTTGCTATTCAGAATGAGGTGACAACGTAACTTGTTGCTAGTCTATCTGCTATTTTTTTAACGACAAATTTGTTGCTCCTTGTGAAACTTAAACCCAAGACCTTACACTTTAAGAAAGATACATTACCATATATATAAACTTGTAGATATCTATATCTATCTATATCTATATATATTGCAAAGCTAATAATCCTACATGTCATAATATTATGCAATCTCTTCTTTGAGAGATGCCACATAGGATGTGATGTGGCAATTCTAAACCAATTAAAAAAAAGGAATAAATATGGTTTAACCTAATCTATTAAATACCTAATCTACTAAATGTAAATATTAAACCTTTATTATCTTCTCTCGAATGTTTCCTCCCATAACTTTTAAACGTTAATATCTTTTGTATACGATATTTTTTAAAGAAAAAAATTACACCAAATTAACGAGCGTTTTATTATCTTTCCAACGAATACCATAGTGCTATATAAAAACGGAGAAAAAAACGACTATTTTTTGTAACCCGACAGGTATCGTGTCAGGTTTGGGATTAGTTTAAAAAAAATTGTGGGTTTGGGTAATAATAATAATAATAATAATAATAATAATAATAATAATAATAATAATAATAATAATATCCATTAATCATATATTGGCAAGTTATTAATTATGTTGTCATATTAGATATTTTATTATGTCATATTAGATATTTCAACCCGGGACGCTCCCGGGATAAAAACTAGTAATGCATATTACAAAAAAAAAAAAAAATAATAAAAAAAAAGTGGTTTCATGGTTCAAATTGTCTACTGACGAGGTATGGCCCGGTCCAATTAAACCGGCTCACACCATAAAGCAATAATAACTCGGTCCACGTGATTCTAATCTTAAATGATATGGTAACAGACTTATTGATAAGTACCCTTTAGAGTCGTTGGCAAGAAATCAAAGCGGCCCTCGGGCCAAAACAAACAAACAAACCAACCCAAACCGAGTAGCCCTCCGGCTGCAGGGCTAAACAAATAAATCAAACCAAATAGAAATCGCTTCCGCTAGATTTCTATATGGTATCAGAGCAGTGTTCCTGATCCTGCTCAAACAATAAAATAAAATAAAATAAAAATAAAAATAAAAATAAAATAAAGGAGGCAATGAGGGGGGTGGAAGCAAGATAGAGGAAATTGAAGACCAAGAAGAAAAGTCGAGTTCAAATCTTTGAGCTCGCAAAAAAAAGTCAGGTTCAAATCTACGAGCCCGCAAAAAAAAAAGTCGAGTTCTTTAAACTCGCGAGAAAGAAAAGTCGGGTTCTTTTGAACTCGCGAGCAGAAAAGTCGAGTTCTTTGAACTCGCAAGAGGAAAAGTCGAGCTCAAAATTTTGAACTCGCAATAGAAGAAAAGTCGGACTCTTTTGAGATCACAAGAAGAAAAGTCGGGTTCCTTTGAGCCCGCGAGAAGAAAAGTCGGGTTCCTTGAGCCCGCGCGAAGAAATGTCGGGTCTTTTGAACCTGCAAAAAAAAGAAAAAAAAGTCGGGTCCTTTGAGCTCGCAAGAAAAAAGTCGGGTTCAAATATTTGAGCTTGTAAGAAAAGTCGAGTTTTTTTTACACTCGCGAGAAGAAAAGACGGGTTTTTAACCCGCAAGAAGAAAAGTCGGGTTTTTAAACTCGCAAGAAAAAAATCGGGTTTTAATCCGCAAGAAGAAAAGTTGGGTCCAAGTCTATGAGCCCGCAAGAAAAGCAAACACTCCAACTTGAAAGGGAGTGTTCGAAAAGAAGAAATATTATTTGGCAAGTTGGGCGTTCGTAACCTTCACGCTCCAACTTGAGGGGGAGTATTGGAAATTATGACCATTGACCAACATTGTTGATTATTGACCAAGACCATGCTCCTCCATATCTTCCTTCTTGCATTATGCCCCTTGATTTGTGCCTAGAGACTAGCTCCATGTTTTGTGCCCCAAGATTAGTCATTTTCCTATTTTATGTACTTTCACTTTATGTATTTATAGGAGATAGTTTTCTCCTTTAGTATGTACCAAACTTCTCTATCAATAATAAACACATATTCCATCGCAAAAAAAAAAAAAAAAAAAGTCGGGTTCATTGAACTCGCAAGAAGACAAGTCGGGTTCTTTGAACTTGCAAGAGAAGAAAAGTCGGGTTCAAATCTTTGAACTCGCAAGAAGAAAAGTCGGGTTATTTGAGCCCGCAAGAAAAAAAGGAAAAGTCGGGTTAATTGAGCCCGCAAGAAAAAGAAAAATCGGGTTATTTGAACCCGCAAGAAAAAGAAAAATCGGGTTATTTGAACCCGCAAGAAAAGTAAACACTCCAACTTGACGGGGAGTGTTTGAAAAAGAAGAATTATTACTTGGCAAGTTGGGCGTTCGTAACCTTCACGCTCCAACTTGAGGGGGAGTATTGGAGATAATTTCTCCTCCAATGTCTATGTAGTCAAGTCAAAAGTCTCATAGTCAAAGACATAAATCAAGATGAAGTTAAAGTCAAAGGCATAAATCAAGCATTGCTTAATTTATGCCATTACTTGTATTTATGTTTAAGAGTTAGTTTAGTTTTCTTATAAATAGCTACTAGGAATTAGTAGCAAGAAGTATCAAAATATCACAATCAATAACAAAACAATTCTTCTACCTCTATACTTATTATACAAAACCACCTTGCAGTTTTGAGAGTCGCCAACTAGAAACCAAAGCAGCCATTGGCTGCAGGGCCAAAACAAACAAACTAAACCAAATACGAAATCGCTTCCGCATAGATTTCTATATATCCCAACAACTTTTTGCAAGGTGGTTTTTGTATTACGAATATAACCACCGATGCTTATCTCGAGGAGGCACCAATAACTATATAATCGGACATTCACATACTCAATACTCTCTTTACCACTTTCTTTATAAAGCACGAATACTTATTCTCACGCCGGAGGGTGGTCACATGGATACCCATATTCCTGTGACGAGTCCTAACGGTGTTTTGTTTTGCAGTGACCCGAGTCCAGTCCCTTTGAAACAGCTCAGATCAAGGTCCTTCTCTCCCAGAAAACCATACCCCCAGTCCCCAGATACTTGTTTCTTCGAACCAACCATCAAACAGTTATAACCAATTCACACATCAAACCGTTAAATCACTAATTAATCTAGTTGAACCAACAAGGTTTCTTTCTTTCTGAGTGCTTCGGTCGGTTTAAATATTAAACAACAAATGATGTGCATTAACTCAATAACTCTATGTTTACTTACAAAAGGGTCCGTCTATTGGCACCCCCCAACTTTCTATTTCAACCCCCATCTGAAGCGCCTCGCTTAGGCCAAAGCGAGGCGCTTCAGTCAAATCAATGTCAGCCTGAATACGGGGTTGCATGGGAGTTTGAAAAACGTGTTCCAAGCGCCTCGCTTTGCCCAAAGCGAGGCGCCTGGATTAAGGGGGGATGAACCTGGACGGTTTTTGGTGTTGGGAGGGTTTTGGGTGTTTTTTGTGTTTGTTTTGAAGTGTTTTTATTTTACCCTTTTTTTTAACTTTTTTATTTAATTTAATTAACTTTTTACATTAGGTTAATTATTTTTTAAATTTAAAAAACAACGTGATAACCCTAATCAAACTATAATTAATCAAGTAATCTTAACTTTAACCTATTAATAAAGTTTTCGATTGTCAATGTGAGTGGATTAACTATTCACGGAGAATACCTTGTCGAGAAAGATTGAACGAATTAGCGAAACTTAATACGAATATAGTGGTTGATGGTCAAGGTGACGTCGTTTTGGTTCATAACATGCAAGTTTTATTTGGTTTGGGATTGAAAGGGTTGAGTGATCTTTTAACGTTTATAATCGGATATTTACTGTTTTGATCTCATTGTTTTTACTGGCTTACAATTTATAATTTGGTGTTAGTTCATTTATTATTTATGGGTTTAATATTTATTAGACAATTAAACATTCAAAATAGACAACATATATATATATATATATATATATATATATATAAACAAAAGATCAAGTGCATAATAATAATAATAATAATAATAATAATAATAATAAGTTTGTCCATACAAAAAAATACAAGTAAAAAAAGTCTACTGCGGCGGTGGTGGGCCCCCGATGCTGGTCCACGGTGTGGTGGTGTGCGTAACTGTACCTGCCAATGCGAGGCCATCGCCTGCATCGAGTCGACCGTCCACTCATGAACCTCCCGGAGCTCACCGATGCGGCGATCGATGTCCTCTGCCATGAAACGCGCAGCAGGAGTGAGGTCATCATATATATGACGGGGGTACTGCTGCTGTGGTGGCGGCGGAGGAAGTGGGGGGGGGGGGCGTCATCGTCATCAGCCTCATCGTCGTGACCCGTCATGTCCACCAGGAGAGGATATCCCGAACGCACCTCAGTGTAGGGCGGTATATCATCGAAAGTAGGAAGGGGGGCCGGCTCAAAAGCCTTCTTGGTTCCGATAGCTCGAAATCGCTGCACACCCTTCGAGACCTCGAAGAGGATCCCCATGCTCCGGGCATTGGCGTCACCGAGCTCTACCGATGGGATCGAGGGCGACAACTGAGGGTGAGTATCTGGCGAGATCCCCAGATGACGCGCGATGTAAGTGATGAACGCCCTGCCATGGAGATGTGATCGAGCCTGGCGCATGTGGCAACACTTAAAGTACTTGACCAGGGACACGGCTACGTTGCACGGCTGCCGCATAATTAAACAGTACAAAAAGAAAAGGTCACTCTGGTTGACCTTCTCCCGACTGTTCCCCCGTGCTGCGATAGAGGTGGCGATCGCATGCTGAAAGTAATAGTACGGGGTCCTTAATCGACGTCGCCTTCGCAAAATTCTTACCAAAGTGCGATTTGGCGATGAACCTCCAAAATTTGACCAGGGTCGACCTATCCACCGTATGGAGAGCGTCCCGGTAGAACGCAGACTCAGTCTCCGGGGCTGTGTACAACCCCGAAGCAACAACAAACTCCTGCAAAAAATAATTGTAAATATTAACAACTTTGGTAACATAATAATAAAATGACAGATAATTGAAATACCATACCTCATAGGTCAGCTGCTGCCAACGCTTCGCCAACCGAAATTGGATGGGGCGAAAAGTCTCAGCCGGGTTCGGGTTCTGGGACGGATCCAGTACCACGAACGACGACAGAAACTCTATCGTCAAAGCCCGGTAAGAAGGCAGCTGGGCTATGTCAAATAGATGACGCCATGGAGTGTCAAACCCCACAAAGTCGTTCGCCCTGCCGGTTTCGCCGACCCTCTCCAGAAGTGACCAACTGATGTACATCTGAGGGTCGACAGCCATATGACGCAGCTTCGTGCAGCTGCGCCGCGCATCATCAAACCCCTCCTCAAAGTGCAGGTACGGGTGGTCCAGTAAGGGGTCCGGTGGTGGAGCCCGTCGACTCCTCTTCGGTGGAGGACCCTGTAACATTTCGCATTAAATAATTGTACGTTACGTATAATTTGGATAAAAACGACAAGGTTTATTATTATTTACATTTAATTATTTTTGTGGCATTTTGAACCCTAATACAATGATAATTATTCATATATATATATATATATATATAAAGGTTTTTAATAATAATAATAATAATAATAATAATAATAATAATAATAATAATAATAATAATAATAATAATAATAATAATAATAATAGTAACTAATATAATGGTTGAACAAAACCAAATCTTCAAAGAAAAACAACCCAAGCCCACTTCTGGTAGCCCATGATTTCAGCAGGCCCAACAATGACTCAGCCCAAGAAATTAAGCCCACTACCCTCCTTCCCTTTTCAGTTTTTTTTTTAAAAAAAATATATATATTGCTTGGGCCGGGACTCGAACCCGCGCCCAAGCCGGGTCACCCACACAGCTAAACCACCTGGTCTATACTCACACTTGTGAATCTTCCCAGCTCGTAATTATTAAATAACGATTTTGATTCTTCACAGTTGACTAGGAAAGTCAACCGTGAAGCCAATCTTCCATAATTAACCTTTTGGTACACACTTTGAATCCTGAATTGGCATCATCTCGTGATTACCGGTCTGTTTCCGCGTCATTAACACATGCAATCATCATCAATTCATACCAATTATACTTTTAACGCGTCATACTTTCAAGACTAAGTCAAACATTTCCAATTCAATGATTTAGGCATTAACACTATAAATTGGGCATCAGTGGACCATCACAAGTCGCCGAACATCCTCTTCCAACCCCCAATTTCTACATTAAATATGTTTTTCTAGTGTTATTGATCGCGTTTTTGATCTTGGGCTTGACCGACCAATTCGTATCTTAATCGTGATTGTAAGTGTGATTTTTGTTATGGGTTTCAATTATCGGAACTTACACAACATTAACCCCATGATTAATTGGGTTAATGTTGTGTGATTGTATCGATTGCAAATCTAGGGCTCGTATGGTGAATTGGGGAAGAACACGTATGTTATTTATATTAAATAAACTAAAACCAAACACAACCACTGGTCTGGACCAGGTGGTTGTGTCTGGTGCCTTCTGTACAAGCCACGCGGGTTCGAGTCCCGGCTGTGGCACACCTTTTTCTTTATTTTGTTTTTAATCAAATCAATTATATATAATACTTATAATCTTATAAATTCACTTTAAAATGCTAAAACTTTTTTTAAAAATTCTACAAAAATTATTTTGTATTAACCTGATGAAAAGGTTTAACCCACAATTTTTAGTTTTCAAAAATTTATTTATTTAATATATATAATAATTAAATCAAGTTTATTCTATTATATTTATAAAATTCTATTAAAATATCAAAATAATCATATAAATTTCCACAAAAATTATTCTGAGTTTTTATAACAATAAACTTTTCTGAAATGATTTTTATTTCAGAAAAATCATTTATTTAATATTTTTAATCAACTTTTGTTAGTTTTAATCATAATTAAATCATAAAAAATTCAATTTTTAATATTTTTTGCACCAAAATTTTATACGAATTATTTCTGAATATTTAGAACAGAAATATAACTTTTAAACTGATAATTCTTTAAGTTTAGTATTTTTAAATATTAAAGTTAAATTTTGACAATTTGTAATAAATAGATTTAATAATCTATTTTAAAGAAAATAATTTTACAAAAATTATTTTTATACTTTAAACACATTATTGTGACCATCTTAAATTCAAATCTTATAAAAAGATTTTGTTTATTTATTTACTAAAATTCTCTCAATTATCAAACATTTTTAATATTAATCAAACAAGCATTTATCCCCAAATTCGAAGCCCTAGAACATGTACATTTGTAGACTAGATAGACTTAGACATATTTATTACCTTATTATAGGGTGATACTTGACACATTTGGGCAACACCACTATTCAATTTTTCAACAGATATAACATTTTGCTAAGGTGAGTTTTACATAGCCCCTTTTCTATTTATCACCATTTTTTTTGGGTTGAAACATGTTACAACATCATTTATGCAATTCAATCATCAATGTGTCTATGTGTTTTTCTATGTTGAATTATGTCTTGAACATGACTAGGGTAAGCACAATTCTAGCATAATCGTTAACATTGATCAGCCGACGGTATACATTGATAGATCTATTGGACTGACAATCCCACCCGGATACGTGCCTCCTACAAAGGCAGCGTGGGTGTTTGTTATTGCAATATAAACGAGTGAACCATGAGCGTATGGGATGTACCACAATACAACAGTCACAAGGGTTGATTATGCACTCGATTTACTTCTAGTATGTTTTCACATATGGACTAGATTTTCCATGACACATGAATTGCACAACAATTTTATTCGATTATCAAAACCTATGTAATTCTCACCAACTTTTGTTGACCCAAAATATTTTCAACTTAGCATGTTTCAGGTTCTACTTGCTTGAAGATTTGAATTAATGCTTGAAGATGTGTGCATAGTTTTATTCAATTTGATGTACGAATTCTTGTAGAACAATTGTATGTAATTTATTTAAATCATATAATGAAATTTATTACTTACCATGAGCTACTGAACAATCATCAATACGTGACATCCCGATGTTTCCGCCATCGGTTGGGGTGTTATAGATTGGTATCAGAGCCATGGTTATAGGGAATTAGGTTATTAGAAAAATAATCTAGTCTATAACCATAGGATTTAACCAGTATTTGCTTCTTTACTTGCTATTCTCTATCTCCCTCCTACTTCTTATCCCTACTTTCATCCTCACAAGAAGGTTGCTCTCCATCACTGGACCTACTTTCAGACTAATAGGACAAAATCCTCAGGTTTAACCTGAACCACCTTGAGATCTCGTCGAAGTTCTAGATTTTAATAACGAACACGTGCAATCTGGAAGGGTGAACGCCTATATTCTGAGTCTTCTGTCTAGGCTGGCATTGCGCATATATCCCAATCAGACGAGGGACCCGGATGCCTACCTGGGAATTCTCGGGATGAGTGTTCACTTATAGGCTAAAGCATGTCTTCATATGTTATTAGAATTCAGAATCTTTGATAAGTCAACGTTTTCGTTTATTCGTTGTAATTAATGAATAAATGATTACATTCCTTATATTACCTCATTCATGTCTTATTAAACTTTCATTGTGTCTCTTACAAATCATGCCTCCACGTCGCAGCGCTCGTCTTAACAGTGGTGACAATCATGATGAAGGGAGTAGCAATCACAACCACAACCACGATACTAACCACAACAACAACAACAATGGTGTTGATGCCCAACTGGCTGCAATCATTTCTCAACAAATGGCGCAGCAAATCGCAACTCTGGTTCCCAACTTACTAGCTCAAGTCATCCAGTTAAACGGCAACGGGAACGGTAACGGCAACGGGAATGGGAATGGTCTTCCAGCCTGCACTCTCAAGCACTTTAATTCCTGTAATCCCCCAAAGTTCAGTGAAGAAGAAGGAGCTACAGGACTCCTACAATGGTTTGAGGGTATTGAGAATACCTTCATTAACAGTGAGTGCCCCTACAATTTTAAAGTCCGTTATGCCATGAGTGTTCTTCACAAACGAGCACTCACCTAGTGGAATGAGGAAAAGCGCACCCGTGCAGCTGAAGCTGCACTGGCCTTAACCTGGGATCAAGCTAAAGACATTATGAAGGCAGAGTTCTGCCCTCGTAATGAAATCAAGAAGCTGGAAGATGAGTTTCATGATCTTGCTCAAGATAGTGGAGAAAACCTTGCTTACAACACTCGTTTTCACGAACTTAGCCTACTGCTACCCCACAAGGTCATCCCCTTGCCTATTGCAATCGAAAAATACATTGGTGGCTTACCGATACAGATTCAAGACACGGTGTGGGGAAGGAACCCTACTACTTTGGAGGAAGCAAAGCGTTTGGCTGCCACCCTAACAGATAACCATGTGAAGGCAGGAACCCTGACTCGTAAAGGGGAAAAGAAAAAGGATACTCCCCAACCTGCCGTTGATATCAAAACTGAGGCCTCAACCAACGGAAAGTGCAAGGTCAGGAATTTTGCAATAGACACCATTGTCCCACCCAACAAGAAACGATACAACGGGAACAAACCTAAGTGTGATACCTGCCAGTATCACCACCCGACCCAAGTTCCCTGCAGACAGTGCACCAATTATCAAAGGTATGGGCATCTTGCGGATGCTTGTCGAATCCCTGCTACAAACGCTCTTGATGCTCCCGCTAGAGACCCTCCAGCTACTTAACAGCAAACCCCACCATTTGAATGAAGTCTACTTTTAATTCTATGTATTGA
Organism: Ambrosia trifida; assembly: GCA_028751855.1. Lineage (NCBI taxonomy): Eukaryota > Viridiplantae > Streptophyta > Magnoliopsida > Asterales > Asteraceae > Ambrosia > Ambrosia trifida. Next base: position 13,191,884 of record CM054123.1, on the reverse strand, counting down.
CACTTTTGATTCAAATAATAAATTCGAGTATTATCATAACATCTGAGTGCATGCTTGTTTGAATGTGAACTAATTGCTATATCTATAATCATACTTGCTTACTTGTACCACAATTAGTTGACTACCAAACAATCTACTCAACGATTGGTAGAGGTCATCATGTCTTTCCAACAGTCGGGAGAGGCCCTACAACCTGCTCAACGACTGGTGGAGACTATCGAACCTGCTCAACAATCGGTAGAGTCATAAAAGGACGCAAAACGCTAATGTAAGGTAAATTGGTAATTACGGTCCGGAACGTAATCATGAATTTACAGGTACATTAAGGTAGTGAGAAATTTTATCAAGGTTTTCGGTAGTCGACCAATTGTAAACCTGGTGTCTTTCTTTAACTTCGGGACGAAGTTCCTAAAAGTAGGGGAGACTGTAACATTTCGCATTAAATAATTGTACGTTACGTATAATTTGGATAAAAACGACAAGTTTTATTATTATTTACATTTAATTATTTTTGTGGCATTTTGAACCCTAATACAATGATAATTATTCATATATATATATATATATATATATATATATATATATATATATAAAGGTTTTTAATAATAATAATAATAATAATAATAATAATAATAGTAATAATAGTAGTAACTAATATAATGGTTGAACAAAACCAAATCTTCAAACAAAAACAACCCAAGCCCACTTCTGGTAGCCCATGATTTCAGCAGGCCCAACAATGACTCAGCCCAAGAAATTAAGCCCACTACCCCTCCTTCCCTTTTCAGTTTTTTTTAAAAAAAAATATATATATTGCTTGGGCCGGGAATCGAACCCGCGCCCAAGCTGTAACATTTCGCGTTAAATAATTATACGTTACGTATAATTTGGATTTAAACGACAAGTTCTATTATTATAGTTTACATCTAATTATTTTTTTTTCAAATATATATATATATATATATATATAAAGGTTTATTATTATAATAATAATAATAATACATAATAACAATATTGTGGAAACAACAAAAATTAGTAGTTGATTTTGTTGTTAGTCTAACCCAAACCCAAACCACCCTTTCCCCTTTCCTTATGATTTCGGAAGCCCAAGGAGCCGGCCCAACAAGCCTTGGCCCACTAGTCTGTTTTTAAAGAAAAAAAAAAGAAAAGGGTTTGCTGCCAACGCGAATCGAACCCGAGTCAATCAGGACACACACACACGCCACACCAGTTGAGCCACATGAGCCTATTGTTCCTATATCAACCTACTATATATATATATAATGACTTGAGTTTCAATCTGCTGTATCGCTGCACATACAGACGCACGCGGTCATGACCAAAGGCACAAATTCATCAATCAATCACACAATTATGGTAATAATTCGTGATTCCGGCCTGGTATGACTCGGCACATTGATTATTAACAGTTAATAGTTGCCAAGATTGATCCTTCGACGCGTCAAACATTAAACCCAGGTCAAAGCTTGCCATTTCGAACAACCGGACCTAAACACTATAAATTGAACCTCTTCGAACCTTCACAACTCGCCACTAATCCTTCCTACACCTCCAATTTCTACTTATAAGCTTCTGTTCTTGATTTGCGATCGGGTGTTTGACTTTTGGCTTGACTAACCAATCGAGCTCGATTCCACATTGTAAGTATGAATTTTTGGATGGATTTTGATCTTCGGCATTCACACATCAATAGCCCTAAGGTTAATTGGGCTATCGATGTGTGAATCAAACGATTTCAAATCTAGGGCTCGAAATAGTGATAATTGGGGAAGAACACTTAGAACAGATATGGTATTTAATTTTAACGAACTAAAACAAAACACAACCACTGGTCTAGACCAAGTGGTTGTGTCTGGTGCCCTCTCCCCAATCCACGCGGGTTCGAGTCCCAGCAGTGGATTCTTTTTTTTTTTTGTTTCCTTTTCCTTTTTAACAAATAAGCATATATTATACATATAATCTTATAAATTCATTTTAAATTATCAAAACTCTTTTATTTATTCTACAAAAATTATCTTAGGTGAATCTGATGAAAAAGTTTCACTCAAAATTTTTAGTTTTCAAAAATTAATTTATTTAATATATATAATAAATAAATCAAGTTTATTCTATTTTATTTATAAAAATCTATAAAAATATTAAAACGATCTTATTAATTTCCACAAAAATTATCCTGAGTTTTTATAACATTAAGCTTTTCAGAAATGATTTTTATTTCTGAAAAATCATTTATTTAATATTTTTAATCAATTTTTGTTAGTTTTAATCATAAATAAATCATAATAAATCCAATTTTTAATATTTTTGCACCAAAATTTTATACAAATTATTTCTGATTATTTAGAACAGAAATATAAATTTTAAACTAATAATTCTTTAATTTTAGTATTTTTAAATTATAAAAGTTGAAGATGACAATTTGTAATAAATAGATTTAATAACCTATTTTAAAGAAAATAATTTTATAAAAATTATTTTTATACTTTAAACACATTATTGTGACTATCTTAAATTTAAATTTCATAAAAAGATTTTTGGTTATTTATTTACTAAATTTCTCTCAATTGGCGAATATTTTTAATATTAACCAAACGAGCAATTATCCCCAATTCGAAGCCTTAGAAACTTATACATTTGTAGACTTGATAGACTTAGACATATTTATTACCTCATTATAGGGTGATACTTGATACATTTGGGCAACACAATTATCCAAATTTTTCAACAGATATAACATTTTACCAAGGTGAGTTTTACATAGCCCATTTTCTATTTATCACCATTTTTGGGGTGAAACATGTTACAACAATATTTATGCAATTCAATCATCAATGTGTCTATGTGTATTTCTATGTTGCATTATGTCTTGAACATGACTAGGGTAAGCACAATTCTAGCATAAACATTCATCAGCCAAACGGTATACATTGATAGATCTATTGGACTGACAATCCCACCCGGATACGTGCCTCCTACAAAGGTTACGTGGGTGTTTGTTACTGCAATATAAACGAGTGAACCATGAGCGTATGGGATGTACCACAATTACAACAGTCAACAAGGTTGATTATGCACTCGATTTACTTCTAGTATGTTTTCGCATATGGACTAGATTGCCATGACACATGAATTGCACAACAATTTTATTCTATTATCAAAACCTATGTAATTCTCACCAACTTTTGTTGACCCAAAACATTTTCAACTTAACATGTTTCAGGTTCTACTTGTTTGAAGATTTGCTTGAAGATATGTGCATAGTTTTATTCAATTTGATGTACAAATTCTTAGAACAATTGTATGTAATTTATTTAAATTATTTAATGAAATTTATTATCTTTCCATGAGCTACTGAACAATCATCAATACGTGACATCCCGATGTTTCCGCCATCGGTTGGGGTGTTACAAAAGCCGAGTCACCCACACAGCTAAACCACCTGGTCTATACTCACACTTGTGAATCTTCCCAGCTCGTAATTATTAAATAACGATTTTGATTCTTCACAGTTGACTAGGAAAGTCAACCGTGAAGCCAATCTTCCATAATTAACCTTTTGGTACACACTTTGAATCCTGAATTGGCATCATCTCGTGATTACCGGTCTGTTTCCGCGTCATTAACACATGCAATCATCATCAATTCATACCAATTATACTTTTAACGCGTCAAACTTTAAAGACTAAGTCAAACATTTCCAATTCAATGATCTAGGCATTAACACTATAAATTAGGCATCAGTGGACCATCATAAGTCGCCGAACATCCTCTTCCAACCCCCAATTTCTACATTAAATCTGTTTTTCTAGTGTTATTGATCGCGTTTTTGATCTTGGGCTTGACCGACCAATTCGTATCTTAATCGTGATTGTAAGTGTGATTTTTGTTATGGGTTTCAATTATCGGAACTTACACAACATTAACCCCATGATTAATTGGGTTAATGTTGTGTGATTGTATCGATTGCAAATCTAGGGCTCGTATGGTGAATTGGGGAAGAACACGTATGTTATTTATATTAAATAAACTAAAACCAAACACAACCACTGGTCTGGACCAGGTGGTTGTGTCTGGTGCCTTCTGTACAAGCCACGCGGGTTCGAGTCCCGGCTGTGGCACACCTTTTTATTTATTTTGTTTTTAATCAAATCAATTATATATAATACTTATAATCTTATAAATTCACTTTAAAATGCTAAAACATTTTTAAAAATTCTACAAAAATTATTTTGTATTAACCTGATGAAAAGGTTTAACCCACAATTTTTAGTTTTCAAAAATTTATTTATTTAATATATATAATAATTAAATCAAGTTTATTCTATTATATTTATAAAATTCTATTAAAATATCAAAACAATCATATATATTTCCACAAAAATTATTCTGAGTTTTTATAACAATAAACTTTTCTGAAATGATTTTTATTTCAGAAAAATCATTTATTTAATATTTTCAATCAATTTTTGTTAGTTTTAATCATAATTAAATCATAATAAATTCAATTTTTAATATTTTTTGCACCAAAATTTTATACAAATTATTTCTGAATATTTAGAACAGAAATATAACTTTAAAACTGATAATTCTTTAAGTTTAGTATTTTTAAATATTAAAGTTAAATTTTGACAATTTGTAATAAATAGATTTAATAATCTATTTTAAAGAAAATAATTTTACAAAAATTATTTTTATACTTTAAACACATTATTGTGACCATCTTAAATTCAAATCTTATAAAAAGATTTTGTTTATTTATTTACTAAAATTCTCTCAATTATCAAACATTTTTAATATTAATCAAACAAGCATTTATCCCCAAATTCTAAGCCCTAGAACATATACATTTGTAGACTAGATAGACTTAGACATATTTATTACCTTATTATAGGGTGATACTTGACACATTTGGGCAACACCACTATTCAATTTTTCAACAGATATAACATTTTGCTAAGGTGAGTTTTACATAGCCCCTTTTCTCTTTATCACCATTTTTTTGGGGTGAAACATGTTACAACATCATTTATGCAATTCAATCATCAACGTGTCTATGTGTTTTTCTATGTTGCATTATGTCTTGAACATGACTAGGGTAAGCACAATTCTAGCATAATCATTAACATTGATCAGTCGACGGTATACATTGATAGATCTATTGAACTGACAATCCCACCCGGATACGTGCCTCCTACAAAGGCAGCGTGGGTGTTTGTTACTGCAATATAAACGAGTGAACCATGAGCGTATGGGATGTACCACAATACAACAGTCACAAGGGTTGATTATGCACTCGATTTACTTCTAGTATGTTTTCACATATGGACTAGATTTGCCATGACACATGAATTGCACAACAATTTTATTCGATTATCAAAACCTATGTAATTCTCACCAACTTTTGTTGACCCAAAATATTTTCAACTTAACATGTTTCAGGTTCTACTTGCTTGAAGATTTGAATGAGCTTGAAGATGTGTGCATAGTTTTATTCAATTTGATGTACGAATTCTTGTAGAACAATTGTATGTAATTTATTTAAATCATATAATGAAATTTATTACTTACCATGAGCTACTGAACAATCATCAATACGTGACATCCCGATGTTTCCACCCAAAAACAGGCGTCTCGCTTAGGCCTAAGCGAGGCGCTTGGTTAGACTGACCGTCCAAGCCAGCCGCCTCGCTTAGGCCTAAGCGAGACGCCTGATTAGACTAACCGTCCAAGCCAGCCGCCTCGCTTTGACCTAAGCGAGGCGTCTGATTAGTTTTTATTTTTTTAAATTATTGTTTTAATTCATTTAAAATAGTTTTGGGCGGTTAAATTTTTTTTAATTAATTTCTAATAGTTTTATGTTGTATCCAATCCAAAAAAATTTCGTTCGAAGCGTTTCGGTTCGTTTGTTGCGTATTTGTGGATTTCGGTAAAAACATCCGAGTTTGAAGAACATTCATAAATTGTTATATGTCATACACGGACTAAACAGTCGATACCTGTTTTTTATATTAATTAAAATTTCACGTGTCTAATCGATATCCTGGAGTTCCAGTCTCTGTTTAACGTGTTTTGGTAGGTTTAATTGTTCGTTTGTGGTTTTCGGTACAAACATCCGACTTTTAAGAACATTCATAAATCGTTGTACATCATGGATGGACTATACAGTAGATGCCGGATTTTTATCACGATTATTATTATTAATGTATTTATTATTATTATTAATGTATTTATTATTATTATTATTATTACTATTATTATTATTATTATTATTATTATTATTATTATTATTATTATTATTATTATGACCGACACGTTTACGAACGAAAACAGTCAGACCCGACGGCCCGTTAACGAACCGAAACAATCTGACAAGCCCGTTAAAAGACATAAACATATACGATTTTTAAGAACGTAAACAGTGTTTAAATATTTTTTCAAATTTCACATATCTAACCTAAATCTTGTACTTCAGGACTTTGATTGGTGTCCCGTTTCGGGAAAACTAATTCTTTGTACATATCGATTTGATCTTCAAACATAGTTTTCCATTCCGCACCACCCTCATTTCTAAAAGCAGTCCAAGCTCTATTCGGGGAGGCATTGGATATGATCTTTCAAGCTTTATGTTGATGCAATGTCGATCCACGAAGCAAACTGCTACCGTCTGAATAGGCGGTAGAGAACAACTTGGGCCTAAAAATAGAGGGAAAACTGTATCAGAACCTCTAATGTCGGGTGTATGAAAAACAACTCCATATCTCTGTGCAATGAGAAATCCCGCTTCCGGCGTCGTCATCCAATTCTCTTCTTGGGCATCTCCCACCCCTCTAAAAGAAATGTTATCGCAGAGATGTTGATAATGTCCTTCGTTATTCGAATCAAACATTGACCTCCACAAGGCTTCGTTATTGCGTAACTCGAGTAGCATTTGGGATCGGACAAACATATGTTCATTTTTACCTATCCCTAACCCCACAGCTACCGCTCGAAAACCGCAATGACCATCAGGTCTCACATCCATTATTTTAGATATATATGGGTGAAACACATATGGAATTCTATCCCCATATTTCCTTACTAAGTTCTCTGACTTTTTTGTCCGCAGAAGCAACGGGAAATTGAATTTATCCCAAATGCTGCCCCCTGGGACGATGACGGTATGTAAGAGCTGTGACGCTGAAGCTCGTAAGGAGGGCATGGCTGGGACTGGGAAGGTCGTACGAGGTCCTCCTGTGATGGTACGAATGAGCTATGCCGGGGAAATTCAAACTCCTCGTCGGACCCACTTTCTTCAACCGGCATATGCAAGCTCTTTCTTGCAGATTGTTCTCTCTTGTGTTCTTGCTGCTTCTTGGTTGGACGACCACAGGTTTTCTTTTGCACAACAGGCGGTTTATTGGGGGAGTAGTTGCCTGTGACGATTTGTGCAAATTTGTCCAAGTAGTTTAATTGGGTAAAAACTGGTTTTGTATCAATCGTTTCCTTTAATTCTGCCCACACCTTATCTACATTTATATCTTCGCAACCAGTCTTCGCAGGTTTGAAGTCAAGCTTCCTCCAGAACACGTCTATCGAGAACAAATGGATTTCCTGACCTGAAAAAATAACATATGTTATAAAGTTAAATCATGTAATAAATTATGTAGTAAAATCATATGGACTAGTACTAATTACCATTAAGTTGTAACTGCTCGAGACGACAGGCACATGGCAAAGCACAACTATTATAAAGCTGGCATCCACTAGTGTTATTGTAACGGCGCATGGACATTTGAAGACGGTCGATCTCTTCGTATATCAACTGAAGAGCATGTTTGCTAACCTTCCGAAGTAACTTATCAAGCAATGGCTGCTTCTTGTGGTGGTTCATTGTTTTTCTTAGGCTTTCTTCAAAACCTTTTTTAATGTCTCTATATTGCTTATCAACCATTTGATCAACGGACTTCACAATTGTCGACAACGAGTTGCGATTTCTTGGAAGGTAACTTTTAATTTTGGCATGCATGCCCTCAACTCTGTTGGTAGTGGTCTGGCGGAAGTTCAGCGTTTGGTTAGTCCACGCAGACACAAACTTTTGACGGAACCGGTCCAACCAGTTATTCTTCGTGTAGCAAAAAACGTTTGAAAAATATTACTAAAACTTGTCAGGCGTGTGTATGTAAACAAGTACGTATGTAATTATGTAAAACTACTTACCTAGACGATCCATCTTTTCCAGATATGACTGAAATTGCCCCAAATTGTATTCGTATAGGGTTTCCGTCGCAGAGTTACACAGCCACCAAAACATTCGAACAAATTCCTTCCACTCCCTATCCGTGAACTCCTTCTTGCTGTTCCTGTTGATATTCTGCGAGATATGAAACCGGCATAGATACTTGTACGCCTTTGGGAAAACCACATCACACGGGTTCATCAGCGCAAGGTCCCTGTCTGTCACAATCACTCGCGGCTCCATACATTTGTCCAACATAGACTTTATCCTCTCCAACAGCCAAATGTAGTTACCAATCCTCTCAGAAGAAATAAACGCATGGGCAATCGAAAACGACTGGTTTGTCGACGCCATACCTACTACCTGAACAAACGCCATATTGTACATGTTTGTATTGTAGGTGGCGTCAATCATCAGCACATGCGGGAATGCGCACCACATAGTATGTGAATGTTTGTGAACGAAGAAAATATCCGTGAGAGCCTTCGTGGTTTCATCCACACGCGTGTAGTAGGTGAATCCTCTCTCCGTCAGAAAGTATTCGAGGTGCTCCATTGCACCTTCGGGAATGACTCCCTTTCCAGCATTCATCATCTGAGCCGCATTGTGTATATCTTTCAGGGTAGTCTTTCTCTTCGGGTTCTTTGAAAGGATCATTCTCCAGATGCTACGCTTGGGAACATCATTCTCTGTCATCTCCCCGACCAGTTGTCTGTCATCCACAGAAAGCCTTCTGGCATACGGGTGACCCTCTAAGTGTTCAAAGGGAGTGTGGTTGTGCGTCGGGTTTTTCACCTTTAACCTCCAAACCCGTGTCCAAGTTTCAAACACCCCTGTCAACTTAAACGGGCAGCCAATTTTTTTTGCTACCCGTCTTCCTCACCAAAGCCACACTCTTATGCTCCCCCCAAGAGTGCATTGAAATACAACCTTAACAAAAATAAGTTTATTAGAAAATAAGTTTTTTTTATAATTTTTTTAAATAATAAATTATAAGAAAGTTTATTAATTATAAATTAACAATACTCTTAGCAAAGGAGAAACGTAATCCTAAAGGTGTGTGACCCGAAAACCACTGGTGCACCCGTAGGGAATTAACCTTGACCAACGATAAAACACGTGTTTTTAGTAACTAATTTATAAGTTAAGTTTATTGTTACTTTTTAAATAACAATTTATAAAATACGCATTTGTTAATATCTTAAAAACAATAGTGATTGAAATATATACCTTCACGAAATGTTCTCCTCTTTTCTTTGATCTTTTTATAACTATGACGTCACCATTTTCCATTCCCGTATCATGTACCCAATCGACCAACTCAACGCGTGTGGAAAATGTCCGGTTAGTCTCAAACCAAAGGTTGATCGGGTTAGGTCCTTCCTCCTGATCTTCTACCCGCTTCTCATCGACAGCGCTGTCTTCATAGTGCGTACAGTTTGGTTCTTCAGATGTGTCATCACCACCGTTAGCGTCGTAAGTATAACCATAGGCAGGTTGACTAGGCTCGTCTTCAAATTCATACGGGTCCTTCCACTGTGTATTCAAGTCCAGTTGTACCGCATTGTCACGGTAACGAATGCCAAACTGACCCTCCTCGACATTACTAGACCGACCTTGCCCGACATTATATGACGGACCCTGCTCGACATTATATGACAACCCCTCCTCGACATTATATGAATTAGAGTCGTAAGCATCACCGAAAATTAAGTCGTAATACGACATGTTATATATGTTGTGGACAAAGAATTGAAATCGAACGAGTTTATAATGAAATCGAATGAATTTATAGCCAAAATCTGATGGGACCAGGCGCCTCGCTTAGGCCAAAGCGAGGCGCCTGGGTAATTATTTTGAGAGAATATCAGGCTTTACGTTTAATCAAGGTTAATCAAACTCTCAGGCGCCTCGCTTAGGCCTAAGCGAGGCACCTGGAATATCGTTTTCAGAGGAATCTTAAGCTTTATGTCTAATCAGGCAGCCAGACGCCTCGCTTTGGCCAAAGCAAGGCGTCTGACTGCCTGATTAGACATAAAGCTTAAGATTCCTGAAACGATTATCCCAGGCGTCTCGCTTAGGCCTAAGCGAGGCGCCTGGGTTAAGGGGTTGATTTAGAAGTTGGGGGGTTTAATTAGAACGACCCCTTACAAAATCTCAATAGTTAATTTTAGACACACATTTGATGGTTAAAATCATAACTAAGATGTGTCATATATCAATCAATAATGGAAAATATAATAATAATAATAATAAAATAACAGGGTATCTTCCAAATTTATATTTTTCTGGACCCCATACCTTGTGCCCTTGATAGAAAATTTTTCCACATGCTAAACTCTCAATTATTAGAATTTGTTATGTTTGTTTTGGAAAATATATAAACACTAGATTTATATCTTGGGAGCATTTCGAAGTTGAAAAATCTAATATGACATATTAATTTTACATACGAAATAAACTAATGCACTTTACAGTTACATGCAGGAAAGCTTCGGGTAGCACCTAACCTAAAACAATGAACAATGTATCTCCAATGTTAACGCCTAACCTTAAACAATGTATAACTCTAATATTAAAACCTAACCTAAAACAATGTACAACTCCAATGCTAACACATGTTGTAAATAAAATTCATATTTACCGGTTTGAACATAATTAATGATTTGCCTATACATGATTAAAGAATAACCTGAACACTTTGTTTTTTTTTCCTATATGAACAAAACCCCAAAAAAATAGTCGTTTTTTTTTCTCCGTTTTTTATATAACACTATGGTACTCGTTGGAAAGATAATAAAACGCTTGTTAATTTGGTGTAATTTTTTTCTTTAAAAAATCTCGTATATAAAAGATACTAGTGGGAAACCCCGCGCGTTGCAGCGGGTTTCCTTTGAAGTTACATACTAAAGCAACTCTTATGGTAGTATGCATGGCAACTCTGATCATAGTAGCTCTCTTCTTTGTAATAATAGAGATTCACAATAGGGATATCTATTTGTAAAAGAGTAGCAATGCCAACAATGTGGATTTTGAAAGGCTTCCATTTACATCATGTTTTTATAGTTCTATAGGCATAGATATTAATAGTGTTTCCTCCATAGAAAACAAAGCATTATATTCTCCGGTTCTTCACCCATAATTTGGACTTTCACCTCGATACTTGAATCCACTCTTAAGCCCGTTGTATTTTGCTAAACAAAATGAAATCGGTAGATGCAGAAGCTAGAGATACCATCCTAAGAGTCATAAATTTGATAGAACTTGATAAAAGCTATTTTATGTATGTATCTATAACAGTAATTTCATGAATAAGGACTATTAAAGAGTATCTATGCATGTACTTCATATTCATATATACTAAATACTTATTGTAGAGAATAACAAATTAATCAAAACACGACTTACAATTTACATCTTAAATAACCTTCTTCCTTTAGTTGGATCAAATGGTGCAAGCTGCATCATGGTACTACATTATCTAAAAAACACCTATTACTTGATTTAGATTCATATAAAGAGAAATAAATAAACATATACGTCTTTGGATCCCAAAATGAGTTGCTACAAATATGAATAATAATCATTTTTAAATGTATATACTGCATAAAACCCTATTTCTCAAATATAATAATAATCATTTATATTAGCTATCTAACAACTTCTTACCAGTTACAAATACATATACATCTACTTTAAACTATCAAGTTCATAACCATATAGTTTATGACCAAAAGTCAACAAAGTAAATGAAACAAAATATTAAAACAAAATAAAACGAATTACCTTTACTGAATTGGAACTCCCCATTAATAAGATGTTCATCTCTATTATCATCTTCTACAAAGAAAAGCAAGTAGGAACACGAGTATATTAATGAATTACCAAAGTATTGTAATTAAAATTTCCGAATCATCAAAACATGAGTGTTTTTCTAGTACCTGTTGTATCCTCATATCAAGTATATTTGTTCATTTTATAGAGAACTTACACATAACTACAAGAGTAATAAAAATATGAGTTAAGCATATGGAGCATCATAGGCCTTACATAAATACAAGACTAATAAAAATATAGGAGTTAAACATATGGAGAGTCATCATATACATGCATGTATGTAGAGAGTTACTAATTGATATATTCATACCATTGTACAAGTGGATAATGCAATAACAAGGGTACTATAGGAAATTTTTACATGATATTTAGGGTTTAAAGCATGAGATCTTTGGACTCCCATCTTAAAAATGTGATAAAATTACCATGTTAGCCACCTTTGCTACATAATAAGGTAACTAGTAGGATTGCCCGCGCGTTGCTGCGGGTATTTTTGGTCATCTAAGGGTGTGCATGGGTCGGTTTGGCTTGGTTCGGTTTTTACAAAAAAATCATAACCATATCCATAACAAACTTCGGTTATGGTTATTCGGTTAAGAATTCGGTTATAGTTATTTCAGTTATTAACCAAAAAAATAAATAAACTAAAACTAACTTTAGGGTAAAGTATAAAATTAAAAGTCAATGGGTTTAGGAAAACCGAAACCTACAATGTTGTACTTAGTTTGTGCTATTTTGTACAAGGCAATCAGACTACATTTTCTAGTTATACTACCAATGTGTGATTCCTTTTAATAAGATATTAACAAAAAACATACTTAGCCTTTGATTATAATTTTAATTCGTCACAAAAAGAGCATTACGTCAAGATCATTTTGTTAATAACATACTTTTATTATAGTAAAAACCTCTACATAGTTAATGTAAAACATAATGTTAACATTACAAATACGGTTAGGTTATATCGGTTAACCAAAACGTCATAACCATAACCATAAGCGATCAGTCGGTTAAAGAAATTTAATAACCGTAACCATTGGTTATGTTGGTTATCGGTTAAAATCGGTTTGATTATGTCGGTTATGGTTAGATTATCGGTTATGGCGGTTAATTTGCTCACCCCTAGTGTCATCCATATTATTTGCTTTAGGCATCAACCATGATGACTTCCTAAAAAGGCTTTCAAATATAAAATTGCTTCAAACCGAAGCATCTTGATTCGGTGATCTGACGCTGCCGTTATTCAAAACCATAGTTATCAGCCAAACTTTTTCGTTAGAACGGACCGTAAAGCATCTATTATCCACAGGTGTGTTCTTAAAGAAAATAAATCAAATTTGTGTTTTTTGAAAAAAAAAAAGATAAAAATAATATGTATGTTGTATATTAAGGGGATGGGTAAGAAGAACTTCGCTAAACTATGATGTTCAAATGTCCATGTAATAAGACATTTACTTTAATATAAACAACAATTTATTAGAAAAACAAGATAAATCAATACATGTAACACATTAGATATGTATAAAACACAAAATTAATGCACATTCAACATGACAAACTGTACAATAATTATTGTGATTACGTGGTTAACATGTCATTATCTAGATAATATAGCGCAATAAACCAATTGAATTTATGGACTATGGAGAGTTACTTTAAAAGAGTAACTAAAGCAAACAGTAGCAAATCAAATAATCTCCCTGGAGTTTGATCTTGTAGCTTTAGGTCTCAACCATGATGACTTGCTTGCAGATCCTGATTAACTTTAGAACGACCAAACATTCACATTTAACCACTCACCCAACATCAAAAATTTCTATGAATTTGCCTCTAGGCGTAGAAAATTACATATTGTATCCTCGCATTAAGAAGTTTGACAGCATGGTGCCCTCCAGTTTTGAGTATACCAACATCATCTTCTTTGTTGAGTTGCTTTTTTTTATGACTATTTTCCAAGGGCACATCATTGGCGCTGGCGCTCATAAGTCAAAATACTTCTCACCATTCAAAAAGAATTAGATTTTATAAAGTATTTCAGGCTTATCAATATACACTTTACTAAAATCAAACAAATAGAGTCTCGAATTTTGTTTCTACAAAATTTTTCTTACAAAATTTAACGGATGTTTTGGAGGATGATGTAACGCCCAGCTATCTTATAAAAATATATATATATATATATATATATATATATAAAATAAATAATAATAAATAATGTTAGAACATTATATTTTGTATAACCATGTTAATCATTGACGACAATATATGTAGCGTCAACGAGAAATACATTCTTATTCATTAATAAATTTAATTATTTAAATTCGCCAAATAACGCGTTTGTAAGTAATAACATACCGGTAAACCGACCTGTATCCTTGTAAATTTCTAAACACGACTAAAAATATATAAAACAAATATATAGCCCAAATACTTTTTTTTTTTTTTTTTTTTAAAAAAAAAAATATGTCGGTTACTATAAATAGTTTACGTATTATAATTACCTAAGTGCTTAACCGAGTTGAACTGTTAATGAGAGACGTTTACGTTTAAAACGGGTTCGATACGCGGTAATAACCCACCTAACCTAACCCTAAGTATAAAATGGCTTAATCCTTCTTCTTCTTCTTCTTCTTCTTCTTCTTCTTCTTCTTCTTCGTTTTGTAGCAGCCGCATCACCTTGCTCTCTCTCTCAACCCTCTCTCTAAACCTCCATCTCTCTCTCAATCTCTCTCGTCTCCTTTTCTTCTCCTTCTGGCAGAAGCCGGCCGACCACCACCTCCCATGGTGGTGGCGGTGGCTGTTGGTTCCGAACGCAGGCAAGAGGACGGCTCACTAGGGGATGTGAGGTGGTTTTCGTGGTGGTTGCTGATCGTGAAGAGGTAATTTTTGGGGTTTGGAGTTACAGGTAACAAACAGTGGTTGTTGGTGGTTCGAGTAGGGTTTCTCAGGTCAGCGGCGGCGCAGGCCTGTGGCCCGAGGAACGGGCAGAAACAACAGCGGCGGCGGGGTGGTTTCTGGTTCATGGGGACGGGTTGTGGTGGTGGCGGCGCTAGGTTTCAGGCCCAAATCGGGCTGTGGTGCTTTGTGGTGGTTCAAGGCGGTGCTGGGTGATGGTTGTTTGGTTCGAGATGGAGGCGGCTGTGGTGGTGTACAGGTCAAAGGATGTCCGGGTCAGATTCGGGTGTGGTCGAGACACGAGTCAACAGGTCAACATTGGTCAAACATTTCAGATCCGGTCAATTGTAGTCAACAATCAAAGCTGGTCAACGCAAGTCAACTTCAGTCAAGTTCGGTTATAGTCAAACCCGGTAAAATGATCAGATCTGTCGACGCTCGGTTCACGAGTATAGCTAACGGGAAGGTATAACACGCACTAGTGTTTTCAGTTTATTATCTTGTGTTTTATTGTTTATAGACAAATATAAATATATATTCTAAATTCGTAATGAACCGAACCGACTTGTTTATGTAAAATACTTATGATAACGAATATATGAGATATTCGAATAGGCGAAGCATATGAATACTTGTACTTATACTTGTATTGTTAACACGATTATTCAAGTCTAATACTAGTCGTTTTTTCCATTTCGTCTTCGGACTAATAAATAATAATTTACTCGTATGCGAACGATGTTAATTAAATGTTGAACTACATATATACAAGAATATCGCTTATCAGAATATATAACTCTTATTTATTAATATTTCAATAATTTAAACCTTTTGGCATGTATAGATAGGCTTAGTTAAAATGACCGCGTTTTGTGAAATTGGACAATTGGTGTTTTGAGTTAAAATAGACGACTTGTGTTGTCTGGTTTCTTACAAAAACAGAGGAAACTCTGCCCAAATTTTTATAAAATATAAGAACGAAATCGGCCTTTCAAGTTTATGATTATGTTTAGACGAGATTATGTTTTTACAAATAAATTCTAACTTTCAAATCTTACGTCGTCATCAATAGAAATATTTATATTTATTAATAAGTACATGTATATACTATCCAAGATACGAGACGAATTAACATTTGAGTCGAGCTACGTAAATATTATTTCGTTATACAAAATGTGTCTTTACCAATAACTTCAATAACTTATTTATTTCCAATAACTATACATACGCATATATTTTCAAGAAAACGAAACGAAGTTACTATCGGTTCGTTAAGTCATACACACTTTAAGACGCGCATTCATTCAATGCGAGTCTAGGTAGTTGAATAAACTATCTATACAATCAATAAATGAAACAAACTTATTTGCATTATAATTTAAGGCATTATTTATTTGTAATAGGATACAAGAGTTCAATTTATCCAAGTTCAGATTTGTTGCTACTTGCTAGTACTTGCACAGTGAATTTTAGGTGAGTTTACGTAACCATGTTTATGCAATTCTTTATACTTGCAACATTATACTTAAGCAATTCTACATACATGTCTAGTTGTAAACTTTAATGCCTCATGATTTAGACAACAACAACAGTTAGACTTACGCTTCAACATACATAATCATTAGCTATGGCCAAGCCGGCGATACTCAATAATAGATCTATTGGATTGACAATCCCACCTAGATTCGTTGACCATCTTTTATGGGGAGCGCGGGTGATTGTTATCGTTTCAACATGATATTAAGGTGAACCGTGGATGACGGGATGGACCTAAACTAGTCGGAGGTTTGATTATGTGCATTCAACACTTCATGTTTATTCATGTAGACTTAAACTTACGATAGACATATGAATTGCTAAACTTTTATTCTTAAACTTAATTGCTTGACATGGCTTATGTATTCTCACCAACTTCTAGTTGACCTCCCCCCCCCCATTTTTTTCCAAACTCAATAGGAAATACTGATGCTTGAAGTCTAGAGCTAGCATGAGGAGATATTTGAAGTTTTAAGTGTTGTTTGATTATTTGATGTAGACTTTAATGAAATTCAATTTTGTAATGAAATAAAGGATTATTTAAACATATGTAATTCCATGAGCTACTGAACAATCATTCATACGTGACACCTCGATGTTTCCGCCATCGGTTGGGGTGTTACAGATGAGGAGCATTAAAAAGAGTATGTGTTCAGCTTTAGGCTGATATTAAATTTAGCATGCAGGTAAAACCATTACACTTGTATATCATGAAAAGAATTACCGTTCGACTGGTAATTTCATGTCCTCGGTTCGAACTGTGCTAGAAAGAGTTATCTATTTTCTATATCTTCTTCCTCTTATTTTCTTTTGTTTACTACTTTTTGTACGCTAAATTCTAATTGTTAGAAGGAACAATCTTATGACTTATGAAACATGCTTTGTCTTATTTTCGGTTAATGGAGTTACTAATTATCATATTGTGTAAATCTGATGTAGATGGAATTCAAAAACAACTAAACAACTATCTGTACCTAAATCTAATATAGATGATAGATTAATATCACAATTAATTGGTGCTTATTGTCTGATGTAGATCAATAGCACAACTAAATAGTGTTCTAATTCAAAAAGAGCATGTTATATAGATTATACACTAACAGTTCACCTTATACTAACTTCTTTGTTTAAATTAAAAAGTGAAACATAACCCTAAATAAAAAGTTTTTCAAATGAGTTAGGTCAAAAAAATACAGAAGTTGAGATCGACTCATTAAATTATGAATGAACAATAAAGAAGATCATAAGCTATATTAACATCACCAATTACAAACTAATAAGACGGATTAAACCACAAGAATGTATCAAAAAGTTCTTAACCTTTGACGCTAGTCTTTTATTTGCTTCATCCAGTTCTAGATTCTTTTTCTATAACTTTGTAGCCGTGATACCAATCCGCAAATATCACTCTGCAACAAATGAACCAAACAAGATTTTAAGCATATAAGAAGGCTTCACGAAGTACATCAAGATTTCCACAACACTCGAAGCTGAAGTCTACCCCACCTTCTGTCATCTCTCTTATTTTCTGTATGAGTTCAGTGAAAAATTTATTAACATTAAATTACATCATCATAATGCTTAATCATATGAATACTTTGATAACAAATGTTTAGAAAAGGATAAGAAATTTAATATATACATACGTGTGCTACATACTTACCTCATAGTTACAAGATCCCTTGGGTTTATAAAGTTAGTCATGCCCAATGTTTGGCCTGTCACAATAAATAGAAGTTAATATGTTGATCAAGTATTTAGTAAATGCATTTTATTACACCAATATGGCTAAGAGATACTCTTCGTTTGAGCTTTGTTGCAACTCTAAAGATTTAATTTGGACTCCAAAATTTATTTACAATAACTTACTTTAATTATAATTAATTATTCAACAAAGATGTAACCAAAATATTAATGAAGGCTAAATAATAAATCAATTTTTTCTTGGAAAAAAGAATATGGATCTTAATATATGTTTTGTAGCTTGCATGTGGTATAAGTTGGTTGAAACATATGTCACATGAAGGAAACGTCTACGCAAACTTTTCCAAGTTTATTGAGACACACCTTAAGACCCCATAAACATGAGAACGCCTAACGTGTATATACTTGGAAATACAAAAAAAAACACAAAAGTTGAGATCGACTCATTAAATTATGAATTAAGCTTAACAATAAAGAAGATCATAAGTTATATTAACATCACCAATTACAAACTAATAAGATGGATTAAACCACAAGAATGTACCAAAAAGTTCTTAACCTTTGACGTCAGTCTTTTATTTGCTTCATCAAATTCTAAATTCTTTTTCTACAGCTCTTGTATCCGCGAAACCAATCCGCAAATATCACTCTGCAACAAATGAACCAAACAAGATTTTAAGCATATCTTAAATACTCATGCCTTGACCATTATTAATCAAGCATGTTTTTTTTTTCATTTTTTGGTTGCAACAAATGAACCAAACAAGATTTTAAACATCTGATAAGAAGCAAAACAAACACCATTATAGATTAACCTACACCTAAATTAAGCCCTAATTAGAAGGAAAAACCCAACTAATTTCACAAAAAATCCTCTGTCCAAAACGTGAAAATTCCATAAAACATACATGATCACTTCACAAACAATTAAACAAACGCACAAAGTACCTCTAAAAAACATACTAAATGATTAAAAAACAACAAATTCATTGAGTTCACAAAATACCTCTAAAAAGGTTCAATTGAACAACATGGATTTGAGGCCTGCGATTTCTAGGATTGACAATCAGAATCATAAAATGCTTATGGAATTTTAGAACCGATAGTAGACGTTTGAGTTGGTGGATTAAAGGTGAATATTATGATTCAAAATGATGATTCTATAGTTTTCATCTAATCTATACTATATTATAAAGCATTTGACAAGGACTTCTTAAATTTTAAGAGGTACAAGTTTAATGGCTTATGATACAATACACAATGCATATAATAACTACCTTTTGAGGGTAAAATTGTCTTTTAAACACCATATTTAATCAAAAGGTAATCAAGAGTCATGAGATGTTTATTAGACCTCATGACATTCAATTCTACAATTATTTTAAACACATTAAGTAGAACACATATAAAAAATAATTCATAATACTACATGTTTTGTTATAATCTTTTTTACATACAATTAAGTACTTTAAAAAAGTTAAAGTTTTTATAAACCGGATAATACTATATTGAAATTGAGAAATCGATCAACAACGAAAGTTGTGTTTTTAATCATGAGATAACAATTTGAATTCTAAAATTACTACGTACGGCTAATCTGATCTAAACTATACTGTCATCGGATTCTATGATCGGAGAAAAAAGATCATGTTTATATGAATTTGAACAAAGATATTAAGAAATATTCATATAAAGGAGTAGGCAATAACAAAAAAAAAATTAATTAATTAATAATAATGGGTTCTTCTTATTGAGTACTTCAACTCAAGTCCACATTTCCCGATCAAGTAAATATTTTTGGTTATTTATTGAAAACCAATTGGACTGATGTTCATAACCGATTAACCAAATGGGAACAAATGAATAATTGAAACCAATCGGTTTTTGAAATATTTTAATCAAAAGTTTTGGTTTTAGTTATGGCTCAAAACCGAAGTGAACCGAACAACAACTTGTACACACCCTTAAAATCACCAATTGAAGTGTTGTGGTCTCCGTCGCAACGCGCGGGCACCCCACTAGTTAAATTGAAACAATAACTTTTCATCAATGGATCATTGATTTCTTGGAAGGTGAAAGGTGGAAGGGTATTATGGGGATGAGATTTTTGTTTTTAACTAAAAACAAAACACAAAATTACTATCATAACCTTCAAAGTGTCTTAATTGTCACAACTATGCCTATTATACCCTTAAATTTATTGCTTAAATATGTTGTACATGTTGCTTCTTAAGTTGTACGGAAACGAAAATGACTATATTGGCCATCACTCCTCCTTAATAAGATAATATAGATAGAGATAAGGTAATAGAGATTAATGTATAAAAATTATGGGAGGAAACATGAGAGAGAAAAATCCAATTTTGTTTTTAAATTCTTTTTTTCCTAAAATCACTCAATGTCACATGACATCCTACACGGTACTCTCAAAGGGGAGAATGGTTATATGAGTGTCATATAGGATTTAGCCCTCTGAAATATATATATATATATATATATATATATATATATATATATAAATAGAGAGAGAGAGAGAGAGAGATTAAAATACTATATAACATAAAGAATAAATTACAACTTTTGTATTTTATGATTATGCCAAATTTTCAATGCATGTCCTTTGCTTTTAAAATTGATGTGTCTTTTACTTTATGTTTCGAAATCTTACATGGTTTATCATTTGTCCTAACCGAGTTAATTTTTAGAGTAAACTGTACGGATGGTTCATGTGGTTTGCACGAATAGCACAGATGCCCCCATCTATTTTCAATGGTCCCCAACGTTGACAATTGATAACACTTTGGTCCTTACCATCTAACTTTGTTAAAACTTTCAGTTATGTCATGTAAAATGACCAAACTAGCCACAGAGACCATCCAAGCAGTTTACTCTTTTATATATATATATATATATATATATACACCATCACCACCACCTCCTCAAACAACCATCACCACCTTCTTAAACCACCACCATCACCTCCCAAAACCAGCAACACCACCACCTCCTCCTCCAACCCACCCATCTATCGACTTCGTTCTCTTAATGACAAGTAGTTTAGGCTAGTTGCAAGTAGGTGTTTAGCCGGAGTGTGACTGATCGGAGAGGGTGCCGGTTTAATTTGAGAATAAATTAGAAAAAGGAAGGTAGGTTGTAGAGAAGATGACTGGTCAGAGACAGTCAGAGGGACGGGGTCTGTGGTTATGTTTGGTCCAGTAACAGAAAAGGAGAATGGGTCAGGCGGTGTGTTTCATCATCGCCGGCCATTGGCTTTCGGTCACCGGAGTTGACATAGGTGACCTGAGAAGAGCATGTTTATGTCTATCTCTCCCCCCTCTCTCTCTCATTTCTCTCTATATTTCTCTCCCCCACTCTATCTCTCTTTCTTGTTTCAATTGGTGTAGAGCACCTGTCTCCATGCTTTCTCTCTAATCATTTCGTTCTTTTCTATCTTCTAATTAATAGGTGTTTTGGGTTATATGTCGATTTTAAACAATTTGTCATTTATCAGCAGCACCATGGATCTAGACTAGAAGCTTTGGAAGGTGGTGGTGGGTCGTCTGCATTGGTCAGCTTGACCAATTTGTTTAAGCAGAGATGGGTCGAGGAGGGTTTTCTTAACAGATGGCGATTGTGGATGATGGCAGTTGTGGTGTAGGGTTTTGTTGACAGATAGTGGTGCTAATGACTGGTGGTGATAGTTGGGGAAAGATGGTAGTGGTGGTGGTGGTGCTTTGGTTGTGGTATATGGGTGTGGTGGGGGTTGAGAGAAAAGGAGATATAAAGAGAGTATAATATATTTTTTTTAAATAGTGGTAATTTAATAATTTCACATGGACTAAACTGAAAAACTTAACCTCCATTCAAGTTAAGGACCACCAATGCAATAAAATCCAAACCACATATCTCATTGGGCTAATTTTAAAAGGCTAGGGAGCATACTTTAAATTTAGGCAAACCATAGTGACCATCTGTGCAGTTTACTCTAATTTTTACTTTAAGTTAGGTTATGTGCAAGACACATAAAGGTAGTTAAGTCTTTTCACCTACCTTTTTCATTCCCCATATATATATATATATATATATATATGTAAGTATAGGGAGAAAACCCACTTTTTTTTTAAGAAAACCCTACTTCCCAAGCTTTTTAGGGCTAAAAATTTTAGGCATGTAATATACAAGTTTTTAAGAGTTTTGAGCCAAAACATCATGAATACGTCAAGAAAATGAGGCATACATATCAATTTTTAATCCTTCTCACACTTCTCACACAAACCAATTTTCCTACAGGAACCCTACCATATATATATATATATATATATATATATATATATATATATATATATATATATATATATATATATAGGGTGGGGTTAGGGTGCAAAAGTTGTGTTTTGTGAGAAGGGTGAAAAGTAATTGTATCCTTTAGATCATTATGGTGGATGGTTGAGATTAAATGGGTGGCAAAATTGTAAATTGTGTCATAATCTAAATAATTAGTTGTGTCTTTGGTGGGTATAATAGTCAAAGCACAACCCCCTCCCCCAAATTTAATACAAAACTCATTAACTGTTCTCCAGTCAAAAAAGGCAACATACTTTCCATAAACAAAAGGCAACAATCTCCTTGTTCGAGTAATACTACTGTTGCTGAAATCCCAACCCCTATAAAAAACCATAATTTTGAGGATACCGGTGAAAAATGGAAAGCGATCAAAAGATGTGGGAAACTGAAGAGGATGATGGGGATAGAGATCAAAATGGAATCAGAATCCAAATCGAAGCTTAAAAAGAAACATAAGTTATACATGTTTATAAGTTATTCATCCGTTCATGTTATTGTGTTTTATGTTCATATTTGAGGGTTGTGTGTTATAAAAATGGTGTGATGTTACTTGTTGGCTTAATGGTCATTTAAACGGTTCTTGTGTTAAAAAAACAAGGGTTTTATAAAACTCAATGAATGATAAAAATACAAACGATTGACAATAATAGTTGTATTTTATGACGATGTTACGGTGTGGGATGTTTTATGATGATGGTTGACTATAATAAGTGTGTTTTAAGGGTTTTATAAAACTCAATGAATGCTAAAAATACAAACGATTGACAATAATAGTTGTATTTTATGACGACGTTAAGGTGTGGGATGTTTTATGATGACGGTTGACTATAATAGGTGTGTTTTATGGTAACAAAGTGTTTAGGGTGTTTTATGGTAAAAAAAAGTTGTGTAAAAAAACACAATAAGAAATGGTTTGGGCTTCTTTGCAAAACACATTGGTGATAAAACACAGTAGGTGTATTCTATAACACAATAAGTATGTAAACTTTTTTTACGGTTGAGTGTATAAAACACAATTATAAAATGGGTTGGGTACACAATTGTCTATTTGGTGATATATGTATCTAAAAATAAAACACAGCAAATTTATATGTTTGGTTGCAAAACATACTTTGAATACAAAACACAATATCTATTATCTATTAATCTATTAATATATATAAAAGAATTGAACATTGCTGACGTGGCGTACAATGGTGCCTTCAACCTCTCCATGAAACTGTCACGTGGCATCATAATTGAAATATTTTAGTATTTTTGAATTATTTCTTTTTTTAATTAAATTGAGTTATTTTAGGAAAAAATAATTTAAAAATAAATTTAAAATTTTCTCTCTCATGTTTTCTCACATAATTTTTAAACGTTTATATCTTTTATATACAAGATTTTTTAAAGAAAAAAAATACACCAAATTAACGAGCGTTTTATTATCTTTCCAATGAGTAACATAGTGCTATATAAAAAACGGAGAAAAAATCGACTATTTTTTGTGGGGTTTCGTTCATACAGAAAAAAAACACACAAAGTGTTCATGTAATTCATTAATCATGTTTTTTCTTTTAAACCAGGTTCTTATCTATGATGTTGAAAATCAACCCAATCGCCATGTTATCATTGGAATTTTACTAGGTATACTTCATCATGAGAGGCTATGAGAAAGAATCGCGCAACACTGCAACACATGGTGTCACCTTATAGCAAGGTTATTTTTTTATTTATTTAATTACAAGAGTAATAATTATTACTATTAGTATTAGTATTATTAGAATGGTTATATTTTTTAACCCCGGGACGCTCTCAGGATGACTTGATAGTTGCTGACGTGGCGTTCAATGGTGGTCTCAACCATCTCTTGATTATGCCACGTGGCATAATGAGATGCAATGGTTACAACTTCCAACTTAAGTGTTTGTTTAGTTGATTAGGTTATGAATTATAAAAGCCATTAGAATGTGAGAAATTAAAGAGATATAATGAGTTTTTGAATAGTTGTAGCTTACATAAGTGATTCTTTAGATGATTACTGATTAGGTTTTAGATTAAGGAATATGAGTTATTACTGATTAGAATACTATGAACATGCAATGATTGAGAGATTTTGTGGTTAGTTAACTTGAGCCATTTGCAATAGGTTTCACGTAAAATAAGATTTTTCAACCCCGGGACCCTCCCGAGGTAATCAGCTAGTGGTATATAAACACGATGTACGTTATAAACCAAGCACCTTAATGGAATCAAAATGGGTTGCGAATCGGTGGAAATATTTGAATAGCTAAAAGGATTTGAAAAGCCAAATTGGTGGAAAGTTTTAAAAAGCTAATCTGTAAATCTCTTGATTGAATATTAGATTAAGTTTTAAAAAAATTGAATATTACATAATTACATTATTACCCTTTTTATTAAAATAGAACCCTACCACGTGTCACTCGCACAAGACTTTTTACCCTTCTCACAAAAAAGGCCTTCGTACCCGAACCTTTATCTATATATAGGTTCGGGTACAAAGGCCTCTTTTTGTGAGAAGGGTAAAAAGGCTTGTGAGAGTGACTCGTGGCAGGGTTCTATTTTAATTAAAAGGACAATAAAGTAATTATATACATATTCATTTTTTTAAAACTCAATCTCATAATTAATATGAGATTTAAGGGATTGTTTTCAAATCTTTCCATATTTACAAATAAAAATTCTAAAGAAAAAAACACATGACGATCTTGTTGAACATAAAACACAACAGGTCATATAACTTGCTGAAAATACAACACAACATAATAATCTAGCTGAACATAAAACACAACAAGTCTTATAACTTGCTGAAAATATAACATAACATAATGATCTTGCTAAACATAAAACACAGCAGGTCATATAACTTGTTAAAAATGAAACACTGCATGATGACTTTGCTGAACATAAAACACAACACAAACACAACATAATGATCTTGCTGAACATAAAACACAGCAGGTCATATAACTTGTTAAAAATGAAACACTGCATGATGACTTTGCTAAACTTAAAACATAACACATCATATAACTTGCTAAAAATAAAACACAGAAGGTCATATAACTTGTTGAAAATAAAACACAGCAGGTCATATATAACTTGCTGAAAATAAAACACAACATGATAATCTTGCTAAATATAAAACACAACAGGTCATATAACTTGCTGAAAATAAAACACAACATGATGATCTTATTGATCATAAAACATAACAGGTCTTATAAATTTCTGAAAATAAAACACAACATGATGAACTTCCTGAACATAAAACACATCATGTTATATAACTTGCTGAAAATAAAACACAACATGATAATCTTGCTGAACATAAAACGCAATAGGTCATATAACTTGCTGGAAATAAAACACAACATAATGATCTTGCTAAAACATAAAACACAGCAGGAGTAAATGTTGCAGATTTTGCTATTAGGGGTTTGATGAGAGAGAGATAGAGAATCATAGAGAGAGTGAGAAAATCGTATAGAGAGAGAGAGAGAGAGAGAGATGGGAGAGAGGGAGAGGGATTGAAAGTCTCCTTAAATGAAGGAGATCTTTAATGGGTTTTTTTTGGTGTTTTGACAGTTATACCCTCACAAGCCTCAATTTATCAATTAAATTATAACACAATTTACAACTTTGCCATCCATTTAATCTCAACCATTCATCAATATGATCTAGAGGCTACAATTACTTCTCACCCTTCTCACAAAACACACCCTTTGTACCCTAACCCCACCCTATATATATATATATATATATATATATATATATATATATATATATATAGAGGATCATGTAGGAAAATTGATTTGTGTGAGAAGTGTAATAAAGGTTTATAGCCATAGGATTAAATAATGAGATTAAGAGCATTTAAGTCTTTTTAACTCTTTTTCAATTAAATAATATCCCACAGAATTAGCAACATATCTTCTCATATCAATTCAGAATTCAAACGTATTTTCTTTTACCAATTCATGCGAACCACTTATTATCCATCCTCTTCTCTATTTTCTTTTACCAATTCATACGAATTATATATTGATAGAACATCAGGAGTGTTTTATAACAGTATAACATCAAGAGTGTTTTATAACTGGAGGTGTTTTATAACAAACAAAACACTATTGAAATGTTTTAATCCACAACAATAACTACACCTAATATACATAAACATTTTATAAAACACTTCATATGTTTAATCCATATATAACAATCAACTAACAAAAGCCTTATATAAAACACTTCTGATGTTACAATTTTGTAACAAACAAAAACACTGTTACGTGTTTCTCGGTTGTCGGCGGCACAGAAGGATGTTTTAAAACACTGATTGGTTTTCGACGGCAACGTAGAAGGATGTTTAAAACACGGCGCGGGGGGAATGTTGAAGATGGATGTTGAGGTTTAAAACATGGCGGTTTATTGTAGGCGTCACGGTTGAAGATGAATATTGAAGATGGGTGCACGGGTTCTTTTGTTTTGTGAAGATGATTGTTTGAGTTTGAATGATATTATTGAAATAATAATTAGGAGAGAGAGATATATACCATGAATGTAGGAAGCATTCAAACAGTTTCTAAAAATCTTGATACAAAATGACATTGATACCCTCATTTAAAACACATATTGACGATCATACCCTTAATTTCTATAATATATTAATTAGATTTTAAACATCATCCCATGTTTTAATCTCCACCATCCATCTTTAAATCTACTGGTACACAACACTTCCTACACAAAACCATTTTCCTATAGGAACCCTACTATATATATAGGATAGGATGTGGATCAAATAGGAACCATAGGGGTACTTAGGAACCATAAGAACCAATCTTAGCCTTCTATCTTTGTTTTTGATCTAGAGGGTATTAGTGTAATTGTACATTGAAATAATTATCTTTTTATTCTAATTATAATTTTTATTCAAAACAGTTACAATCATACCATGATTTGGTTTCCTTAAAAATCTCACCCACTTTAATCTATAATTCAATTCATATGAACAATCCAAGAAAATATTACGAATTCTTCTGAAAAAAAAAATCATTCATCGCAAAACAATCCCACGCCTAAAAAAAATTACGATTTTCAGAAAACATTCAACATATTACGATTTCATCATCTACTTATGGACAATAATTCTTTCAACGAAAACATTGAATCACAATATTATGAGAGCGAAGATCATGAAACACCCTCACGACCTTTGCATATAACTAGTGTAGAAAATCAAGGTACGTATGTTTTAAATATCTGTCGTATCATACATGTATGGATTTTTATTGGTGGTCGACATATTTTGTATAATTTTTCGTTTCAACCAAGAATGCATATGTGTGTCATATTGAGTTTTTACATTTGTTTTATCGTTTTCTTTTAGGTTCTGATACACAGGTGTATCATAGTAGTCAAATGATTGTACAGTAGTCCAATGTTCAACCGTGGTAATGAATATACACAGGTGTAACATATGTGAAGCTGTTGTATACACAGGTGTATCATAATAGTTAAATGATTGTTCAGTAGTCTAATGTTCAACTGTGGTAATGAATATACACAGGTGTATCGTACGTGAGTTGGTATTTTTTGCACAGATGTTGTATACATAGGTGTATCATAGTAGTTAAATGATTGTACAGTAGTATGTAGTTAAATGGGGTAATGAACATACACATGTGTATCATATCTGAGTTGGTGGTCGACATATTTTGTATAATTTGTCATTTCAACCAAGAATGCATATGTGTATCATATTGAGTTTTTAGGTTAGTTTTATCGTTTTCTTTTAGGTGCTGATGTACAAGTGTATCATAGCAGTTAAATGATTGTACAATAGTCTAATGTTCAACTGTGGTAATGAATATATACAGGTGTATCATATGTGAGTTGGTATTTTTTGCACAGCTGTTGTATACACAGGTGTATCATAGTAGTTAAATGATTGTATAGTAGTCTAATGTTCAACTGTAATGATTTTTAGATACTAGAACAAGGCTGTTGTAACATTACGCATTCAAACTTGTACGTTACACGGCTATCATTAATAAAACGTCAAGTTTTACCTATATTGTTCGCATTAATTATTTTTGTCGCATAAGTGGAACCCTAATACTATATATATATAGATATATATGTGGTTGTGTGTGATAATCATGTAAAAAAATATATGTCTTGGCCGGGATTCGAACCCGCGCCAAGACCGGCCCAATTAACCACACAACATAAACCAACTGGGCTAGCTATCAACTTGGGATAAATCCAGACACGAATTAAATATATACTTGTTTATAAAACCTTCACAGTTGACTGATAAAGTCAACTGTGGGTCGCGTATGATTCAATCTAGAGTATTAACTGATAATTGATCTATATTTGGCAAATTTAGTTGATTATCGGCCTCATCTGACTCGGATACACATCAATTAACCATAAATCGTTGACCAATTTCAAATCAATACGCGTTTGACATTTAATCGTGGGTCAACTTTCCAATTAACCCAATCCATCGATCCCCACTATAAATTGATGTGCTACGAACCTTCAGAACTCGCTCACATCTCTCTCTTAACCTCCAATTACTTCTGAAACACTCTGATAATTATCTCTCTGTTCGTGGTTGACTTTTGGCTTTGACCAGACAATCGAACACAATTCTACACTGTAAGTTTAATTTCTTGTATGGGTTATGATCATCGGCGATCACTCATCAATAGCCCCATGATTAATTGGGCTATTGATGAGTTAATCAAACGATTACAGATTTAGGGTTCGTGGGTTTTGAAATGGGGATAAACTTGATTTCATATTGCGTATATAATTAATTTGAATCAGGGATTATCACAACCACTGGCCTAGGCCAAGTGGTTGTGACCATGGCTTGCAACCCTTTGCACCCGGGTTCGAGTCCGGCTACGGCCATTCTTTTTTTGTTTCTTTTATTTTGATAAACAACAAACTAATATATATATATATTAAACATTTTAATCTTATAAATTCGTTTTTAAATATTAAAACTATTTTATAAATTCTAAAAAAATTATATTTATTAAATCTGAGATAAAAGTTTTATTTACAATTTTTATTTTTCAAAAATTCATTTATTTAATATTTATAATAATTAAATCAATTTTATACTATTATATTTATAAAAATCCATTAAAATATCAAAACAATTTTATTAAATTCTCCAAAAATTATCCTGAGTTTGTATAAAGTTAAACTTTACTGAAATAATTTTTAATTCAGAAAAATCAATTATTTTATATTTTTAATCAATTTTTGTTAGATTTAATCATAATTAAATCATAATAAATTCAATTTTCATTATTTTTGCACCAAAATTTTATACAATTTATTTTTAAATATTTAGAATAGAAATATGATTTTTAAAATAGAAATTCTTTAATTTTAGTATTTTTGAATATTAAAGTTAAATATTGGCAATTTGTAATAAATAGATTTAAAAATCTATTTTAAATGAAATAATTTTATAAAAATTATTTTTATACTTCAAACACTTTATTGTATACATTCTAAATTCAAATTTTATAAAAAGACTTTCTTTTATTTAATTATCAAATTTTCCTTTATTTAATTAACATTTTATCTTAAATTCAACAATTGGATATCCCCAAATCGAAACCCTAGGATACACTAATTAGACTTAGAAAATAAACCAAACAACAATTTAAACAGATTATCACACTATTAACTACTCAATAAACACTAAGCGCACTAGCTCCCCGGCAGCGGCGCCATTTGATGACCTGTCGTTAGGGTCATGCAAAACCTAATTAACCTATGTAGATAGGGTAAGTAGGGTATCAATCCAAGGAGCGTGTGGTTAGTGAGTATTTCCTAGTTAACCTTGAAATTGTCGATTATGAAGGTGCTAATTACTTATATGAGTTATGAATTGATGTTTAGAATTGATTGAATAGTTGTTGATTAATATGAAGCTTAAAATGAAATTTGTAAGAAATGATTAATAATACTTGTAACAATAAGATAGAGATGATTACACTAAGGATTTGGGTAATTGAACACTAAGGCTTTCAACAATTAAGCATAATTGGATAAACAATGATAATGCAATTAGTACTAACGGATTGATTGCTCAATAAACTTAGGTATCAAGTTTTATCAACATTCACAATGGACTAAACTATACTTCATCATTTAGAACATACAATCCTATGATAGTGTTGATGCAAGGAACCATGTTCATATCATTTAGAAATTGGCACAAGATCAATTAACTAGAAATGATTTCAACATCAGATTAATCACTAATCAACACTGGTAATTCAAGTACATACAAACATTAATCAAAAGTTTAAACAATGCAATGCCCAAATGTTAAAGCCCTAGGTATCAAAACTTACATCCCTAGTGTAATACAAGAGTTTTAGCCAAACATGGCTATGGTGTTCATCATCTTCAAAATGTGCTCTTCAATCTTCCAAGAAATTGTGTAGAAAAATGATTGTAGAATAATTGTGTGATGTTGTGTCTTCAATGGTGTTGATTTTTATATTGAAAAATGAGATCAAAACAGCTCCCCACGCAGTCAAAGATCATAAAATCGACATTAACACTTGATCCCATCAGTTTTGGCTTGAAAAAGGAAACATTTGGACCTGTTTGACTTTTAGCGTAGGATACGCCAATTTTGGCGTACCCTACGCAAAGTCTGTTCAGCCTCACCAAACTTCTGCTGGCCTACGCTAACTATCTGGACACTCCCTACGCAATTGGCGTAGGATACGCCATTTTTGGCGTATCCTACGCTAACCTCCCTCAGATGTCCGTTTTTGGTTTTCCAACTCGCGTATGCCTCCGTTTCTTGCCCGGGCAACTCCAAAACGTCATTTTTGCTTCCTTTTTGTTGTCAAATCCTGAAATGACATAACAAGATCAAAGCAACACCATTTGACACTGAATAATCTTTAAAATGCATCTTATGGGTGTTTTTATACACATCCTTAAATCAACCCATCACATCCCCACACTTGTCTTTTGCTTGCCCTCAAGCAAATCAATAAACCATGCTCAATCAACAATCTAATTAATTTCCAACCATTTTATTGATTCTCAAAATTGGCCCCTAGTCATACTCCAATTCACAAGACTTACGCCTGTCAGTAGATTTACATTCCAAGGTTTTTATATGTTTAAAACAATTGCCTAGCTAAATCCAACTAGATTCGATTTCACACTTTTGCACACCCCTCACAATGGTTCACTCCACTCGGTTTACTATCTCGGCTAGCAAATAATGTGCTAGTATTTCGTATCAATCACTCGAAACCGATCATAGGGCATGTTAGCATAAGCTTGCAATTCAATCACCTTCCACAATATTTTTCAAAAGTGAACACAAGTCAAAAGGTCTTTAAAACGGGTTGTAATGGGGTTAGGCGAAGGGTATGGAAAGGGATATTTTAAGTGGCTAAGGTGATGAAAATTCGACATTTATTCCAACGACTAACTAACTTCTCAATTCTAAGGCAATGTTGCGCCTTTTTATTCAAACTCTAACTCAAGCATATTTTTGTGCTTTTCTATGAGAACTCTCATTTGTTTGTAACGTATTTGTTCTCATACTTTTCAGTTTTTTTTTTTTTTTTTTTTTTTTTTTTTTTTTTTTTTTTTAACTAACATTGCAAATCATATACAATACAAAGCAAAATCCTACAATCGAATTTTCATCACGCTGGGTTTAAAAATTGAAAAGGTTAAATGGGTCAAAAGGTTGATATGGTTGATCAATTGAAAAGGTTTCAGGCTCAAGATTGGTTAACTAAGGGATATTGGAATGGGTCAAGGATGATAAAAATGGTTTTTTAAAAAAAAGGTTTAACCTAATGCCTTAATCATTCTTGTGTCCACAATCGGTCTAGAGTAGTAGGCGTATCAAAAATTGCAAGTTCTACCTTATGCGCCTATAATAGTACACTCAATTCAAATGAACACAACATGCCGGAGGATGTGGATAAATATTTGTAGGGTATTAGCATGTTGTGGTGGCTCAATAATTTCTTCCTGAACCTAGAGGGAATATGGGTTGCCGATATGCAAAAGTGTTATATTCTTCCTTAGTCTTTTCTAACTAGGCAATCCATATTTTGCAAAAACCATCCTTGGAAAAACACATCAAGGAACTTAAAGAATTATGACCATGACTAGGGGTCGAATTTTGTGATCCAATATCATGGTGAGAAAAAAAAAATTGGTTTTCTTAAATGGCTATTCCCCCATCCCCACACTTAAAATTTACATTGTCCTCAATGTGGGTCTTTGCACGAATAAGGGAACCAAATAGCCAATTAATTCAAAAATGTGTGTGAGGATGCTTTTGTTCCACCCCAAGCCTTATTCAACAATACACAAAAGATTAAAGAATAGAAAGCACCTGATAAGTAAAAGGTGTCTCCATTTCATCGGTGAATCCTTGCTCTCCATACTTGAATGCTTCCTATCCTTCATTCTTCCTCTTTTTCACTGAACACTCACCGGTGATGCATATCCTAGGCTCACACGCAAAACATCAAAACATCCAAAACAAACAAAAACAAAATAAAATTGAAAAGCATAAAATAACTATCACACCAAACGTAAATAAAATGATCATGCCCACGCAATTAATATAGGAAGGAAAAAAAAAATACATGGACCTGATCAACGGGTTGCCTCCCGGAAGCGCTAAGTTTAAGGGTCTTCAGCCAGACCGAATACACTACCCTCATGGTGGTCGAGTTGGATGCCTTCCTCCCTCCGCCTCTAAAGATGCAACCCTCCTACGTTTCGCTAGGTCCTTTAAGGTGTTCCTAACCGGGTCAACCATCTTTTCTGTTCTTATTTCATTGTCCAAATCAGGCGGTTTCTTCAATTTCGTCTTTCTTCCTTTTACCGTGCTATTCTTGACTGCTCCAAACCTGTTAACGACACAAAAATCCTTTTTTGGGTGATCCTCTTTTACAAGAGGGCCACCACTATAAAAAATGTCATTTTTGAGACATTTCTCATCAACAACCGAGTTAGACAAATTTAGATATACATTTAAATATAACTCACGGTCACCAAACTTCATGCGTACCGTTCCATTAGCACAATTTATAATAGCATGCGCAGTTGCTAAGAACGGCCTACCCAGTATAACGGTGGGTTGTGTATTTTTAGCACTACTTACATAGTCTACCACCAAAAAATCAACTGGGTAGTAGAAATCCTCTACCTTCACCAACACATCATTCACCATCCCCCTTGGATGCGTGGGAGTCTGATCAGCTAACACCACCGTGGTGTTAATTTCATGTAGTGGACCAAAGTCGTATTGGTCAAACAGACTCCCAGGCAATATACTCACACATGCTCCAAGATCTAGGAGCGCCCTTTCTATTTTAAATTCTCCAACCTGAATTGGAATCAATGGGGCTCCTGGATCTTGAAGTTTAGGGGGAAGAGCATCCGACAAAACAGTACGAACATGTGCCCCTAAGTGTTCGGGCAACTTGTTGTGCTTGTTTTGGTTACTCAACTCTTTCACACATTCGACATGAGCAGGAACCTTTTCAATTGCATCAATAAGTGGTAAATTTATTTTGACTTGTTTAAAATTTTCCCACCTCTCGTCCTTTGGTGGGCTCCACTTATAAATGCTTGACACATTGTTTAAGTCTACTAAAGCTGCAGGGTATGGGATGGTATTAGTCTCCATCCCCACACTTGTCTTAGTAACCATCTCATTTAAACACGTTTCACAAAAAGATTTTTTATAATTTTTAACTTCAAAATTATTTTGCGAAATATTTTCCTCTTCCTGCTCATCATCACTATCAACCTCCTCCACCACACCATCAACAAATTGTTGTGGTGGAGTTGTTTCATTACCCACAACCTTATCATTCAAAATAAAACTCACCGCATTTACATGCATGCTTTGATTGTTTCTTGAGCTCGATGCTTGATGTTGTGGGTTTATTGTTGTGTCACTAGGAAGCTTCCCCATGCTTCCTCTCCATTGAGCCATTTCTTCCGCTAATTGGCCCACTTGTTTAGCCAAGGCCTCGTGAGATTTATCCCTTACCTCATTCCCTTTCTTTATTTCCTTGATGTCATTGTTGGCGTCTTTCATCATGCTCATTAAAGCATCCATTTTTGAACTCAAAGACTCATCACCACCTTGATTTCCAGAAGAGTTTCCTTGATTGCTTGAAGAGCCGCCTTGGTTGTAACCTCTTTGATAATTGTTGTTGTATCCTTGGTTACCACCTTGATTGTAGTTGTTTCTTTGGTAACCACCTTGATTACCACCTTGGCGACCTTGATATTGCCCACTACCGCCTTGATTTCCCGATTGGAAGTTCGGGTTCATTTGGTTAGCGGGATTACCATACCTAAAGTTAGGATGGTTTCTCAAGCCTGCATGGTAAGTGTTGGAGTTCATGTCATACTTCCTTTCTCCATACACTTGATTCACCTCTTCAGTTGCTTGACCCATATCGGCGGAGCACTCACTAGCTTTATGCCCCAAATCTCCACAATTATCACACACGGGGTATTGTACTGATGACACCTCCCGTTTCTTCATTCTTGCCAACTCTCTCTCCAACTGAGCAATTCGGTCCTTGGAACTTGAATCTGTATCGGGAAGAGATTTAGAGACCGGGTGTTTGGTTCTTCGATTAGCTGCCTCCTCCGACTTTGAATTCTTCGCCATTAGCTCCAAAAAATCCCAATCTTCTTGCTCCGGATTAGATAACAATGTTCCATTGCTAGTAGACTTGAGATATTTTCTTTCCTCCTTACTCAGTCCATTAACAAAACTGCTGACTAATTCCCAAAGATCAATATTGTGGTGTGGGCATTTTCGAATTAACTCCTTGAAACGAGTAAAAGCTTCATGAAGCGGTTCCCCTTGTAGTTGTTGAAAAGAACGAATTTCTAGCCGTACCGCATCTGTTTTAAAACTGGGGAAATATTCATCCAAAAATACTTGTTGCATTTCTCCCCAAGTGTAAATGCTGTGTGCGGGTAAGGTGAGGAACCATGTCTTTGCTTTATCCTTGAGAGAAAACCGAAATAACCTCAACTGTACCTCATCTAGTGAAAAGTTATGACCTCCCATAGTACCACACATTGCCTTGAATTCGGATAAGTGATCATACGGGTCTTCATTAGCCATCCCATGAAAATGAGGAATGATGTTGATGTAGTTGGGCTTGCAATCAAAGGATCTTCTCCCTGGAGGTGGTGGTACAATAGGTGATTCGTTCTCGGATGCAAGTGGTCTAAACCGACCGTTAACTCCTTGCATTGGAACTGGGGGCCTTCACCTTGGAGCATTAACCTCTTCACCTCTATGTTGTCTTCCCCCATTAGGTCTTCTTTCTGCTCGGCCCACAAAATTTTCACCCCGGTTTTGGTGAATATTGGGAATTTGATGTCTTCTTGGGTTTTGTCTTGGTTGATGATTATTAATGACGTGATTGTAATAACCATCATTGTCCCTGTTTCGATTTGCACCCACGTTAGAACTATTATCACCGTGATACTCTTCCTCATCTCCATAATCATCACTAACATTTCTGTAGCCCCAATCCTCATCATCTTCATTGTAATCCCTTTCAGAATATTCATCTTCTCCCGAGTGGTAGGAATGAACACTAACTCTGTCTGATGATTGATAACTTGGTACACTGAATGGATCATCATCATTAATGTTCGCCCTCAATTCTTCAATATTCTCAACATAATCTTCATATCCGGCTTCATTGTACCGATTGACCGGATCAAATGTGGGATTGCCACGGTTAGACATGGAAGGACCTTGGTTTACATTTCGGGTGTTGGGATTTCGGTTGTGAATTGGTTGGTGAGGTGGGTTTTGTTGGTTTTGATTTGGATGAGGTGGAGTGGGTGGTCTTCTATTTTCACCTGAACGGCGATTTGGGTTTGAGCTTGCCATTTGAACGGTTTCAAAGGACAAAGGTTGAATTATGGGTGGTGATTGGGAGTTAGAAGGAATCGGCTCCTCTAACCGGTGTTGTCGGTTTCTTCTTGCTACTCGTTCAATTTCCGGTTCAAACACTAAAGGAGAGGTTCTCCCCGAATGTCGCGCACGCATGCACTACCTGTAAACTGCACAAGTAACACACCCCGCGTAACAAGGAAAAGTAGAAAATAAACCAAACAACAATTTAAACAGATTATCACACTATTAACTACTCAATAAACACTAAGCGCACTAGCTCCCCGGCAGCGGCGCCATTTGATGACCTGTCGTTAGGGTCATGCAAAACCTAATTAACCTATGTAGATAGGGTAAGTAGGGTATCAATCCAAGGAGCGTGTGGTTAGTGAGTATTTCCTAGTTAACCTTGAAATTGTCGATTATGAAGGTGCTAATTACTTATATGAGTTATGAATTGATGTTTAGAATTGATTGAATAGTTGTTGATTAATATGAAGCTTAAAATGAAATTTGTAAGAAATGATTAATAATACTTGTAACAATAAGATAGAGATGATTACACTAAGGATTTGGGTAATTGAACACTAAGGCTTTCAACAATTAAGCATAATTGGATAAACAATGATAATGCAATTAGTACTAACGGATTGATTGCTCAATAAACTTAGGTATCAAGTTTTATCAACATTCACAATGGACTAAACTATACTTCATCATTTAGAACATACAATCCTATGATAGTGTTGATGCAAGGAACCATGTTCATATCATTTAGAAATTGGCACAAGATCAATTAACTAGAAATGATTTCAACATCAGATTAATCACTAATCAACACTGGTAATTCAAGTACATACAAACATTAATCAAAAGTTTAAACAATGCAATGCCCAAATGTTAAAGCCCTAGGTATCAAAACTTACATCCCTAGTGTAATACAAGAGTTTTAGCCAAACATGGCTATGGTGTTCATCATCTTCAAAATGTGCTCTTCAATCTTCCAAGAAATTGTGTAGAAAAATGATTGTAGAATAATTGTGTGATGTTGTGTCTTCAATGGTGTTGATTTTTATATTGAAAAATGAGATCAAAACAGCTCCCCACGCAGTCAAAGATCATAAAATCGACATTAACACTTGATCCCATCAGTTTTGGCTTGAAAAAGGAAACATTTGGACCTGTTTGACTTTTAGCGTAGGATACGCCAATTTTGGCGTACCCTACGCAAAGTCTGTTCAGCCTCACCAAACTTCTGCTGGCCTACGCTAACTATCTGGACACTCCCTACGCAATTGGCGTAGGATACGCCATTTTTGGCGTATCCTACGCTAACCTCCCTCAGATGTCCGTTTTTGGTTTTCCAACTCGCGTATGCCTCCGTTTCTTGCCCGGGCAACTCCAAAACGTCATTTTTGCTTCCTTTTTGTTGTCAAATCCTGAAATGACATAACAAGATCAAAGCAACACCATTTGACACTGAATAATCTTTAAAATGCATCTTATGGGTGTTTTTATACACATCCTTAAATCAACCCATCAGCGTATGGTATGTATCATATTATAACAGTCATCAGGGTTGATTATGCACTCGATTTATTTCTAGTATGTTCTCACATATGGGCTAGATTGACATGACACATGAATTGCACAACATTTTTATTCATTTTATTATCAAAAACCTATGTAATTCTCACCAACTTTTGTTGACCCAAAATACTTTCAAAATTAACATGTTTCAGGTAACAATGAAGCTGAGGCTTGAGTTAGCATGAGGATTTAACATGAAGTTTTATTTGAAGTTATTGAAGTTTTGTTATTTGATATCATGTATTGAATTCCTAGACATCATTTTATATTTGGATATTATGTTTGAATAAATTATTTAAAATTTATATTATACCATGTGCTACTGAAACAATCATCGATACGTGGCACCCCGATGTTTCCGCCATCGGTTGGGGTGTTACAGCTGTTGTATACACAGGTGTATCATATTAGTTAAATGTTTGTACAGTAGTCTATAGTTTAAATTGTAATACACCGCAATTTCAGGTTCTTACCTTGACTAAACTCTAGTTACTTGTACTTACATTCCATGCATCTACTTAACTAGGGTGAGTTAGTAGAGTCATTCGTTGCACAGTTATAGGTTAATAACTACATACTGGACTACGTATACAAGTAGGGAACCCCAAACGTTGGTGACTTGGTGAAATACAACTATTGTGAACTTACGTGTTAATATTATGTGTTAATACGTGACTATGTGAAATTACGTGATTAAACGTTATTGGGTCATTAACCGGGACGGGACGGACCAGGATCCAAATATGTATGATGAACGTTTATGTGTATTTTGAATATTAGTTTAAGAGATATTAATATTTAGAAGTTTGTAGCATGTACGTGGAGGGAAAGGGAATTCTCCTGCGGCCCGCGAGGGAGCTAAATAATAATGCGGTGGAAAAGGGGGACGCTGCGGTCCGCGGAGGAGTTAAGGATCCTCCCGCGAGCCGCGGTGGAGCCAAATACGTGGAAAACAAGTTTAATCTTCTTTAAAACGATTTTTAACCCATTCTTTCTCATTATCTCAACCCTAATCGTTCCCTACAACCTAATTACGAAAATATCAAACCCCAAACACCTACTAAGGCTCAAGAACACCATTCGGGAAACTTGGAGGCTCTTCGGTTGGTGATTTTGAAGTGCTTTCGGTATAACATTCAATCTTTTATGTTTTAATCTTCTTTAGTATGTTTTAAAACCGTATAATCAAGTTTGTCCAGGTCTGAAACACTTTTATAAAGATTGAAACTTGTTGTTCATAAAGATTAATGGGGTTAAACATGAGGTTATGCGATGATTATTGTATGTATTGCATGAGTTTGCATGTTCTTGATGTTTTAGACTTCTAGGGTTTATGATTGGTGTTGTTTAACATGTATCTTGCAAGGTTTTGATCAGATTATGTGTTATTGGTGTTGTATGATGTTTGTTGGGTATTGTTGATCGTTAATATGCAAAGATAGTTGATTAAAACTAGAGTTTATGCATGATTAAAATCTGGACAGATTGTTTAGGCCGACTTGTACGGTCTGTAACGTGACTTCAAAGTGTTTGTTTTGATGATTTCTTTGCATGAACATGTTATACAAGGTCTTATCTTTTCGTAATGGGTAAAATTATCTAATTTGGACATCGTTTGATATGTTTTTGGAATTTTCTTTGATTAAAAGTCATATCAGATTTTCGGATTAGTAAAATGGGTCAACTTTAAACGATCATAACTTGAGTTTTACAAAGAGTTAGATTATGAAATTTGGAAAGTAGGTCAACATTGGAATAACTTGGCTTTTCCATGTGGATTCATCCCGTTTGGATGAATAAACAATTTTGGGAATTTTTCTACTAATCTGATCTGTTGTGTGTATTTTCTGGACCTAGCTGTATTGTGACAATAGTCAACAGACCAGGTCAACATCCGTACACATTTCATTTATTATTTCATTATATGTGCATATTTAGACATTTTTACATACACTATACCCCCGCCCCCCGGTCTAGTGAAGCAAGAGTTAATCAGAAAACTCCACGTGGGACACTTGTTTAGTCATACAACACCCAGGCAATCATCAAACAAGCCTTCAATAAGGCCAACACCCCCCTAACACATGGTAATGTCTCCTTAACACATGTGAGCAAGTCGTGCACACTATCATATGTTAACCAATGATGATAATACCGTCCCCCCATGGTAACTTCCTATCACATGTGAACATAGTAACAAGTAACTATGTTTGGATACACAAAATACATGTTGATGTCGTCATCAAAAGGAACATAACTTAACCTACTCTTACCATTATAAATGTGGGCGATATTCCTATATCAAAGAGTAATAAGAGGCTATATAATGGACACCATGTACAATTACAATACTATTAACTTATGTATAAGCCAATTAACTCACAAAAATATGATAAGACTTGGAACATAATAAAGGCATTATCATGGGACTTCACAAACCATACTTACATGTGCATATATATACACACGGCACCTCACATACATCACCATGTATACATGCCTACTCGACTACCAATACAAGTATACACAAGACAAGTCCCTAC
Source organism: Ambrosia trifida (assembly GCA_028751855.1). Lineage (NCBI taxonomy): Eukaryota > Viridiplantae > Streptophyta > Magnoliopsida > Asterales > Asteraceae > Ambrosia > Ambrosia trifida. Next base: position 13,151,215 of record CM054123.1, on the reverse strand, counting down.
CCATCTAAACTACCTAAACTTACACCTAATTAGTTAGTTATAATCTCACTTCAACTACCTAGGACCCTTACCTTTCCTTATCAAGATTAAGACAAACATTCTCCTACTTTATACAAATTGCGGCCGATAAGGACTTGACAAGGGACTCATGAGGACAAGATCAAGCTAGGATACATCAACCTCTCATGAAACTTCACAATTCTCCTATGCCTAGCCGACTTTAACACCTTGGATGTCAACTTTCACTAAACAAGATAACAAGACACTCAAGTTCACTTCTCTAGGTAAGTTAACTACCCTCTAATGCTTGCACATGCTCGGCCGAAGGTACCTAGGAATGACACCAAAGCTATTATCTCACTATAATCTCACCACCCTTATATCAAGTGTGGAAACAAATAAGTACTTATCACTCCTCTTATAAACAATCACCCTTCCTCTTTGAGAACATATAATCGGCCGAAAGAGACCTTTCAATGACATACATTCTTGTGTCAACATCACCCTATCTTTCCTCACCTATCCCTTGAAATCGTGGCTGCCCTCTACCCCTATAAACCTCACTAAAGCTTGACAACAACCTTGTCTCATTACTCTTGCATGCCACTAGGAGACAAATCAAGTTCTTAGCACCTAATTGGATCCTAAACAAGTAAACTCCATTTCCCTAGGCTCAAGACTTGCCTAAAACACTTGGATTTGGAAGCATTAGGATCGGCCAACTCATGCCTTGATGCCAATACCTCTTTGACACAAAACTTGCACTAAACTAGAAACTTTTCTGTTTCAATGAGAACTTGAAAGTAAGAGGTCACCTTGCCATGATTTGCATTATATAAGGAGAACTAGAGAAACTTGAATCCTTGCACCAACAACTCACCACACATCTCCCACTCCCTTACCTCTAATCGGCCGAAGACTCTAGCCCATCCCTCAAGATCACCGAAGGCACAAGGAGAGACCCAGAGGCCACAACCATCGGCTATCCACATCTTGTTCTAACTAGGTAAGTTATCTAAGCTCTCCTATAATCGACCTACTATGTTCACCCAACTCACTAACCATTGGTTAAAAACAATCGGCCCTATACCCACACAAGTCACACACATTACTTCACTCATGAGAAATTCACTAAATTAACAATCACATTGTCATAATAACATATGTTAAGTAACTTTTCCAAAAACCAACCACACATAATGAATTGGTGCCAATTTACGGCCCATGAAAAGTGTGGGGCCCATTTTAGTCCACCATGGATACTAGATTTCAACAAAACACCAAAGTTTTGGGATGATACGTGTCGGAAGGCACTAATGATTGCACGTACACAAAAAACACAACTCATATGCACACTAAACAAGAAGGTCCACAAATGTCGGGTGAACAAATTGTATGATAAACAACGAGAACTTGTCATTTACCATGTTCTTAATAAATCATAGGGCAAACAGTGTCGGAACGGTAGCTATCTCACAATTACAACTTCACTAGACCACATACGACTCTATCAGGTGAGTTTTACGGCCCCATTTTACTATTTTCACATTTCGGGGGATTAACATGCATCAATACTAGTGTCATTTACAAGTGCGTGTACATTCTATCATGACTGCCATGCGGAACATGAGACATATTGGTTCATGAGCTCATTAGTCCTCGTACAACGTTTACTGTAACCATTAGCTATCAAAAGTCATGGAACACTTTAGTAGATCTATTGGGTTGACACCCCCACTCTTGGTTAGTCGCTCTAACCAGTTACATACAAAAGAGTGTTAGTATTCTACTACACATACATTATCTTTAGTGTACAATGTGCGAGGCACAACAATCAAGAGGTTTGGTTATGGGGCTCATGGTTTGCACAAAAATCATTCCCTTAGCTAGCCTATGATTGGTCATACACGAATTACACATTGGTTTTACTTGTACATTCAAAACCCGTGAACTCACCAACATTATTGTTGACAAAACTCGTTATGCATGTTTTTAGGTAACTAATGGAGGGCTGCAGAGATTTGAGGGAGGGGTTCGAGCATGCACTATGTGGTACCACTTTGATGGGCTTTGTCAATTTCATGATGTTTTGTTTCCAATTTCCATGAGTACTAGACATTATCTCACTTTCCAGATATTATTATGTTGGTTCAAATAATTTATGACAATATCCATCTTTCATGGTGGTACTATTTTAATAAAAATGTGTGTTTCTTGAACCCTATGCTTGAAAACCTTTCAATGGTTGCATCCACGTGTTTCCGCCTTGGCGGGGTGTCACAGATTGGTATCAGAGCATGAGGTTATAGTGAACTAAGATTCTTTTGAGTCAACTATAACTTAAAACATTTTTTGAAACGTTTTCACAAAGTACCACGCTGTCTTGCCTTGCACCTCTCAAATCTCAAGCCTCTCCACGAAGACATATGGGTAGAATAGTTTATTTATGTGATTATTTACATATATATGCATGTTATGACAGGATCATGGTCATTACCATTGACCTTGTTTCTCCATCCGATTCCGAGCCGGATTACTTGGTGGACGACCCTCAGGAGGACGACTTGCCCCTTACTCAGCCAGCCCCTGTCCCTAAGTCCTCACATCATGGGTGTGGGTGGATCTCAGACTCCGAGATGGACATCGACCCTCCTCCATTCATGAGACGTACCTCAGACGACGACACGGATGACGATGCCCCACCTTCTCTAGTCGCCCCCGACACTCACCCCTCTCTTACCCCTCCTGTTTCACACACTCTAGCTAGACTTAACCCCTTCTTCTGCCTAAACACTTCGGGACATACACTCACCAAGTGTACACCCTGAAAGAGGGCACGACCAGCTCTTGTTATTGTTATACCCGCTAGAGCCCCGATCTTCCCCCTTCCCACTGACCTTGTCCTGACCAGTGAGCCTACCCAGCCTGTTGACCCCATGCCAGAGCCTTTAGCAGTATAGGTGTGCGAGCCATCGAAGAGGCTAAAGAGACGCTCGCAGGCCCGCAAGCGGCCTTTCCTTCCTAGCCTTACTAGCGACCTTGCACATAGGGACGAGGAGGATGATCCCGAGGCTATGAACTTGGGAGGCTCATCCGGGAGACCCCTCCGCTCAGAGCGTAGCATCATTATATCCCATGATGTGCAGCTGGTGGCATTGGGAGACCGCATTCGGGAGCTCGAGGGTCAGTTGTCTGAGGCCGGGCAGGGGAGGTTATCTGCTGTGATGGAGAGAGCCGAGATAGGGAGGCCTGTCGAGATGCTAGAGCGAAGGATGACGGATACTGACCAACGCATAAGGGAGGTGATTATTTCTCTCGCTGCTGCTTTACCACCACCTTCTTAGATAATGCTTGTTTGATGTTATATTTATGTATGTGTTGAATTATGATGCTCTATGATTTTGGGATGTGGTGTTTAAAAACTAATTGTGGTTTGACCGCCCGTTTTGTACTAAAACTTGACTACTTTTGGGTTCATGTATGGATATTATGTTATGTGGTTGTATGAATTCAATTTAACTTATATGCATGATTGTGTTGGTTATTATATGATTACATATGTACATGCATCTCTTATGTTTGTTGTGTTCTTTTCTCTTAGTTATGCATACCCGACAGTCAGCATGGACAACCGAAGGTGGACCACTACCGTCCACTCCCACCGAGTTAGCTAGAGTAATTGCCAAGGCAATTGCTCAACACGATGCAGCTCGGGCTGATTCCAGTGGAGGTTCAGGAGGTATCGGTCACTGCCGAGGAAGTAAAACATATCACGAGGTTGAAAACTCTATTCATGGTTGTTCGTACAACACCTTCATGGCATGCAAGCCATGGAATTTCCGTGGTACAGGAGGTGTTGTGGGAATTGTCTGATGGATAGAAAAGAACGAATCAGTCCTCGACATAAGTGGTTGCTCTGAGGATCAAAAGGTGAAGTACTCCACTTGTACCTTTCAGGATGAAGCCCTTACCTGGTGGAACCTGCAAGTGCAAACCCTGGGCAGAGAAGCGGCATACAACCTTGCTTGGGCCGATCTCAAAACACTGCTCATGGAAAAGTACTGCCCTAGGAGTGAACTACAAAAGCTGGAAGCTGAATTCTAGAATCTTGCCATGGTGGATACCAACGTGACTGCATATACCACTTGTTTTCACGAACTCTCTCGACTAGTCCCATACATGGTCACGCCCGAATAAAAGAGAGTCGAGCGGTACATCTGGGGTCTATCGCCAAAGATCCGCAGTATGGTCGCTACATCGGCACCCTCCACTATCCAGGCTGCCGTTACCCTAGCCCAAAGTTTGACCGACGACGCTGTTCGCATGGGTTCGTTGAACCAAAAGGTTACAGTTACCAGTGAGAGTTCCAGGAACAAGCGCAAACGTTCCGACAACCGGAAAGGCAGGAACTCCTCTCACCGACCACAAGATGCTGTGAAAGTCTTTATTGCCACAACTGCTGAGGAGCCCAAACGCAAATACAATGGGCCTTATCCTCACTACAGCAAATGCAACTACCATCACGTAGGTACCTGCGAAAGCATCTTGTGCAAGAACTGTAACCGCTGTGGTCACTCAACCGCCAACTGCAAGGCCAAAGCCACAAACACTCCTCTTGCCAAAAATGAGTGTTTCGAATGTGGTGCGACTGGACATTTCTGGAAGGACAGTCCCAAGGCCAAGGATCAACCCCGTGGTAGAGCATTCGTGCTAGGAGCCAACGAAGCACGTGATGATCCTAACATAGTTACGGGTACATTTCTCCTTAACAATCATTTTGCATCGGTACTATTTGACTCAGGCGCATATTTTAGCTTTGTGTCCACCGACTTTAAGAAATCCCTTGGATTAAAAACTAGTAAGTTGGAAACACGATTCACCATAGAATTAGCCAATGGTAACTTGATCTCGTCTGAGGAAGTTGTTAAGGATTGTGTTCTGGTACTTGGTGACCATTATTTCCATATCGATTTACTACCTATTCGACTGGGTAGCTTTGATATTGTCATTGGCATGGATTGGTTATCCAAACATCGTGCAGAGATCGTCTGACGCGAGAAGTTGGTTCGGATCTCCTTCTCAAATGGTGAAACCCTATTGATTCGAGGAAGCCAGGGTGTACCCAATCTTCGAGTCATATCCTGCATTAAGGCACAAAAATATTTAAGGAAAGGTTGTGTCGCATTTCTGGCACATGTTGTTGAACAAAAAGCTAAATATCGAAAGCTCGTGGACATTCCAGTGATGCGAGATTATCCTGAAGTCTTTCCAGAAGACTTTCCGGGACTTCCACCACCACGACAAGTCGAGTTTCGCATCGATCTTTTCCCAGGAGCTGCTCCAGTAGCACGCACTCTGTATCGTCTAGCGCCATCTGAAATGCAGGAACTGTCTAACCAACTTCAGGAGTTGTTGGACAAAGGTTTCATTCGTCCGAGCTTTTCTTCATGGGGAGCGCCTACTCTGTTCATGAAGAAGAAAGACAGGAGTTTCCGCATGTGCATTGACTACCGGGAGTTGAATAAGTTAACCATCAAGAACAAGTATCCGCTGCCAAGAATTGATGATCTGTTCGACCAGTTGCAGGGTTCCAGCTATTACTCGAAGATCGATCTGCGATCGGGATACCATCAGTTGCGGATCCAGGAAGACGATATTCTGAAGACTGCATTTCGAACTCGTTATGGGCATTACGAATTCCTAGTCATGCCATTTGGGTTAACAAATGCTCCTACCATTTTCATGGATCTCATGAACCGTGTCTGCAAGCCTTATTTAGACAAATTCGTTATTGTCTTCATCGATGACATCTTGATCTACTCGCTAACTCAAGAAGAGCACGAACAACATCTTCGGCTGATTTTGGAGTTGCTCAAGAACGAGAAACTGTTTGCCAAATTCTTGAAATGCGAGTTCTGGATCCGAGAAGTTCATTTCCTCGGTCACGTTGTGAACGTGAAGGGTATACAAGTTGATCCCGCAAAGATTGAAGAAATCAAGGATTGGGTTGTGCCCAAGACTCCAACTGAAGTGCGAAAATTTCTGGGATTAGCTGGTTATTATCGTCGGTTCATCAAGAATTTCTCCAACATTGCCCAGCCATTGACTGTCTTGACGCAGAAGGACAAGAAATTCGACTGGGGAACCAAGCAGGAGAATGCATTCCAAGTATTGAAGGATTTTTTGTGTAGTGCTCCAATTCTTTCTCTTCCTGAACGTACCGATGATTTCGTGGTTTATTACGATGCTTCTCATCAAGGTCTTGGATGCGTACTCATGTCGAGGACCAAGGTCATTGCCTATGCATCCCGAAAACTCAAAATTCATGAGAAGAATTACACCACTCATGACCTAGAGTTGGGTGCAGTGATCTTTGCCCTAAAGATTTGGAGGCACTACCTTTATGGCACTAAGTGCACCATTTTCACTGATCATAAGAGCTTGCAACACATCTTCAACCAGAAGGAACTGAACATGCGACAACGTAGATGGGTTGAACTGCTGAACGATTACGATTGTGAGATCAAATACCATCCGGGAAAAGCCAACGTTGTGACTCATGCATTAAGCCGGAAGGAACGAGTTAAGACCCTGCGTGTACATGCGCTAGGTTTGACTATCCATACAAACCTCACTACCCATATCCGCGACGCTCAGCAAGAAGCTCTGAAAAGTGAAAATCTGAAGAATGGGTCGCTATTTAAGATGGCTAGTCTATTGGAACCAAGGTCTGATGGCACGGTTTATTTTGCCAATCGGATCTGGGTGCCACATTTTGGTGGTTTACGCGATTTAATCCTTGAAGAAGCCCACAAGTCTAGATACTTAGTACATCCTGGTGCTGACAAGATGTATAAAGACGTGAAGGAAGTTTACTGGTGGCCCAACCTGAAAGGTGAAATCACCACGTACGTCAGCCGATGCCTTACTTGTTCGAAGGTCAAAGCTGAGTATCAGAAACCGTTTGGTCTGCTTCAACAACAGGAAATTCCTGTTTGGAAATGGGAACAGATTTCCATGGACTTCATCACCAAGCTACCTAAGACGTCCAGTGGTCACGAAACGATTTGGGTAATTGTTGACAGGTTGACTGAGTCCGTGCATTTTCTATCGATTAAGGAAATCGACAAGTTAGAGAAACTCGCAAAGCTATACATCAAAGAGATTGTAACTAGGCATGGTGTGCCTGTTTCAATCATTTCCGACTGAGATAGACGATTTACTTCCCGATTCTAGCAACCACTAATGGACGCATTAGGATCTCGCTTAGACATGAGCACAACTTATCATCCACAAACCGATGGCCAGAGTGAACGTACAATTCAAACATTGGAAGACATGCTTCGGGCATGTGTAATCGATTTTGGTGGAAACTCGGATTTTCATCTACCATTGGTTGAGTTCTCTTACAATAACAGTTACCACACCAGTATCGATTTCGGGTTTTACGATTCCTTGTGTGGATCGCGCTTTTATCAGTTTACAACTTTACTATCATTTGTGAACTAAACACATTCTATCACTTTAAGTCCTTACATATTATTGGGTTAATCGTTGGAGGCGAACGGGGTATTAGTTGATAGCGCTATTAGGTTATGCAGCAACCTCATGCTTGAGGTGCTTGGGTCACGGGCATGAAATTTTGACCACGCTCTTGAGGAGCTGAACTTAGTAGTGTTGATAGACATTAGTACTAAGGCAAAATTTATAACTTCTGTATGTTCCCAATAATCACCTGTTTAGTTACAATGAGTGGGCTAGCTACCCCTGACGAGCTTAAACTGATGATACTTAATCATTTGGGTTTTTGACAACTTTACACCTGTTACCTGAACTGTGAACTCACCGACTTTATGTTGACATACGCTAGCATGCTTTGCAGGTCGCTAGGTACGAAGCACGTGTAGGACATGCATCATATAGTGTCATTGTGATATGAACACTTATTCTATTTTTGTATATTTACTTATTTACGTTTGGTTTTGGGCGCGTTGTTTTGTGCATACTAATACTTAACTGCTTTAGATTTCGCTTCCGCAATTACTTAAATGTTTTGGTTAACTTTTAAACTTGGTTTTTCAATAATGAACTAAATGGTTTGGGCATTTAGAGTCGTTCATGTGACTTATGGCTATGGGATCCTGGTATGTCACGCGCCTCGCGATATAAACCCCACAGTGGAAATTTGAGGGTGTGACATAAATGGGATAATGAATATACACAGGTGTATCAAATCTGAGTTGGTAGTTTTGTATAACGGCTTTTTTGTATATTGTAATGTTTTTTTAAATTACATTATTTACATTGTAGGTTCCATTGCCAGCAACGTATATGAATCTCCCAACGGGACGAGATATTGGACGCCAAGTGTACCAAATGGAGTTAAACCCTATCTAGGCATCAGGTTTAGATCTTTGGATGAAGCTATTATAAGGTACGGAAACTATGCATAGGCAGCCGGATTTGGAACTCGTTTGGCCACTCAAAAAAAAAAAAAAAAAAAAAAAAAAAAAAACACTACAGGGTATGACAGTACTTAGGTACATTTTGTGTTCGAAAGCAAAGACACCAAAATCACTAGAAGGGGACACACATGTGGAGGCAAAGACCGAAAGATCTCGTCGTTCTAACATTAAATCAACTGGATGCAATTAGTGTATATCCATTATAAACATCAATACATATTGATCTTTTGTTATTTCGTGAATTTCCCTATATACACACACGTATATCATTTAACCTTAAGTCCATCGATACATATTGGATGTTTATTGGTTGTTACCTAAAAAAAAGAAATTATTATGCATTAGTGTATATCCATTAGATACACCAATGTATATCTACTAACCTACAATACGTATATCATGTAACTTACAGTCTACTGATACATATGAGTTGCTTATCAAGTTTATTTATTTCCACAACAAATTGAAAGTAGTATCACGTCTACTAGTTAGCTAACAAATACAAACCATAAATATCATTCAAAATTTTAGTCTGACCATATCAAAAAGTTTTCACCAAGTATCAAAACAAACCACCTAAATTGTTCATACGAAACCGTAAATGAACATAACTTTCACCTACACTTCTTCATTTCCTCCAGCTCATATGGCTCCTTAAAAACACGATCACGTTCCCTATTCGCATCGGATGACATTATTCTAGCCGCATACCTCTTCCTAAGTAGAGTAAAACCTTGGTTCTTTTAATGATTCTTTGTTCCGCAACACCTTGGTTTTGCACCCTTCATAAATCAATAATTAGTATTATCTTTAATTAAAAATTACAAGTTAACTTGTTTACATATGTATACCATAACTTACCGTTCATCAACAGCCCCTACCGCAACACCTTGTGATTCCTATACCAGACTCTTTTGGCTTCTCATTGTTCCCCTTAACACTGAAGATATACATATGAAGTTATTATCCTAAAATGCATATAAACGAATATACTACAATACACCAGTGTATAATAACATATTCTTAAACTATTACAAGTTATTATCTTAAATGCATAGGACTGAAAAAACCACAATACACCGGTGTATAATAACATATTTATAAACTATTACAAGTTATTATCTTAAAAACATAGAACTGAATACACCAATGTATAATAAAATATTAAAATTTAATATCCTTAATACATAGGACTGAATACAACACAGTACACCAGTGTATAATAACATATACATAACTTCCTAGACCTTATACACTAGTGTATAAATAAAATTTAATTCCATTACTTAAGTTATGTGATAGTATACACTGGTGTACTTTATGTCACACCCTCAAATTTCCACTGCGGAGTTTTACCGCGAGGTGCATGACAAACCAGGACCCATAGCCATAAGTATCATGAACGACTCTAAATGCCCAAACCATTTAGTTCGTTTTTAAGAAAAAGTTTCAAAGTTTAACCAAGCAATTTAAAGTAATGCGGAAGCGTAAACAAAGTAAAACATTTGCAAAAGTCTGCGCAAGACAACGCGCCCAAAACCAAAGTTTAAAAGTACGAAATAATAAATATTCATAACCCAAGACACAAATGATGCATGCCCTAAAACGTGCTCCGTACCTAAGGACCTGCAAAGCATGCTAAAATGTGTCAACATAAAGTCGGTGAGTTCACAGTTTAAGTAAGCAATGTAAATAAAAGCGTAGGTTCTCAAAACCCCAAAAGTCAAGTGTACAACGTTGGTCTCTCAGACCCTGTAAACAATAGCTAATTCAAATGTCAGGGGTAGCTAGCCCACTCATGATAACTAAAACCGGCGAATACCGAACTACTAATGAACAAGTTCCCATAACTGGGATAAAGATGCCTTGCATCATTGTCCATCGACAATGATTATGTTTGAAGCTAATAGTTCACATCCGTGCCCCCAGCACGATGTGAGGTTTGTTAGACCTAATAGCGCTATCAACTAATTAACCCGCTTGCCCAACCGGCAATTGATTCGGTATTTTGAAGGACTTAAAAGATGTGTTTGGTTTAGTTCATCAAGGACATATATATGAATTAGTAAAAATAGATTCACCACGTGAACCATGCATCCCAAACCCGGGATGTGTAAAAGAAAGTTGTCTCAAGATAGACTAGAAAACGTTACCAATGTGGTCTCAACCCGAGACGCATGCTTTGAGAAAAAAGTAGTGAAACTCACCTTATCGCGTAAGCAAAGAATCCGAACAGCAAGTATTATATGCTACCGACACCCTAATAACAGTGTCACTACGTGAGTATAGGCGTAACATCATTACACCATATAACTCGTTTGTCCAAGGCGTTTTAATATTCAAAAGTGTGTATGCGACGCCTAGTGATTCTACATGCAATAGTAAACCCTACGGACTTGTTGGTGAATGAGTTGGTTATAATTAGTTTCTACAGCCCGTATGTGTCATAAACATGTGTACTTCCGTTATATGTCAATTTTAGATCACCTAAGACCTCAAGTAATCACATAAGCACATAATACACAATCTGTGTTTTCAGGACAGATTGTGCGCCATCAAAACGAATTTATTTAAAATAGTAAACCAGTGAGTTATCTTCCCAAATTTTTACTGAATTTTCTTTTGGATTCACTTGGCAATACCTATTTTTGTTTTGTCTTAATTCCAAACACAAAAATTATAACAATTCGTACAACACAGCAGTGTTCAGAAAATTTCCTCAACAGGTCAGTTTAGTAGGAAAATTCTTAAAAATTGTGTATTCATCCAAACGAGATGAATCCACTTGGAAAAGCTCTATTTTTCCAGTATTGACCTACTGTAAAAATTTCATAACCTAACTCCTTGTAAATCTCAAGTTATGACCATTTAAAGTTAGCCCAATTTACAAATCCGAAAATCTGATATGACCCCTAATCAATTAAAATTCCAAAAACGACTCATCCGGCGTCCAAAACACATGATTTTACCCATTATGAAAAACTAAGACCAGGTGTGACCTAACCATGCCAAGAAAACACTAAAATCATTATGTTAGAGCCGTGTTACAGCTCCTACAAATTTGACTAACCATTCTGTCCAGATTTTCAGTTTCGCCTAAATCATACTTTAATCGCCTACCGTGTGCATAAAAACTATTAACAATCATCAATTATCAACAAAAAACATTCCTAATACCTATTCCATCAGATTCTATGATTAAACATGTCAAGATCAAAGCTTTAAGAATCAAAACACCAATTACTTGCGCAACAAGTATCCTATGATGTTACTAAGCGTTTATGAGTATGTTTAATCCATTTAATCTTCAAAAAGATTCATGCTTTAATGTTTTATAAACTCATTCAGACCTGGACAAACTTGTTATATGACTTTTATTAATTAAAACACAAGATAGAAGCATAAGAAATCATAAAATATACCCTTAGCTCTCCCAATCGATCAATCGCGCGCCTTGGAGCCTCCCAATTGATGATCTTGAGCCTTAGCAGGGGTTGTTTGAGTGAAATATTCGTGTGGGGCAGTAAGGGGGCGATTAGGGTTGAGTATGAGGGTTGCATGGGAGTTAAGAATGCTTAAATATAAGTTTGAGGCGGTTTAGACCCGTCAGGTCAAATGGAGCGGCCGCTCGGAGCCTGTGAGCGGCCGCTCACAGGTCCGGGTGGCGCGCTTTTGCCTCGTTTCGCCTCCCGACGTGTTATCCTTCGACGTTTTCGTTATTTCGGACCATAACAAGTGTAACCCCATGCATTAAGACCCTAATCAACCTCATGCTCCACTTTTAATGATTTCTATTAACGTGTTCGGTTTAGGTTCACATAATCACGTATGGTTTTCACATAAGTTTGTCAGGTATCACCGAGACACATAAGTTTATTTTTCACCAACGTCCGAGGTTCACTAATCATGCAATCACACATTGACTCATAACCATGCACGTATGTCTTATCTAACTAACCCTAGTTAAGTATAATGCAAGGAATGTAACTAGAGTTTAGTTAAAGTGAGAACCTGAATTTTCGGGGTATCACATCATCCCCAAGTTGAAAAGAATTTCGTCCCGAAATTCAGCAAGTAAACAGTAAAGCCAGCTAAAAAAATGTATGCTTGGTTTCCGGATGTCACATCATCCCCAAGTTGAAAGGAATTTCGCCCCGAAATTCACTTTGAGCGAGCTGCTTTATGTTCGGCATTTGATCTATGCCCAGGTTCAGGTTCAGAAAAGAGGTGTGGATATTTGAGCCGCATCTGATCTCTGCGCTCCCACGTGTATTCCGGTCCTAGACGGGAATTCCACCGTACCTTCACGATGGGTATAGTGCTTTGCCTGAGTTTCTTGACGCCCTGCTCAAGAATCTCCACTGGTTCTTCCACGAACCGTAGCTGGTCGTCCACCTGGATCTCCTCCAGCGGCACTACTAGTGTCGTATCGGATAAGCATTTCTTCAAGTTTGAGACGTGGAATACATTATGCACTCCACTGAGTTCGTCGGGTAAATTCAGCTGATAAGCTACCGGACCAATCCTTTTAACAATCTCGAAAGGTCCAACATAACGGGGATTCAACTTCCCTCGTTTCCCAAAGCGTATCACTCCTTTCCAAGGTGACACCTTTAACAAAACCTTGTCCCCAACCTGGAACTCCAAAGGTTTTCTACGTTTGTCCGCGTAGCTTTTCTGTCGATCACGAGCAGCAGCCATTCTGTTTCTGATTTGCACTATCTTCTCAGAGGTTTCGTGCACGAGTTCGGGACCTGTTAGTTGGCTATCCCCAACCTCAGTCCAACAGATAGGAGACCTACACTTGCGCCCGTAAAGTGCCTCAAAAGGCGCACACTGAATCGAGGTGTGGTAACTATTGTTGTAAGAGAACTCGATTAAGGGCAAGTGCTTGTCCCAGTTATTACCAAAGTCCACCACGCATGCTCGTAGCAGATCCTCTAATGTTTGGACGGTACGTTCACTTTGTCCATCCGTCTGTGGGTGATAGGCTGTGCTCATATCGAGACGAGTTCCTAGAGCATCTTGAAGAGTAGTCCAGAATCGAGAAGTGAATCGCCCATCGCGATCAGATATAATGGAAGTAGGCACCCCATGCCTAGAGACTATCTCCTTGATGTATAGGTTCGCCAGCTTCTCTAACGAGTCCGTTTCTTTTATTGCCAGGAAGTGGGCCGATTTGGTTAAACGGTCCACGATAACCCAAATCATGTTATGGCCCGTTGTTGTTCTCGGAAGCTTCGTAATGAAGTCCATGGAAATCCCATCCCATTTCCACATTGGTATCTCTGGTTGTTGAAGTAGGCCTGAAGGTTTCTGATATTCAATCTTAACCTTCGCACAAGTCAAGCACTTACTAACATAAGTGGCTATCTCTGCTTTCATGTTTGGCCACCAGTATAGAGTTTTGAGGTCCTGGTACATTTTGTCCGCACCGGGATGTACCGAATAATGAGATGTGTGAGCCTCATCGAGCACTAGCTGTCTAAGATCCCCTGAACGTGGAATCCAGACCCGATCCATAAAGTACTGAAGCCCATCCGACTTCAGTTCTAGGTGCTTGTCAGCACCATGCATTGTTTCCAACCCGATGTTTTCCTTTTTCAAGGCCTCGCCTTGGGCTTCACGTATTTTATCAGGCAGATTAGAGTGTATGGTAAGTTGTAAGGCTCGCACACGTTTGGGTTGCGTTTCCTTACGGCTCAGGGCATCAGCTACTACGTTAGCTTTCCCTGGATGGTACTTGATAGCACAGTCATAATCATTCAAGAGTTCGACCCATCGTCGTTGCCGTATGTTTAGGACCTTCTGATCAAATATGTGCTGAAGACTCTTATGATCTGTGAAGATTGTGCACTTCGTTCCGTAGAGGTAGTGTCTCCAAATTTTGAGAGCGAAGACAACCGCTCCCAGCTCCAAGTCGTGTGTGGGATAATTCTTCTCGTGAACTTTTAGTTGTCGTGAAGCATAAGCGATCACCTTCTCGCGTTGCATCAAAACACACCCTAGCCCTTGGATAGATGCATCACAGTACACCACAAAGTCCTCCGTACCCTCAGGTAGTGATAATATTGGAGCACTGCAAAGTTTAGTCTTTAGTAATTGAAAAGCAGCTTCTTGGGCATCTTCCCACTTGTAGGTAATCCCCTTCTGTGTCAAAGCAGTGAGGGGTTGAGCGATTTTGAGAATCCCTGAATGAATCTGCGATAATAACCTGCAAGGCCAAGGAATTGTCGGACCTCCGTGGGAGTCTTAGGGGCCTCCCATCTTTTAATCGCATCAATCTTAGCGGGATCGACCTGTATTCCTGCCTCGTTCACCACATGACCCAAGAATTGGACCTCACGAATCCAGAAGTCGCACTTGGAGAATTTTGCATATAACTGCTCACTTTTCAGAAGTTCCAAGATCAGTCGTAGGTGTTGCTCGTGCTCTCCCCTACTCTTGGAGTAGATCAGAATGTCGTCTATGAACACTATGACAAATTTGTCTAGATAGGGTTTGCACACACGGTTCATGAGGTCCATGAACACAGCTGGTGCATTGGTCAGCCCGAAGGGCATTACCAAAAATTCATAGTGCCCATAACGAGTTCGAAAGGCTGTCTTTGGCACATCCTCCTCTCGGACTCTCAGTTGATGATACCCCGACCTTAAGTCAATCTTGGAATAGAAACTCGACCCCTGAAGCTGGTCGAATAGATCATCAATACGAGGTAAAGGGTAGTGGTTTTTAATTGTCACCTTATTTAATTCCTGGTAATCGATGCACATACGGAAACTCCCATCCTTCTTCTTCACGAATGAGACTGGGGCTCCCCACGGTGAAGAGCTAGGTCGGATGAAACCCCTATCCAATAGTTCTTGGAGTTGGGTAGATAGTTCTTGAAGTTCGCCTGGTGCAAGGCGGTATGGTGCACGCGCAACTGGTGCCGCTCCAGTTGCAAGATCAATCTGGAACTCCACTTGACGAACGGGTGGAAGTCCAGTTAATTCTTATGGAAAGACATCGGGGAAATTTCGGACCACTGGGATGTCCTCAATCTTGGGTTCAGTTTCAGCTCGAGTATCAGATATGTTAGCCAAAATGGCCGGACAGCCCTTACGAATACACTTCTGGGCCTTCAGATAGGAGATGATGCCCACCATGGCACCACCTCGATCTCCCTGTATAGATAAAAGTTCTCCACTTAGGAGGGGAATACGAACGATTTTCTCCTGGCAGAGAATTTCAGCATGTTGCTTGGACAACCAGTCCAAGACAACCACGAGATCAAAGCTACCTAAGATGATAGGGAAGAGGTTGATGGCAAACAACTGCCCGTTCAACTCGAGCTTACAGTCACAATGTATATGGGTTACCTCGACAGGCTCCCTATCAGCCAATTCGATAGAGTATAGGTATCTAGAAGAGTAGGAACCATCCCTAGTTGTTTACTAAGTGTTGATGAAACGAAACTATAGTCCGCACCAGTATCATATAAAAATAGAAGTAAGAGTGTTGTTCAAGGAACACATACCCGTCACGACGTTATTATCAGTCCTAGCCTCCCCAAAGCCAATCACGAACGCTCTACCGCGAGCCCCATTGTTGTTGTTCCCGTTGTTGTTGTTGCCATTACCATTACCGTTACCGTTCAGTTGCGGGCAGTTCCTCTTGAAATGATTCACACTCCCACACTTGAAGCAACCTTTTTCAGTGCCCTTATGCTGTGGCCATCCTTGTTGATGTTGAGAATTCCTTGGAAGCTTAACACGACAGTCTTTAGCCACATGACCAGCTTTTCCGCAGCGCTCGCATAGTTCCACCTCACAATTACCAGAATGATGGTGCTTGCACCGATTACACTTCGGGTGTTTCCCCTTATAGTGGTGCTGGTTTTTGTCGTAACGAGCGTTGATGTTTCTACTACTTGGTATCTTATATACGTCTTCTTCTCGCCTCCTTTTGTTGTTACTAGCACTAGATGACTGTGCTTCATGTGAAGGTACTATCCCTTCTTCGCCGTTTTTATTTGCCAGCTCATGAGCCAAGCGGGTGATCTGCTGAATGTTGCCCAAGTTTATCGGTGTGGCCGTGCTCATGACCTGGGGCGTAAACCCCTCTATATGGAGTTCAAAGCGTCTGAAAAGCGGGCTTATTCGATTAGAGTCCATAGGTGGGTTACGAGTAGGTTGGCTAGTTTGAACAGCTGCAAGGGCTGCAACTACCCTTTCGTTAATCATTGCGTTCAGTTCCGCCTGTGTCATGTTGATGTTTCCCCGTCCACGTCCTTGTCCAGCCATTGTAATCCTACATCCACCTTAAGCTCATGAGACACAAATATATGCGGGCTATACAATCGTTCACACGTAGTGTAAGCGAACTGGAATAAAGAACAAACTTCAAGAGAGCAACTCAGTCTTGACTGGGTCTAGAATAAAAGGAAGAAAGATCAAGCGAATGAAGATAGGAATCAATCGTCTCCGTGCTCAGTTAAAAATAATAGAGTCTCCATATTCGATCTCTTCGGGTTTGATGGGTTTGGGTTCTTTCTCTTATTCCTCTTCCTCCTCCTCTAGTGGTGTAAGTGTAATCTAGAGTTATTCGTATGTAGTACTAACGTCCCGCTTGTTCCTCTTAGTAACCGTCCTTGCTCACCTGTAATGTTGCACCGTGTTCAATGGTTGTTTCTCGCACTTGTACTCGATGGCTAACTCCCATCCGTGAAGCTGGTTGGAATCTTAGTCTCAATTGATGCACCACATGACCTAGCCTTCGTCCTTCACCAAGGATGTGCTCAATATCGAATTTAGTGTTAAAGGATTATGTATCTCCTATAAATTGTTAAGCAAGTTTACATAGCCCGAAAGCTAGTTGTGCACTTAAGCTGTGAGTGTACTAATGCAATGCTTATGCTATGACAGTTATAGACTAGACTCACCATGCAGCCCTAGTTCACTATAACCAATGGCTCTGATACCAATCTGTCACACCCTCAAATTTCCACTGCGGAGTTTTACCGCGAGGTGCATGACAAACCAGGACCCATAGCCATAAGTATCATGAACGACTCTAAATGCCCAAACCATTTAGTTCGTTTTTAAGAAAAAGTTTCAAAGTTTAACCAAGCAATTTAAAGTAATGCGGAAGAGTAAACAAAGTAAAACATTTGCAAAAGTCTGCGCAAGACAACGCGCCCAAAACCAAAGTTTAAAAGTACGAAATAATAAATATTCATAACCCAAGACACAAATGATGCATGCCCTAAAACGTGCTCCGTACCTAAGGACCTGCAAAGCATGCTAAAATGTGTCAACATAAAGTCGGTGAGTTCACAGTTTAAGTAAGCAATGTAAATAAAAGCGTAGGTTCTCAAAACCCCAAAAGTCAAGTGTACAACGTTGGTCTCTCAGACCCTGTAAACAATAGCTAATTCAAATGTCAGGGGTAGCTAGCCCACTCATGATAACTAAAACCGGCGAATACCGAACTACTAATGAACAAGTTCCCATAACTGGGATAAAGATGCCTTGCATCATTGTCCATCGATAATGATTATGTTTGAAGCTAATAGTTCACATCCGTGCCCCCAGCACGATGTGAGGTTTGTTAGACCTAATAGCGCTATCAACTAATTAACCCGCTTGCCCAACCGGCAATTGATTCGGTATTTTGAAGGACTTAAAAGATGTGTTTGGTTTAGTTCATCAAGGACATATATATGAATTAGTAAAAATAGATTCACCACGTGAACCATGCATCCCAAACCCGGGATGTGTAAAAGAAAGTTGTCTCAAGATAGACTAGAAAACGTTACCAATGTGGTCTCAACCCGAGACGCATGCTTTGAGAAAAAAGTAGTGAAACTCACCTTATCGCGTAAGCAAAGAATCCGAACAGCAAGTATTATATGCTACCGACACCCTAATAACAGTGTCACTACGTGAGTATAGGCGTAACATCATTACACCATATAACTCGTTTGTCCAAGGCGTTTTAATATTCAAAAGTGTGTATGCGACGCCTAGTGATTCTACATGCAATAGTAAACCCTACGGACTTGTTGGTGAATGAGTTGGTTATAATTAGTTTCTACAGCCCGTATGTGTCATAAACATGTGTACTTCCGTTATATGTCAATTTTAGATCACCTAAGACCTCAAGTAATCACATAAGCACATAATACACAATCTGTGTTTTCAGGACAGATTGTGCGCCATCAAAACGAATTTATTTAAAATAGTAAACCAGTGAGTTATCTTCCCAAATTTTTACTGAATTTTCTTTTGGATTCACTTGGCAATACCTATTTTTGTTTTGTCTTAATTCCAAACACAAAAATTATAACAATTCGTACAACACAGCAGTGTTCAGAAAATTTCCTCAACAGGTCAGTTTAGTAGGAAAATTCTTAAAAATTGTGTATTCATCCAAACGAGATGAATCCACTTGGAAAAGCTCTATTTTTCCAGTATTGACCTACTGTAAACATTTCATAACCTAACTCCTTGTAAATCTCAAGTTATGACCATTTAAAGTTAGCCCAATTTACAAATCCGAAAATCTGATATGACCCCTAATCAATTAAAATTCCAAAAACGACTCATCCGGCGTCCAAAACACATGATTTTACCCATTATGAAAAACTAAGACCAGGTGTGACCTAACCATGCCAAGAAAACACTAAAATCATTATGTTAGAGCCGTGTTACAGCTCCTACAAATTTGACTAACCATTCTGTCCAGATTTTCAGTTTCGCCTAAATCATACTTTAATCGCCTACCGTGTGCATAAAAACTATTAACAATCATCAATTATCAACACAAAACATTCCTAATACCTATTCCATCAGATTCTATGATTAAACATGTCAAGATCAAAGCTTTAAGAATCAAAACACCAATTACTTGCGCAACAAGTATCCTATGATGTTACTAAGCGTTTATGAGTATGTTTAATCCATTTAATCTTCAAAAAGATTCATGCTTTAATGTTTTATAAACTCATTCAGACCTGGACAAACTTGTTATATGACTTTTATTAATGAAAACACAAGATAGAAGCATAAGAAATCATAAAATATACCCTTAGCTCTCCCAATCGATCAATCGCGCGCCTTGGAGCCTCCCAATTGATGATCTTGAGCCTTAGCAGGGGTTGTTTGAGTGAAATATTCGTGTGGGGCAGTAAGGGGGCGATTAGGGTTGAGTATGAGGGTTGCATGGGAGTTAAGGATGCTTAAATATAAGTTTGAGGCGGTTTAGACCCGTCAGGTCAAATGGAGTGGCCGCTCGGAGCCTGTGAGCGGCCGCTCACAGGTCCGGGTGGCGCGCTTTTGCCTCGTTTCGCCTCCCGACGCGTTATCCTTCGACGTTTTCGTTATTTCGGACCATAACAAGTGTAACCCCATGCATTAAGACCCTAATCAACCTCATGCTCCACTTTTAATGATTTCTATTAACGTGTTCGGTTTAGGTTCACATAATCACGTATGGTTTTCACATAAGTTTGTCAGGTATCACCGAGACACATAAGTTTATTTTTCACCAACGTCCGAGGTTCACTAATCATGCAATCACACATTGACTCATAACCATGCACGTATGTCTTATCTAACTAACCCTAGTTAAGTATAATGCAAGGAATGTAACTAGAGTTTAGTTAAAGTGAGAACCTGAATTTTCGGGGTATCACACTTTATATAATCAAGTCTATGAATCTAGGTATATGTTAGTATAATTGATATACTGTATAAGAATTTTCCATTATATACACTTGTGTATAGGCATTTGGGGTGTTTTTCCTCTTTAAGGTTCGGTCTCTTATCCTCTTTATGTAATATATATATATATATATATATATATATATATATATATTAACAGAAACTTTCATTAAAAACAAAGACTATCCCTCAAAATGGGAACCGCCCAATTACAAACAAACATACAAAGGATCTTTAATCCATTCGGACCAAACGAAAGATCTAAACTTGGATCTATATTTAAGCCACAAAAAGGATCTAGACTTCACGTCTGCCACCAAAAAATGTGAGTGTTTCGAATTATCTTGGAAGATCTTGCCGTTCCTAGCGTTCCATATAAACCCAAACCGTGATCATCACGATGCCTCTCACAATCTTTTTTCTCCATTTCCCTCCATGCACACTCTTATAAAGTAACATAAGGTCTTCAAAATCGTATGCAAAAAACGGGGATAGCCTGCACCACGCACAAATCCTGCTCCATATCTCAAAAGAGTAATCGCAGCCCACAAACAAATGATTAACATCTTCGGCAGCCACATCACAGAAAACACATATGTCATCCGATAACCCGAGACGCCGCTGAACCAAAGTTGTTTTAGTAGGAATTTTATTAAACTCTGCACGCCAACTCAGTAAATTAACCTTGATCGGCACCCAATTTTCCCACTTCATCTTATACTCCCTCCTAACAGCTCTATCTCTTATTAGCATGTTCTTCATGTTAGCAACTGAAAAAACATTTTTCAGCCCGTCTTCCCAGACCCAAGTATCACCCGACCCAGATGACTTAAACGTCTTCAACAGCCTATCCAGGTCTTGATTCTCCAAAATCTCACTGACCGTAGCAGGACCTCTCTTCCAACAACCTTTAAATACGAAGCCTTCCTGAGATTGATAGAACCTGTCTTTAACCGTGCAGTTCTTGACTCTATCTAACCTGTACAACCCTGGCCACCTTTTCTTTCAAACAGTAGCTCTGATCCACAAGTCATACCAAAATCTAACCTCTTCTCCATTGTAAACCTTACAACGAATTAACTGACCCAAATCACAACCTTGTACCTTTAACGAAACCAGAAAAGAAACTATGGCTTTCCAACTGCCAGCCAACGCTTTCTTAATCGGCAAAAACACCCAAGACCCCCTTCCCCCATGAATGGAAACAATAACGGATCGCCAAAAAGAACTTTTGTCCTTATAAAAACGCCAAGCCCATTTAGAAAGCAAGGCTGAATTAACATCATTCAGCCGAGAAACCCCCAGACCCCATCTTTCTTAGGCGTGCAAACCATCTCCCAAGCCACCCAACTTACCTTTTTATCTTCACTTGTGCCCGCCCACAAAAACCTCTTCATTAAGCTTTCTAGCATCCCTATAACTCTCACCAGAGCTTTCCTCTTTATGTAATATACACCAACGTATACTATACACTAGTGTATAGGCATTTGATAATAATAAAGTGTCTCCTTGTTTGACGTGAGAATCCTTTTTAGGGTTTGGTCGATTAACCTTTTATGTAATATACACCAAAGTATATTCTCAAAAAAAATACGTAACCGCAATGTCCTGCAAATTCGATTTTGTTTAATGGAGATAACATTCAAAGCTTTAATTGAGTAATCATATTTCGGAACAAAGTTTACAATTGATCGAACCTAACATAACACAATCATTGCAAATACATTTCCAATTGATTGTACACATCGGTATATAAAAAAAAGAAAAAAAAAAACTAAAAAACTATAACATCTGAGCAATCGAATGTTAAAAATAACTAATAAGGATTGATTAGTTTTACATACCTGTATACGAATTGATCATCTTCATTACTGTTAGTGGAATGATGTTTTTAAGATTTGATATATAGAAGTTTTTGATACATTGATAATATACGGTTACAATTAAGGAGTGTAACCTACCTATTTTGTTGTATAACAAAAGTCCTAAATACCCTTAGATTAAAATAATCAATTAATTAATCTTTTAATTATTTACAATTATGCCATTACAAATCAATGGATGTAAAGTAGTTCTTATGGTTCCTACTTAACCTATGGTTCCTATTTGAACCCTACTCTCTCTCTATATATATAAGATCTGGATCATTGAGAACCATCATTTAGGGAGAGAATTCGACAACCAAGTGTGAACACAAAAATCCCTCCACCAAAAAATAATAAAAAAATTATATAATCTAAAAAGGTAAAAAAAACAAAATGTTTATCTAGTGCTACTATTTCGAAAATAAAATAAAAAATAAGACAAAATAAAAAATTTGCTTATATTACGTCATGTCTGATGCACATGTGCATTTCACTATTAGAGCATACTTTTGAATAAATTGTCAATTACCGTAATTAAATGATCATTAAAGGAACGCGATGTGATATATAACGAGGAAAAAATTTTATCCAATGGTTATTAAATGGACGCGAAGTGAAATATAAAATACACTCGAACTCGTCAATTGTTTAGTCATGCATATTATAACATAAGTTGAAAGTAAGACACGTGTAGGACACCAAATATGAATAAACTTAAACAACACTATATAAGAAGTATAAAATAAGACACATGTACATTTCACTATTAAAGTTAGGTTTTTTAGGGGTTTAGTTTTTACGCATAGTGGGAGGGGGGTTAGGTTTTGGGGGAGATGGGGTGGGGGTTTAGGTTTTTGGGAGATGGGGTGGGGGGTTTAGTTGATCATGTGCATCTCACAGTGGGGGTGGGGGATGAGGGGTTTAGGTTTTTTAGGGGTAGGGGTGGGTGGGTTTATGTTTATAGGGCGTGGAGGCGGGGTTTTAATGTTTTTTTTGTTTCTGTTCACACTAGTTCTCGAGTTCTCTCCCTAAAACTAGTTCTTGCATGATCCCAACCGTAAATATATATATATATATATATATATGTATGTATATATATATAGGGGAAAGTTCAATAGAAAACTTATATGTATTGAGAGAACTAGAAAACTCTTACTTAAATTTAAAAAATTAATGAAAAAAATCATAACTCAAACTTTAAGTCAAAAACTAGAAAATTGGTTTGGAACTTCTCTTTCCCACGTCGTCATCCCTGTTCAGAAAAAAATAAAAAAAAATGTGAATTCTAATGCACATGTGTAGTAAATGTTCGGTTAAGCTTTAGGATCTAGTTTAGCTTTTAGGGTTAGTTTATTTTAGTTTAGCTTCTAAGGTTTAGGTTTTGGGGTGGGTGGAGGTGGGTAGGGTGGGTTTAGGTTTTTGGGTGGGTGGGTGGGGTGGGTGGGTGGTTTAGGTTTTTTAGTGACCGGTTTAAGTTTTTGGGTGGGGTGGGGGTGGAACTAGGTTTTTAGGTTATACTACACATATGCAGTATCATTTTTTAGTTCTTTTTTTCTGTACAAGGATGACGTTGGAAAGAGAAACTCTGAACTAATTTTCTAGTTCTTTTACTTAAATTTTGAGTTATGGTTTTTTTATTAATTTTTCTTTGCATTTAATTAGAACTTTTCTAGTTCTATCAATTAAATAAGTTTTCTATTGAACCATCTTCTATATATACATACATATATATACACACACACAAACACATATTCTCTACCACCTCCACCACCAGCCATCACCCCCACCAACCTCGCCATCCCCAAATTTAAACCCTACCGGCAACAACCACTACACTTTGCTCGACCACATAGTTTCATTCACCCCTCTGCTCGAATCCATTGTTTACCTCGGACTAGAAGATTAAAATTGAGCCTCCATACCCTCTCGATGTTGAGTCTGTTGTGAAGGGTTTCCAATCAGAGTTGGTGACATGGATTCATGGTGATTTATGGCCGACTTCAGTGAGTGTTGCTTTGTTGGGTGTGCATAAGCATGGGAATGATGTCGCTATCCATCAACAAGTTCTGATTCATGATTCTAATCTATTAGGGTTTTGTTTTGGTGGAGGGGGACGGTGGGGGAAGGTTTAATCGAAGGGTTAGAATTGTTTGGGTTTGAATCGGGTTGCTAGTTATTACAGAGGGGAGGTACGGTTGTAGGTGGTGGCGGAAAGGGGGTTAGCTGTGACGAAGGTTTGTAGGGTCAGTGTTGGTTGTTGAGGGTGGTGGTGGCAGAGGAGAATAGGTAGAGAGAGGTATGGGAGTAATAGGGTGTTATATTTTTGTTAAACTTTTGAGTTTAGTGTAACTCTAAATAAACATGAGGGGACTGAATGAAACATAAGAGGAAATTGAAAAGCCTTCTTCTACTTCTTTATATGTCTAACGATCAAGAAATTAAAAAAAAAAAAAAAAAAAGACAACCATCACCATCCTTTAATTGCTGCTAAGTTCTAACACAACCATTATCAACATTTAATTGCTTATAACTGTCAAATATATCAAATGTACCGGCCTTCTTCTGCTTCTTTGTAAGTCTAACCATCGACAAAGAAAAAAAAATAACCGTCACCACCCTTTAATTCTTTCTAACACAACCGTCACCAACCTTTATTTGCTTATAACTCTCAATTATATCAATTCAACCACCCATTACTGCGTTTAACTCAAGCAAACACATAACATTATATGATTTAATCGACCAACAATCATTCGTCACGCAACTTCATTCGTCACTCGACTGTTGATCGTCGGAAACTACGATGATATCGTTTTTTTGTTTACCTCTGGTCGTTCTAACTTCTAAGATGGTTGCCGAAGTCCATTCCGCTATCGATCGTTGGAAAGCCACGCTATCGTCTTTTGTTTGCCTCTGGGCGTTATCGCTTTTGATCCTCTAAATCGCGATTAAAGGTAAAATTCCAAGCTTTTTTTTTCTAATCTGAATTTATTATAATGTATATGCATTGTCCGGCCCATTAACAATAACTGGTCGCGACTGCCATCTTTAGTTTTCGTAATGACAACATATAGATAAACTAACATCAAAAGCTTACATGACTTTCAAATGAACAACATACAAACCCATCAAATGAATATTTATGTATAATCTATATGGGGTAAGGATAATTTAATATGTTGTTTTGATTTAAAACATGGTTCAAATACATTATGACGATGATAGCGTATGAATGCGAAGGATAAAACAAACTTTACTACATGAGAATTTGAAATGGATAAATAGAAGAAATAAAATTGATAGGTATGGTACATTGAGATGGTTTTGTATCTTTGGGCTTCAACACATCAAAAACATTTTAAATAGGCAACTGAACAGAACTAGAAGGCTGAAGATTATTAATTGTTGAATACATATATGATCATGATATAAACAAACATATCCCCTGAATTTTCATATACAATAAGTCTAGAAACTGATAAAGGTAACTGATATAGAATGAGTGACCATAAAAGCCGGGTCTAATTGTTAAACTCGGAGCAAACGGATTATACGCGAAAGAATTGGAAATATGGTGCGCTGATTACTTTAAATAATTAAACAAATACGACATTGTTAGTTTATCTTTTCTAATTTTAAAAGTCAGCTATCTAGATGTTGATAATGTCAATAATCATCAAATTGATAGACTTGATGGCTAGACTTACAGAGAAATTGTTACCACAGGTAATTCATAATAATACAATATCAACTAGAATTGAAGAGTTCACCAAGGCCACCCTCGTTAAGGATTTTAAATCTCGCCAACAGAAGCTTTTACCAGGGCTTGCACTCGGTCTTATTGTCACCTATTTGGTTGTCATATCGGCTGCATTTATCATTGATTTACTTAAGAAAAGCTTACACCTCAAACCTTGTCTATCGGGAGGTGTTACGTGATGGATGATCTGCTTGTGAGAGACAACGCAATGAATTTTTATGCATTTTGTGGTTTAACCGATTACATTTAAAATAAAGGTACGAGATGCTCTTACTTTACACACTTTGGTCACTTTTACTTCATGATGGAAACATGCTTGGTTTAACTTGTGAATGGTCTATTGCATTAGGTTTCCAAATATTTGATCTAAATTCGTTAATTATTCACGCGTCCCGTTTGATTATGAACTATAATTAAACTTATACTTGTAAATTGTTCATCCCGCCGCATCGCGCGGGTTCCCCACTAGTACCAACCAATGCATATTCTAAGTAGGGGTGTTTAGAAAAACCGAAAACCAAATAAAAACCGTAATCCGAACCGTAACCGTAACCGAAAAAACCGATCCAAACAACGAATTTGGTGTTTGGTTTGGTTCTAACCGAAACCGAATTGCTAATTTGGTGTTTGGTTTGGTTTTTGGTTCTACAATTTTTTTAATTTGGTTTATTTGGTTTATTCGGATAACCGAATAAACCGCTAAACTATTTTTTTTTTTTTTGAACAGTGAACTTCATTAGAAACGACTAGTCCTCAAAACGAGGATCGCCAAACAAACGTTACAACATGTACATAGGGAAAGTCGCCCAATCTTTCCACAAAGTGTCATTAAATCTAGACCTATGTTTGAGCCACAAAAACGAGAGGGATTTGACCAAAACTACAACATCGGCTACCTTAGGAGTAGTATTATCAAAAACCTTTTAATTTCTAACATTCCAAATCGCCCAACACGTTGTCATAACGATACCTCTCATGATTTTCTTAGCCCACTTCTGACCATTGACGTTCTTATGAAGCTTAAATAAGTCTTCCAAGTTATCTATGATGACAAACTGAATTCTGCACCAATGTTGAATGCCACTCCAGACTCCGAACGCAAACCCGCATTTAACAAACATGTGTGCACAATCCTCATTATCTACCTCACATAAAGGGCACACAACGGAAGGAACGGGAATCTGTCTTCTTTGGAGAGCCATCCGAGTCGGAAGACGGCCTAATTCCAATCGCCACATGTGAATATTAATCTTTAGAGGAGTCCAGCCTTCCCATTTGAATAAACAGCTTCGATGTATCTGTCTGTCTTCCCTCAGCACCTTTTTGACATCAGCGACGTTGAAAAAACTGGTGCCATCCACATCCCACGACCAAGCATCGTTTTTATCTGCAAAAGAAGTGGTTGATAACATGAAAGTTAAGTCTTGCAGCTCCGAAATTTGTTCGACTGTAGAAGGCCAAGCATTCCAATCAGACCCAAGAGAAAGAACACCATTGATACAACTGATACGATGCGCAACACTGCAGTTTTTATTGATTTCCAGCTCATATAACTTCGGACAACATTCCATCAGGATTGATTCGCCAAGCCATCTGTCTTTCCAGAATCTAATAGTCGTCCCATCTCAGAGCTTGCTTTTAAAATACCACTGAGCCTTTCTTCCATTTAACTAAAGAGTGTCGACTGCTGAAACAATTGACTTCCAGCAGCCCGTCAAAGGTCTTGAGACGGGGAGAAAAATCCATCGATTCCTACCTCCATGAATAGCCTCAATAACAATAATAATAATATTAAATAAAAATAGCCATATATAATATATAAATCTAAATATTAAATGTAAGCCCAACCCAAAATAAAGTCCACTTATTTCTATGTTGTTTGTGTGTTGTGTGTAAGGGGGGACGGGGCGCCTACCGAATTGTCCACGGGTACCAATTATCAGCACGGTAACACCGCCGCCACCCACGCTAGTAGTGGTCCCGTGGACCGTTTTGCTAGTTCTCTTTACCGAGCTGGTACCGGGTTTTTTGTGGTTTTTTGATTTTTTTATATATACATTCTTATTGTGTATTAAACCGTTTGTTTTATTTTTGTATTATTTTCACCGTTTGTTTTATGAATATCTTTACCTTTTTTTAAACCGTTTGTTTAAAATTTACTTAAATAATAAGAACATTAAAGATAAATACACATAAAAAACTAAAATTCATAACCATTAAACATAAAAAACTAAAAACAAAATACATTAAAAGAAATAAAAAACCTAGGGTTGGCGCAACAGTTGCCATGCCTCGACATGGTCAAAGCTGGTGTCATATCGAGCCGCATAGTCCACATGCGTGAGCTCGATAGCCAACTCCGGGTCAATGCCCGGCTCCTCCCTCAACGTGTTCTCGTACATGTTGGTCCACCGATCACACTTATTGGTGAGATCGGTCCACTTCCGCTGCAGGCTGATGGTTGTCCGGTCATTTATGCCAACTTGTCGGCTGAAATTGGACCGTACACGTTCCCAAAAAACCTGCGAATGACGATGTTGAAGGGCCGGGATGTTCAAGGCGTCTTGGTAGCATATCACCAATGCAATATCTTCTTCGGGGGTCCAACGAGTCATCTTCGTGTGTGTTTGATGCCAAGTACGGTGGTAAAAGTGTGTTTTAACCCCACGGTGTGCTATGTTTATATATAAAAAACTTCAAACGGTTTGGTGGAACGGTATCAATGCCATTGAATTCAATTGAACGATTTTCATACTAAATTCTGACCGTGATTAGTGGGACGGTTGAAATAGTTTTGGTAATAAATTTTAGACTTTAAACCGTGTGAAATAATAATAATAATAATAATAATAATAATAAAAGGATTAATGAAATTATAAAAATAAATAAAAGAATTAGTGGAGTGCTGTCTACAAAAAGGTGTTTCAGTGAAGTAAACCAGTGAAGTGATATGGCACAGCATAATTGGTTAAAACCAGTGAAAAAAAAAAAAATTCTACAAGCACCCCTTTCACCCTAAGACTATTTTCTACATTTGTTTGTTTTATTTTGCTTTTAAACTTTCTTTTACAATATATTGCGAGGTTTGGTTTTTTGGTTTATATTAATTGCTAACTTTATATTCGGATTTCGGAACACAAAGGTATATAAGTTACAGCAAAAAAAACTTTGGTTCAATTCGGTTGAATTTGGTTGAAATCGGTTTGTTTGGTTTTAAACCGAAACCAAACCGAATTCAATTTGGTTGAATTTGGTTTGGTTTACATATTCCTAATTTGGTTTGGTTTGGTTTTTGGTTTGGGGTACAAAATTTTGAAAACAGAATAAACCGAACCGAATAAACCAAGTAAACCGTAAACTGAACCGATGAACACCCCTAAATTTCTAAGTGCATCGTCTTTGTGACTATTTTGCAATGACAGATTTAGACCAAAATTTTAAGGGTTGTATTAATTTTTTTAACATATTTTCACAAAACAAAATAAAAATAAAAAACATATACCCAATAGATTTCTCCTATTCGGTTTTTGAAGGCTTGAAATTGAGCAATACATCTTCTTTTTTACTTTATCAAAATTTTCTCTTTCGACCACACAAATTAGAGTATTGTTCAAATACTCATTACTCATTCGTTGTGTTGCAGAAGTCATTAGGCGGTCCCAAGTCGGCAGGCTGTGAAGTTGGGAGTATTCGGATATGATAAATGTAAAGAAAATTAATTATTGTATATTTTATATAGGTAAAACAAAACATAATCCATTTCAAAATACACATTATTCAAAACGATTCGTGTTTAAAGTTCAAACTTTGTTGAGTAGGCTGAGTTGCCAATGTTGACTGCCAAGTACAAGGCCGAGTTGGTCAATTTTGATCGCTGCTGATGTCCGACTAGGCTAAAGTTGCATCGGAGGTGGTCTGAGGACCGAGTACAAGGGCGAGTAGGCTGAGTTTTACAACACTGCTCATTTGATTGTGTAAATCCATCTTGATAAGCTTCATGTTTTGAAAATCGTACTTCAACGGTTACGGTTGTAATAGGTAAAATCAACGCTAGCCTCATAAACCAAATCAAATATTTAAATGTAGACTATAATCAATGTAAACTTGTAAATCCTAAACAGTTGTACATAAACCCTAAAAAATCTAAAATCAAACTTAAAATCAATTGTAGATAACCAAATACAATTT
Organism: Ambrosia trifida; assembly: GCA_028751855.1. Lineage (NCBI taxonomy): Eukaryota > Viridiplantae > Streptophyta > Magnoliopsida > Asterales > Asteraceae > Ambrosia > Ambrosia trifida. The sequence goes on along the minus strand of CM054123.1, from coordinate 13,121,232 downwards.
AGAACAAGAAGAATTGATATTTGATATCTGCATGTTCTTTGTTCTGCTAATTAAACCTAAAATCTATTGGTGCTTGTCGATTGTTCGCTTATGTTGTTGCTTCTTTTTTTTTTTTTTTTTCCTGAATCAAACTTTAACCAAACTAATTGGACTTAAAAGCCTTTGTGCTTCTATCTTAAAATTAATAAATGGAATGAGTCAATGTTTATGGGCTTTTTTTTTATGTTGGGTTAATAATAAAACTCTAAGGGTGTTTTGAGTTTTTAAAAATATTTGAGGGGTAACGTTATGTATTTCGAAGGTAACGTAATTAAAAATACTTACAAAAAATTACACTACATCAGAAAAGTTGAGGGATAAAGGGTGCTACCTTTATAATTACTCTATATCCAGCACTGCCAGTTTGTGTATCATGAAAATGTGTGACAAACTCGCATAGTTATACATTTGCGAATATTCGTATCAAATCTATTTGGGGATTGTTACTCCTTTTGTTGCACCAATTTACTCAAACGAATAGAAATCACTAATCAATGTCAAAATAATGCAAGACATCTTTTATAACTCTACCAACAAACACACTATATAAGCCTAAATATCAAATTTGATCCAAGTATACATCAATTGCTGGATAATGAACTATATAAGCCTAAACACCCGATATTATTTGAAAAACATCTTGAAATATGTTGGATAATGAACTCTTAAGGATAGTTTACACAATTACACCTACATTGGTGTATTGTAAAGCTAACGCCCTTAGTATATAGCTCAAATATCACAATAGATGTATCGTATAGGACAAGCGAAAATATGAAATGGCACCGTAACCATGGGTATCTGTTTGATCACACCCGAATACCTAAAAGTGAATTTGATTTTATATTGCTTAATTTTAACTCGGCCTAACTTGTTTATCGTGAAACTGTTAGGAATCGGTACCAAAGATACACACGAATTACGCCAAAACTTGTTTCTATTATTTGATTGTGATTGAATGCTTGACTTACAAAATCATCCATCTATTTATAAGCCTACAATCCTTGGAGAACAAGGAAACTAGCCTTTATTCCTTGTCCACCAAGGAACTATAATAATCTAAAACTTTTTTTGACTTAAACTAGAAAATCTATCTCTAAAACCTAGTTTACAAGATTGACAACTAAGTCCTTCTAGTTACCAAACCTTGCATTACAAGATTAATATATCATTCACCCCCTAATCTTGTAACACCCACGAGTCCTTTAATCTCATTGAACTTCAAACGTGGCAACGCTTTAGTAAGAATATCGGCCCTTTGCAAATTCCCACTTATGTGCTCCACTTGAATTTGTTCTCGCCCAATACATTCTCTTATGAAGTGGTATCGGGTATGAATATGCCTGCTCTTACCAAAGAACACCGGGTTCTTCATCAATTCTATCGCGGATGAATTATTAACTTTCAGAGTCACCTTTTTCTCTTTTTCACCCGTCACTTCTGATATTAAACCTCTAAGCCATAATGCTTGACAAGCCGCTTCCGTTGCTGCCATGAACTCTGCTTCACAAGACGATAATGCAACCGTCCCTTGTTTCTGAGAAACCCAAGTTATCGGCACATCGTTATAGTAAAACACTACTCCTATTGTGCTTCTACCATCGTCTATATCCATCGCATAGCTGCTATCGCTGAAACCAAGCAACACTCGGCTTCCACCCTTCCGATACATAATGCCGAGACCAATGATTCCTTTCACGTACCTCAACACTTGTTTTACAGCTTGCGCATGAGTTTTAGTAGGCCTCTGCATAAAGCGGCTCACATATCCTTTTGCTACCAGGCAGGCCTTGTATTTCGAAATCTTTCCTTGCGCATCCTTCTTTACCTTGAACACCCACTTTACCCTGATGGGTTTAATCTTCGGTGGCGGCTCTACCAGCTTCCAAGTATTGTTCTTCTCAATTGAACTTATTTCTTCCTCCATAGCTTTCATCCATTGCTTTTCTTTTATCGCTTTTTGAAAAAAAATTGGTTCATCGTCAACCGAGGATAGTAACAATTGATCATCTCCATTCAATTGATGTGTTAAACATGGTATTTCTTCGACCTCAAAATCTGCAAATTTCTTCGGAATGGTTGAGGTTCGATTTGACCTTCTTAGCTGAGAAACCCCCGCGGACTACGCGGAGATCCTCCTTCTTTGTTTGCCTGCGCTGACGTTGTGCCCTCGTCAATCATTCTTGTCGCGAAATCACCTGTGTGCGCAAAGTTGTCTGTATGTGCAAAGTCTTCCGCGTGCACGTTATCGCCTGTAGGTTGCGCAGATGCTTCAGACTCGTGCACGTCTTCTTCTGTGGGCTGCGCTGGCGCTTCAGACTCAATGACGAAGTCTGTGCGTGCGCTCTCTTCCGTATTAGTGCGGGACACGTAATCCTTCCCGTCATACTCTTCCGTCTCTTTGAACTTTACATCCCCGTCTCGAACTATGTGTACTCGTCCATTGCTCGGGTCAAACATCCGATGCGTATTCTCTCCTGTTTCCGGCTGAGAATCCATGTACACCAATAGCAAGCTTCTATCAACCAACTTCTTCTATCTAGGTGTTAAGATTTTAACAAACCCTACACACCCGAACACTTTAATATATGAAGGATCTGGTTTCCTTCCCTTGAGCTTTTCATAGGGTGTTAAGTCTTGCAATGCCTTCGTTGGAGAGCGATTCAACAAATAAACTGAGTGCATGATTGCTTCTCCCCAAAAGACTTGTGGTACGGACATGGCCTTTAGGATGCTTCGAGTAGTACCGATTATTGTGTGATTTCGTCTTTCAACTACCCCGCTTTGTTGAGGGGTATAGGGAGCCGTGTATTGCCTTGCAATTCCTCTTTCCTTACAGAAATCTCCTAGTACATGCGATGTGAACTCTCCTCCATTATCGGTTCTCAAGGTTTTTAGGCTTGTCCCAAGTTTCCTCTCCACTCCTTTGATGAACTCGATTAGAATTCCAGGAACTTGGTCTTTGGTTTTCACCATGTAAGCCCACATAAACCTGCTGTAATCATCTACAATCAGTAGCATGTACCGGTTTCCTGCTTGAGTCATTGGTGTGATGGCTTCGCATAGATCGGCATAGAGTAGCTCAAGCAGCTTTGACGCGCGATATTTGACTACCTTTGGAAAAGCTCCCCTTGTTTGCTTTCCTATCACACATGCGTCACATATTGCGGAAGGTCTCTTGATGAATGGTAGCCCAATCGAGATTCTTGATAGCGTCCTTAGCGCATCAAAATTAATATGACCGAGTCTGGCGTGCCAAAGCCAACACTCGTCACGCGTGTTAACCTGTAAACAGACTGGCGCAACAACTTTTAGGTTAATCTTATAAACACGATTGGTTGAACGAGGTACCTTCATTAGAACCGATCCGTTTGGTTCAAACATCCACAATACGCCTTGCTCGATCGTTATTTTGTGTCCTGACTCGTCCATTTGCCCGACACTGATTATGTTATTCTTCAAAGAAGGTATGTAGTAAACATCCTTCAAGATCCGCTGCTTACCCGACTTGCCTTCTAGGATAATTGTGTCGCGGCCTCTGATCTCCACGCATGAACCATCTCCGAACCGAACCTTACCTTTTATCCGGTTGTCTAAACTCGAAAACCAATCCTTGTTTCCCATCATATGATTGTTCACCCCGTTATCGAGAAACCAAGTGTTGTTTTCTCGCGGACTCTCATCATACTTCTTCAAGTCAACTCGGTCTTCATTCAAGTACACTCCTTCATGGGTTTCCATATAGAGCACCGGTCCGTCGTCAAGGGTGAGGTTATTCTCTTCAGTCTTGTTTCAGGTGGGACAATCGCTTGGAAAGTGGCCCAACTCGTCACATCGGAAACACTTAAGTTTCGAACGATCCTTTGGTGTCTTCTTAGTGGTTTCCTTATCCCTTTCGTGACCCGAACCTCTGCCTCGACCTCTTCCTTTACCTCTTTGTGAAGATGAACCTTCGGCTGACGCTCCTCTTCCACGGCCGAAGCTCTTTCCCTGCTTCTTCTTGGCTTCCCACTCCTCGTACGTAAGAAGAAGATGTTCATGCTTCGTGGTTTGATTATCTTCGGACCCTATCCTCTCTTCGTAGGCCTTAAGACGTCCAACCACATCGTTAAACGTGACTGTTTTAATATCGATCACCTGCTCAAGTGACGCGACCATGTGAATAAACTTCTTCGGCAATCCGTTTAAGAACCTTTTGACAAGCTTCAATTCTTCTATTCTTTCTCCGAGTGTTGATGCTTTAGAGGCGATACTTGCAATTTTGCATGAGAATTCGTCCACCGAACTGGTCTCTTTCATCTTTAGGTTTTCGAATTCGGACATCAAGGTTTGAAGCCGCGCCTCCTTCACCCGCTCGGCTCCTTGGTATCGTTTTTTAATTGCTTCCAACATCTCCTTGGCCGTAGTCAGGTTTCCGATCTGGAGCACCAAATCTTCGAGTATTCCTTGGAATAGAAGTGCTATCGCAATGTTGTTTTTCTTCGCGTTAGCAGCTGTACCTGGTTCTATCATCTCCCAAACACTATTAACGTTCAGGATTACCTTCATCTTCATCGCCCAAACCGTATAGTTCGCCGGAGTTAACAGTGGGATTTGGAGAGATGTCGTGTTGTGGTCTTTGGCTGTAACGATCTATCGATTAGCATTGTCTCCCATTGTAAACGATTTATGCATGACACGTCTTCTTCTGCGGCAGCCTGCTTCTGATCAGACTAAACCCGTCGCTAAGATTCTTCCGATCGCAAATCACTTTTGTCAATCGGTTCTTGTCTAGCCGGACTTGCTGATCGTTATCGACCGTATTGTTACCCAACCCTGAGCTCTGATACCAATTGTTAGGAATCGGTACCAAAGACACACACGAATTAAGCCAAAACTTGTTTCTATTATTTGATTGTGATTGAATGCTTGACTTACAAAATCATCCATCTATTTATAAGCCTACAATCCTTGGAGAACAAGGAAACTAGCCTTTATTCCTTGTCCACCAAGGAACTATAATAATCTAGAAACTTCTTTTGACTTAAACTAGGAAATCTATCTCTAAAACCTAGTTTACAAGATTGACAACTAAGTCGTTCTAGTTACCAAACCTTGCATTACAAGATTAATATATCACAAACTTTCAAAATGAGTATGCTACTATATATGCTCACCTTTCATGTCAATATCCAAGTTTGAAAACACTTACGAAAACATTTTAGATCATTTAGCCAACCACCAATTGGTCATTTGTTTTCACCAAAATCATTATCTATATAAAAATCACAAGTTTGAAACTAAACCTTAGAATTTCATCCAAATCAGTCTCATGGTGACTATAAGCACTTTTCATCCATATATAATTGATGGTTATAACACAATATTTCATAAAATTTGACTTTATGTCAAAAACTGGTTAAAAATTGCTCAAGAACACATACATTCATAATCTTGGTTAAGCATAGACAAATAAAAAATAAGTAAATAAACCTAACCAATACGTTTAATTATCATATGAGATATGTTTCTAACCTATTAGACACCAAACGTCCTAACACACTTAGAGTTGCATACACATGAACCCACTTAAATCATCTAAAACAATATTTCTTGACCAATAATATCTCTTTCTATTTTTTGTTCAACAATATCAAGGATTTTGAAGTCCCATAAATAACCCAATAAGCTAGGGTGTGACTTTCTAACAAAACACAAACCTAACATGAGATCCACGGCTTGTCTACTGAAGGGATAGGGAGCCCAATCTGGGCGGATGCGACATCCCTATCCCCGCTTCACGAGGACCAGCAGAAATACTCGCGCAGAATTAGTTCCGCAGAGAAGACTTGATCCACAACACCTCACCCACTTGTGGAAACCACGCGCGCGTCTGCTAATGCGCGGACGAGTTCACATCACAACATTCCCGGGTACGAGGTACGGAAGATCAAGAGTCAGGAAGATCCACCTGCAAAGGATCACTGACACCACCAACAGGGTAATGACGTGTGTCAGTGGTTGCCCAACAACCACTAACGTTCAACAGTGACGTGACTAGTTCCATGCTTCCACCATGCTGCCTCTACTGTTCTGACCAAGCATGCTCACCTACTGTCAGAGGTCTCATCAGCAGCCAACAGGTAAGTCAACCATGCTGGTTCAGAACAACATACCGCCAAGGGCCAGTCACACACTGCCACGTGTCCGCCTGTAAGCTTACCGCTGACGTCATCTACAGTGGACGTCCTTTTCCCGCCTTTTCCAGAGACCAAAAGCAGTTGGGCCGAGCCAAGGCCCAAAGATTACAAGACTCGTCATGGGCTTCTCGTCAAGCCCACGACCTCCACTATAAATAGAAGACATCAACTCCTTTCAACAGGATCCGAAATCATTCACTTGTAACATAGAGCTAGGTTTACTTGTATGCTTTGTACTCTCCCAAGTAATAATACTCCCGGCTCTTCACAATGGACGTAGGTCGTACTAGACCGAACCACTTACATCCTTGTGTTCTTACTTTTGCCATCACACAGTCTCACTCACATTCACTCTCTCGGGTTAAATCCAAGGTTTGGGTAAAGGAACGTATTTGTTGTAACATAAGTATACACCACCTGGAGATTAGCCATAATCCCCGAGATACTTATTGTTTCTTTATCTACTTAAGGTTTAGTCTAATAGATTCGTGTCATTTTTGGGTTGAACAAGCGAACACGTTTAACTAAAGTTGGTCATGTTTAGGTAGAACTAGTTGATTCAGATGTTGACATGTTTAACTACTATGTGTGTTTGGCACAATATTCGGATTCTTGTGAAAAAAAATCGGGTTTGTTGCTACAACAAATAACTGCCTAACGTTGGTTCTGAGTCACAGGAAGGGTTCAGAGGTTCAAGGGTTCCGATCTGCCTAACGCAGGTCGTGGTGTCCTTCTACGTTGCAAACGTAGAAGGAGGTTCAAGATAATTTTCTAATGTTTGTTAATGCTTTTAGCTTCTGATCTGAGATGTACTCGAAACCAGAAAAAGGCTATGTTCAAGATCCAAGTGAAGAGAAATATTCTCTCCACGTGTGAGGACCAAAAGAATAAGAAGTTTAGAGTGAGAGTGATATGTGATGGTGTGATCAGATCTTGTGAGGACAAGTCTGATTTATAGATGGGTGGATTCTCTATTAGAGGAAAGCATATTATCTTGGACCTTGTTGCAACAAAAGGACAATCCACTAATAGCCGGCGATGGCTATTAACCTGCGGTCTGTTCACTGTTGTTACTCCATCAGCAGCTGGTTGTGTTGCACGATGAAAAGGTGATGGGACAAGTCATCTTTTTGACTTAGGATACTCCTGCCTTTTGAACCGTTGAAGCTTTCAACCCTTTAAGCGTAGTTCTGTATATTGTTTATTATTTTTGCTTTGGACTACCCACGTCATCAGCCCCCCAAGTCAGGAGGTTTGGTGGCGTAGCTTGAAAGCTTCTGACTGTTTTCTTAGTCTTGTGTTTGCTTGAAGGGTTCAATGCTTTGCTGTATTTTGGGCGGTTATTACTTAGCAGTTTAATTGTGATTAGACTGCTGATGTGACATGTGGCAGTCGAATAGCTGTCTTTTTTTACTGCATGTCGTTATTGCGGTTACTTTTGAATTAAATAACCGTTTGTTTTTTTCTTTTTTAAACCTTTTGAATTCATTTTCTTTTCACTTTACTCTTTCATTCTTCAATCAAAACCTCTCCATCTGATTTAGGGTTTCATTCCTCCGATCAAAGCAGGTTCATTTTTCTTCTTTTCTTTTTGTTTTCCGATCATCCTTTGAAGCACTATGGGCGCTAAAAAGGATATGGCTATCACTGTTTCCTCCCTTTTTCAAAAGGAGGTTGAGTCGTTTTGTAATGAATGGGGCATAGATTTATCGTTTAAACCTGTTGCTCCGGGTAAGAAACTTGCCGTTTCTGACTGTCCGTCTGGGTCTGTTGCTTTGTATTGTCGGCATTTTGAGTTTTCAAACCTTCGTTATCCATTCTCCATGTTTTTATTGAATATCCTTGAGTATTATAGGGTTTCTCTTGGTCAGATTCATCCTCATGGGGTTGGCCGTGTTATGCATTTTGAATGCCTGTGTAGAGCATTAGGGTATGATCCTACTCTATTGATGTTCAGGCGATTCTTTCGTCTTGCTAAAAATGGTGACTGGTTCACCTTTGAGGGATCTTCAGTAGAAACTAACTTGCTTTCCTCCCATGTCACAACCGTTGGTCAGTGGAAAACTAGGTTCTTTTGGGTTTCTGACTCTATTTTTCCTTATAAACCTGTGTGGAGACATCCTGATGCCATTCTTAATGAAGGGGAGCCTTCAGAATCTGAGTTAGATCATAGCTTTTTAACAGCTCTTAGGGTATGTCCTTCAAGGCTTCGTCCATTTGGTGAGCCTTTCTTAGTGTTGTGTGGTATTAGCACCTGTTGGGACAAACCGGGTAGAGATCCTGTAGTGATGAAGGGTGATCGGGGTATGAGCCTTTTGCTTTTTGTTGATTACTTCCTTTTTGTCTTCCTTGCTTATATGTTCTGTTTTCCTTTACTGCAGTTATGTCGGCTCTTGACTTCATTAAGCAAGATGATGCTTCAGGGGTTGTTTTCAAAGATGCTGAAGCGGCAGAGGGTGAGGATGCCTTGACAAAGTATGAGAAGGGGAGGTATGATGGGACTAACTATGTTGCTGTCCCCAATGTCAAAGGTTTTACTAAGGCTAGTTCGTCCAAGGCTTCAACTAGGAGATCTAGCAGGCGTTTGTTGAAGGCTGCTAAGCCAGCTGATGCATCTGAAGCATTGACTGTTAGTGATGACATCGAAGAGATAGATGAGGAGAAGGATCAGACTGTGGATGACACTGTTGCTGATGTGATTGGGGAGAAAGGCAAGGGTAGTAAAGCTAAGGTTACCATGGTGAAGGGTAATGAGGGTTCGACAAGCTTTGATGAGGAAGGGTTGTATGTCCCGGGTTGGAATGTGAAACCCAGTGATAGCTTTAAGTCTTCAGCTGTTTGTGAGGAGGTATTGGCACATTTTGCTACCCCTGGTGCCAAGGCTTGCTTGGAGGGGTTGGATGATGATGCCCTTTTGACGAAAATGATGGTTGGTACTTGTAATTTGGCTGCTATGCTACCGGAGGGGATTAGCAGGTTTAGGAAGAAGATGGGTGAGTATAGTGAGTTTGCTAAAAAGAAGAGGGAAATGAAGCAATCTATTGCAGCCCTGAAGAAGGATGCCAAAGAGTATGCTGAGAAGGAGGTTACTCTAATTGCTTTGATTGATGAGTTGAAGAGAGGGCACGAGGCTGAAACTGCCAAGCATGAGGCTGCTCGACTTCAGGTTGAATCGGATCGGTTATCCTTGGAAGCAGAGAAGAAAGCATTTGAAAATGAGAAGAAAGGGTTAGAAGGTTCCCTTGCTGCTGCCCTGGATGACAACAAGTGGCTGATAGAAGAAGGCTTTCAGCAAGTTGTTACATATATTCTTCATTCTGCCGAATTCAACTCTGCTCTTGGCGAGGTATATACCAAGCTTTTGATTCATGGTAAGCATGTTGGTTTCGTTGCAGGGTTCAAGGCTCATGAGTCTGGTCAAGTCTTGGAAGAGTCTTCCTTTTACCATCCTGATTCCTTGGATGTGTTTAAAGAGACAGTCCTCAAGATGGAGCATTCAACTTATCCTTATGTTTCCCAAGTTTCCTCCCTCTATGGGAAACCTTTGAAGGAGTTGAAAGAGCTGAAGCCTGCTGGTTTGAATGAAGCAGTTTCTGCTAAGGTGCTTCAGTCTATTTCAAGGAAAAGGGCTCATTCTGGTGATAGCGATGAAACCTTGGATGCTGGTGAAGAGCCTTCTAAAGATACCAGTGTTGAAGCTTCTGAAGCTGGTGGTCGTGTGGAGAAGTTACCGACAAAAGGAAAAAAATCAAAGAAGCTACGTGTGGTGAAGGCTGTGAATGAGGATGAAGCCTCCAAGCCTTCTGGGTCTGGTAACGATGTTTAAGACCCCCCTATTCGTAGCTTTCTTATCATCTTAACTGTAAACTGTTAACTTTGTGGTTGTGTTTTAAACACTTTATCTTTTGTGGGGACCCTTAGGGGTTCTCTTGTGGTTGTGGGCTTTATGTTGCCCTTTGAACAATGATCTTCTGTTTGGCTTGTTAGAAGCCTTGGAATATTAAGCCGTTAAGGCTGTTTGTTAGGTATGTATGGTTGTTCATCTTTTGCTTTTCTTATGTGTGTTTGTCTTTGTTATTGTTTGGGAATGTTTATCCAGTAGCACCTTCAAAGGTTGAACGCTGCAGTCATTCTTCCTTAAGGTAGTCTAGGCAAACATATCACCACCTACCCTATATACACTTTCATAAGTGCTTTTTATATGTTTTCGTAAGTTTGTTTTCTAAACTTAAGGAACGATTGGTGTAGGTTGTTCAAGCCTGTCTATGAGATTTATAAGAGTGTTTTTTGTTTATCTCATGGAGTAGGATTGATTTAGGAACTCACCCCTTATATAGGTCCGTTTATCCTTCGAACCTATTGAGCGAAATGGCCTGGGAGCTCATCCCCTTACATGGTCCCTACCATGGAGTTTCTTGCAAGGTTCTCAACCTGAACATAGGATAGAAAGACAAAGTTTCTAAAAGAGGATCAAGTGATCCTTTCATTCATTAGATAGATTAACATTACATTGTTTGAAAGAGAACAACATTTCCTTACAACCTAAACAAAGAACCTTTTGAGGTTCTTGCCGTTCCAGTGACGGGGGAGTTTTTTACCTTCCATGCTTGCCAGTTTGTAGGACCCCCCTTTGTGGGATTCTAGGATTGTGTATGGGCCTTCCCACTTAGGTTCTAGTTTCCCTTGACTTTCCTTCTTACTTGCTTCGTTGTTTCTTAAGACCAGGTCACCGGGATTGAATCGTTCATGCTTAACCTGGCGTTGTAGTAGGACTCCATCTTTTGTTTGTATTGAGCTTCTCGGATGGCTGCTGAGTCCCTTGCTTCTTCTAGGAGATCAAGATTAAGCAATGTTTCTTGTTCATTTGCCTGGACGTCAACATGAAAGGTTCTTGGTGTGGTGATTCCGATTTCGGCAGGTATAACTGCTTCAGATCCAAAAGTAAGGCTGTAAGGGGTTTTCTTATTGCTTGTTTTCTCGGTGGTTCGAATTGCCCAGAGAACACTTGGCAATTCTTCCAACCAGTTTCTTCCTTGTCGGCCTAGTCTAGCCTTGATCCCTTCAACCACACTCCTATTCATTCTTTCGACTTGGCCGTTCGATTGGGGGTATGCCACAGAGCTAAAGACTTGAGTTATCCGATACTCCTTGCACCAAACACTGAATGGTTTCTCCGCAAATTGCTTGCCGTTATCCGTAACGAGCACCCCAGGTAGGCCGTACCGGCAAATGATGTTTTCCCAAACGAAGTCGATTATCTTTTTTCCTGATATTTTCCCCAAGGGCTTCACTTCTGGCCATTTTGTGAAGTAATCAACCGCCACCAATAAGAATTTGACCCCTCCCTTTGCTGGTGGGAAGGGTCCAACGATGTCCATCCCCCATTTGTAAAACGGCCAGGCTGAATTAACAGGCACCAAGTCATGCTTGGGACTTTTTGGGACGGGGGCGTGAATTTGACAGGCTTCACATCTTTTCAGCTGTTCAGATGTGTCACGATGCATGGAGGGCCAGAAATATCCCAGGTTCATAAGCTTTGCCACAACTGACCTTGGACCGCAGTGGGCTCCGCAGATTCCTTCATGAACTTCCTTAATCAGGTACCTGCTCTGTTCGGGTCCTACACATCGGAGCAGTGGGGCTAAGTACCCTTTTTTGTAGAGCATTTCATCTTGGATGGTATACTGCTTGGACTTGTTTCGGATCCTTTCAGCTTCAACAGGATCCTGTGGTAGTTCTCCTTTTTGTAGGAATCTTATAAACGGAGTCATCCAGTTTGGTTCGTTTTCAGTGATGACATCTTGGACTTCCAGCTCTGATATGGCAGGATGCTTGATCACCTCAACCAATACTTTCTTAGTGAGGTGGGCAAAAGTCAACGAGGCAAGCTTGCTTAGGGCGTCAGCCTTTTTGTTGTGGGACCTTGGGACCTGTTTGATCTTGCATTGTTGGAAAGTGTTCATGATTTCCTTGGCTTTCTCTTTGTATTTTTTTCATGTTGGGTTCTTTGGAAATGTAGCTATCGTTCACTTGGCTAGAGACCAGTAGTGAATCGGTGAACACTTGAAGCTTGTGAACCATCATCTTTTTTGCAAGCTTGAGTCCTGCAATCAGGGCTTCATATTCGGCTTCATTGTTTGTTGTCTGAAATTCCAAACGAAGGGCATATGTGAATTCTAACCCTTCAGGGTTGATTAATATAAGACCAGCTCCCGAGCCTTCAACGCTGGAAGCTCCATCTGTGTAAAGCTTCCAGGCTTCAGGATCAAGAGGTTCATCTATGGTCATGTTAACCTCAGCAGTCTCTACCCTTGGAATTTCAGCAATGAAATCAGCAAGTATTTGTGCTTTTATTGCTTTTCTCGGGACGTAGGTGATTTTGTGTTCACCTAGCTCAACAGCCCATTTGGCTAGTCGTCCCGAGGTTTCAGGCCTTTCAAGCACATTCTTGATTGGTTGGTCAGTGATTACTTGTATGGGATGTGCTTGAAAGTACCTCCGAAGCCTCCTGGCTGTTTGTACCAGGGCTAAGGCCAACTTTTCCAAAGGAGGGTACTTGACCTCTGCTAACTTTAAGGTTTTACTGAAGAAATAAACAGGTACCTGAGCTTTCTCTCTTTCGATAGTGAGAACAGCGCTGAAGGCTTCCTCAGTGACTGAAAGATAGACAGAGATCATTTCCCCTGCTTCAGGTGCTGCAATGGTGGGAAGGGAAGCCAAGTAACGTTTCATGGTGTTGAAGGCTTCCTCTGCTTCTTCTGTCCACCTGAAGTTTTTCTTGTCAGTGCAACCTTTGAGGGTCTTGAAGAAAGGTAGGGATTTTTCAGCTAGTTTCGACACGAAACGCTTCAAGGAGGCAAGTTTGCTGTTCAAGCTTTCCACCTCCTTCTTGGTTTGTGGTGACTTCATGTTAAGGATGGCTTGGACCTTGTTTGGGTTAGCTTTTATGCTTTGTTTCCCTACGACATGACCCAAGAATTTTCCTTCTTCGAAACCGAAGGAACACTTGACAAGATTTAGTTTCATGTTGATCTTCTTGAGATTGTTGAAGGTTTCTTGTATGTCTGCGAGCATTTCGTCCTCAGTCTTGCTTTTGATGACTAAATCATCCACATACGCTTCCATGTTTCTGCCAATTTGTTTGGCAAAGGCTTTATCGACCAACCTTTGATAGGTGGCACCTGCATTTTTTAAACCGAAGGGCATCTTTTTATAACAAAAGATACCCTTGTCAGTATGGAAGGCAGTCTTCTCTTCATCCTCCTCCTTCATTTGTATTTGGTGATAACCTTTATAGGCATCCAAAAAGCACTTGAAGGGGAAACCTGTTGAAGGATTAACTTGTAAGCATGCATTATGTGAAAGAAAACAATTTTGGAGGTGTTGGATAACTTAAAAGTTGTTCTGAGGTTCAAAGGTAACCTGTCAACGAGTCAACTTTCAAGTCCACCTCTGGTAAAGGATAGCAATCCTTTGGACAAGCTTTATTGAGGTCCTTGAAGTCTATGCACATTCTCCATGAATCATCAGGTTTCTTAACCATTATTGGGTTTGCAACCCAGGATTGGTATTTGACTTCTCGGAGGATTCCTGCTTCAACCAGTTTGTCAACCTCCTGGCAAGCTGCTTTGCTTTGTTCTGGAGCAAGGCTTTTTTTCTTTTGCACTATTGGTTTGATGTTTTGGGGAACCTTGAGTTCATGCTCAGCAACCTCACGAGGGATCCCTGTCATGTCACTAGGACATCAAGCGAAAACATCGACATTGTTTTTTAGCAATGCTTCAAGCTTTAAAAGAATTTCCCTAGGAAGGGTTGTGTTTACCCGTATCCTTTGATCATGGTATTTTTGATTGATGCTAAGACCAAGTTTGCTCTGTTCTTCAACAACCGTTAACACAGAGGTTGATGGTTGGAGGGTTCCTACTCCTTCTTTGGTGGGGAACTTGGCACTCTTTCGGCTGATGGAAACGGTCATATCGAAGGCTACTACACCAGGTCTGCCAATGATGACATCGTAACTGGACGGTAGGTCCAAGACAACGAAGGTCAACGGTTCGGTCCTTCGCATTTGTCCATCAGAGAAAGTTACATCGAGCACTATTTCGCCCAAGGGTTTGATGGGAATGTCAGCTATGCCTTTGATGGCAGCTTCGGCTGGCTTGAGCATGGAGCGTTCTTTGAGGCTTAGAAGGTTGAAGTATTTTGCAAACATAATTTCAGTAGCAGCTCCAGTGTCTATGTAGGCTTTTTGTGTTTGACATGAACCCACGAAGGCTTCAAGGACTAGTGGATCACAATGTTTTTCTTCGTTGGTACAAGGGAAGTAGATGCCTTGACGTTCCCAATCCTCCAACCTCTGCCATTTGCTTGGTGTTTCACTTTCAACAAACACCATGGCGATGTCTTTCTTCTTGCCATCAGCTATGTTTTCTTTGACACCTTTGACCAAGTGGGCTAGTTCCCCAGATCTAACTGCTTCTTCAATCCTCTTCTTAAGCTGGAAGCAATCGTTGGTGTGGTGTCCCTTCTCTTCGTGAAACTCACAATACTGGTTAGAGTTTTCGTTTCTTTTGCTTTTAGGCAAGGGACGAGGTGGTCTAAAGGTGTGTTTGACTTCGTCCGTTGCTAGAATTTCTTGAGGAGTTTTGGAGAGGGCTGTAAAGTTTACATTTCTGTCCTTGCTTGGAGGGTTCCTGCTTTCGGACCTCTGAGACTCAGATCTCCTGGATCTGTTGTCATAGGTACCGTAGTTGCCTCTTTTTCGAGTAGGGCTGTTGCTTCTCCATTTGGAGGCCCTTTTTCTTTGCTCCTTTATGTCTACAGCCTCTTCTCCTCGGATATGGGCTTCGGCTCTTTCTAAAGCCTCTTCAAGGGTTTTGGGGAGACTTTTGTTAAACTCCCTGGTGAGGTATTTTGAGTTGATGGCATTCATGAACCCTGCAACCTTCATTTTTTCATCTGCACCGACGTAGGTAAGGCCTTCTTTCTTGTATCTTTTAATAAAATTCTTTAAGCTTTCATCATCCTTCTGTTTTATTTGAAAGATAACTGTTGCATCCTTGACGCAACGTCTCTGTTGTGAGAAGTTGGCCAGAAATCCTTTTCCTAACTCGTTAAAGGTATGGATGCTTCCTGTTGGCAAGCCGTTGAACCAAATTCGTGCAGATCCAACAAGGGTTTGCATGAACATGAGACAGCACTCGGGATCACCCCATTTTTCGATTCGAGCAGCTCCCGAGAAGATCTGAAAGTGATCTTCTGGGTCGTCAGTGCCGTCATATGTTTTTATATGAGCTGGCATCTTCAGCTTGTTGGGGAAATCGTAGTCTGCTATTTCCGGTGGGAAACAGGACAAGCTGCTTGGCTTGTAGGGTTGGTTGACAGGGTGTTCCATCCTGTTGTTGGTCATCCCAACCGGATTTCCCTGTTGAGCAGCGACGGCCTGACTGATGAGCTGCTGCCATGGGAAGTTAGCCATCATTTGTGATATCATGTAGGGCATGAGGTTAAAACCTTGGAGGTTTTCGGTTGTGGCTACATTGCCGGTTACCATGGGGATGCTCATAGAAGCTTTCCTAGCCATGGGGAGTGAAGCCATAGCTTGCTCCCATGAAGTGGCTGCCGATGGTGGGATACTGGATATCGGTGATTGTAGAAGTTGATCCAAGGTGACCTCGTGCCCAAGTGGTGCACCGGTGGTGGCAGCTTGGGTGGTAAACAGTGGGAAGGCAGTAGGACTGGACCTTGCTTCGTGCCGAGAGGTGGGGAATGTGTTGCTGGGACCAGCATTACTGCTTCCGAGTAGTGGTCTGTGACTGTAGGTGGCATTTAGAGGAGGAGGAGGTCCCGGGGAGAGTGACACTTCCTCTTCCTCGCCATAATCTAGACGGAGACGGACTCCTTTGTCCCTTTCCCTCATGACGTATTGGTTTAAAAGGGATCTAAGCTGCAGAAAGTTTCTTTCCACTCTTTCAGGAGTTAGATCTATACGTTGGGGAGTTTGTGCAAGATCAGGGAGAGGGGAAAACACCCCTGAACGAGTGGGAGGTAGAGTTTGTAAGCTTGTCGTCCCATGACGTGCAGGCGGGGACTGAGTTATGGCTGAAGTGCCTCCCAGAGTGGAGAAAGACACAGATCTGGCTGGAGAGGTCTGATCTGTGCTTGGAGAGATCTGGTTGACCTCTTCTTGGGACTCAGGGTCAGACATGGAGAGAGTCGGAGCTACACAACTAATTTTTGTAAAGACAATGGCGTAGCCCCACGGTGGGCGCCAACTTGTTGCTACAACAAATAACTGCCTAACGTTGGTTCTGAGTCACGGGAAGGGTTCAGAGGTTCAAGGGTTCCGATCTGCCTAACGCAAGTCGTGGTGTCCTTCTACGTTGCAAACGTAGAAGGAGGTTCAAGATAATTTTCTAATGTTTGTTAATGCTTTTAGCTTCTGATCTGAGATATACTCGAAACCAGAAAAAGGCTATGTTCAAAATCCAAGTGAAGAGAAATATTCTCTCCACGTGTGAGGACCAAAAGAATAAGAAGTTTAGAGTGAGAGTGATATGTGATGGTGTGATCAGATCTTGTGAGGACAAGTCTGATTTATAGAGGGGTGGATTCTCTATTAGAGGAAAGCATATTATCTTGGACCTTGTTGCAACAAAAAGACAATCCACTAATAGCCGGCGATGGCTATTAACCTGCGGTCTGTTCACTGCTGTTACTCCATCAGCAGCTGGTTGTGTTGCACGATGAAAAGGTGATGGGACAAGTCATCTTTTTGACTTAGGATACTCCTGCCTTTTGAACCGTTGAAGCTTTCAACCCTTTAAGCGTAGTTCTGTATATTGTTTATTATTTTTGCTTTGGACTACCCACGTCATCAGGGTTCAACTTACCAAACCACATACATGACCCATTTAACTCCCCTAGATAATTCTCTCGATGTTTATTTATATGAACGATAGTGCGAGTTGGGTAATTTCAATTTTTAGTAATTATTATACATTACTTTTTTTCTTTTTTGAATTTCTGGTAAGTGCTTATATAAACAGCATTTATATATTAAATTAGTTTACCCAAACACAATTTAAAATTGAGCTATTAATTTGTTATTAGCAATGTTTTCCTTAATATTCATGGACGAAGCATAGTGGAGGCTCGGGGGTGTCCGGTCCCCGTCATTTTTTGACACAATGGTGAAATTTTACGATTTTCGTAGGTAAATTTTAGATGAATTGAGTCTGCCCTTACCGATCAGAAAAAAATGAGGCCGGCCCTTGCCGATTCAATCTCCAAGCTTTGGCACTGTGAATATTAGTGAATTTTTTTTTACATATTTCCCCTTACTAATGCTATTAATTACATATTTACCTAACCCTTAAAATCAATTACATATTTCCTCTTGAGAAGGCCGAAGGGGAAATGTGTAATTGACTTGCTACATATGTATGTTTTTTAAGTTAGGTAAATATGTAATAAATGGAAATATATAAATGACCCATATTAGTGTGTTGTATTTCTTTTACAAGCAGCTAAAAAAATCTTGACGTGCAAAAAAATATTAGGGTGGAAATTTAAAGAGGAAGAGAGACGAGGACTTTTTTTCTCAGTTCTGATCAGTTCTTTTAAACTAGGACCCATATACAAAGAAACAATATAAAGATATAATGACGTGCCATATAATTCGGTCAAATTAAGAAGTAAACATTTAGCTGTGCACCACACAAACATTCTTTTGTAGATTACTCTAAAATTTTGATAAAGATGTATGAATGGTTAATGAACACATACTTTTTCTTTTTTAGTTTAGAAATTGTAGTAGCTAATTATTTATAAGTGCAGGAACGTAAAATAATAATTCAGAAAATCGTACCCTTTAGCCTAAAATAAAACTATTTTTATTAAAGTATTCCTTAGTTATTACTTAAGTTAAAACGCTAAAATTGTATCATTATATTGACATTAACACTGTAGCTAAACTTCTTCTTTAATAAATGAGACAGGTTATTGTACAAAGTTGAGTTAACATACAAAGGATTCGAAAGAACAAAAAGATGGCACGTGGTACTGGGCAAGGGGTATCTTCGTCCGCACCAAATTACGCAAAAGTAATACATAATTATTCAACCTATATGGTAATTACGCACCTTATAGCAAAATTATGAAACCGATGTTATAATTACGCATGTTATACGCACAACTTATCGAGTTCTTTTTAAATGTCGGAATTTTAGTAAGAAACGATATAGCAATAGGACACTCAAATTAAAGAAAATTAAATGCTCATTTTTATGGTACAATGTTATTAAAAATTAATTTCACATAAAAAGGTTAAGAAAGTTTTTAAAAATGGGAATAACCAAATGTTCATGAACACATTAACGAATGTTAACGAACACAATTGAATGAACAATAGCTTCGTTCATGTTCGGTTATTTAACTAATCATACGAAATTTCTTGCTCTTGCTTGTTCATTTATTAAATGAATGAACTTAAAAAACTTTCCACCAAACGGTTCATGACTGCTCGTTGAACACTCGATTTATTTATAGCCCTAGCATAAATCGATTAACATATATAGCAAAATTTATAAACTTGGCACAAATTCATAGAAGGCCCGATAACACAATAACCATCTACCATTACCTATTGATCAACTAATCATTTAACCCAAATAGTCAATACCCCTTTTGCCCCTTTCAAGCACTTAAATAATAAAGTAATTAACAATTACATGGCTCATTGTAAGATCAAGCGGAGAAGTCTTCAATCTTTACATCCAAATAAACATGCTAACTAATCACATACATTGTAAGATCAAGGGAAGAAGTCTAAATGCTCAGTCCAGTCACCGGCTAAAAAAAGGCGTTAAAGTTTCAAGGTTTAAGATTGGTCCAGGGGTGGAGCCTCTTCCTCACGGAAAATTTACATTTCCCCTGGCCAATCAGCCATGATCGGTTTTCATAGCTTTTAATGTTCTTGGGATTGGTTTTGTTTAAGTGTTTCTCTTCTGGTGGTTTTTCTTCTTCTCTTTGTTGTCTCTTGGTGTATTTCTAACTTGTTGCTAGTTTGTTGGTGGTATAAAGTTTCTTTTGTTGTTAAAAGGAAACTAATCACACAACACACACTAGACTTGGTTTAAAAATCCTGTCACCATCTTATTTTTAGGGGTTGTTTGGTAACTTCTGAATGGGTAAGTGTAACTAGTAAGGAGTCTGAACCATTCGAACTACCATTCAGAAGCAAATGTCTGATCGATTCAGACATTTTTCCTATTAAAAGCTGAAACAAACAGCCCTTTAAATGTTTTCGTTAATAGCTTGAGCTAGAAAAATTATCGCACCAAAATCGACTTTAGACATGTTACAACTACTCATATTTTCACAAGTCATAACACATCGGATAAATGTCGATTAAATTTTTTTATTGGGTTTTTAGTTATATTTACTTCTTTTTTTCAAAACAATATGCCAATAGAGATTGGAGTTCAAAGGCACTGGCCCTAACATTGTTAATTGGGCCAACTGATGACTATAAAGAGAGCATCAACCTCACCCTTCCTCAAATGGGCATGTTATATTGTTAAACCCAACCCCAACCGGTTCGTGTTAACGCGCCTCAAGCTCATCACGCGATAGATAAATCAAACTCATCGAGCGGCCAGCTCAGATCATGGTCTAAACAAACTGATCTAACCACATAAAAATTTTCAGTGTTGGGGATTAAATCCATGTTACAAACCTGTTAGATTGGAAGTGCAAATGAATTACCATTTCAAATGAGTTCTAAAACTAAAACATCAAGAACATAAAAAATAATAAGAAGCTAAAAAAAATCTATAAAAAATGCATAAATTTATTTCATAAGATACAAAACTTTAAAATAAAGAAAAACTAACACGAAAAAATGTAGCATGTGACGGCGTGGCAAAGTTAAATTTACCTATCTGCAGCATTAGAATTCAGTTCTTGTGTTGGATGTGTTGTGTTATTGGCATTGAACTTCTGGTTATTGAAGGCTTCCCCAAGATATTTAAGGCTTGCATTCGTTGCATTTCTTTTCCTGCAACCGAACCGAAGAACAATCAGAACCAAATACAGATAATAAAAGAGGCAACCAAATTTTAAGTTATATGCTGCATGAATATGTATTAGGAAATTAACTTTAAAGATTTTCAGTTCCAATAGACAAAAGTTTCAATAAAAAAAAGCGCAAAACTTTATTGACGATATTGATAGTATTAATCTACGAGGGGATTTGTACTACATCCCATACCCTCTTCTATGGTTAAATGAATCGCTCTTTTCTCTAACTCAACTGCGTGTCTGCTAAGCTCCAATGGCGATAAACGCAAGAGCGCTGTAAGATCAAAAGAATCATAAAATCAAAAAAGATAAAAAATTATATAACTTCTTATATTCTGCAGTAATCGAAAACTAAGAAAGGCAATAAAAAAACATACATTGAATATTATCTCTATAATCAGATCCATCACATTGGTCGATGAAATTCTGCAAATTTACCAATCGGTCGATCCTCCGCTCATCATTAAACTCATTAAACCGAGAAACAGATGCTTTTGAAGCCATTTGGTTTGGTGCCACAAAAGAACCGTAATGCATATTATTCCTATTCATCTGGCTTACTTCTTGTTTGATTTGAGGTAAACTTGCAGATTGTGGATAATTAACATTTTTCCCTTGGTATCCTTCATGTTTACTACGCAGGAAATTAAAACGCTCTTGTGCGCCATAATTGTTCAAGTTAGAAGGCGCAGAATAGTCAGGTGTGGCCCTTTTAGTACCACATGTTTTAGACGCGTCAACAAACAGTTGTCCGTCAACTGGAAGTAAACTTGCTGCATAGGTGTCGCGTGTTAAGTTATTATTACTGTTCTGCACCTCTCTTAACGCTACTTTTTTGGCTGTGAAAACCGACTGTTTATGAAATGCGGTTGTGCCAGCTACATTAGTCCCAAGATCATTTATATTAATCTCAGAGTTGATCATTTCGATACTTCGTAATCAAATTATCCAGAAAAGCGTTTAACTAACCTGGTGACAAGATTAAACTCATCAGTAGAAAACAATAACAAGCCAATAGTGAAACTGTATAATTTAACAATTTTAAGAAAATGTACACGAATCGCAATATTGATTTATAAAATCAAGCAACGAACGATAATCAATTACTAACTATTAGACAATAGCATATTTCATGGAGCAATATCCTCCTACTCATCAATGTAGTCAATGTTACAACACTACATAGTTACATTGACTGACTACATTGATGAGTAGGAGGATATTGCTCCATGGAATATGCTATTGTCTAATACTAACCTTATCAAACTAACAGCAAAGTTAGGTTTGTAATTGAGAGCAACGAACAGTCGAGCATGGAACATTCGTTTTAAATTCTGCACCTAAGGCTAGGGATGAGCTCGGTACCGAACCGTACTGAATAGATCTTGATACCAAAAATACCAATACCGAATTTCGTCAAAACTTTGTATCGATACTGAAAATATGCGGTACGGCACGGTATCTGTATTCTAAGGTAAAATACCAATACCGTATTGGTACCGTACCGAACCGAAAATACTGACACCGGTTTTCGCCAAAACTTGGTAACGAAAATTATCTGGTATCGGTATTTTGGGTACCAGCACCAGTTGGTATCGGTATTTTCGGTATTTAATACCGAAATACTCATCCCTACCTAAGGCGCACTACAACGCAAGCCTCAGCGCCCCAGGCAGTCGGGCTACATAAAGCGCACATAATACTTAGAGGCATACGCCTAACATATTTATCAGATTTTGTGAAGCAAACTGTTGTACAACATGCTTTTTGTGTTGTACATGTACGTAATGTCAATAATAAAACATATATAAAGCTAATTTGTGTTTATAAAAAAATCCGTAATTAATTACTAACCCTACCTAATTAACAGCAAAATGAGATATGAGCAACGAACATAAAAGCTAACAGAAATGAGATTTACAAAATCATAATTGACTAATGTATAACAAACAGCCTGATGAATCAGCAACAAAAACATACTACAAATCACATCAAAATTCTTATAAATTTGCAAACAATTCATGTGAGAATCTAAGTAAATAGATGCTGCAGTTATAAATGGAAGAGAATCGGAAAACAGTAACAATATGATTTGGATTTAAAATTGGTTGAATATTAATACTTAATAGGAGTAAATATATTGTGGATTGGATTGGATTGGATTGGATTGGATTAGATTAGAGGTTGATGATTTACCGTTAATAGCATTGGATTCAGTGGATCCAAATGGAAGAAAGAGAGACGGCGTGATAGGGGTTTTAAAACAAAGGTTTGCCTCCAATTAAAAGGCTTAGGTCACCTTCCTTTTTTATTTTTATTCATTTCTTTTTGAATTATTATTATTATTTTGAATTATTATAGTTGGATAGATTCTTAAACAAGCTTTTTAAACAACCAACTTTTTTCTAGTTTCTAGTTGGATAGGTTCACAACAAGGTCACGTGTAGTGAAGGGGATTATAGGGCGTTATGGGGATTAAGATATTAAAAAGTAATAGAGGGGAGTTATTGGGTGTTATAGGAAAAGAGGGTGTAGTTGGTGAGGGGCGTTATGAGGATTAAAATATTATTATTTAATTGGATGTGTTATTATTTGATTGGGTGTAGAAGAAGAGGGTATAAAACTGATTAAAAAAATAATAATATAAAATTGATTTGGAAAATATAACGCCCATTGTATATAAAACGCCCCCCCCCCCCCCCCATAATGCCCCATAACACCTAAGGGGGCGGTGTTGGGAGCGTTATGGGGCGCTATAATCCCCATATAGCGCTCCACTATGCATGAACTAATAATAAATAGTTCTAAACTCAATGGGTTAACCTGAAACAAAATTTGTCGGAGACAAGACTCTAAGACTATGTGATGTGGTGGAGGCAAGGCTTTGGAAGCCATGTCGTCAAATCATCAAAAAGTGAGTCCTAGTGGGTTTTAGACATTTTGAGGACTACCCAAGGGTGTAGGGTAGTCTTCCACTCCTATTGGTCAATAATTAATTATTATTTTTTTAATTTTTTAATAAGTAAACAATTGAAATTAACAAAATAAAAAAGTCACATAACATTAAAAAAAATTACACACCGAAACTTAAAAAAACGAAACACATAAAAAAACAAACAAACCGAAACATAAATAAAAAAAGCCGAATCCTAAAACATTTTAAAACCATCTACCAATCGATACAGCCCGATAGTCTTGTTGTGTGAGTTGGGTTGACGCTCG
This sequence comes from Ambrosia trifida, assembly GCA_028751855.1. NCBI lineage: Eukaryota > Viridiplantae > Streptophyta > Magnoliopsida > Asterales > Asteraceae > Ambrosia > Ambrosia trifida. Next base: position 13,097,710 of record CM054123.1, on the reverse strand, counting down.
TTCGGTAAGACGAGGAGATGGGTGACGGCAAATTGTTCCACCTCGTACACCTTATTTGTATACTCCGCCACTTACTAACGAGTAGATCCGCGGAGCGGTTATTTGTTTCGGTTAAACGGTTGTATTCAGCTGAAACGATGTTCCAAAAAGAACCCAAAGTAACTTCTAAGCCCGTCATCCCTCTGGTATTGATGTACGCCGTCACCAACTTGATCTCGTTTTTGTTAGTCCAAGTCGCCATTTGATGAGGTGAGGGGCTTTGTTTTGTTGTTGGTTTTTATAAAAAAAAAAAAAAAGGGTATGAAGAAGAAGAATAGAGTAAAATAAGAAGTATGAATAATGATGATAAAAATGAGAATGCAAAGTGGGTTTTATAGTTGAAAAAAAATGTTAAATTTTTTTTATTTTTTTTAAGAAGCTAACGTTCAAATAATTAAATGCAGGCCCCACATAATTCAAACCACCTAATCAAGCCCGTCCAATCTACCATTAATGGGTTTGATATTGAACTCGTAGTTTAAAGAAATTTTGAAACGAGTCGATCAAGAAATTGCTGGTTAAAACTTCTCTCGGTATGTCTGACCGGAATTCTAATATTCCGGTAACTATTTGTGACATCCGTCACCCTCGTCTTTTGTCAGATTTACAAAAATAACCCTTCAAATATTTCCATAACAGTCCCTAAATCTTTCAACGTTTTCAAGACTGTTAAAACGGGAGTTACTTTTAAATCTGTAATTTAAACGTGAAAAGTTTAGCAAAAGTTTTTGAGAAATATCTTTAATTATTATTTATTCAACTTGGTTTTTTTTAAAAAAAACGTAGGATTATTAGATAAAGAGATAAAGAGATTAAGTTTATAGAGTTTTCAAAGAATATTGGTTAATAATTCTAACTTGGTTAGTTGTTTTAAAGGGAAAATTAACTAGGAAACATTAAAACTAACTAAGGTTAAAGGTGAGGGGCCAATCCTGTCAAGTTTGAAAATTTAAAAAAAAAAAAAAACATCACATCTGCTGCTGCCCGTTTTTCCGGCCAGCCAACTTCCGGCGGCCGGAATTTATTCCGGCGACATGGTTCTTGGATTCCCTTGACGTTTTAACACCTAATCAATGCGGGTTTACGTTTCTCCACTCATTATTAGCATAATACCATCATTAATCAGTAAATAAACGCGTTTTAATCGAATTAATTCGGGTTCTAATGATGTATAACCGATCGGACTTAATAATGGTACTCAAAACGCTAGTTTTTGCCATAACTATATAAGATAATCACTCCATTTCGTTGCTGCACACTTACACGATTCAACCCACAACAAAAACACACCTGAATCGCGTTCAAGCTGCACGATTTAGCTTCTTTTTTTTTCGAGCCTTAGTTCTCTTGTTCGGCCCTTAAATCGCTTTGTAAGTATCATTTTTTTGTGCCATCTTGTTAGTCGGCCATGTTAGATCATTAGCCCTAAGGTTTTATTTGTTCTTCTTGTCTGAATCGAATTATTGATTTTGGCCTAGGGTTAGGGTTCTTGATTAGAGGATTTGGGGAAGATGACATAATTGCTTAATGATATAAATGTAAATCGTTTTCATTAAAACAACAAAAGCCACTGATGGCTTAGTGGTGTGTGTGTGGTTTGGAGAATGGGAGGAGCCGGGTTCGAGTCCCCTTGGACGCGGATCCCTTTTTGGTGGGAATTCTTTTCAAGTTTCATTTTAATAGTTTTTTATATATCTATATCTATACTACTATATAGTGGGTTCTGGATGGGTAAGATTGTCATTTCATATTCATTTAAATGGGTAAAAATGTAATTTCATTTAGTTATCAAGACAAATTTAATACAACTATTAAATCAACTTGTTTACCCTATTAAAATAATGGTATTAAAAACATTGAAGCATTTGAAAAGTTTAACATTATGGCATAAAAGATCTTAAAGAATTCATAATAGAAGATGACATCAAGAAGCATTGTTATGAAATTACACAAATATTACTTAAAACTATAAGTCAATTTTATATTTTCTACGATCGTCATGTCACCGGTGATTATGGATAACTATTTCTAATTAGATTTTGATTTGTGGGTTTATACATGAGTCTTTGATTGAATGAATCAAGAGTGTTTGATTAATGTTAGTTTGTCATTGTAGTGCTGCAGTCCAATTTCATCGAAATGCGCCCTAATATCTTCGAAGCCCTTTTATTGTTTACGTTGTTGTGCATTTTCAGCTCTCAAACTTACCAGGAACCGTTAATTTTCCTTGACATTCCTAAGTTTAGGTCTACATGAGCACTATTCCAAGTCCTTTTATTTAGGTCAACTGACTGAGCACAATTGGATGCATATGTATTGGAGTCTACCCCTATTCAATTTTCATGGTTTGGTTATCACTTTATGAAATGTCGCAAGTCGAACACATCTTGTAGTCAATGATTAGTCTAACGTCATTAGTAAAAAAAAGAACTTACCACGTAACGATATTATTTTAGACATTATTGTTTTGTTTTTGCATTTGACCTATGGAGCATACATAAAGTAATGCATGAGGTGATCATGCATGCAGTATGCACAACAGGAAGCCAATTCTACATGCGTTTGTTGCATGGGCATTGCTAAATGCTCCTCACATCCCCTCATCATATGAATTCTTCTAAAACTTGCATCACCACCACCATTCCCATCCTATCTACTGTGTGTAGTGTATGTAATTTTACAATTAATGATGGGAAGACGACCTTCGTGTTGTGATAATCATATATATTAAGAAAGGCCCGTGGATGGTTGAAGAAGATGTAACTTAACATATCAATTACATATATGCCAATTGTATATAGTCAACCATCAGTGGCGGATCCAGGAATTTTTTTCACTGGGTTCCTTTTTTTAGATGATACAATTTCATTTGACCGATCATAAAAATGGTCGGTACATGGGTTCGGGTCGGTTTGACGGTTCGGGTCGTTTTAGGGGTTCGGGTCGTTTTTGGGGTTCAGGTCGGTTTAGGTTTCAATAGGTTAAAATTACATCCCTAAAATAACTAATGCGAAAGAAGTTCCAATCAGTTAGATTTTCAACAGTTCAGTTACCAAACTATACTAAATGTAACAAAAATACTGTAAAAAACAAGTTTTTTCTCACCTTCTTGTGTTTGTTTTGTACATGGCAGTCCATGTAAGATCGAATGAACCTAATACACCGCCCTGGATATATCTTCTGGCCGCTAAATCGGCAGAGTTCAGTCCTGTTGTTACCAACAAATGTAGCCGGATTCTAAAACTACCCAAAAAAACATTTCACAAAAACAAGAAATTACATGGCATTATTACATTCACATACCCAATAGCTTCACACTACCTGCTTATGCATAATATATAATTGAGTGTAAAAGCAATAAAAACTAAATATATTAAAACAATACAATCAGAAGTCATATATACCTAAGACAGAAAAATCTGGGAAATTCCTTAAAGCATAACCCATTACAGTCTTCAAGCACTAAATTGAACTAATATTATTTATACAAGACAGCAAAACTGATTATTTTTTTGAACGTTATAATCAACAATTACAAACATATAAGATTTGTAAATACCAAAGACAACAAATAAAAAATGAGTCAAAGGAAATGACAGAAAGAATCATACTTTGAGAACCATAATACATGGAGGTGGAGGCTGGAGGCAGTCGGAAATAGCGAGGGGCAGGGGTGGCGACTGGTGGCAGAAGAAATCTCTTTGAGGGGGAGAAGGAAGTGAGGGTTTTAAGGGAAACCCTAAGATGGCTGTTAAATTAAAAAAAAATTAGAAGAAGAACGCAAAAATATACAACTTAGATGCAGCTTACGGGATTCGAAACGGGGATCTTGCATTTAAAATGGGCGCTGTCAACCATTGGAACACTTCACATATTTGATTATGGGTTCCTACTAAATTTATTTATGGGTTCCTTCAGTATTTTTTATATATATTAACATTAAAATTTCAAAATCGATTGGGTTCCTGGGAACCCGTTTCGATAAGGCTAAATCCACCCCTGTCAACCATCGTGCAGCCCGCCGCAACGCGCGGGTTCCTGCTAGTATATATATATATATATAATATTAAGTGAAATATTCATAATAAATCCATCTTTTGTCCAAAAATCATGAAAATTTAGGTGTAGCTTCTTGACACCATAAAGAATGTTTCCACATTTTTATTTTCTGAAAAATGTTTTATTTTATATTTTTATTGAATTAAATTGTTTTAATCATAAATAATTGATAAAAAATTCATTTTTAATGATTTTAATCTCAAACTTTTTGAGTAATTATTTCTAACCATTCTCAACTGAAATAAAAATTATTGGTCAAGAAAACATTTATTTTTATTAATTTCCCCATTTTTAATCATTTAAACATGATTTAATCTCATTAAATCAGTTTTAAATATAAATAAGTTTATATAAATTATGGGAAAATTATTCTAATATGTTTACATCAGAAATCATCCATTTTCTACAAAAATAGCATTTTTGGATCATGTCTTGAATTATTAGTCTTATTTATGATTATTTAGACATAATTAATAATTTATTTATTTGTACTATTAAATATCTATTTTATGAACACTCTTCTTATAAAAATAGAAATGTTTTATGTATGAAAATCTTGTTTGCCATTTGTAGATCATTGTGAAAAATATAAATATTTATACATTTATAAATTATTGCAATTATTTATAATAATTAGTTAAAGTAATTAACTAAATTATTTTGTCATAATTATGCAAATATATTTTGATCTAAATATTTAATCGGTAATAATTATATTACCTAAATCATATTACAAACTTTGGTATATTATTTTTAATATACAACTTTTACATTAATTCGACTAATCATAAAATCTCTAATTCCCCAAATCGACTTAGCGAACCCTAATGCCTTAGACCCTAGATACCTTAGACTTTGTAGACTTTACCTTACTAGTATTTATATACGTTATAGGTTGAATTCCTCGGAATTCTCACTACTTAGCTCACAACCGCTTAAGTGGATTTTGATCGCTTTCGCAAACTGTGAGTATATCTTTCCCCTTTTTACTATCTTATTATTTCGGGGTGACTCATGTACTTACTATCAAGTTTATATTTTCTTTTACTAAAATAGCAATTCTTATGTGTGTTTGCTTTGTGTTATTTTGTGTATCTATGACCTGTCAAATCATTAACCGCTGGGCGGCCTGGCATTTCAATGAATAGTACTATGGTTTATACCCTTGTGACTCTGTTGAGAGTCCTCGTCATTGCTATGTATTACATTACTACTAGCGCATACTATATATATCTGCTTTCTTCTCTTAGGGTTGATTTGACCCGGATACTACTTATTTCATCTTGCAAAATAACACACGAATTGCTAAAGTTTACCTTACTATATATAACAAACGGATGTACTCACCAATACATTATATGTGTTGACAAAAATTGTTTTGTACATGTTTCAGGTGACGTTTGATGTTTCATGCTTTCACGCTTAGGCTGGACCTAGTGCTTTAATAAAAAGTTGAACATTTAATATTTATGTTTGAGATTTCTATTAAGACTTTTGTATTTCCTTTTTTGGATAATGGAAGTTATTTGCTATTAATATTTACAAATTTAGTCCATGTGCTTTTGAACAATCGTCACTACGTGACACCTCGATGTTTCCGCCATCGGTTGGGGTGTTACACTATTCTTCAAAGGATCACGAAGGTTTTTATTACAAACTTGCCAGAAAAGTGTAGTGGTAACGATCTATCAGGTTTTATTCATTCCTATGGTGATATCTACGATCTATACATTGCTCAAAAGAGAGATAAAGCAGGGAATCGTTTCGGGTTCGTTTCTTTTCTTGATGTGAAAGACAACAGGGTTTTGGTTCGGCAGATTTGCAACACCCAGATTGGAGATTGTTGGTTAAAGGTCAATATTGCTAGGTTCACGCTTGAAGAAGGGGTGTTTCGCCCAGAACCAGTCAATAAGAATAAGAACAACGTGAACCAAGACAAGTAGAAGCGTAAAGAAGATTTGCCGCCGACACTGTGACATCCGTCACCCTTGTCTTACATTTAACTGCCAATAATAGCCCTTCAAATATTTCCATTATAGTCCTTGTAAGTTTTGCCGTTTTCAAATTTAATTTTAGAGCGAACTAAAATTTTATCATTTATATTTATTATGGATCGGGATAAGTTTTAATCAAATGCGTAAGTGGAACGTATTTGTAGAAGATGTTATAAAAAAATTTTAAGTTTTATAAAGTTTTAAAAACATTTTGGTTAATTGATATTAACTTGGTTAGTGTATTATAAAGGAAAAACTAACCAAACTAGAATAAAACTAACAAGGTTAAACTCTAGGGACCAGTTCTGCCATTTAATCAAACTTTGAAATCAGATTCTTCCCTCTCCTTTATGGCTCACGTTTTTCCGGTCACTCATTCCGGCCAAGTTCCGGCAAGCCATAAACCCACGGTTAATTGGTTTTAACTCGTTTTTAATGCGCACAAACGTTTTCTCCATCATTACCAAGCGATTACTATACCTAAAATGTGATTTAAACATGCAATAAAAGGATATTAATTCGTGATTATGATGTAACCGACCAAGAACATTAAACTACTCTAAAACTCAATTTCTAGTCGTCCATCTTATAAACCGATGATACCATTTTCTTTCTGCATTCACTCACATTCCAAAACCACGAAAAAAACATCCTAAACACGTCTGTAATAGCGTTAATTGGCCTTGCATATTTCGGTTTTGTAGCACCTTGATTCGATCATCATACCTTATTGCAAGTCATTGTTTTTTATGCCATTTCATTCTTTAATCGACCATCTATAAAAGCCCTATATCACAGATTAGTATTTGTGTCTTGTTGGGTTATTAATCTTGGGCTAGGGTTAGGGTTCTTAGTTGAAATGGGGAAAAGAAGATGAGTTATTGATTACTATATAAATATTAATGTTAATTAGATATATCAACAAGACTATTGTTAGTATAGTGGTTTGGGTGTTGCTTGTGCTCCGAGTCCACCTGGGTTCGAACCCAGGCATGGACATCTCTTTTTTTTTCCAGATTTCATACTGTTTTAATTTTTTTATTTTTAAACATAATATAAGGTTGATATGATGACTTCTGCATCAGTTCTGGAGCATGAGGATCTTAACGAGGATATGGGTGATCCAATCACTAAAGACAATGGGGTTGTTGACAACTTGGAAGTCCAGTAACCGGAGATGGCTTCAAATTCCGGTGCTAAAGGTCCGATTGAGGAAGTTGCTGATGAAATGGTTTAATTCTGCATTTTATAAACTTGTATTGCATATTTTACAAGTCAAATGTAACCCTTTTGTTTTTATATGACGTATCCAATATATGTTTTCGGGAGAAACTTGCAACTAATAATAAAGCCTTATAACACGTTTCAAACTCGACTTCTCGTAAACACATGAAAATGTGTACCTACGAAATCTTTTCAAGTGAATCTGTTTTGAACTTAAACATTCTTCGGTTTCAAAAAAAACAAGAAGAAGAAAAAAGTTATCCTCATGTCGATAGACTGTACGTCTGTTCAGCGCATTTTCATTTACAGTAAATTTCCTTATTTTTACACTATTCTATTTATAGTACTCATATTATCTTATTATTCTCGTATTATTCTTTTATTAGTGGTTATTCTCACGCGTTAATCACAACTATTCTCGCACTAGTTATTAATAGTTATTTCTACAACAATGGTTTTGAAGCATTAATTTAACTCGTTTACTTTCATTTTGCGCAACTGTGCGATTTACTCGATTTATATTATACTATTCTTTCAATCGAACTTTTATACTATACTTATATACTTACATGAACGCATATTTTGTATGCTTATGCTTTCCTGTTTTGAGCAAAACCTTGTTATGCTTTACATTATTTTGTTCATCATCATGGTTAATGAACATACTAGTTGATAACTCGTATGAGATCTAAGCCAGTGCCCATGTACGACTCGGATTAGAGTATTTCTTTAATCCGAGGGGAACGGTGTAAACCTCAGATTTTATCAATATAGGTGTTTAGATCAACGATGTGAACAGGAATTTGCCGGTTAAGGGTGAACCCGAAAGGGAAGAACCTCTAAACATGTCTTACACTTACATGTTATTCTCATTACGGTTAAAGGGTAAACCCGAAAGGGAAGGACCTCTAACCATGTCATGATTGAACATTATTTCATTACAGTGGCTATTACATATTCTGATTGCACGCTTTTGTTTCTGGTATTACTTACGTTAGTGTTATGGAAAAGCATAGCACCCTGGTGTAAGGTAAATCGATGATTACGGTCCGGAACGCAATCATGGATTTACAGGTACATGAGGGTGATGAGTAATTCTATTTAGGATGTTGGTAGACAATCAATATGAGTCCAAAGTATCGGGAGTGTGGTGGGTTAGCTGCGGTACACCCTATATATAAGCATAAACGATACTGTGGGAACGGAATAGGAGTTTGACCAAGAACCTACCCATTACTTTATAGTTACCTCTTCATTAGATCGTTGATTAATAGCTAGCATTTTCGATAAGAACGTTTTTACACGAGCTTCAGTTCGTCTTCCTAGAGTCTTTCTTTTGACCACCCACACAGAAAACACAAACCTTGTATACTCTTACACACTCGATTGTTTGGATACTTGCTGCATACTCTAATAACGTTTAGTCAGAAACTTTTCTAAAGTAGGGGAGACTGCTTCCTGAGTACCTATGCCCCTCACCAATTACACATTCCCAAAACCATTCACATTTAAACTCTCAATTTCTTAATCTCAGGTCAACTGTTAAAGATTTTGACATTTTTACTTTGGGTATTAGACAGCTATTTTAAATTTTGTCGAATCATAAATGATGAAATTTCCTTTTAAAAAAAATTAGATGATTTTCGCAACGCTTTTTGTTTCATAGTAGCCTCCACTTGAAAGAAATTTCGACACAAAATTTTCTAAAGTAGGGGAGACTGTGACATCCGTCACCCTTGTCTTACATTTAACTGCCAATAATAGCCCTTCAAATATTTCCATTATAGTCCTTGTAAGTTTTGCCGTTTTCAAATTTAATTTTAGAGCGAACTAAAATTTTATCATTTATATTTATTATGGATTGGGATAAGTTTTAATCAAATGCGTAAGTGGAACGTATTTGTAGAAGATGTTATAAAAAAATTTTAAGTTTTATAAAGTTTTAAAAACATTTTGGTTAATTGATATTAACTTGGTTAGTGTATTATAAAGGAAAAACTAACCAAACTAGAATAAAACTAACAAGGTTAAACTCTAGGGACCAGTTCTGCCATTTAATCAAACTTTGAAATCAGATTCTTCCCTCTCCTTTATGGCTCACGTTTTTCCGGTCACTCATTCCGGCCAAGTTCCGGCAAGCCATAAACCCACGGTTAATTGGTTTTAACTCGTTTTTAATGCGCACAAACGTTTTCTCCATCATTACCAAGCGATTACTATACCTAAAATGTGATTTAAACGTGCAATAAAAGGATATTAATTCGTGATTATGATGTAACCGACCAAGAACATTAAACTACTCTAAAACTCAATTTCTAGTCGTCCATCTTATAAACCGATGATACCATTTTCTTTCTACATTCACTCACATTCCAAAACCACGAAAAAAAACATCCTAAACACGTCTGTAATAGCGTTAATTGGCCTTGCATATTTCGGTTTTGTAGCACCTTGATTCGATCATCATACCTTATTGTAAGTCATTGTTTTTTATGCCATTTCATTCTTTAATCGACCATCTATAAAAGCCCTATATCACAGATTAGTATTTGTGTCTTGTTGGGTTATTAATCTTGGGCTAGGGTTAGGGTTCTTAGTTGAAATGGGGAAAAAGAAGATGAGTTATTGATTACTATATAAATATTAATGTTAATCAGATATATCAACAAAACTATTGTTAGTATATTGGTTTGGGTGTTGCTTGTGCTCTGAGTCCACCTGGGTTCGAACCCAGGCATGGACATCTCTTTTTTTTTTTCCAGATTTCATACTGTTTTAATTTTTTTATTTTTAAACATAATATGATTATTGAAATACACATTTAACTTGGAATAATCTGTGACACCCGGCATATTTGGCTTAAACATTTTAGTAACATCTAAGTCTACCTTAGCGGGAAACGTTTATAAACAGACTTAACTGGGTTAGTTGAGTTGGGTCAAGTTAGGATTGTCCAGGGTTCAATGATCTGGAGGATCATTGGGAGTCGTTTTGGGAATACACTAGTACCGGGTCCCGTAGTTGGTGACATTACATAAATTAATTAAGTGTATGTGTAGATTATGGGTCGTGTGGTAGATTATATGCATGATGTGTTTAAATGATGTGTAGATGATTATCCATGCTTAAATATGTTAAACATAGACTAAGGTTGCATGCTCATATGTTAAGGTGTGTTAAAATGCGTTAAACATGACAAACTGGAAAACTAGATGAACATAGGTCTGGTTCGACCACTTCGAGTGGTCGAAGGTAGAATTATGTTTTGGTTCGACCCTTTGTAAATGGGCGAACCTGGGATGTGGAATTGAAAGAATTCCCTTCGACCAGGACAGGGCTCATTCGACCCTGTGAAAGGGTCGAAGGAGGCTACCTTCGACCACTGACAGGGGGCGAAGGTGGAATAGTATAAATACTAAACTTTGTCATTTTTCACCATTTCACAAACCTTAACCGTCTCAAAACACTCTCAAACGATTTTAATCACTAAGGAAGGAGTTTTTGCTCTTCTTTTTCATAATCCAACCTATCTACAACATCTAAACAAGAACCCAAGGTGTGTTCTTAATCCTAAATCTTTTTAAGGCATTTTAATCCGTTTTTATCTAACCCTAAATGTCCAGATCTGTCCTAAGGAAGTTTTTATCAATAAAAACCTTTTAAACATCTTTCTAAACCTAAACCCTATCATTAAACATAGGTTTTGTATCAATAAACATATGTTAATTATGTGTTATGTGATGTTATGTGTTATTTAATGATTTGCTGCTATTCTAATGCTAGAAACATGATCTAAGGTTGCTATTGATGTTGGTTTATTGTTGTTTAGGGTTACAATTAGATAGATGATAATATTATGGGTATTTTGGGGATTTTATGAAATCTAGGGCTTGTGCATGTTGAGTATTATCAATACAATGATTGGGGGTTTTCGATTACAAGATAAACTGAGCACATGTAGATGATTATGGGTTGGTATTGAAAAGTTTCCAAATTGGGTAAAGATTTCATGCATGATGTGACATTTCCATAATTTTGCCATTTTCGGAAAGTATTAAAACAAGCTAGTTTTGGGGCAAAATTGATGGGGATTTGCAAGGATAAGTTAATCATACTTGACTGCTGTGTTTGATGATGTTTCGAGGTGTTTCGAATGTGTTTGAAGCGTTTTTAGGAAAATTTGTACAACAGGGGCGAACCTGGACTCCTTCGACCAAACGAATGGGCGAAGGAGAGATTCCAGGGGTCGAGCCTAGTGAATGTTGGGCGAACCTGATCAAACGGTCGAACGTGGCAAAACAGGCGAAGGAAACTTAAAAACGGCGAAGGAAACTTAATCTGACTGGTTCGACCGTTATGATGCAGAAATGAGATTTTAGATACAAACTAAGTATTTTATGCTTGAACCTTGTGTGTAATCTATGTGTACTTGATTAGTTAGGGTAATGAGTCACCAACGGGATGTCGGGTCGGTCTAGTGTGTCGGTTGAACAATTAAACACGTTTTAAAACATACTTGGTTACGATCTGGACAATCGGGGACTAGATAACCTTATGGTTATTAGTCAGAACACTTATGTGAACATTTTGATAGATCTCCGGTAGAGGGATTATCAAAGGGCTTAGCATTTTACTAGTTACCGAAGAACGCAATCTAAGGTGAGTTCACGGCCCCACTTTTACTGCTTTAACTTTTGGGGGAGAAAACATGCGCTAAACTATTTTGGTAACATATGTCATACTATAGTTTTTAACTTTGTATTGCTATACGATCTTTGGAAGTCCCGGGGGAAACCATGAATGTGCGGGGATTCACAACAGGGGAAATGTGGATAGATCTATTGGGCGTGACCTGCCCCACTCGTCGGCTTGGAGGGCCGGGCGGGTGCATGTTGTCTCGAACTGGTAACATTGGTATCATGCTGAACATTCGGGCTGCTTAAACATATGCTAAACATTGCTAAACGTGTCTAGTAATGGTTTCCAATCGTAGTAGTAATAAAACATACGCCTAGCTAGCGTACTTGGTAACACTGATATAGTATGGACATGGTAACGTTTTGGTAACACTTGGTAACATATTGAACAAACCTGTGAACTCACCAGCAATATATGTTGACGTCTTTTGGCATGTTTTTCTCAGGTCGCTAAGGTAGCAACAAATGGAACTAGGCGCACGGGTCTGCATTGGCGTCTAGACTTAGTTCATGTTTTGTAATAAACACTTGGTACATTTGGGTCTGTGGTCTGTAACTTATTAAATGCTTCCGCTACTGATTTTAAGATTATGAAAACTGTGTCTTTTTGAATGTCATGTATCTTCATATAGAGTTGTTTATTGTGACCGTTGACTTGGATCCTGGTTTGTCATGCGCCTCGCGGTAAAACTCCGCAAGTAGAAATTTGAGGGTGTGACAGAATTGTATCAGAGCCAATGGTTATAGTGAACTAGGACTGCATGTAGAGTCTGGTCTATAGCCGAGTCGCACACACTAGACGGTCACATACTTTGAGTCTATTAGTGGGATACGTACTAACGTTGTCGAGGTGTCCTTACATCATCATCATACTTCTCTGTTACATCATCCGCTTTTATTTGGGTTCTTACCTACTTCTGTCTTCCTCTTCGGGATTGAAGGGGAGGGGTTGATTTGTTGGTTCTAGCACACACATGTCTTCTTACACTTGCACCTATCGTAACACGTTACTAGGCGACGATATTTGGTGACCAGAGTCCGGATTAGGGGTACATCTGGAGGACCATGTAGAGCAGTTTATCATTTCGGGTGCACACGAAATAATAAACTGAAATGCATGAAAATCGCGATGGACTTTGAGTTTGGATGAATAGTCCTGGATTTGTCTCTAAGATAACTCTTGTAAATTTCTAGTGGTTGACACTAGAAGTGAATCTGAATCCCTCGATTTCTTGATTTGTTAGATCATGTCTGGTGCTCGCGGTGGTGGACGTCGTGGTGGCGGCGGTGGCCGTGCTGGCGGTGGTGGTCGTGCCGGTGGCGGTGGTCGTGGTAACATCAACATGACCCAAGCTACTGATTTTAAGATTATGAAAACTGTTTCTTTTTTAATGTCATGTATCTTCATATAGAGTTGTTTATTGTGACCGTTGACTTGGATCCTGGTTTGTCATGCGCCTCGCGGTAAAACTCCGCAAGTGGAAATTTGAGGGTGTGACATAATCATAATAAATCCATCTTTTGTCCAAAAATTATGAAAATTTAGGTGTAACATCTTGACACCATAAAGAAAATTATCACACTTTTGCTTTCTGAAAATTATTTACTTTTCGTTATTTTATTAATTTAAATTGTTTTAATCATAATTAATTGGTTAAAAAATCATTTTTAATGATTTTGATCTCAAAATTTTAGGATAATTATTTCTTAGCATTCTAATCTGAAATAAAAATTATCGGTTTAGAAAACATTTATTTTTATTGATTTTCCTATTTTTAATCATATAAACATGATTTATTCTCATTAAATCAGTTTTAAATATAAATAAGTTTATAAAAATTATGATTAAATTATTTTCATTAATTTACATGAGAAAGTATCCAATTTCTATAAAGATAGCATTTTTGGGTCATGTCTTGTATTATTAACATTATTTATGTTTAATTAGACATAATTAATTGAACATTTATTTACTTACACTATTTAAACATCTATTTTATAAATACCTTTCTCATAAAATAGAAATGTTTTATGTTTAAAAATCTTAATTACCATTTGTTAGATCATTGTGAAACACATAATTATTTATTTAAACATTTTATGATTATTGTATTTATTTTAATTTAGTTAAAGTAATTAACTAAATTAGTTTGCCTTAATTGTTCAAAACATATTTTAATCTAAATATTCAATTGGTAATAATTATATTACCTAAACCACATTTACAAACTTTGGTATATTATTTTTAATATACAAATTTTATAATAATTCGAATTATCATAAAAACTCTAATTCCCCAAATCAACTTAGCAAACCCTAATGCCTTAGACCCTAGATACCTTAGACTTATTAAACATTTCCTTATTAGTACTCTTATACGATATAGGTTTAATTCTTCGGAATTCCCATTACTTAGCTCACGACCGCTTAAGTTGGATTTTGATCGCTTTCGCAAACTGTGAGTATATCTTTCCTCTTTTCATGTTTTACACTTTTGGGGTGATTCATGTACGCTTATTACTTCACTCACTTAATCATGTTTTATCATATATTCACAATCGCAATTTTTGTATGTGTTTTACTTGTTGATTCGCTGATAGTGTGTACTTATGACCTTAATCATTAACCGCTGGGCGGCCTAGCATGGAAATAAATAGTACTTGATTATTGTTATGTGTGAACGATTATTCATCGCCTACTATGAGCGAATACTATATATATGTGACTCTTGATTCATTAAACAAAGGTTTGATTTTGGGTAGCATTTGTACATAGCTTGAACACTAAATTGTAGATAGTATAACACGTGAATTGCGAAACTCCTTTTCTACTATATTATTCAAACAGGGTATGCTCACCAATACATTTTTGTATTGACATATACTATTTTCGTACATGTTTCAGGTTATTTATGAGATGACTTTTAAGCTTTTGGAATTTTTACTTAGATTTTGGATTCATTGTATTTCAGTTTTAGTTGTCACTTTAGAATCATTGTATCTTGTATTTTTCTTTCAATGTAATAAACTACTTAATCAATATATCAAAATTTACATTTCTAGTCCATGTGCTATTGAACAATCGTCACTACGTGACACCTCGATGTTTCCGCCATCGGTTGGGGTGTTACAGACACAGTCAACATCTTCGTTCTTTACCGGAACACGTTCGTTCACGCACACTCTTTTAGGAAAGCAGGATCCTATCGGTAACGGAAAGACGATCAAGATTGATGAAAGTGTGCATGCTTTCCAGGGGCTGCATGGGAAAGCTTTGGTTGCTTGAATGGTGGATCTGGAGGCTCTCAAAAGCATACACATGATCTTAAATGAGTTATGTCTGGGTCTTAGCAGGGTACAATATCTTGGTGGCTTATCAATTCTTATCTCTTTTGAAGTAAGGGATGTGGCTTTATCGATACTTGAAGCAGCTAGAGAGAGTAAGGAAATATTCATCTCTGTTGATTTGTGGGAGGGTCAAACCTTTGCGTTTGATCATCTAGCTTGGCTCAAGCTGATGGGTATTCCGTTGCATCTTCTGTCTAGTGATGTTATTGATGGTGTTGGTCGAAGATTCGGAAACATTGTTCATATGGCGACAAGATCGGATAGTGATTTTGATTTATCTTATGACTACATTGGTGTTCTTGTTGGCGACGCGAAAAGGATTGGGGAAGACGTAAAGTTAGTCTGGATGGATAGAAAGTTCAATGTTTGGGTCTCGGAAGAGGTTGGTGAATGGGTTCCAGAATTTTATAAGGTTGATACGACGACTTTTGCATCAGTTCCGGAGCATGAGGATCTTAACGAGGATATGGGTGATCCAATCACTAAAGACAATGGGGTTGTTGACAACGTGGAAGTCCAGTAACCGGAGATGGCTTCAAATTCCGGTGCTAAAGGTCCGATTGAGGAAGTTGCTGATGATTTTTTTGGTAACTCCTATCACATTGAATGACAATAATGGGATTCCTAATTTAGTGGAGGAGGTTTCGGAAGTCAATGCGGGTAATATGGAAGACTTTATACTAGGGAATCTTTTTGATTTTGAAGATAACAATCAGACGGAGGATGATTTGGTGGAGTGAGGGAATGTTGTAACACCCCAACCGATGGCGGAATTATCGAGGTGTCACGTGGTGACGATTGTTCAAAAGCACATGGTACTAAAATGTAAATATATTATTGAATAATCCAAATTGTCTTACATGGAAACGAAAAATACAAAGTCTGAATGAAACATGAATACTGAAATAACTTATTAAAAGCAAGCACTAAAAGTCCCATGCTATAGTACTAGATCAAACTGCACCTGAAACATGTACAAAATAGGTTTGGTCAACATAAGAAATGTTGGTGAGCATTCCTAGTTTTAATACATATAGTAAGTTGAAAAAGGTATACAATTCAAGTGCAAGCTACAGTGCAAATATGTAAACTATGTATCATACAAATGAGCGAAATCAATCTTGTGACTGTATAATGTACTAAATGAACGGCGGTGTACTTATCCAATAAATGGATAAAAACTTAACAATGACCACGGATTCTCCGATGAAAAAGGGGGAGAATCAACCTAGACGGGTTGTCAATCCAATAGCGCTATCCAATGTTAAGGTCGGCTTGTACCATGAAAATGATTTCACTAAGTACAAATGTATTCTACATGTATTGTCTAAGCATAAAGCACGTTGTAAGCAAATGCACATAGTACTAGAATTGTATTGTGAAAATGTAAACTTGTATTTGTAATTTGTAATAGTGTACATGTAACACCCCAAAAATGAATAAAAGCAAAAAGGGGATAGGAAGTACTCACAGTTCGCGTAAATAACTTGAAACTCTACCGAACAACGTGATTTGAATTAAGATTATCCCAAAGGATTAACCTAAAGAATTTGATAATGTGTAAGGGAAATAATTCTAGGATGCAAGTAATTCTAGGGCTCCTAATTTGGGGATATGTAATTGTTTAATTATTAATTAATTAAATTGTTAATAAATGGGAGAAATTCGGTAAATAATTTAAATAAAAGATTATTGTAGGTTTTTGATTTAGGATGATCATATTATAGGGTTTTAAGTATAAAAAATAATTTTTATAAAATTATTTCATCAAGAATTAAATATTTAGTATATTTATTCTTATTTATCAAAGATATAATTTTAATATCTAAAAATATTAAAATTAAAGAAATTTCAAATTAAAATTTATATTTCTGTTCTATATGAATAGAAATAATTTATGTAAAGTTTTGGGATAAAAATATTGAAAAATGAATTTATTATGATTTATTTATGGTTTAAAATAACAAAAATCAATTAAAAATATAAAACGAACGATCTTTTGGGAATAAAAATTATTTCTGTAATGTATATTGCTATACAAGTTTAGAATAATTTTTGTGGAATTTTATAAAATCGTTTAGGTATTTTTATAGAATTTTAAAATTTTAAATAAATAAACTTGTAATATTTATAATATATAATAAATAAATTATTTTTGAAAAACTAAAAGTTGAATGATAAACTTTATCCTCAGAATAACTTAAAATAAATTTTATAAAATTTTTAAGCCATGTTTAGTATTTAAAATCTATTTTTAAATATAATATTGAATATATAAGTATAAAAGAGTTTAAAAAAAATAAGAAAAGAAAAGGTTGCATATGCCCAGACTCGAACCCGGGCCTCTGGCCGGTTCGTGTCTTATATCACAAGCCTAGACCATCCGATCTAGACCCTGAGAACGTTTAAATCTGGATTTTAATTAATTAAATAGGTTATCTGATTTGTTTTTATAATTGATTTGGAAAAGAAAACAATAAAACGCGAACGGGACTCGAACCCTGGCCTCTGGCCAGTTCGTGTTTTATGCAACAGAGGAAACACCAACTGATCTACTGATCAGTTGGTGATAAGATTCATTCATTTTTATATTTAATAACTTGTCTGAAGGTGAGTTTATCCCCAATTCGTTACTTATGAACCCTAGATTTTTAATAAATCAATAAACGCGATAATAACTAAATTAACCATAGGGTTTTTGAAGTAAAAGGGCCGATTAACATAACCCATAGAAAAGATTGAACTTACAATGGATTTAAAACACGATTTGCTGAGTCAAACGAGAAGTCAACCGAAGCAAAATTTGAAGGTTTTGGAAGAGTTTTAGGAAGAATTGAGTATGAGGGTTTGTAGATCGGCGAGTAATGCTTGAGATGAGAGGTTCAATTTATACTAATCGTTCGGTCTTGTAATTATAGAAGTTTTGACCCGTGTGTTAATGTTAAACGCGTAAAATCATATGTTTGGAAGATTTTGAATGTTAATTGGCGTGATTAACAAGCAGGTTAGGTCGGTATAATCATTCCATAAACGAATTGCTTAATAAAAACGCGGATTGGATGTATAATTGGAAGGATTGCTCTCGCAGTTGACTTTGGGAAGTCAACTAGGCATATGTAAGGAAGGTATATACTTTAAATGATCAGGATGTTTACACAACAATTGTGTAGCTCAGCTGGTTAAAGCTTTGGGATGTTTGGGACGGTTTGGGACGCGGGTTCGAACCCCGTCCCAAACATTTATTTTTTGGGCAATTATTTCAAAGGTTTTATATTAATATATGTTTATAGTATGATTATATGGGTCTAAAAGTGTCACAAAAATTTTTTTAGAGCGTACGGAAATGATAAAATGCCACGTTTTATTAATTTGGAGTCTCAAACGTACATAGAACAATACGAAATGTTAAAATAAATACAAAAAGTGACGGATGTCACAGCATCCCTACTTTTAGAAATTTCGTCCCGAAATTCCTTCAAGTGGTAGTCTCTGGAAAAAGATGAGGATACTTAGACATCATTTGGTCCTCACGCTCCCAAGTAACTCTGGGCCTCGTTTGGACTCCCAACGAATTTGACAATTGGAATTCGGCTTCACTTAAGTGTCTTGACGTCTCGATCCATAATCTCCACAGGTTTTTCTATGAAGCGCATCGATTTGTCAATCTGGATATCCTCTAAAGGAACATGGAGGTTATCTTCAGCCAAACACTTCTTTAGATTAGAAACGTGAAACGTTGGATGGACATTGCTGAGCTCTAGTGGTAAATCGAGCTTGTAAGCTACCTTCCCAATTCGCTCAAGGATCTTAAAAGGGCCTACAAACCGAGGTGCAAGTTTCCATTTCTTTCCAAATCGAAATATACCCTTCCAAGGTGAAACCTTGAGAAGTACCATGTCTCCGACTTGAAATTCTAGAGGCTTGCATCTTTGATCGGCATAACTTTTCTGTCTACTTCGAGCAACTTGCAAGTTCTCACGAATGCGAAGAATTTTGTCTGTCGTTTCCTGTATTAGCTCAGGACCGGTGATTTGTGTTTCGCCAATCTCGCTCCAACAAACAGGAGAACGACATTTGCGGCCATAAAGTGCCTCAAAGGGTGCCATGTTAATACTGGAATGGTAGCTGTTATTATACGAGAACTCAACCAAAGGTAAGTGCGTGTCCCAATTGCCACCAAAGTCGATGATGCACGCTCTAAGCATATCCTCCAATGTTTGGATGGTTCGTTCAGTTTAACCATCCATCTGTGGGTGATAGGCCGTACTAAGTTTCAGTTGAGTACCAAGTGTGGATTGAAATGTTTGCCAAAAGCGAGAAGTAAACCAACTATCACGATCGGAAATAATGTCCAGAGGAATACCATGACGACTGACAATCTCATTGATATAGATTTTAGCCAGTTTCTCAGCTGTGTAGGTCTCACGAATGGGTAGGAAGTGAGCAGATTTGGTCAATCGATCGACGATGACCCAAATACTGTCATGACCACGAGTGGTGCGTGGAAGTTTCGTAATGAAATCCATAGCAATGTTCTCCCACTTCCACACTGGAATTTCTGGTTGCACAAGTAAACCAGATGGACGTTGGTGCTCAGCTTTGACTTTGGAGCAAGTAAGGCATTTAGCCACATATAGAGCTATGTCCTTTTTCATACCGGGCCACCAATACAAGGTACACAGATCCTGATACATCTTATCTGCACCAGGGTGAATGGAGTAATGAGACTTATGAGACTCGTCCATGAGGAAAGTATGTAGATTGTCACGATCAGGAATCCAAAGACGATTCATGAAGTAAAGTAAACCGTGTTTGGTTTCCAACTGGTTTTCGGCTCCACATGACATTTCATCGTACATGTTGCCTTCAGTAACAGAGACATGTTGGGCTTCAATGATGCGGAGTTTGATATCAGACTGGACCTGGGCACAATAAAGCAGGGCATGATCTTTACGACTGAGGGCATCGGCTACAACATTCGCCTTGCCAGGATGGTAGCGAATCTCGCAGTCGTATTCGTTTAACAACTCGACCCATCGTCGTTGACGTATATTCAGATCTTTCTGATTGAAAATGTGTTGAAGGATCTTGTGGTCAGTGAAAATCACACATTTTGTACCATATAAATAGTGCCTCCAAATCTTAAGTGCGAAAACGACCGCTCCGAATTCGAGATCATGGGTAGTATAATTTTTCTCATGGGTTTTCAATTGTCGCGATGCATATGCTATAACCTTGCCTCGTTGCATGAGAACACAACCAAGACCTTGGTTAGAGGCATCGCAATAAACCACGAAATCCTCATTGCCGTCAGGTATAGTGAGGATTGGAGCATCACACAGTTTCTGCTTCAATGTTTGGAATGCTTCTTCTTGACTGGGTCCGCATACATATGGTTTATCTTTATGGGTTAAAGAAGTGAGAGGTAAGGCAATCTTGGAGAAGTTGAGAATGAAACGACGATAATAACCCGCTAGCCCAAGGAAAGAACGAACTTCAGTGGGAGACTTAGGTGTAACCCAACTTTTAACGGCCTCAATCTTAGCTGGGTCCACGTGTATTCCCTTATCACTGATAATGTGTCCCAAAAATTGAACTTCCTTAAGCCAAAATTCACACTTGGAAAATTTGGCATACAGTTGTTCATTCTTCAAAAGACTCAAAATTTGTCTAAGGTGTTGTTCGTGAGCTGATTTGGTTTTGGAGTAAATGAGAATATCATCAATGAAAACGATTACGAATTTATCCAAGAAGGGTTTGCACACGCGATTCATGAGATCCATGAAGACAGGGGGTGCGTTGGTTAGTCCAAAAGGCATAACCATGAACTCGTAATGACCATAACGTGTACGAAAAGCTGTCTTTGGAATATCGTCTTCATGAACTCGAAGTTGATGATATCCAGAACGAAGATCGATCTTTGAGAAGCAAGTCGAACCTTGAAGTTGATGATATCCAGAACGAAGATCGATCTTTTGAGAGTTCCATAAACGTCTTAGTGAATGTCTTTCATGTTTGGATGTTTATTAGGGTTACCTGCTTGGTGCTTGTAGCTTAGTTTATGGTTTTGGATCCGAAATCCATAGGAACTTGATTACAGAATTTAGAGGACTTTTGTATTCTTCCATTCTTGAGACCGGGAGGTGATGGAATGTTGGGTTGTCTAGAGCTTTAGGTGTTAGGTTTTGGGTGAGACCGGGAGGTGATCCTATCCTAGTTTTCTTTAGTTTCTTGCAATTCCAAGTCATAGTTAACCCAATTAAATTACTCCTTTACATCTTTAGGTGTATTGTGATTAGAGAGACCGGGAGGTGATCGAGTCATTAGAGTACCTTTACATTTTTAGTGAGGTGAGACCGGGAGGTGATCCGAGCTAGATAGCCTGTGTTTTATTCTTTAGGTTTCTTTGGGGTGTGTTGGTGAGACCGGGAGGAGATCTAGCACGTCTTAGAGTTTCTTAAGTTATCTTTAGAATCTGGTATCAATTCAGTTTTTCATTACCGAGAGTTGTGAGTTTGCATGTAAGATTCTTGACCTAGGTAGTTGTCTTCCTATCCTGATATTTTCCTCAATTATCTTTGCTGTCTATTTATCCTTATTTTAATTATTTTAATTAATTATTAAAAACCCAAAAATCATTTATAAACCAATTTTGTTAAGTCTTAGTCGAGTCTAGTTTTGTTTTCTAGTCGTGTCCTGTGGGTTCGATACTCGGACTTACTTAGTCTGTACTGCATTGATAGGTACACTTGCCTGTCATGTGGTCTAGTTTAGTTGAGTCTGTTTTATATTACTAGG
Source organism: Ambrosia trifida (assembly GCA_028751855.1). Lineage (NCBI taxonomy): Eukaryota > Viridiplantae > Streptophyta > Magnoliopsida > Asterales > Asteraceae > Ambrosia > Ambrosia trifida. Next base: position 13,075,552 of record CM054123.1, on the reverse strand, counting down.
TGTCTAGGTTAGTTTATTATTTTTAGACCATACATAGCACATCAAGTTTTTGGCGCCGTTGCCGGGGAGACTTGGTGATTGCGAAACTAGCTTTGATTAGGACTTCACTGATTAATTGGTCTTATTTGAGTCTTTTTTGGGTTTTTTTTAGTGTGTCTAGAGAGTCGTAGGCTTTTATTTTCTTTTTGTGTGCTTGTGTGTCTTTTTGTTTTTTTGTGTTTTATTTTATTTTTGTTTTCTTTATATATCTGGTGCCCGTGATCGTGTTTTTTTTAGTGTTTGTATGCAGTGATGGCAGGAAGAAAGACTGTAGCAAACCACACACAGGATAAGGCTAGTGATTACATGGGCCAACAGTACACGCTAAACTTCAATTTTAGTCCACGTAAGTGTAGGGATAGGTGGCCCAACGCGTATGAGTTTTTCAAACATATTTTTAAATTCACCAACTGTTTCTCGATGAACAATGGTGAAAGAAAAGAATTAAACGCGTTGGATATGGGTCTGATAAAATATAAGCCACCTGATTGAAACTGCATGAAAACCGAGTTGTAGAGTTTGTAATATGTTTGAATTTTCTTTGTATTTTGTTATTATTTTTGCTTTTGAGTCTTTTTGCAGGTTTTCGTGTTTGCTTAGGCAAGAAAAATTACACCATGAACGAACCCATGTAGTTAATTATATATTTTATAATTGGGATTTTTGTTGGAGGTTTGGGTAATAAAAGATTCTTTTTTTCTAAACATTAAATTTGATTAACTTTCTACGAAAAAAAGGTTCTTCGTGTAATGCGGAGAGCCTGGGCTGACCTGTTCGTCTCATATGAACAGTAATTACCCCGGAAAGTTATATTTTATTCGCTCGCGACGCGCGTTGAGATCACCAGTGTCCTTCACGTTGCGCGAATTGATTAGAAAAAAAAATATTTTCCACCCTGTTTTCTTCCACCACCATTCACCGCCATTTCACCACATGTTTTACCATCATCCACCACATTCCACCATCTTTCCTTTCAAGTACGTTTCCTGCATTTTTGTATATTAAGTCAGTTGAGTCTGTATTTTTTTTAGAGTCTTTTATTTTATTTTGAGTCAGTTTTCTCTTAACCCACTTTGGGGATATCTTCCCTTCAAGTGTGGGGATGATGGAGAGAGTATTTAGTTTCGAGTCATTGGTTTGTTTAATATATTTTATTGCAGGTTTGGATCTAGCCACCCGTACTCAATCTCCATTCGGGTGGGGACGACCCAATAATCATTTGAGACAACCATTTGTTTTTATTTTTATATTTTCTTTTTAGTTTTTATTTGTTAGGTTTGAGTCAAAGGCCGCGAATGAAATGCTATACGGCCGGGTTTGGAAGGACAGCTTCAGAGCGCTTGCAGCTACATCGCTTATATCCAGGGGAGTCTGTTCTTTTTTTTTGTTGTATTTTTTTATTTCTACTTTATATTTTCCTACTTTCACATTGAGGACAATGTGTCGTTCAAGTGTGGGGATAGAAACTTCGTTTTTATTTTTAGGTAGTTTGAGTCATAAATTATAAAAATCCAAAAGTAAAAAATTAAAAAAAATTTAAAAAAAAATACAGAAGAAGTTGGTTTTGTGTTAGTCCCGATCCTTTTTGCGCGTAGTAAACGAGCCTTTTCAATGTAATACGTCGGTTAAAATCGGGGTCGATTGTCGGGTTTACGGGTCTTAGCATATGTTTCTTTAAGTTGCGGGATAGTAGGCTTGACTGAGTTGTTTTTCTGAAATAAAATGTTTGGGATGCCTGGGATAGTGGATCAAACTGGATGGTTAACTGGTTTTGCACTTGCGAGTATCGGTAACCCTTATTTCCACATGACAGTGAGTTTTGAGCCTTTAAATATTATATATAAATATTCACTATTTCGTTGCATGTGTGATATACCAACTTTGTTGCATTATTTTAGAACTTGTGCGTTTTGATGCATTTTGAGACCATAAGCTTGGACTTGACACAAATATGATAGAGGCATTAGGATTACCCTTTTTTTGTTTAGCCTTTTCGTTTGTTTTTGTTATTTGACCCGTTTCCTCATTTTTACCTTTAGAAACCACTTTGAGCATAAACCTTTCGTTTGTTACCCATTTTATTTTATATTGATTACCGGATCTTATATATTTATATTTTGTGAAAAAGAAAAAAAAATCAGCATAAAGAGTAGCTGAGACACAAAAAAAGTGAAAAAGAAAAAGAAAAATATATAAAAAAGAGAAACAAAGAAAAAAATAGAATAAAGGTTGTGGGTTGAGAAGACCAAAGATTTAGACTGTGTATGTTCTATGTTTATCCGGTTTATCACTTATTTTTCTTTTTAGCCAATTTTCCCAATAAAATTTCCTACCTTTAACCCTTACCTACCCTTTCAAAGTCCTCTTGATTTGTGTTAGTGTTAGCAATTTGGTGGAAATTTGATTGACGTACAAGCTTATGATAATTTTGCATCATAGTTCGGTTTTGAGAGATTCACTCCAAATAAATATATAACCGAGAGATGAGTGATATTGTGAGGGGTGCTTGCTTGTGCATAGTCGGTTGCTTGAAGGTAACTGAAGCTTGACTAGGTAGGCCTTGTTTTTAAAATTGTATCATCTTGACTAGTCAGCCTTTTGAACGATGTAAGTCTTGTAAAATCGCTATGCTTGTTGATTTCGTAGCTTGCTTTTGACCCTGTTTGATGCTATCGTTTTTGTAAAGTGCTTTGTTGAAAATGTTGTCTGGGATTTTGTATAATTCTTTTTCGGGACGCAAAAGTTTTAAGTGTGGGGATGTTTGATGTGTTGCAAAACACATTTCTTTTCCTATGTATTTTGTATATTATTTGTCAAGTTTTTATTCGTTTTGTGTCGTTTCTATTATGTATTTATGTATTTTATTATTTTATAGGTGTTTGGAGAGAATGAGCTCAAAATGAAAGAATTTTAATCTAGATACCAACACTTGAGAGGAGGCGTTCATGGACATTGGAGCATAAACGAGTAACTTTGGTCGAGCCAAGAACACCCGAGTCAGAAACATAGAGTAATACTACTACTACTACTAATAATAATAATAAAAAAAAAAATAAAAAAATATATAAATGTGACATGAGGCTTTGTAGTGACGGCCCAAGGCAATTTAAAAAGGAAAAAAAATAAAAACCTAGGAAGACATTATTTAGTAGGGGGCACATCATTATTATCGAGGGAGACAACTAGCGCCGCAGAGGGAGGAACATATTTTTATTCAAGAGCTTGAACAGCCGCCAAAGAGAAGGGGTCACAACAGCAGATCCTCATTGTTTTTTTAGAGGTTAACTGAATGCCAGGAAGGCTTGGGTTCAAGAGTAAAGCTACGGGTTCGATCATTAAAAATTTTAGTTTTCATATTGATTTACCTAGTGTTCATGAATATTAAGATCACAATTAATTTTTATTTTGAACCTTTGTTTTTATTGTTTTTCATTACTATGAGTAACTAAATCTTGAACCACTACCTAGGTTGTATGATGACTGCATGTTAATTTTATAGTTCTCGGTTTTTAGGATTATTTTGAATGGTTAATGTTTAGGTAACGATTTAGTGGGTGTTTAGTATGATGTGTGTGCGTACTTAAGTCTAATTTATTGTTTTTGAGAGTTCCATAAACGTCTTAGTGAATGTCTTTCATGTTTGGATGTTTATTAGGGTTACCTGCTTGGTGCTTGTAGCTTAGTTTATGGTTTTGGATCCGAAAGCCATAGGAACTTGATTACAGAATTTAGAGGACTTTTGTATTCTTCCATTCTTGAGACCGGGAGGTGATGGAATGTTGGGTTGTCTAGAGCTTTAGGTGTTAGGTTTTGGGTGAGACCGGGAGGTGATCCTATCCTAGTTTTCTTTAGTTTCTTGCAATTCCAAGTCATAGTTAACCCAATTAAATTACTCCTTTACATCTTTAGGTGTATTGTGATTAGAGAGATCGGGAGGTGATCGAGTCATTAGAGTACCATTACATTTTTAGTGAGGTGAGACCGGGAGGTGATCCGAGCTAGATAGCTTGTGTTTTATTCTTTAGGTTTCTTTGGGGTGTGTTGGTGAGACCGGGAGGAGATCTAGCACGTCTTAGAGTTTCTTAAGTTATCTTTAGAATCTGGTATCAATTCAGTTTTTCATTACCGAGAGTTGTGAGTTTGCATGTAAGATTCTTGACCTAGGTAGTTGCCTTCCTATCCTGATATTTTCCTCAATTATCTTCGCTGTCTATTTATCCTTATTTATTTTATTTTAATTATTTTAATTAATTATTAAAAACCCAAAAATCATTTATAAACCAATTTTGTTAAGTCTTAGTCGAGTCTAGTTTTGTTTTCTAGTCGTGTCCTGTGGATTCGATACTTGGACTTACTTAGTCTGTACTGCATTGATAGGTACACTTGCGTGTCGTGTGGTCTAGTTTAGTTGAGTCTGTTTTATATTACTAGGTGTCTAGGTTAGTTTATTATTTTTAGACCATACATAGCACATTAATGAATAAAAGCAAAAAGGGGATAGGAAGTACTCACAGTTCGCGTAAATAACTTGAAACTCTACCGAACAACGTGATTTGAATTGAGATTATCCCAAAGGATTAACCTAAAGAATTTGATAATGTGTAAGGGAAATAATTCTAGGATGCAAGTAATTCTAGGGTTCCTAATTTGGGGATATGTAATTGTTTAATTATTAATTAAGTAAATTGTTAATAAATGGGAGAAATTCGGTAAATAATTTAAATAAAAGATTATTGTAGGTTTTTGATTTAGGATGATCATATTATAGGGTTTTAAGTATAAAAAATAATTTTTATAAAATTATTTCCTCAAGAATTAAATATTAAGTATATTTATTCTTATTTGTCAAAGATATAATTTTAATATCTAAAAATATTAAAATTAAAGAAATTTCAATTTAAAATTTATATTTCTGTTCTATATGAATAGAAATAATTTATGTAAAATTTTGGGATAAAAATATTGAAAAATGAATTTATTATGATTTATTTATGGTTTAAAATAACAAAAATCAATTAAAAATATAAAACGAACGATCTTTCTGGAATAAAAATTATTTCTGAAATGTTTATTGCTATACAAGTTTAGAATAATTTTTGTGGAATTTTATAAATCGTTTAGGTATTTTTATAGAATTTTAAAATTTTAAATAAATAAATTTGTAATATTTATAATATATATTAAATAAATTATTTTTGAAAAACTAAAAGTTGGATAATAAACTTTATCCTCAGAATAACTTAAAATAAATTTTATAAAATTTTTAAGCCATGTTTAGTATTTAAAATCTATTTTTAAATATAATATTGAATATATAAGTATAAAAGAGTTTAAAAAAAATAAGAAAAGAAAAGGTTGCATATGCCCAGACTCGAACCCGGGCCTCTGGCCGGTTCGTGTCTTATATCACAAGCCTAGACCATCCGATCTAGACCCTGAGAACGTTTAAATCTGGATTTTAATTAATTAAATAGGTTATCTGATTTGTTTTTATAATTGATTTGGAAAAGAAAACAATAAAACGCGAACGGGACTCGAACCCTGGCCTCTGGCCGGTTCGTGTTTTATGCAACAGAGGAAACACCAACTGATCTACTGATCAGTTGGTGATAAGATTCATTCATTTTTATATTTAATAACTTGTCTGCAGGTGAGTTTATCCCCAATTCATTACTTATGAACCCTAGATTTTTAATAAATCAATAAACGCGATAATAACTAAATTAACCATAGGGTTTTTGAAGTAAAAGGGCCGATTAACATAACCCATAGAAAGATTGAACTTACAATGGATTTAAAACACGATTTGCTGAGTCAAACGAGAAGTCAACCGAAGCAAAATTGAAGGTTTTGGAAGAGTTTTAGGAAGAATTGAGTATGAGGGTTTGTAGATCGGCGAGTAATGCTTGAGATGAGAGGTTCAATTTATACTAATCGTTCGGTCTTGTAATTATAGAAGTTTTGACCCGTGTGTTAATGTTAAACGCGTAAAATCATATGTTTGGAAGGTTTTTAATGTTAATTGGCGTGATTTACAAGCAGGTTAGGTCGGTATAATCATTCCATAAACGAATTGCTTAATAAAAACGTGGATTGGATGTATAATTGGAAGGATTGCTCTCGCAGTTGACTTTGGGAAGTCAACTAGGCATATGTAAGGAAGGTATATACTTTAAATGATCAGAATGTTTACACAACATTTGTGTTGCTCAGCTGGTTAAAGCTTTGGGATGTTTGGGCCGGTTTGGGACGCGGGTTTGAACCCCGTCCCAAACATTTATTTTTTGGGCAATTATTTCAAAGGTTTTATATTAATATATGTTTATAGTATGATTATATGGGTCTAAAAGTGTCACAAAATATTTTTTTAGAGCGTACGGAAATGATAAAATGCCACATTTTATTAATTTGGAGTCTCAAACGTACATAGAACAATACGATATGTTAAAATAAATACGAAAAGTGACGGATGTCACAAATGTTTCTTTTAAAAGAAAAAAGAAGTCGCTTTTGGGTACAGTGGACCGGCCCAATCCCGCGTATTCTAGCAGTTTAGAAAAAACCAAAGCTGGTAAAAAGCCCAAGTGTAGTGAAGACTTATTTGGGTTAGATCCGTTATTGGGTTTGGGCCCTAAAGTTTTTAATGAAGAATCTCCAGCCCAGCAAAATGCAATTGACTTGGATTTGAATGGACAAAATTCTGGTGATGTTTCGGACCAGGTAGAGCTCAACGAACTGGACCTAAACTCTCATCCTGTTGCCAATTTTTCGAAGCCCATTGTGGAGTTCCACCATAATTTGGAGGAGCCTGTACAACAGTTACAATCTAAAGAAGTTGCGGCTACTATAGCCCTGGGAGAACGGTTGGGCGTCAATCTAAAAAATTCAGAGGAGATGATTCGGGACTCGATTATTCTTGAAGGCGTACAAGGCGGTAAGCCATGAATTGCCTCTCTGTTAACAATCGTGGAGTTGGGGTTTATGGTAAAGCGGGTTGGATCAAAAAGATAAAAAATAACTTTGGAATTTCTTTCATTGCTTTGCAAGAAACTATGACCAGTAACATTCAATCGGATTTGGTTTCTAATTACTAGGGAGGCGTGGGTTTTGATTATGAGTTTGTCGATGCGAATGGCAATTCGGGTGGTTTAGTGAGCTTTTGGGATCTAAAAGTGTTCGTGAAAGATGTTGTAAATAAAGATAGAAATTTTCTTCATGTCGTAGGAATAGTCGGATCCGAATCTGTGAGAGTGAACATGCTCAATGTTTACGCTCCTCAAACCAATGTTGGTAGAAGACATCTTTGGGCGAGAATCAATGAGCTTATTCGAGCGAATCAAGGTTGGTGGATTATGTTTGGTGACTTTAACGTCGTGCGAGATAGGGATGAAAGAAAATATTCGACATTTGACCCGGTTTGTGCTCGAGATTTCAACAAATTTATCGATGAAGCAGGTTTACGAGAATATAATTTGAAAGGGATGAGGTTTACATATATGTCAAACAAAAGAGGTTCGTGTAAGTTCAATTGAATCGACAGGTTCTTAGTCTGTGACAACGTGTTTAACACGTGGCCTAATACGTGTGTTCAAGCTCTTGTTAGAGAGTTTTCAGATCACTCCCCTTTGGTTTTTTCAGTCAAAGACTCCAATTTCGGTCTGAAGCCATTCAGGATGTTTGATTCATGGTTGGAGCGGCCGGGATGTAGTGAGGTTGTTCGATCAATTTTTGAAGGATGGTCTAATCATGGAGCGGCGGATTTAAATCTTTTGAATAAATTGAAACGGCTTCGAAGCCGTTTGAGTAATTGGTTCAAGTTGTACAGTACAAAGGAAATGGAAGACGAGTCAAAGTTGCGGAAGGAAAAAGAAGAACTTGAGGTCCAGATGGAAAGTAAAGAATTGGAAGAATCGGATTTGTGGATTTGGGCGGAGTGTAAAAAGGCGATTGAAAAAATTGATCGATTTAAAGCGACGGACCTTAGACAAAAATCTCGCGTTAAATGGGCTTCATTGGGTGACGAAAATTCTGCATTTTTTCACAACGTTGTCAATGGAAGAAAGACGCGAAACTCTATCCCGGGCATTATGATCAATGGTAATTGGGATACAAAACCGGTGTTGGTTAAGCCAGAAGTTATGCAGTTTTTTAGAAATAATTTTAAAGAACATAATACTAACCGGCGGAATCTTGATTGCACGGATATTAGCAAGATCAACGTACAGGAGCATGATTTTCTTGTAGCTTTGTTCTTAAAACAAGAAATAAAAGATGCGGTATTTGAGTGCGGCTCTAATAAGGCTCCCGGCCCCGATGGGTTTAATTTTCGGTTTGTTAAGCGCTTTTGGGATTTGTGATGAACCGGTCGTTACGGGTCATGCAAAACCTAATTAACCTAGGTAGCTAGGGTAAGTAGGGTATCGAATCCAGAGGAGCTTGTGGTTAGTGGATAATATTTTAGTTGATTAAATGGTGTTGCTTATGAAGATGCTAAATTAATTATGAAGATTGCAGTTTATCATTTAAGAGTTTGATTGAAAAGTTGTTTATTATACCAAGAATTTAATTGAAATTATAAGAATAAAAAGTAATGATGTTTGTAAACAATTTGATTAAAAAGATTACACTAAGGATTCGGCAATTGAATACTAAGGCTTTAACAATTGGGTAAACAATAATAATGTAATTGGCACTAACGGAGTGATTGTTCAATAGGCTTAGGTATCAAGTTTTATCAATATCAAGATAGATTAAACTATACTTCATTACCTAGAACATACAATCCTATGTTTGTGTTAACGTAAGGAATCATGCTTATCTCACGAGAAATTGGCACAAGATCAATTAACTACAATGAGTTTAGCATAAGATTAATCACCAATTAACACGGTTAATTCAAGCACACAATTAACATAAACAAAAGTTTAAGAACAATACCCAATGTGTTCAAACCCTAGATATCAAAAGCCTACATCCCCAATGTAATACAAATGTATTAGCCAAGCATGGCCATGGAGCTTGCTTCAAAAGTTGTATCTCCTCTCTTCTCTCTGTGTGCGTCCCCTGTCTAAAAGATGTCCACAGAATAAAAATTGTGATCTCACGCTCAAACTTGCGAACCCCAAAATTGTGTTGATCTCTAAAGTTGTCCGCCGTCCAACACAAATTATAAAAAAACCTCCTGTTGCTTTTCCTCCCAAAAAAATAAATAAGTCTTTTGCTTGGGCTCTTTGGGCCTCGTGACACAAAGTCACAATTCAATTCTTTTATTTTCTTAAGTATTATTATTATTATTATTATTATTATTATTATTATTATTATTATTATTATTATAAATGGTGTTATGACCCCGTGCTTTCAACTCGGGTATTCGGGTCTCGAATATAATTTGTACTGTTTTAGCCCCGCTCCATGCGATCACCTACCAAAAATATAAAATAAATACATTAATAGTAAAAACAACGAAAAAGTAATAAAATATATACAATACTAAAATAATAGAGTACAGCCATAAAACTAATAAAAATATTATCTAATCGACTCAAAAATGTACAAAACTGGCAAATAAACATGATGCCTGCAACCGCGCATCACACCCCCACACTTATCTTTTTTTCGTCTCGAAAAAATTATATACACTCTGCTCAAGACATTATCACAAACTAGCACCCCAGTCGTCCTATCATACCTTAACTAAGGTCCAAAGTCATACTCCATTTATAAATCAGCACTAGATGTGTTAATTCAGCAAGTCAAATTGATTTTTATTTAAAAACAGAATTTACCCGACTAAATCTAACATGCTCTCGGTTTTTATTTTCATGCAACACACCCCTCACAATTTTTCACTCCACTCGGTTTAATATCTGGACTAGCATGTAATGCGCTAGTATTAATCACTCAAAAACCAAGTATGCAACTCTGTTATCATAGGCTTGTATGACAATCACACCTCAACTGTAGGCAATACACATATCTAAAGGACTTATGGGTTTTGGGCTTAGTGTAAAGGTAGGAAACATTTGGCTAACAAGTGGCTAAAACGAAGACACGTACTGACCCATGACAATCTTTTATTCATACTAAACACAATAACTAAAACAGCGGGTTATTTTCAACCCGTATTACATAATACTCACAAAATTTTTTTCTTTTTTTCTTTTTTTTTCTTTTCTTTTCTTTTCTTTTTTTTTTTTTCAATCACCTACTTTGGTATATCGGCCTCATGAATTGACTGATTTTTTTTTTCAGTGTATAAATACTAAACATCATAATAACTACACTTAGATTGTCAAGTAACACTCGTGACACAAAAGGTCGGTTTAAGAAACTGATTTGGGTTTAACAAACGAATAGGTAAAGGCTCAACATGGCTACTAAGGGTAATATTGTTGGTAAACAGGTTAATCACGTAGACAAATACACGGGTATCAAACGAAAAGGGTAATCCTAAATTGCCTTTATCATCTATGTGCATATCTAGTCTACAACCTCGACATGTATCAAATCACACAAGTTCTGAAACAGAGAAACATCTGGCCTACTCTCAACAAATGAAAATATATATATATAAGTCAATCTATCATCTAGTAGGCTCAAGATCTCACAAAAGTGGGGAAATGGGTTACCGATGTGTGCATGCATTTATTACCAATAGCTTGTTAAATCTAGTCAGACAATTCTAAACTTTTTTTTCTTAAAAACACCTGCTGAAAACGGTTCATATTACTTTTCCACAAATTAGACCATGACTAAGGATCTACTGCCAAAACAATCAAGAAACAATTGGTAGGTACCGAAAAAAAAACTGCTTTTATGTCTAATGAGAATGCTTTTTTTTTAGGAACAATTTTCAAGACATTTTTATTTTATTTTTTTTTTTTTGAATTTTTTTTTTAAGACACAAAAATAAATAAAAACGAAATTTCCCCACCCCCACACTTGAACGACACATTGTCCTCAATGTGAGCTAAGAATAAAATAAAGCAGAAATAAAAATAAAATACAACAGTAAAGGAACAGACTCCCCTGGATATAGGCAGTGCGCATATGAGTCTCTAGAATTCCTCCCAATCGAACCGTATAGCATTTCATTCGCGGCCGATAGACAAACCTGAACTAAGACTCAAAGAAAAATAAAAACGTAAAATTCCGGGATGCCTGATACACCGATGGTGTACAGATTTACCCTGCCTGAATGGAGATTGAGTACAGGCAAGTTATCTGATTGCACGTTAAACTCAAAGCATTCCCAGAAATCAAAAGAGACTCAAAATACTAACTAAAAATAAAAGAAAAATAAAACAAATTAAATAAATATACAAACTGTACAAGAATCATACCTGATATTCATTCATGGTGGTCTCAAAGAACATTTGCCTACCGAGTTTCCAATGTATGCTCGGTAATTTACATGCCATGCCCCAATCTGTTCATTCTCCTTCAACTTGTCCATCGAGTCCAAGCATGAAGGTTTTATCCCACATTTTCCTACCGAGTTTCCAACATACACTCGGTAGTTCAAATGCCAAATCCACAATTGCTTCCAAGTGATTGGCATGAGAATCTGGTGATTCTTGTTGCGGGGTCGTTTTACAATAAATTTCCCAATGTCCTCCCAAATCACCTTCATCTTTGAACCTTCATCCTCCTCTTTATTGGGTGCCTTAATCAACACAGGATGCAATTTGTGAGGAACTTTCACCTCAGCCACCAAATCTTCATGAGATGCTAAGTCTTCAGTTGGGTTTAACCATTCAGAAAGACTTGCAGTATCTTCATCTATATCAGCCTCTACCATAATACCATTGGCCAACTCGTTTTGCTCACACTTAAGTTGGGCAAATTCCTCGGCTAGTTGACCCACTTGAATCACCAAAGCTTCATGAGCTTTGTCTCTTACTTCATTTGCTCTCTTCATATCTTTGATATTATCATGGTATTCTTTGATCATGATCGCAAGAGCATCGAGCTTAGAATGTGTTGAATTTCGAGGGTCTTCGTATGCCGGTTGAGGTTGATTAAGATAATAGTCATTATATTGCTCATGGTTTTGACATTGTTGCATCCTTTGGCTAAATGAACTCCCTTGATACCTGTTATTTAACTGATAATAGCCTTGGGAGTTTGAATAGCGTGACTGACGATGTGAAGAAGATAAATGTGAACCTCCAGGTTTTTCGAGCCCAAAAATAATACGATTTTGTCGTTCTTTAAATGCTTCCATTTTCTTACGGGCCACTGGACAATCTCGCCACAAATGATATGGGCTCCCACAACAAGGACAAGTATTATCATCATCTTCCCAATACATTGTGATGATGACGATCAAGTCTTGCTAAATTCCCAATCTTCAGATTTTACACAAGTGGCATTCATGCATTATCTGTCACCTGCACACTTAACACACCACGCGTAAAAACGAACAAAAAGAAGTAACCAAGACAAATTAAACAGTAAATCACAATAATCAACTAAAAACTAAGCGCACTAGCTCCCCGGCAACGGCGCCATTTGATGAACCGGTCGTTACGGGTCATGCAAAACCTAATTAACCTAGGTAGCTAGGGTAAGTAGGGTATCGAATCCAGAGGAGCTTGTGGTTAGTGGATAATATTTTAGTTGATTAAATGGTGTTGCTTATGAAGATGCTAAATTAATTATGAAGATTGCAGTTTATCATTTAAGAGTTTGATTGAAAAGTTGTTTATTATACCAAGAATTTAATTGAAATTATAAGAATAAAAAGTAATGATGTTTGTAAACAATTTGATTAAAAAGATTACACTAAGGATTCGGCAATTGAATACTAAGGCTTTAACAATTGGGTAAACAATAATAATGTAATTGGCACTAACGGAGTGATTGTTCAATAGGCTTAGGTATCAAGTTTTATCAATATCAAGATAGATTAAACTATACTTCATTACCTAGAACATACAATCCTATGTTTGTGTTAACGTAAGGAATCATGCTTATCTCACGAGAAATTGGCACAAGATCAATTAACTACAATGAGTTTAGCATAAGATTAATCACCAATTAACACGGTTAATTCAAGCACACAATTAACATAAACAAAAGTTTAAGAACAATACCCAATGTGTTCAAACCCTAGATATCAAAAGCCTACATCCCCAATGTAATACAAATGTATTAGCCAAGCATGGCCATGGAGCTTGCTTCAAAAGTTGTATCTCCTCTCTTCCCTCTGTGTGCGTCCCCTGTCTAAAAGATGTCCACAGAATAAAAATTGTGATCTCACGCTCAAACTTGCGAACCCCAAAATTGTGTTGATCTCTAAAGTTGTCCGCCGTCCAACACAAATTATAAAAAAAACCTCCTGTTGCTTTTCCTCCCAAAAAAATAAATAAGTCTTTTGCTTGGGCTCTTTGGGCCTCGTGACACAAAGTCACAATTCAATTCTTTTATTTTCTTAAGTATTATTATTATTATTATTATTATTATTATTATTATTATTATTATTATTATTATTATTATTATTATTATAAATGGTGTTATGACCCCGTGCTTTCAACTCGGGTATTCAGGTCTCGAATATAATTTGTACTGTTTTAGCCCCGCTCCATGCGATCACCTACCAAAAATATAAAATAAATACATTAATAGTAAAAACAACCAAAAAGTAATAAAATATATACAATACTAAAATAATAGAGTACAGCCATAAAACTAATAAAAATATTATCTAATCGACTCAAAAATGTACAAAACTGGCAAATAAACATGATGCCTGCAACCGCGCATCAATTTGTTTGAAGAGGATTTTTTTAATATCATGATGGAGTTTCACGCTTCAGGTCGTATTAATTCTGGCTGCGGTTCGTCCTTTATTACCTTGATTCCAAAGGTCAAAAATCCGTTAGGTTTTAAAGATTATAGGCCGATTACTCTTATTGGAATGGTTAACAAGGTTATTTCCAAAATCCTTGCGAATCGTCTCAAAAAAGTGATGGGTCAGGTGATTTCTGGGGCGCAATCGACATTCTTAGCCGGGCGTTTCATCCTAGATGGGCTGCTCATGGTCAATGAAGTCTTGAATTGGTTGAAGAAACGAAATAGAAAAGCCTTCTTATTGAAGATAGATTTCGAGAAGGCTTATGACAATGTAAACTGGAACTTCTTGATCTCTATTTTGTCCCAAATGGGTTTCCTTTCGGTGTGGTGTGATTGGATTAGAGGTATTTGTTATTCTGCTAGAGCTGCGGTATTGGTTAATGGGTCGCCAACCTTTGATTTTAAATGTGAAAAGGGTCTTCGCCAAGGCGACCCGTTGTCCCCTTTTCTATTCTTGATCGTGATGGAAGCTCTCTCTTGGCTTCTGTAGAAAGCTAAAGAGATAGGCGTTTTCAAAGGTATAAGTTTTCCCAATGGTGAAGCGGAGATTACTCATTTTTTATATGCGGATGATGCGCTTATTTTGGGTGAGTGGTCGAGTGAAAATTTCCAAAGTATTGCCATAATTCTTCGGATTTTTTATCTTTTTTCGGGTCTTCGTATTAATCTTCATAAATCTAATATTTTTGGCGTTGGTACGGAGGATGCGGGGGTGGACTCCATGATGGATTTTCTAGGTTGTAAAAGAGGAGACATTCCCTTTACATATCTAGGAATACAAGTTGGGGCTAAGATGAATCGTATTTCAAATTGGGACACGGTTATTGATGTTACTAGAAACCGTTTGGTTTCGTGGAAAGTGAAAACGTTATCGATACGGCTTGTTCTCATCAAATCGGTTCTAGAAAGTTTTCCCATATATTATCTTTCGCTTTACAAAGCTCCAAAGGCGGTGATTGAGTCTATTGAGTCCATTATGACGCGTTTTTTTGTGGGTGAGTTCGAATGATGGAAAAAAGATCTCTTGGGTTACTTGGGATATTGTTACTACTCCGAAAAAGAAAGGCGGGTTGGGTGTCTCTAGGCTTCAAGAGGTTAATGACGCGCTTTTGTTGAAATGGACTTGGAGATATAAAATAGAAGGAAGTCAATTATGGAAGATAATTATCTCAGCTTGTCACGGGTCGAGCAGACCTTGGGCTATGTTACCTTGTAGCGCCTTGTCTAACGGTTGTTGGAAATATATTGTTAAAGTGGGAGAAAAGAAAGCTCCTAACGGCTTGGTTCTTAATTCGTTTTTCGTTGGCGAGATTGGCGATGGGCATTCTATAAGTTTTTGGGGAGATGTTTGGTTACGTGATGAACCTCTTCGAGTCATTTTTCCAAATCTATTTAATCTTGAAAAAATAAATGGGTTAGGGTCTCTGCTCGGATCCATTGCGTAAACAATGTTAAAACAGTGATTTGGGACTAGAGAACAACACCTTCTACGGAAGCTGAGGTGGCTGAATTGTTTGAGCTTCTTAATGACATTCATGATTCCGATTGGAAGGAAGGTACCGATCGTTGGAATTGGAAATTAGAAAAAGATGGAGTCTTTACAGTCTACTCGGCCAAGAAGTTGCTGTCCGAAACCACACAGAATAATGCTAGGCCGGCGATTAAGTGGAAGAGTTGGGTACCCTTAAAGTGCAAAATAATGGTTTGGCGTGCAGCGATTAATCGTCTCCCTACGATTGCAGAACTTATTAAACGTGGTGTGATCATTCATCAACAATGTTGTCCTCTTTGTCAAGTGGAACTCGAAACGTCGTTACATCTATTTACTAGCTGTGTTTTCTCACAAGAGGTATGGTATCGAATCGAAGCTTGGTGCAAGTTAGCTCCTACTTTTGTGTTTGACGTGCAGGATCTGTTGAGCTTGCCGAAGATTCACTCTAAGACTAGAAAAACGAAACATATATTAGGAGGCATTGTTAACAAGCGGCGGAGACCGATCGAGATAGTGGAGATTATCAAGTTGACGGCTTTCTTTTGGTTTCGTAATAGGCCTAGATGGAAAGATATCGATTGGAAAACTTGGTGTTTGTATCCTTTGGATTGATGTCGTTTGTATTGTTATTTCGTAGGTCCTTGTTTTAAGGACCTTCGTGTTAGTTTAATGAAATTTTCCTTTAAAAAAAAAAAAAGCAAGCCCGTCCAAATCGTTCAAACCTAGTCGTTTTGACCCGTCCGGGGCGGTGTGCGCCGGGCCAAGACGTGGTGGTCGGCCCTTGGACATGCCCCATACCGCATAGTCTAACCCAATAGCTTATCTATAATCTATAATACATTATAAAGGAGGAGTTATGTACAACAAGGTAATTTGCATTTTCGTACAACTTAACAAGCAACATGTACAACATATTTAAGCAAGAAATTTAAGGGTATTATGGGTATAACTGGGACAATTAAGACACTTAAGAGGGTAATATAGACATTTCATCCACCTCCTTTACAATATCAAAAGACTTTTACAATACTACCCTTCTTCTTCCATCCATACCCTTCAATCCTTTGCCTTCTTCCTTCATCAATATAGATCATTAACCTCTTGTCCCTTCAAGTTCCGTAACCTTAAGGATCAAATTGAATGAGATTGATTGTGAAATTCAAGTCCTCCTCTTATAACATTCAATTGAAGGCCACATGAACTATCTTGCCTAAAAAAATGCTTTTGTAAGAACTATTACTTATTTTACTATTTGCATTTTCTTTGTTTGTTGCACAAAGTTTGCAATGTTTTATATTGTTTTTTTTTATTTATGCACCTAGATTTGGACAAGCACATTGCAACGAACAATTTTGACTGCAAATCAAATTGCTGGATTTCCCAAGGTTAGTTTTACATGTCACATAAATTGCTTCTTTGATCATTTACAATTTGTAAAATTTGTGTACTTTCTTTACGTTATAGATACAATGGCGTGCACTTGATGATATAAATGCCGGTGTATGTGACGGTATGACGTATGAAGAACTAAAGAAGAACATGCCTGAAGAATACGAGTATGTTAAATATGAAATATTCGATTTTTTTATTTTTTGTAATTTTATACCTTTCCATTCAATGGTCTTTTTTTTAAAGGTCAAGGAAGAAAGACAAACTCAAGTATCGATATCCTCGTGGAGAGTCGTATCTCGATGTGATACAAAGGTATTGAATTCAAATACAAGGAAAAATCTCTGTTGAAAATATAGAAAGTAAATAATTAAAGTTTTGGTATTTTAAGCAACGTCAAAAGTTTGCAGTTGTGCATATAACAGGTTGGAGCAGGTTATTATTGAGTTAGAATGACAACGCGCGCTTGTTGTAGTCGTATCTCACCAGGTAAGACAAGGCAACCACAAAATTTTACCTCCACAAATGGGTAAAAAAAAACTAAAAATAAAACGGGTTAAACGTGTTTGTAAAGTGTATTTTAATACATGTGTATGTATCAATATAGCTTTTGAATAATATTTAGGGCATTAGTTTTTTATTAACATTTTTAAATCAAATGAATATTATTTTTGGTGGGCGTGGCCCAAACCGTATGTAAATTACCTGTTACCCAACTCATCCATTGAAAGATTTGTGCAATGCAAACATGGGTTTAATGAATTTATGCATTGCAGGCTGTTATAAGAGCTTTATATGCCTATTTTGCTGATATGTCATTGAAAGAAATTTAACACATAGAGGTAAACAACAAAACATTAGATCAATCTTTTCGGTCTTTTAATCTTTGAAAACACGTTAACACGTTTGAATATCGGGAATTTCAGATGCCGCTTCATAGGAAGTTCTGGTACCAAAAAAAGATACTGACTATATTTTCCTCGCGTAACGAACCCGCTGCAACGCGCGAGCATTACCACTAGTTTTTGAAAAGTCATGGGCTATTACTCAAATAGAAGGCTCGATGATATCAACCTTTTGTTCTTAAGTTATATTTTCATGGAAATATTTTTGTCAAGTCTTTTACTATACAAGTTGTATTTGTTCGGTGGCTTTATCCATTTCATAATCAAATGTGAAATGTTAAAGGTTGATTTAGTGTCTAGTTTAATATTTTTTTTTTTTTATTCTCACCTCTCTCTAAGTATAACTAGAAAAGTCAGCATATAAATTCACATTTCATCTAAGGTGCTGTTTGTTTTTTCTGTAGGAAAAGGTCTGTAGTCTGCGGACCACATCTGCAGACATCTGCAGGAGAAGAGGTGGACCAAAGGTCTGCAGTCTGCAAGAAGAAAACTGTTTGTTTGTTAACGTCTGCAGGCTGCTGAAATAAACTTAAATTTAAACAAACTGAGTTTTTACAGCAGTCTGGTGGTAGATGGTGGTGGTGGTGAGTGGACTGTGGTGGTGTGGACCATGGTGGTGGGTGGTGGTGGACGGTGGTGGGTGGTGGTAGTGGTGGTGGTGGGTGGTGATGGACCGTGGTGGGTGGGGGTGGTGGTGGTGGTGGTGGGTGGTGGTGGTGGTGGGTGGTGGGTGGTGGTGATGGACCGTGATGGGTGGGGGTGGTGGTCGTGGTGGGGGACCGTGGTGGTGGTGGGTGGTGGTGGGTGATGATGGTGGTAGTGGACGGTGGTGGGTGGTGGTAGTGGTGGTGGGTGGACTGTGACACCCACACCTTTCACTTTTATCGTTTACAACATTAGTCCCTTATGTATTTCCAATCTAGTAAAAGCTCTTCATAAGCTAAATCCATATTTAATGATCTTTAGTTCAAGCCAAAAATCTTATTTTTTTTTCTTATATAAAAGTTCTTATAGATAATATATGAATTTTTGTTTAGTGATATAAAATAAAAATACAATATAAAGAGATTAACTAGAATTAATGATTTGCGTTTTGGGCTATTTAATAGCGTTGGGTCCGACCTCTTTAATAGGTCGTTGGCCAACAGCTATCATTTCTGATAAAAACGTTTTTACACAAGCTTCAGTTCGTCTTCCAGGAATCTTTCTTTTGACAACCCACACCGAAAACTCAAATTTAGTATACACTTACACTCTCTGTTACTTGGAATCTCGTTGCATGTCCTTAGCAAAGTTAGGTCAGAAACCTTCTAAAGTAGGAGAGACTGCAACAACATCGCCCTTGCATTTACATGTTATGCACATTTTAAACATTCTTTTTTTTTCCAAAACTTTTATATTGTAAACCCTCGTATATTAAACTTGGATCAAACGTAAAAAAAAAAATTGAAATTGTTCTTTTGGTTTTAAACAACTATTTTAACTTCACCAAATCACAATTTCTGCAAATTTCTCTTCACTACAAAACCTTAAGTATCCTTTCTTTTACGACACTATGCTTTTCATGGAAACCTCCACTTAAAACGAATTTCGGGACGCAATTCTCTAAAGTAGGGGAGACTGTGACACCCACACCTTTCACTTTTATCGTTTACAACATTAGTCCCTTATGTATTTCCAATCTAGTAAAAGCTCTTCATAAGCTAAATCCATATTTAATGATCTTTAGTTCAAGCCAAAAATCTTATTTTTTTTTCTTATATAAAAGTTCTTATAGATAATATATGAATTTTTGTTTAGTGATATAAAATAAAAATACAATATAAAGAGATTAACTAGAATTAATGATTTGGGATGATTATTCATAAATAATATCTCAATATTAAAATCAATTAACTGTACGTTTGAATCTCAATTTGTCATATAAATTGAATGCATTTATACATTTTGTTTGACTAAATTGAAATACACATTTTAAGTTTGACTCTCAATACCCATTTGTAATTATCCTCCACGCCAATTTTGCTAAACTCCTTAAAAGGAGCCGAGATTGTCGTCCTAAGCGGTAATGAATATTCATCGACTATTTATATGGCATCTAGTCGCATATTTTTATACACGCACGGATTAACCCGAATCCTTACCCCACAACTCTCTCTGTGTATATCCGGCCATTTTTTTTGGCGTAGCAAAACCCACCAAAACAGAAAAAACATAGGGTCCTCTAGCCACTTCCGATCTCGGCCTCTTCTACCGCCGCATACATCGTTCGGCCATCGTCACGCACCGTGTATGATTACCGTCGTGACCCGTTTCCAATTGGTTATAATCAACAACTTTGTTGCCTTCGGGATTTTTTTTCTTTTGTTACCGACCCGATTACGTGACTTCTTGTCTCAGGTATGAAACCGACTCATCTCAGTTTTGAAAGTATTTATTAAAAGGTTGATTCGTTGATTGTCGGCGACGACGAACCCATAACGTTATGAGTTGTTAAAATAGATTTCAAGTCCAACTAAACTTTATGGGTCGTTGCTATTGTTACGTTAATGAAAGGGTTCTTATAAATAGGTTTATGCTAAGATAAATGACACTAATGAACTCGTTACGAACTGTTTGATTTCTATGTATCCATACTACATCATCAAAGGATACATCATTTTTCTTACGTTCTATTATATATCAATTATATATTTTCAAGTGTAAATAATTAACAAGGCTATCTATTACCTATATTTATAATACAATTTTTGTAGTTATATATGTAGATTTAGACACTATTTAAGATGAATACAAAACTGATATATGATACATTTTACGAACTTGTCATAAACTATTTATAATAACTCGTCTAAGTGTTGTAAGGTCCTAGTCGCTGGATAATCAGTAAATCAACGAAGCCCATATTGAATTTAATCTCACATATAGTTATACTTAGATGTTCGCGAATTCAGAGTGCGACGCTAGAAATTATTAACAAGTTGACATACAAATTTAAGACTGAAGCATAATACATTGATTCTCGTAATTTCTTGCGAGTTTATCATCACAAACGATGTGAGTATTTCCTATCCCCTTTTTGCTTTTATTCATTTTTGGGGTGTTACATGTACACTATTACAATTTCAAATACAAGTTTACATTTTCACAATACAATTCTAGTACTATGTGCATTGCTTACAACGTGCTTTATGCTTAGACAATACATGTGGATTACATTTGTACTTAGTGAAATCATTAACATGGTACAAGCCGACCTTAACATTGGATAGCGCTATTTGGATTGACAACCCGCCTAGATTGATTCTCCCCCTTTTTCATCGGAGAATCCGTGGCCATTGTTAAATTATTATTCATTTAATGGATAAGTACACCGCCGTTCATACAGTACATTATACAGTCACAGGATTGATTTCGCTCATTTGTATGATACATAGTTTACATATTTGCACTTTAGCTTGCACTTGAATTGTATATCTTTTTAACTTACTATATATATCAAAACTAGGAATGCTCACCAACATTTCATATGTTGACCAAACCTATTTTTGTACATGTTTCAGGTGCAGTTTGATCTAGTGCCTTAGCAAGGGATATTTAGTGCTTTATTTTAATCAGTTATTTCAATATTTACATTTCATTTAGACATTGTATTTTCCATTTCCATGTAAGACAATTTTGGCTTATTCAATAATATTTACATTTTAGTACCATGTGCTTTTGAACAATCGTCACTACTAGACACCTCGATGATTCCGCCATCGGTTGGGGTGTTACATGGACGGTGGTAGGTGGTGGTGGGTGGTGGTGGTGGACGGTGGTGGGTGGTGGTGGTGGTGGGTGGTGGTGGTGGTGGGTGGTGGTGGACCGGGGTGGTGATGGACGGTGGTGGTGGTGAACGGTGGTGGTGGATGATGCTAGGTGGTGGTGGGTGGGTGACGGTGGTGGTGGTGGTGGTGGTGGTGGTAGTGGGTGGTGGTTGTGGACCGTGGTGGTGGTGGGTGATGATGGTGGTGGGTGGTGGTAGTGGTGGTGGATGGTGGTGGGTGGACGGTGCTAGGTGGTGGTGGTGTTGGACCGTGGTGGTGGTGGTAGTGGTGGTGGTGGACGGTGGTGGGTGGTGGTGGTGGTGGGTGGTGGTGGACCGTGGTGGACCGTGGTGGTGGTGGTGAACGGTGGTGGTGGTGGTGGTGGTGGTAGTGGGTGGTGGTGGGTGAGGAGAAGAGAAGAGGAGAAGACCTTAGAAGACTTTGGTTCAAGTCTGCACCAAGAAGAGGTCAGGAAGAGCTTTTGGAGTGAAATGTCTTCCGAAAAACAAACAGTATGCCCGCGTCTGCGCGACACAGACAAAAGAGGTCAGAAGTGCTTCTGGGAGAAAAACAAACACCACCTAAACCTAGCTAGGTGGGCAGGTGGCTATGGAAAATTCGCCCATAATCACAAAAATAACAAGGTCCCGGGTCTTAAAATACGAAGTCATCATGAAAAACGAAAAATCAAACCACAAAGAAACTTAAGCTAAATGCTACAAAGCGAAGGCCTTCAATCCATGTTCCTAGACTTCAATCTCCCTTCAAATTATTACTTTAGGTGTCGTCCTTATTCGATTCCCAAGATTACAGCCGTCATCTTATTTAAATAGATAATTATAGGATTTTTTTTTTCGCTGGAACCATTTGGTTCTTTGCTCTTGAAGATGTTGGTTTCCTGAACAGACTGTAGAGGGGTCATGCACAATATTTTCTCGATGCCAAGGAACTGATTTTTTTTTCGGTAGAATAAAATTGCTATGTAAAAAAGGGTTGCGACGCAATTTGTTGTCGGTTGTTTACGTGTGAATTTATACAAGTATATGTGAAGAATTTGATTTTTTACATTTAAAAAATATAGTAATAATATAATAATAATTTGGGAGTGTCGGTCCATTTGACTTCTCAACAGTCAAATCTGGCGTACGTACTTATTCAAAAAGCTAGACCACCTTAAAATCATTTATATTTTGAACAAATAGATTGGATTGGGTTCCATTTCCATTAATATTCCTCGTCAACACCTTCACCTAGCTTCACAATTTTTGCCATGTCTCTTATTCAAGAACTAGACCACCTTAAAATACCACTTGAACACATTATATTGGCCACAAACAACTTTTCCAATGATAACTTCATAGGCCAAGGTGGATTTGGAAGGGTCTATAAAGGCCAACTCTCCCTCTCCACCACTAGCTCCAACAAGTCAATAACCTTTGTTGCTGTAAAACGGTTGGACGTGAAGGGCGGGCAAGGACAACATGAGTTCTTGAAGGAGATTGTCATGCTCTCTAGGTACAAACATGAAAATCTTGTCTCTCTTATTGGATTCTCTGACGAAAGTAACGAGAAAATTATTGTCTATGAGCATGAGGTTCGTGGAAGCCTAGATAAGTATTTGGCCACCACGGATCTCACATGGGTGCAACGGCTTCATATATGTCTTGGTGCTGCTCGCGGATTCAATTACCTTCATTATGGTGTGGCTGAGGGGCACAGAGTGTTACATTGTGACATAAAGAGCTCTAATATCTTGTTAAATGAAAATTGGGAAGCGAAGATTTCTGATTTTGGATTATCTAAAATAGGCCCCACGAATCAGGAGTTTACTTTTCTTGTCACGAATGCTTGTGGCACAGTTGGTTATGTTGATCCAGCGTATGTAACAACTGACTTGCTTGCAAAAGAATCTGATGTGTACTCATTTGGTGTTGTATTATTTGAAGTCTTATGTGGAAGGCTAGCAGTGATCAGAAAAAACAATGACGAGCGTCAGTTTCTATCTGAATTGGCAAAACTTCACTACAAGGAAGGAAAATTGGATGAGATCATCAACCATAATCTACGTAAACAAATGACACCAAATTCGTTACGGGCATTCTCAAGGATTGCTTATCAGTGCTTGAAAAAGGATCGAAAACAACGCCCAACAATGGGATTAATCATCGAAGAACTACAAAACTCATTGGAGTTTCAAATTGTAAGTTAATTAGGGGTGTTCATCGAATCGAATAACGAATTTTCGAATTATTCGAATCGAATTTCTCGAATTTTTAATATTTTTTTATGAATTCGTATTCGATTCGTATTCGTTTAAAATTCAATTTATTCGATTCGTATTTGATTCGAATAAGAAACTCGAATTCGAATCGAATTCGAATAAATTCGATTTAGTTCAAATTCACCATAAGTAATAAATTGTTTTACTTTTAGTTTTAAAACTAATACAAACTCATTATTTTTAACATATAAAATACAAATCTACAAAATTGATAAACAACAATATGTCAATATGTCAAATACGGGAATAGTAAAAATAGTAGAGGCTATAGTTTGTTAGAGTTTTGTGATGTATAAGGTACATATGTAAAATATGGGTATGGTAAAAATTGTAAATACTATGGGTTCTTAAAGTTTGGCAAAAATTTAGAAGTTCATTTTTTTACATTGTGATATTTGTGTATATAATAATGTGTATGTGTGCATATATATTTAAAAAATATACATGTACAATTTTTATTCAAATTTCGAATCAAATCGAATTTAAAATCATGAATTCGTATTCGATTCTTATTCGATTTACTGGACTCGAATTCGAATTGAATCGAATTCGAATTCTTAATAATCGAATCGAATTCTTGGTAATCGAATCGAACTAAGTCGAATTTCGAATTTTTCGAATCCGAATCGAATTCTGAACACCCCTAAAGTTAATCATTTTCGTTAATTAGATTGAAATTGATATGCATACTTAAATGTAATTTGATGGTAGGGTTGTAAAAGAATAACGCGGATAGGATTATGGGGATCGAGCAAAGGGGGACATCCATGGTCATTGCAACTTGACAACAATCAAAAGCTTAGGAAGATAACCATAGATTACAAGGATTGGATTTATTCCATTATTTTCACAACTCAAGATTTAGATGGTTTGTTTCATTCCTCTAAACGTTATGGTGGAGATAGTGGTTGGAGAGGTGGCATAATTTCTGAGGTGACAAATTTTATCCTGATATAAAAATGTTACATTTTCTTGTTAACTTGAAAATTTTGGCAAGTTTTAGAGCAACTCGGATTATTAATTCAATTGTTGTCTTTTGACATGATAACTATTCTATGTTATCTTAGATCAACATTGACACCGACGAAAATATTATTGGGATACTCGGAACAGTTGGACTAACCACCGGACGACATCCAGGTATTATAGTAATAACGTCAATGGGTATTATGACGAATAAAAAAACAGAAGGCCCTTTTGGTAAGGAGACGGGGACTCATTTTTCGGTACCATGGGATGTAGGTTCGTTTGCAGGGTTTTATGGGCGTGCCGGTCTTTTTATGGATGGTCTAGGTTGCCTTTTAAAGGGTGTTATGTGAATATTTCTTTCTTGTAGTAGTACACTTTTCTCTAGTTATTTGAATCTCCAAAAATGTATTATTTTTGCACTGTCGGTGATTGCTTTCCAGTTTATATGTATAGTGCATCCATTTATAAAATGTTATCTTTATTGTTAATCAATTATTGGCAAGTTTTGTGTTTCTTTATTTACTGTTTTATTTATAACTAATATCTTGTCCACGAGCCTCTGGCATATCAAGCAGACATATATAGCATGGCCGGCTGGGAGGGTGAGCCGGGTGGTCACCGGCTCCGGGCCCGACCCTTAAATGGGCCCGAACATCCAGCTCAGCTGGTTTGAGGTAGGGTGGGTCTTCCTTTAGGGGTTCCCATCCTAGGGGGAGGTCACAGGTTCGATCCATGCACACCACAAAAAAATTCCCCGTGACGGTTTGAGCTTAGGCAAGGAGGACACCGGTGCGTGGGTAGGGATTCGAACTTGGGACCAATAGGTTAGAGTTGTATAAGGATTTCCATTGATCTAAACCTTTCAAAAACAATATATTAAATTCTATATTTAGGATATATATTTGTGTTTTATACATTAAAATCTTGTTAGTGGAGTTGGAAAAACCATGTTAATTTAATGTAGAGGTCTCAAATTCAATCCTTGGCTCTAGCACTATACTCAAATTTTTTTATAATTCATTCCTCTTTACAAAATTTTAGGCCCAAATTCTTTTTCGCCCAAGGCCCAAATTTTTTTTGACGTTTTCGGAGACGGCCCTGATATATAGCATCGCGATTGATCAGACATTAGTGTTACACAAATTTTACAATAGCTAATTTAACTAACATCGTTTAAAAACGTTGAACCCCGAAAAGGTCATAAACCAAGAAAGCAAAAATTCGGAGGTATTATGCACCACACATTGATGTTTTGCCATACACTTGAAGCCACTACACAAGAAGTAAACAAATGCTCTACAGATTCTTCCGCAAAGCTGCACAGGTAGCATACGTTCGGGTTCGGGTTCAGGTTCGTGTTGTATTCCTTTTAGTTAAAGCATCTAGAGTGAGAAGTCGATCCGATAATTATAAAACCCTCCAACCGGTTGCACCACTTGCCATTCAAAAAAATAAATAAATATAAATAAAACCCTCCAACCAAACATATTAAATTTCAAAGGAACACACCCAATTTTCATTTAACAAGATACTTATCTAGGCTAAAAATAAAGGTATGTGATGGGTTTTTGTAGCGGTCCTTGATTTGAGGACGCACCTGTTTGTTGAATGAAAGTTAATTTTCAACCAAAAAAAAAAAAAGACTGGACCCATTTAATTGATAGACACAAGTTTTAAACAACTTTGAGCTTTCCATCAACACCACATTTAGAACATATGCGTAGAATTTTATACAAAACATCAAGCTCAGTCTTACAAATCAAAAACAAAAACCTAAATGGGAATGATTACTAGAATCCAGTGATGATAAATTAGATCATTATTCACAAAAATATCACCTCCCTCTACCAGGACCTGCAGCTCCACGCAGTGGCGAAGCTTGACCCGAAGGTTCGGGGGGTCGGAAGTCACCGGGGGTTCGAAAGTCACTGGTTTCGGGGGGTCGAAAACCAGTTTCGGGGGGTCGAAACCCTATATTTTCAAAATTTTCTATACGGATACTATATAATCGGAACTTCTACGCGAAAATCCGGGGGGGTCGGCCGCCCCTCCCCGCCCCTACAAACCTCCGCCACTGGCTCCACGACCAGCAGCTTGAGCCTGCATAAAAGCAAATAATCATCTCATGAAATGTTGTCAAGACCATTCTGACCGAGAACGTGACCAGTCCAATTACAAGTTCATTTACAAGTCTAATCACATGAAATTTTCATTAACATGAAAGTGAAAATTATATCAAGATAGCAGGCAGACAGTCAACAAACTGTGTCACCAACCGTAATTATATAAAAAAGACAAAATTACAAAAATCAACATTTATGTATTACCAAAACTACAACCTATACCTTTCAGTTTAAAATGCACTCAAATTAACCTTTATGTATAATTTTTGTTGCAACTTAAACCTTTAACACAAACCCAGTTAATTTTTGTTGTTAAGTCAAGGACAAATCAGTCATTTTACCCACCCTTTTGTTGGATATATAGTATGTCCGATGTAATTAAAAGTCGAGGTCAACGTAACCCGTCCCGGTATGATCCGAAGAGTTACACGTTGGTACACGAATCAGATAAGTTCATGTGTTGGTGGATTATTATTTCTGAAATAATAATAGTTTTGAACTCGAGGGACTAAATAGTAAAGTTTACACTTTGACTAGTCAAATGGTCAAGTGTATGACTTTGACTAATTGATTGGTCAAGTCCTTGACTAGTCAAATGGTCAAGTGAATGACTTTGACTAATTAAGTGGTCAAGTGCCTTTTATCTATATAAATAGGTGTGATAGATCAAACTCTAATCACACATGTTTTGAAAAAGATAAAACAACATAACACTTGTCTCCTCTCAAGATTTGCGGCCACCCTTAGGAGCCGCCGCCCTTTTGTCCGCAGCAAACCACCACCATTGCCGCCTCCACCTTGCAAAGTGTTGCTATCGGTTGGCCAGTGCTCGGGTGTGAACTTCCTACTAGCGAGGATTCGTTGTAACCCGCGTGTTACAATTCCGGTGTAGTCGTCAAAGGTTGATTACTAAACCCCCTATGGTTGTTTATAATTTATTTGTTTATACGCGTTTAACCAAGATCCTGATTGGGAATATTTTGTTAATTGGATTAATAAAATTAAACATTTATTTTATATATATATATATATATATATAATCGGCTCATATTATATATTGTATATAATCGATTTTATTAATAAATAAAACTGCTTCCGCTGTATATTTGATACCATGATTCCCAACAGTGGTATCAGAGCCACGGTTACGCGCGTATAGATGGTAAAGTTATAATTTTCATCTATGTTTTATTTGTCAAAAATTTATTTATTTTTTTGACAAAAGATCAAAAGCTTTTTGTTGTTCATGGACTGTGATGTGAATCGAGCCCTAGGTATTTTGACCCTTGTCATGGTTGTGTTTGTGATGTTTTAGTTTTTTTATTGATTTGTATTTTTTATTACGGATATTGGATCCGGTGTAATAGATAGGATTAGAATAGATTTGTTTT
The DNA here is from genome assembly GCA_028751855.1 of Ambrosia trifida. Taxonomy (NCBI): domain Eukaryota; kingdom Viridiplantae; phylum Streptophyta; class Magnoliopsida; order Asterales; family Asteraceae; genus Ambrosia; species Ambrosia trifida. The sequence goes on along the minus strand of CM054123.1, from coordinate 13,047,297 downwards.
ATTTGTATTTCAAATTTATTTGTAATCCTACAAGTACAAGATCAAGACGAAGATAAAAAGGCGAACAGGTTCCATAAAGATAGAGATCTCGGGTCAAGTGGGAGCTATATCAAAAATAGTTTTGAAACCCTTTTGACTGGTTCGTTTCGTTTCTGGCTAAAACGAAACGGACAACCTATTAGGGGCTCGATTCGTTTAATTTTATTATTATGTTTTTTGGTTGTGGTTTATTTATTGTAAATAATTTAGATAACCCAAAATAAATAAAATTTTCACAATCATGACAACGGTTTTATTAAAACAAGTTTTATAAAAACCGAAAAGCATATTTAATAAAAGGAGTTTTATTAATATTAAAACAAGTCCATTCGCGATAATACGACCAACGTAGTTTAAATAGGGTATTTAAAACTATACCGTGTCGAGTGTTGAAAGGAGTTTCAATTATCACGAACAATATAAAATTAGATTTTATAAACTTTTGTGTGACTCACATCATGCTAACGAGTCATTCAATATATTTATGGTAAATATTAAAATTAAATCCCAATTTTAAATTGATGTTTCATGCCACCCTTAACGAGTTAACACTCCATTCTATATCGAACCCAAATGTTAGTGCTGACCCTGCATCTGGGCGTTGATCATGAGTGAAGGTAATCATCGCGGTTCCTGTGTAATATAGGCCGGTGTTACAGTTAGCAGTAAAGGACCAAACATCGCTTGTTAGACAAGTGGGCATAGTTGGGGTTAAACATACATCGCTTTTAGCGATAACCCCAAAAGGGAGAGTTGTGTAGTGGACACAATTAACAATCGTTGTTTACCTACCTAATCGTGCCAGTGGACAGTGCTAAGCCAGTTCATTGTGTATTGATGAATCGGGATCTCATCCTAATTAATGTTGCTTTTTGGGTCATAAAATAATTAGGATACTTAAAACATGAAATACTAATACATTAAAATTGAACTTTGTAGATGTCAACTGAAAACAATTCCACCTCCCATTTCTCTCTCAAGTCTATCTTAGAGAAGGACAAACTGAATCATTCCAACTTCATGGACTGGCACCGCAACTTGAAAATTGTTCTCAAAGCGGAGAACAAATTGTATGTTCTTGAAGAACCAGTCCCTGATGAACCCATAAATTCCAAGAGTGAGCTTTATAAAACCTGGGCTAAGCATTTTGATGACTCTTTGAAAGTCTCATGTCTGATGCTGGCTTCCATGATCCCTGAACTTCAAAGGACAATGGAGGACATGGATGCATATGACATGAATCAGCATTTGATGGAAATGTTCCAACAAAATGCTTGCCATGAGAGGTTTGATGTGATGCGATCACTTATAACCACTCGTATGCAGGAGGGTTCACCAGTTGGCACTCATGTGCTAAAAATGAAGGCATATGTTGATCACTTGGCTCGTCTGGAATCCCCCTTGAGCGATGACTTAGCTGGGGATATCATCCTAAACTCATTGCCCAAGTCATATGACCAGTTCATTATGAACTATAATATGAATGGGATGGAGAAGACACTTGCAGAACTGCATCAGATGCTCAAAACTGCTGAGGTAAACATACCTGACAAAACTGCACCAATGCTAATGATCAAGGAGGGTCAGATTAAGAAACCTAAAACCAAGAAAAAGGGCTATCAAGGCAAAGGGAAGGGAAAGGGCAAAGCTGTTGCCAACAAGAAACCTTTGAAAGATGCCAAATGTTTTTATTGTGATGAAACTGGGCACTGGAAAAGAACTGTGCTAAGTATTTAGCTGAACTAAAGCAAGCCAAGGCTTCAGGAGGAGAGTCCTCAGGTATATATGTTATTGAAATCTTTGTTTTTTCTTGCAAAACATGGGTGTTTGACACAGGATGTGGTTTCCACATTTGTAATGTTTTGCAGGGACTAAGAAAGATTAGAAAGCTGAAACAAGGTGACTTGGAGGTCCATGTTGGCAATGGACAAAGAGTTGCAGTGAAGGCAATAGGAGAATATGTTCTTTTACTACCTTCTGTTTTAGAACTTGTTTTGAACAATGTTTATTACATTCCTAGTGTGACTAGAAATATTGTTTCATTTCATGCTTTGCGTAGACAAGGTTTTGATTATCGTTTTAATGGTGAATTTATTTCTGCTTATTTTAACGATGTATTTTACTTTGATGCAAAACCTAACAATGGGATCTATGAGATAGAAATCCAAAACGATAACATATTATGCAATATCTCCCATAAACGTAATAAATTGGACTTTAATGATACGTATATGTGGCATTGTAGACTTGGTCACATAAGTGAGAATCGTGTTAAACAAACTCAAAACCGCAGGAATCTTGGATTCTAAAGGTTCGGAGTCGTTTGGAAAATGCGAATCATGCTTAAGTGGAAAGTTAACAAAAGCACCTTTTTCAAATGTTGGAGAAAGAGCTAATGATCTGTTAGGACTTGTACATACAGATGTATGTGGTCCATTCAGAACAATGTCAAGACATGGAGAAAGATACTTTGTTACATTCACTGATGATTTCAGTAGATATGGTTATGTTTATCTTATGAAGCATAAACATGAAACTCTTGAAAAGTTCAAGGAATACCAAAACGAAGTAGAAAATCAGCTAAATAGAACTATTAAAATGCTACGATCAGATCGAGGCGGTGAATATCTTAGTCAGGAATTCGTCGACCATCTAAAGGATTGTGGAATAGTTTCACAACTAACTCCACCTGGAACACCGCAACATAATGGTGTGTCTGAGCGGAGAAATCAAACTCTATTAGATATGATTCGATCAATGATGTGTCGAACAAACCTTCCAAAATCCTTTTGGAGTTATGCTTTGGAGACCGCCGCAAGACTTGTTAATATAGCTCCAACGAAAAAGGTTACTAAAACGCCTTATGAGATATGGCATGGAAAGAAACCTCATGTATCCTACCTTAAAGTCTGGGGATGTAATGCTTATGTCACTCTAGAATCTTCGGATAAACTAGATCCCAGAGGCGAAAAAGTGGTTTTCGTTGGATACGGTAAGAAGATCGGTTACCTGTTCTACCACCCCACTGAAAATAAGATTTTCACCAAACGCGGAGGCACTTTCTTAGAGGAAGAGCTTCTGGCGCGAGGGATTGGAGATAACCATGTGGATCTTGAAGAAATTCGAGAATCACAAGTGACTGAACCAGCTATTCAGACAGAACCAGATGTAACTAATCCAGTTGTTGAAGTTGAGCCTGAGAGGACTCAAGAAACAACAGAAACACCAAGTGTTCGGAAAAGTATTAGGGATCGTCGTGCACCGGTAAGGTATGACGATATCTTCATGATTGATGAAGCTGAGCCTACTACTTACAAAGCTGCAATCTTGGATTCAGAATCCAAGAAATGGCAAGAAGCCATGAATGCAGAGATGCAATCCATGTATGATAACCAAGTCTGGGATTTGGTTGATCTTCCTACCGAATGTCGGACTGTGGGAAACAAATGGATCTTCAAGAAGAAGACTGACATGGATGGGAATGTGCAAACCTACAAAGCAAGGCTTGTAGCGAAAGGTTTTACTCAGACTCAAGGAATTGACTATGAGGAAATTTTCTCGTCGGTAGCCATGCTTAAGTCTATTAGAATTCTACTTGCCATTGCTTCATATTATGACTATGAGATATGGCAGATGGATGTCAAAACCGCGTTCCTTAATGGACACTTACTGGAAGATGTCTATATGGTTCAACTTGAAGGTTTTGTCGATCCAAAGAATCCTAATAAGGTGTGCAAGCTGAATAAATCCATCTATGGATTAAAGCAAGCATCTCGCAACTGGAATCTCCGTTTTGATTAGAAAATCAAAGAGTTTGGTTTTATCAAGAACGAAGATGAACCGTGTGTTTACAAGAAATCTAGTGGGAGCTATATCACTTTTCTTATATTGTATGTAGATGACATACTAATCATTGGAAACAATATCCCTATGCTTAAAGATGTTAAGACCTGGTTGGGTAAATGTTTCGCAATGAAAGATCTTGGTGAAGCCGCTTATATTCTGGGAATAAAGATTTATAGAGATAGATCAAAGCGGTTATTGGGTTTGAGTCAAAGTACATATATTGATAAGGTCTTACGACGCTTCTCAATGCAAGACTCAAAAAGGGGGCTCTTGCCCATGGCACATGGAACCATTCTTGATAACAAGCAGTGTGCAAATACTGAAGAGGAAAAGAAGAAAATGGAAGGTGTTCCATATGCTTCTGCGATTGGTTCCATCATGTATGCCATGTTATGTACTAGACCTGATGTCTCGTATGCTCTTAGCATGACGAGTAGATATCAACAAAATCCAAGAGAGAGTCACTGGGCTGCAGTGAAGAACATTCTTAAGTACCTGAGAAGGACTAAGGACATATTCTTAGTATATGGAGGACTGGAGGAGGAGCTGTCAGTTAAGTGTTATACTGATGCAAGCTTCCAGACTGATCATGATGACTCAAGATCACAAACGGGATATGTTTTCATTCTGAATGGTGGGGCTGTTACTTGGAAGAGCTCTAAGCAAAGTGTGGTTGCTCAATCCACCTGTGAATCAGAATACATTGCTGCATCGGATGCTGCAAAGGAGGCTGCCTGGATGAAGAAGTTCATTACCGATCTCGATGTTGTGCCTAATATAAAGAAACCAATCGAGATAATGTGTGACAACACTGGTGCCATTGCTCTTGCAAAGGAACCAAGGTCACATCAGACCGCAAGGCATATACTCAGAAAGTTCCACTATATTAGAGAAATAGTAGAACGTGGAGACGTCGTGATGAACAAAGTTCATACAGATCTAAATCTGGCTGACCCCTTTACTAAGCCTTTACCTCAAGCTAGACATGAGGAGCATGCTGGAAAAATAGGGCTTAAAGTTGTTAGACAATGGGCATGATCTGTAATTAGTATTGGTGTTTTATTTTGAACTATAACAGTTACATTGAATATTTGTTTGATTTAATGGGTTAAATGCAAATTTAAATATTTTGTGACCGTGTTCATTATTTGTATGTTTAAATCCTTGAATAAGAGTATTCTAAATATTCGTAGTCGATCAAATTACATGGGAATGAATTTGAATGTAAGACTATTGTGAATTGAGATGATTGTATTCATGAGATGAATAACTCAATGGTTTGAGAATCATAATTCACAGATATCATTAGGGAATGATATTGGATGTAACTCGCTTCAAAACGATCTCCATGGATCTGTGTCATGAGATGTTTTGATATTGATATGTTCAATCTGTCCTTTTTCCTAAGGCACATATTAAACTACATTGATCAAGGACTATCCTTGATGTTATCTAACACTGTCCTGAAACATGGGTAGCAATAAGGGTAGCGTTAGGATAAATCCAAGATTAAGTGGGAGTTTTATGACGCTGATGGAATTCTGTACTTCTATAGGATTAGAAGTCTAGACATTCTGGCGCCCTCGTTAATTCAAACTGGTATAAACGCGTGGCCACGCTCGGACTAAGGTAGTTCATTAGATCACTTTGAATTAGAGACGAGAATAGAGAATGGTTGATCACTATATAAGAATGAATGATCCATGTCTTATGATCAACGGATGTCTATACAGAAGGGACTTATTGATAGAATTATCAGGGCTATAGTATTTGGTTAAGTAAAGCGTTACTTGAACTCAAAGAACTAGTTGACGACTGTAAAGTGTCATACTGATTTGGGTGCAATGCGATGCAGCTAGGCGTCCAACTCTGCGCACGTTGACTCATTTAATTAAAATCGTCCAAGTGGGAGATTGTTGGATATATAGTATGTCCGATGTAATTAAAAGTCGAGGTCAACGTAACCCGGCCCGGTATGATCCGAAGAGTTACACGTTGGTACACAAATCAGATAAGTTCATGTGTTGGTGGATTATTATTATTTCTGAAATAATAATAGTTTTGAACTCGAGGGACTAAATAGTAAAGTTTACACTTTGACTAGTCAAATGGTCAAGTGTATGACTTTGACTAATTGATTGGTCAAGTCCTTGACTAGTCAAATGGTCAAGTGAATGACTTTGACTAATTAAGTGGTCAAGTGCCTTTTATCTATATAAATAGGTGTGATAGATCAAACTCTAATCACACATGTTTTGAAAAAGATAAAACAACATAACACTTGTCTCCTCTCAAGATTTGCGGCCACCCTTAGGAGCCGCCGCCCTTTTGTCCGCAGCAAACCACCACCATTGCCGCCTCCACCTTGCAAAGTGTTGCTATCGGTTGGCCAGTGCTCGGGTGTGAACTTCCTACTAGCGAGGATTCGTTGTAACCCGCGTGTTACAATTCCGGTGTAGTCGTCAAAGGTTGATTACTAAACCCCCTATGGTTGTTTATAATTTATTTGTTTATACGCGTTTAACCAAGATCCTGATTGGGAATATTTTGTTAATTGGATTAATAAAATTAAACATTTATTTTATATATATATATATATATATATATAAAATCGGCTCATATTATATATTGTATATAATCGATTTTATTAATAAATAAAACTGCTTCCGCTGTATATTTGATACCATGATTCCCAACACCTTTTATTCTTCTCCTTCCATCCCCTCTTCCCTAACCCATCTCTGCATTTCTTCATGTTTATAAATGTCTTATCTGTTTAAAAGACTAAAAAGATTAGTTCAAACTCAATAACAACGTAATGAAAACCATTTATAGTATTTAGTGAAGTCATATAAGAGTATGTGTAGTGGCCTCCGTTTTGGGGCGTTTTGACCCCTATAGCGCCGGGGAACACCGCCCCCCAGGCGCTATAGGGCGTTTTGGGTGAGATTTTTTTGAGGATAACGAGCGTTGTGAGATTGAAATTGATGGTTTTTTATATTTTGACCGTTGTCAAACGGTCATTTCATTTAATTTTTTTTAAACAATAAAATCTATCTATATATATACATATACAACACACAAACAATTCACAAATACACACACTCTTACAAACCAAAACCAAATACAAACCAAAAACCAAACCTATGGCAGCCTGGACGAATCAAGAGCAACTGGAGTTAGTGCGGGCGTGGATAAACGTTAAGGAGATCCCGTCAACCAATAGGCAGGCTTTTTGGCCCGATGTGTTGGTCGAGTTCAACCAAATCACGGGAACGAACCACCGTACCGTTAACCAGATCACCAGTAAGTGGTCTGCTATACAAAATAACGTTAACAGATGGCATGGAGTCTATTCAGCGACGATGCAGGCGCACCCTGGGGTTAGCGAACAGATGGCAATTCAGTTGACACACGACGCCTATCGTCAACAATACGATAGCGACTTCTCAATCACCAATCTTTTGTCGTGGTCTCTGATGCGTTTTCACTATGTTTAATTTTTAATGTTTAGGCTTTATGTTTAATGTTATATTTTATGTTTAGTGTTGTATTTGTAATGTTTAAGGTTTTAGTTTTTAAAGTTTTATTTGGTTTTGTGTTTAATGTTAGTTTATTTTAAAAGATTACATAATATTTTAAATTTAAACCATTACATTAACACATAATACATAAACACATAAAATTACAATCCTAAATTACTTATTACAAACAGAGTTCCTAATCCTAAACTACTTATTAAAACGTTACATAAACACATTACATAAACACATAATATAATCCTAAATTACTTATTAAAACCTAAACCTCCCACTACGGAGAGTAGTTGTCCCAGTCCTCAAGTGTGTAGTACTTGGGGGATAGGGAACGTGAGCTGTCCCTCCCATCGGACCTTGCATCCGAGGGGAAGTAGTAGTACTCCCGAGGAGGGGTAGGCATGCTCCAAAGGCGCTCCTGCTCCTCAACTTCCCTGAGGGCTTCCAAGTCCTCAGGAGTTGGGTCCCCATATTCACGGGGTGGGGCGGGGATAGGTTGGTGGTGGTGTAGTGGGCAAGTATTCTGGGGGGTGGGGATAGGTTGGTTGTGGTGTAGTGGGCAAGTATTCTGGGGGTGGGGATAGGTTGGTGGTGGTGGGTGGGGGTATTCTGGGGGGTGGGGATAGGTGGGTGGTGGTGGGTGGGGGTATTCTGGGGGTGGGGATAGGTTGGTGGTAGGGGGAGGGGATAGCAGCAGCAATTCGGGGGGTGGGGGCCGACACCCTCAGTCGGTCCATTTCATTAATAGCCATGGTATAATCCATGGCCCAGACCAATTCTTCATCCGTGAAGTCATCATCAGGATGAGGAAAGGTTGGAGGAGGAGGAGCAAGAGGAGGTTGTGGAGGAGGAGGAGAGGAGGTGAATGGTAGTCTCCGGGGCCGGCCCCTCCGGCGAGCGTACTGCCGGACATTAGAAGTTCCGGCAGTTTCTGCTTGAAAACCGCCCATATTATTCATTGTGTTCAGGATGAGGAAAGGATGAGGAAGAGGGAAGAGGTGTGACTGAGATTTGGGAGGAGGGGGTATTTATAGGTGTGACTGAGATTTGGTGGGGGGGGGGGGGGAACTTTGAAATTCAAACTTTGAAATTTAAACGTTTGGGGGGGGGGGGGGGGGGAACCTGAAATTCAAACTTTGAAATAGGAGGGAAACTGTTTGAAATTCAAAATTTTTTTTATTAAATATTATTTTTTAATATTAAATATTTTTTTATTATTATTTTTATATTTAATGAAATATTATTAAGTATTTAATATTATTATTTAAATAAAAAACAATAATTAACCAATCATTACCAATCATTTATAACCCCACATAACCCCCCTTCCCACTACACCCTCTTTTTCCATAACCCCCTTTCTATTACTTTTTAATATTTTAATCCCATAACCCCCACATAACCCTCCACCACTACACATACCCTAATGAGAACCATTTATATTATTTATTTTTCTTGTCCTAATTTAATACAGTAACTATTTCTTTTACAAATGTAATGATATACAACATTAACAACGTAACTATTATAAAATTTTAATTATTATTATTATTATCAAACCAAGGCAAACAACACATACTAATAGTAGATGAATTACATGGGTTAGTGATAAAAAGGCGTTTCTTAATGGTTGTGTATATGTATTTTAGTAAGATGTTGTATACGAAGCATGTATTAATTGACGTTTTTAAGGTGGGTTCTCAGCTGTTAGACAAATGGTGGGGATGGTCGTGGATGCTGTTTGTTTCAACTCGGTCAATGTATGATGTCCGATGATAGCCAGTTGGTGGTTCGTGGCTGCTGGAATTCGGGTGGCGGTGGAGGGGTTGTTTTGCTTCGTCAGTGGCCAGAGAGGGTTGAACGAAGTCGGAGCGGGTTTGATGTGCTTGTTTTCTGTATGCTGCTGTACGCAGCTGGAATCACAGGAATGGTGGCAGTGATGATCTTGGTGTTTCTAATGTGTGGGAGGAGGATAACGGGGTCGCTCTATGACGGTGAGGACGGTTCATACGATGGCTGTGGTGGAGGTGTCCTACGGTTGTCAAATTGGTGGTAAAATGTAGAGGTGGATTAGAGAGGAGGAAGAAGAAGAAGAAAATGGTGGGTAAAATGATTGATTTGCCCTTGACTTAACAACAAAAATTAACTGGGTTTGTGTTAAAGGTTTAATCTGCAACAAAAATTATACTTAAAGGTTGCTTTGAGTGCTTTTTAAACAGAAAGGTATAGATTGTAGTTTTGGTAATACATAAAGGTTGGTTTCAGTATTTTTTAATGTCAGTTTATATTGAAATCAATTTATGCTGAAGGTCGCATGAAAGTGACTCGGCTGCTTTCTTGATTCGGGATGAATTATTTCCTGAAGTTTTATTTATTATTATTATTAGTTTTTTTGTTATTTGTGAATTGGTGTTTAGGTTCTTTATTATGTGTTATTTGTAAGATGAAGATTATAATAAATTATGGTGATCAGTGTTCTTTCATTGAACTTAAAATAGGGATTTCATGTGATGATTATTTGCTTTTAGTCATCCTCAAAATCTCATTTACATGTTCATTTACTACTCAGGCTCAATATTTTTACTTATCTAGATGTTTGTATTTTGTTAAAATTACAATGCAGACAAAAACATAGGTAAAATTGCAAATGTACACCAAAATTGTAAATATTTTATTAAACCAGTTATGACTACGTCCAGTTCTTAAATCCGGTCCAACCAATGGACGAGTAAGGCGGCCGATTCGCTTCTCAGTCCGATTATAAAAAGTGAAAACATTAGTTGGGACAGTTCCACTTTTATGGTCCAGCGGACATAACTTTGCAAGAACCCATTCCTATTCAACCGGTTGTTACCCATCTTGCCACCTAATAACATAGAAGTTCTTCATCTTGAATGTTATTACTAAGAACTCGACACATAAATGACATACAAGATAGTGGAGGTTTGATAATATTATAAAGTCATAAGATATTAGAGCGACTTGCTAGATCCGACATCATTTCAGAGCAACAAAAGATCTTGATTATGATGTGTGTGAATTTAGTTGTTAATTGAAGAGACAATTGTGACCCGTTTACTTATGAATGGGTCGGTTAGGGTTGTGTTTTATCTCATATGGATCAAGTCTAAAGATTTAGCTAACAGGATACAAGATCAAGTCTATTTTTAATGCATGAAACCTCCTAAGTAGTAAGTCATTAATTATCTATAAAAATGTACCAAAACAAAGAACATCAACATATTTGTGAATAAGGGTTGAGTTATTCTACAAAGGCTACAAAAAATGAGAAGGGTGAGAAGGATACAAAAAACACAATAGATCATCAAATATGACACAATGAGCCACAAAATATAACACATTGCCAAAAAATATAACACAATGCTGAAGAAAAAAGACACAATGAATTGAAAAAATGACACAACGATGAAAATAAGAAAAAGACACAATGGTACATAAAAGACACAATGATATAATGCATATTCTAAAAACTACAAGCTAAAACCCCAAAAAAACGAAGACCTAAAAACTAACGACGTAGGGTTCGATAAGACGATTCCAATGCCGCTTGAATGAGTTCAATCGGAGTCCGTTTGATACCCTTCCTACGACTTCCTATTTTTCTTTCACTGTGTATTTGATCCTAACCCTTGTGAATAAACCCAAACCGAACAGTTCTGTTTAGATATGTACCCATTTCAGTCAAAACCCATTTTGACTGTTACCTGCACCTTTACCCATTGACTTTGACTTTAAAATTTGTTTCAAGTAATATTATGAAAAATAATTGCGATACCCGAGCTCGCATAGCAACGGCACGGCCCCGACCAACACCAAGGGCTGAACCTTTCCCCTTCAAGAAAGAAAAAAGTATAAATTAGAGATATATTATAAAAAATAATCGGGTCAAAACTGGTACGGTCCGAATTGGTTCGGATCTAAGCGGTTCGCGTTGAAATGGTATGGTTCGAATCCGTTCGGGTCAAAATAATGCCAACCGTTCAAAGATTCCAATAAATTGACTTGAATTCCTTCTAATATTGGAAGGATTTTGAATTTCCTTAGTTAAAGGAATTTGAAGGAATTCATAACAAATTCCAATTCCAATTCCTTTGTCAACCAAACACACAAGATTGGAATTGAAATTCCAATTCCAACAAATTCAATGAACCAAACACCTAAAGAGTTGCAATTCAAATTCCAATTCCATTGAATTCCATTCAATTCATGCGAACCAAACGCACCCTTAGTTAAATGAGCATGCACACATGACATGTTAAAAGAGCCAAAGATGGTACCTTAATTCCAGCTTCTAAACGTTTGAACATTGGAGCATTCTTAAGCATGTCCGGTATGATCATGAACCTGCAAAGTGGTGATGAGCTCAACTCATTTAGATAAATTTAGAATTCTAGTGTATAGTTAAGAAAAAACAATATGCATGGTGTAAGAATACAAACATTGATGTTAGATTATGTATACATACGACAACTAAACATTGGATACCAATGCAATTTGGTACAATGACTTTTCTAAATGTCTAGTCGATTGATGAAAAAAAAGTAGATCGATCCCCATATTGTACAATTTGGAAGTACTTTTAGAAAACTTCAACTACACATGGTGTAACTAGAGTTTACAAAAGTGGGAAAGTGATTTTGGTTTTCTGAAAACAAAATTGTCCGTCTGGCTTTTGGATTCATATTGCCTGTAGACAACCTTAGTTTTAAAATGCAAGAGGCGCTCCGAGGTCTTTGGGTCCCAAATGCCAAGGAAAAAGGCAACTAGGCAAGAGCTTCACGTAGGCGAGAAGTTGAATCTCTCTAATCTTTTTTACATATTGACCTTCTTATCAAGTAAACCACTCCAAACTACAGGTCTACAGTTGCTTTTACATGCCATCCTCCTAAAGGCCCTAACTTTGACCATTTTTTGACCTGGATGTGCATGAAGGTCCCCACCTCAAGCCCTTGAGGCTCGCACGCTTTTTAAAATCAAAAGGATAACTAGAACAAAAAACTATAAAAAGAAACAGTACAACCTAAGATGCCTTAGTATCTCCTACAAAAAAAAAAAATTCAAGATGGCTAATCTCAAAGAATGAATACACACCTGACTTTGCTGCCCCGAATAAAGACATGCTCAAGCTGAGTCACTTTGCCATCTGATAAGGATCAAATCAGAGAGAGAAAACAGGAGAGAGTTGGATCAACTGATCAGCTGGTTTATTATTATCACACTATGGCTATATATATAGCCGTTATACAGTATCAACGACTTAACCATCAAACTATGCAACATAGACACTTTTGACCCCTATACTATAACACTAATGACATAACAGACCCTGAATACAATCACTTCATATCAATGCTCCCCTTCTTAACCATTTTTGACCTCAAAAAATGAAAATCAGGAAAATGAAGCTGCAAATCCTCAGCATTCTCCCAAGTGGCCTCAGTGATGGGCAGGTTATCCCACTGAACCAAAACAGCAGCTGAAGCTCTACTTCCCCTTTTTACAAGTTTCCTGTCCAGCACTTGCAAAGGCCTGAAACTGAACCTAGGACCCTTAGGCAAAGGAATAGTCTAATGCACATCACCATGAGCCTTTTTCAACAATGATACATGGAATACTGGATGAACTTGTGCATCATCTAGGAGGTCCAACTTATAAGCCACAGGTCCTATCTTATCAATAACAAGAAAAGGTCCAAAATACTTGGGTCCTAACTTGTTGAAGTGAGAAGCCCATAGAGAATTCTGCCCATAGGGATGCAGTTTAACATACACCCCGTCCCCTAATTGAAATTCCCTTTCACTTCTATGTTTATCTGCTGCTTGTTTCATCCTATTCTGGGCTCTGAATAATGAATGTCTTAGCAATTGAATTGTTTCCTCTCTGTCATTCATGAGATCATCCACAGCAGCAATCCTCACATCTTTTGGAATATAAGGCATAAACAAGGGTGGGGGATAACCATATAGAGCCTGGAAGGGGGTGATTCCAAATGAATTATGAAAGTTTGTGTTATACCAAAACTCTGCTAAAGGTATCCATTTAACCCAAGCAGTAGGCCTGTCCATGATCATACATCTCAAATATGTCTCAAGACACCTATTTACCACTTCTGTCTGACCATCCGTTTGAGGGTGGTGAGCAGTGGATAAGGCCAATTGAACACCTTGTAGGGCTGTAAATTCTCTCCAAAACTGACTCACAAATACTGGATCCTTGTCAGTAACTATTGTTTATGGCCATCCATGCAACTTGAACACATGATCCAGGAAAAGCTGGGCAACTTGAGCAGCTGTGTATGGATGTGTCAAAGGAATAAAATGACTATATTTAGTCAATCTGTCCACAACCACAAGAATCACTTCTTTCCCTTGTGACTTAGGAAGGCCCCCAATAAAGTCCATAGACAGATCAGTAAAAACATGATTTGGGACAGGTAAGGGCTGCAATAAACCTGGAGAGGACACAGTTTATACTTAGCCTTTTTGACAAACAACACAGTTTCTCACAAAGTTCCTGACCTGTTTGTGTAACCCATTCCAATAAAAATAAGATCTCACCCTCTGAGTAGAGGCATGGATCCCAGAGTGGCCCCCCATTGGCCCATCATGACAGAGGGCAATGATGTCATTTTGCAACTGTCCATTCTTTCCCACCACAATCTTATTTTTTCTGTATAAGGCATCACTGTTCCACACATATTTAGAATGGGAGTGTCCTGACTTCAACTCTTGTATTACCTTCTGCAAATCCTCATCATCCTGCCAAGAAGTTTTAATTCTGTCCCATAGAGCTCCATCAAAAGTATTAAGTGTCAAATTCATAAGAACTGGATTCTGCACCCTGGATAGAGCATCAGCTACCCCATTTTCTTTACCCTGCTTATATTGGATCTCAAAATCATATCCCAGCAGCTTAGAAAGCCAAATGTGTTGTAGAGGAGTGGTCACCTTTTGATCTAACAAATGCTTCAAGGACTTTTGATCAGTCCTTATGATGAAATGCCCCACTGACATGTAGTGATGCCAGTATTTAACAGCAAATATTATTGCTAATAGCTCCCTTTCATACACAGATAAAGCTTGTTGTCTAGCAGACAAAGCTTTACTAATAAAAGCAATAGGGTGACCCCTCTGCATCAACACAGCCCCAATACCCTTGCCAGAAGCATCTGTTTCTATTACAAAGGGTATAGAAAAGTCAGGCAAAGCTAAGACTGGAGGAGAAGTCAGAGCTTGTTTAAGATGATTAAAAGCTGTTGTTGCTGACTCATCCCAAATAAAGGAATCTTTCTTCAACAGATTAGTCAAAGTCCTTGCCAACAACCCATAGGACTTAATGAATCTCCTGTAATAACCTGTAAGGCCCAAGAAACCTCTTAATTGTTTAACATTTATGGGAACAGGCCACTGTTCTATTGCTTCCAATTTCTTTGGGTCTGTGGAAACCCCTTTACAAGAAATTATGTGGCCAAGATACTCCACAGAAGTGCCACCAAAGGTGCACTTAGATCTTTTTGCAAACAATTGTTGAGATCTCAACACTTGTAACACTTGCTGCAAGTGTTCCAAATGTACTTCCCAAGAAGCACTGTACACCAGGATGTCATCAAAGAACACTAACACAAATTTCCTCATAAAATCCTTGAAAACAGTATTCATCAAGGATTGGAAGGTTGCAGGGGCATTTGTCAAGCCAAAAGGCATGACAACAAACTCAAATAAACCTTCATGTGTTCTAAAAGCTGTTTTGGGAATATCATCCTCAAACATCCTTATCTGATGATACCCTACCCAGAGATCCAGCTTAGAAAAGATTGCAGCTTTGCCTAATTCATCAAATAAGTCTTCCACCAAAGGAATAGGATAGTTGTTATTAACTGTAGCCTCATTGAGTCTTCTGTAATCAATACAGAATCTCCAGGTGTTGTCTTTCTTTTTAACCAACACCACATGGGCTGCAAAAGGACTCGTACTACCCCTTACCACTCCTGACTCAATGAGCTTTTTTGTGAGTTTTTCTATAATATCCTTTTGAGATGCCTGGTATCTATAAGGTTTAAGATTAATGACTTGAGACTCATCTTTAAGAATAATCCTGTGATCATGAGCTCTCTTAGGAGGTAAAGACTCAGGTGTTTGAAATACATCCTCAAATTCCCACAACAAGGCCTCTAACTTGTCATTTGTGGTTATTTCAGAGATTTTTGTGCCATGCTGGAACTCAGCAGTGGTCTGCTGAAGTTGTAAGCTGAACAAATGAGCTTCTAGTACCTTCTCTTCATTGTGCAGTAGGTTAGTCATTGTGTCAGCAGAACACAATGTCAGCTCATTGTTATTTATTCCTTTGAGTTTACATGGAGTATTTCCAATTGTAAACTGCATGGTTAGGTCAACAAAATTCCACACAATTTCTCCCAAAGTCATTAACCATTGCACCCCAAGGACCATGTCATAATTGTCCAATGGTATCACCAACACATCAGTTGTGAACCATAAGTTTTGCATACTCCATTGAAAATTAGGACAGTAATTGGCACACTCAATCTTGGTCCCATTAGCTACCCCCACAGTCATATTCTCAATAGCCTTGATGAGACACTTCAGCTTGAGAGCCAATTTCATATTAAGGAAATTGTGAGTGGACCCTGAGTCCATCAGAATTCTCAGTTGAACATTGCCTATAGTACCAATAACAATCATTGTAGAGAATGACTGTACACTATTCAAGGCATGTATAGAAATATGTGGATCAGGCCAATCCTATTGATCTAGAGTCTCAATGATCTCAATCTTATCATTATCCTCATCAAAGCCTACTACCTCTAGAACAAACAATTGTTTGTTAGGACATTTGTGGCCAGGGGTGAACTTCTCAGAACACCAAAAACATTCACCCTTAGATCTCTTGAGTTCCATTTCCTTACTGGTTAGTTTTTTTGTGTTAGTAATTCTTTTGTTAGCAGGTGGAGCAGGTAACAAAGGTAGGTGAGACACATTAGCAGGTGGTTTAACAGTATTATTAGGTTTGGAAGTGTGAGATGACACATGAGAGTTATACCTGGTGTTAGGAGTAAGGAGTTAGAGACTTATTGGTGTTATTCTGGACTTTGGCTAGATAGAAGGCTTCCTTCATAGAAGTAGGTTTAAACATCTTTATTGGCCCTCCTATTTCAGGTTTCAAACCTTGTAAGAAGATACTTACAGCATAAGGTTCTGGTATAGAAACCTTAAGAAGACATGCATCAAATGCATCACAAAAGTCTTCTAGTGGACCAGTTTGAACTATAGAAAATAACTTCCCATAGCATCCTCAAATAGAACTTCAGAGAACCTATTCAGGATTGCTTCAGAATATTCTAGCCATGTAATCTCAGAGAGAGGCACTCTTCTAGACTTTAAGTAACTCTGATGCCACTTAACTGCCTTTCCTTCCAGATGAATGGCAGCATACCTGACCTTAAAATTATCAGGAGTGTCATCCACACTGAAAAAATGATCACACCTATACAGCCAGTCCTCCACCTCACTTCCATCAAACTTAGGGAAATCAATCTTCCCTATCCTATGCAACTTATCATTCCTCATCACTATGTTTCCAGATGCATTCATTCCTCAATTAATCTCAGCACTGCTAGGTCCAGTGTTCATCTTAGACAAAAGAGCCTGAACACTAGCATTAAGACTAGCCATAGTAGCTTCAGTCTTTTGCATGAACGCATCAATCTTCAATAGAGAGACTGAATGTTCATCAACTGTTTTCTCAATTGATGACTTTTCTGACTCAGATCTGCTACGAGTAGTCATGATCACACACACAGGAATCAAAGGAAAATGAATTAAGCTGAATTGGAAGGAAACAACGAGGTTATCGTAATAGAATGGACAAATTTCTAATAGATCAATCCAAAGACTGATTGATCACAAATTGATCAAATCAAATGAATGTATTGATCACGAATTGAACAATACGAGCTTGTTAGTAGAATTGAACAGACGAATGATAGAAGGAAACGAAGAACAGAGTAACAGAGATGATCGGAATTGAGCTGAAACGATGATCGGAGGTGGAGATGTGGTGGTTGGTAGTGGTTAGTTACGGTGGTGGAAGTTAGTTATGACGGTTAGTGGCGGTTACCAGAGGCCAAGGACAGCTGGCTCTGATACCATTGATAAGGATCAAATCAGAGAGAGAAGACAGGAGAGAGTTGGGTCAACTGATCAGATGGTTTATTATTATCACACTATGGCCATATATATAGCCGTTATACATTACCAACGACTTAACCATCAAACTATGCAACATAGACACTTTTGACCCCTATACTATAACACTAATGACATAACAGACCCTGAATACAATCACTTCATATCACCATCCTGCAGACATGTAGAACAACATTACACTACAGTAAAAAATTAACTCCGTAATAAAATTAAATTCAAATTTCCACTAAACTATTGCTACTATCCATAGTTGTCATTTGTCAATAGTAAATAACATATCATACCAACAGGCTACCTATATGCCACGTAGCAATAGCGACGAAAATTTCATGTCTAGCGATAAAGGGCAGGAAAAATAAAATAAAAGTGCTCAAATACGTTATCACTAATCACCTAAAAAGTTTAAAAAATCAGCTATTTATCAGCGATGTAGTTAACTCGGCCGATATATCTGTTATTAGTCATCAATACACATATCGGTACAAAATATAGATACAGGTACTATCGGCAGTTATTGACCGATATATCAGTACCTTTCTTCTTAATTCTTCCGTGCGCCTTTCCTTTTATTGTTGCCATTAGTGTTTTAAGTCCTAATTGTTAAATGTTAGTGTCTTAAGTCTTAATAAGTTCCTACTTGCTACAATTGTTAGTGTTTTGCAAGTTGCAAAAGGTTAATTTGTTAATGGTACGAGAGAATACTAAATTATTAGTGTTAAATTGCTATCGCGATAACTTATATCTCAAATATATATCCGAGATATTTTACCGCATTAACTACATAGTTTATAGCTACAGTTGACCTATTGTTAGGGTTTACAAACACACAAAAAGTGAGTCACTGTTCAGTTGTCACTAATTCTTTATAAAAAAAATCATAAAAATGACAATTAGTTTTTAATTAGGTCAAGTAGTTAATAATAATTAATAATAATGTAAAAAAGGAGAGAAAGGATAGAAGAGAGAATGAGTGAATGTGTATATATATATATATATATATAATGAAGGAAAAGAAGAAACCTTAGCGGTGAAGGTGATGTTTTCGAGTTGGCAATTCCAGTTGTCTTCGCATTCAATGATGGTACCTCTGTATACTTCGCCGCTCTTTAGTTCAACGGTCACTATGTGTCTGGCAGCCTCGTGTAGGAGTTTCACCGGAATACCTAAGCTCCGACTCATTCTCTACAAATGTAATGTATTATATAGTATGTTGATCGCCAGTAAGGGTTTTGAAAACAGAGAGTACAACGATTGGTATTCGCATACAAATTTTTATTCTTAAAAAAAATTGCTAAGATAAGATAGTTCATAAAAAAAAAAAATTGCTAAGATAAGATAGTTCATAAGTGTGGTTTTCAAAAGAGTAAACTGTCATTTTTATCCCTAAGATTTGGCGCTTTTTGTCAGTTTCATCCAAAAGTTTATTTTTTCTCAACTAGATTCAATAGTTTTCAAATAGTTGCTCGTTTCATCCAACTCGTTAACACCGTTAGTTGAAGTTAGTTAACACCGGGTATGTTTGGTAGCTAGTGGCTAGAAACTGGTAGCTGTAGCTATAGCTTTTAAAAATATTTTAATGTCTGGCACAACTGAAGGTTTTAATAAAATATATAAAATAACCAAAATGGGCATTAACTAAAAGCTTGTATGTATGTTTTTTATATTTTTATTTTATGACATAATGGGTATTTGTGTCATTTACTCGTTAAAAGTTTGTAGGTAGTATGAGTTTTTTCTTAAACGCTTGTACTAGTAGCTTTTCGATATAGAACTTTTTCTCATAACCTAAAAGTTTCAAGCTTCTTCAACTAAACAAGGTTGTTTATTAATTATGAGCTTTTTCTTAAAAAAATTGAACTTTGAAGCTCATAAAAGCTCGTAAAACTCCTTGCCAAACATGCTACGTTTTTTGAAATTGTACTTCTGTGATTTGATAACTTGGATGACCGTTAGTTTATCCAGTTAAATGGGACCCACAACCTCCAAATCTAGACTAACTGACCTCCATCCACTTAGTGGATCATTAGAGTAATAAATTGTCAAACAACAAAAAACACCAGTGTAATTCTCGAAAGATGAGGACTATAAGTGTTATTTTGAAAAACTTCAGGAAATATACGTACATTATTTCTTTTTTTTTACAAGGTCAAAGGGCACTTTTGTCAAACAACCCAACTTTATTTTTTTAGTTGTTTAAACTTTAAATATAAGGAAAACTAGCTGATTACCCCAAGAGGGTCCTGGGGTTGAAAAATCTAATTTTACGTGATAACCTATTGCAAATGGCTCAAGTTAACTAACCACAAAATCTCTCAATCATTGCATGTTCATAGTATTCTAATCAGTAATAACTCATATTCCCCACAAAATCTAATTTTACGTGATAACATGAACACTTTGTGTGTTTTTTTCCTGTATGAACGAAACCCCACAAAAAATAGTCGATTTTTTCTCCGTTTTTTATATAGCACTATGGTACTCGTTGGAAAGATAATAAAACGCTCGTTAATTTGTGTAATTTTTTTCTTTAAAAAATCTCGTATATAAAAGATATAAACGTTTAAAAACTAAGGGAGGAAATATGAGAGAGAAAATTTTAAATTTATTTTTAAATTCTTTTTTCCTAAAATAACTCAATTTAATTAAAAAAAGAAACAATTCAAAAACACCAAAAACTCTCTATTATGATGCCACGTGGCACTCTCAAGGAAAGGTTGAGGTCTCCATTGCACGCCACGTCAGCATATACGTTTTCTTTTATATATATAGATAGATATTGTGTTAAATCTGAGACCAGGAAAAAGTACTCAACTTGAATCATGCTTGTGGCAAGTATAATGAAGCAACTTGCCAGGATGGTGGGGTTTGATTCTCAGTCTCTGTGAAGAAGAGGCTACGATTCTTTAGAACAATTGAAGGTTTTCACTGATTCCTACTTGAAAGCGCACCTGGTGTAGGTGAACAGTATCAAACGCGGTCTTGTGTGTTCTCAAATGTGTGCGACTATCACGTGATCTAGCCTTTCTAAAGAAATATTTATAATCTATATTAATTGCGAAAGTCAAGTTTATATATTTTTTATATAAAATTATAAGGATTTATAATTATATTGTGCATCTTTAACATTTTCACGTACCCTCATAAAACTCAACAATTACATTGTATCTTTTTTTTATAATTATGAAGTGAAGGGATTGGGTAGCAAACCTGTGTGCGGGTAGTAACCCTATCCCATAAAACCACCATAGTAACTCCTCCGAGGAGCCTAAATCCGTGGAGATCAACTTTAGCTCGCAAAGGGCGTCAATCCGTGGATGCCCGCGAAACCTCACATGCGCAGGACTCTAGGCGCATACGCAGGATCATATCATCTGAGTGACGTCACTGGCTTAAATGAATCTTTGCGCGTAATCCCACGCGCCGAATATGCCGATTGATTGTTCGTGGTTTACATATATAAATATTTAAAGTTTCACAATCTGGATTTAAAAATGGAATCACCAATCTAAACTACACAAGACGGCAGTGTACCGGTCGTAGTGTAGTAAAGTCGATAAGACCGAGTATTAATCCATGGACACGGATATGCAGCCCTCGATACTAAACCTCTGTCGAGTCCTAGTCTATATAAAAGAGCATGATTTTTTACTAAAAGATAACTAAAACGATAAACAAGTAAACAAATAAAATAAGACAAGAAATAAACAAGCAGCAAGGACGAGAGATCAAAGAGTAAACGCTCACGAAAGGGGAAAACAAAAATGGGGAGGATGGTTGCCTAGACTGGGAATCCTATTGATAAAGTTGAAAGCTAGTGGGAAATGGATACTCGAATGACTACCGGGATCTACGGGTATAACCAACTCGGGAAACACTATAGTATCTAGATCTCCTCTCGGTCTCACTAGAACAGTAAATGAAATCCTAAGCGGTCGTGAAGCTCACCGGGTAAAGAATGGATCACCTCTCAGTCTCACCAAACATACAAGTTTACGCACCCAAAGATTAGATCTCCTCTCGGTCTCACTAATCACCAAATACCTAACGGTATCAAGGGGTGAATCTATTCCTAAAGGTAAATGTTTGGGAAAGCGGATAAAAAAGATACCGGGAAAGAAAGTCACTCTCGTGCAATATCTAACCAAATAAACCAATAAATCCTAACAAGCCCGCAACCTATCTCCTCTCGGTCTCAAGGTAGGTGACAAACCCAAAACGATGTCAAATACACAATTTCTAGATCCTATGTCAACAAGTTAACCCATCAAATCATCACACAAAGCAAATGATAAAAATATGCGACTTTTAATTTAAAAACACTAAGTCAATAAATTATAGCCACATACGAATCTAAAAATATAACACCAACATCATCCGGGTAATAAATCACAACAAAAACCAATAAAGTTTAGATTTTTTATACATAAACGGGTGCAAACGAGTACCAAAAACCAAAAGACAATCAACATTGAAGAAACACCGATCTAACAATCTAAATATAACAGTACATGTATATGAGCGCAAGAAAGGACATGATTCTCATTCATATATAGCAAGACGAATACAAGACTTTTATATAGACTATTACAGAGTTTCGACTATAATCTATCTTTCACAGCTATATATTATGAATTCTCTCTCGCCGACTGGATCCCTTCCTCTAATGACGAAGGGGGGGTATTTATAGACCCCTGAGGTGGTCTGTGATTGGTTGTAGGGAGAATGACAGCTGGCTCGTACGATTACAGCCGTTGTCGTCATTCGCTCTGTCGCTCTGTAATTGGTCCACGTGTCCTGTGATTCTCCTTTCTGTCCTTTTCTATACCTCGTACTTGCAGGAGATCATGGAGCAGGGAATGAACGCCTCTGATTGGCTATGTGTCCCTGCTATTGTCGGGTGACACCTGTCCTGTATTAGGTAGCGTGCGTCGTCTTCTAGAATTCCACGTCATGTTACTATGCTGACGTGTGTGTGAGTGTAAGGCTGTGCGCACGCGCGGGTACTTATCTTTTCAAGTCCCCCTAGTCTAGTTTGTTGTATGCGTAGCATGCGAGACGCTGGATTCAGTAGAAAAGAAGTGTTAATGCGGGGGATTTTTGTGCTCTTTTTGTGATTTCTGATACTTGTGCGCGATGTCAAGCAAGTGGTTAAGTCGCGGACATCTGTAATTAATGCACACATCAAAACTATCAGGGCGCGTATATGAAACGACAGGTTGGTAGCCGGAGCGTCCCTGACAGCTGTACAGTGTCAGGGACGTGGTGGGCCCGCCTTGCCATTTCAAGTGCTTTTTCTCTTTCCTGATGTGACGTGTAATTTTCTAGTTGGCTAGCCTTTCCATATTCAAAAACCGTCAAGACCATGTGTAACCTCTCTATTTAACCCCCCCCTTTTCATCCATTTTCTCCCACATTCTTATCGAATACTCTATCTGATTTCTCTCAACTGTTCATCAATTTTTTCACACTTTTTCACTGTTCTTTATAATCCGAAGGGTGGTTTCGCATCGATAGATGGAAAACATTGTGAACATTCCAAAGAAGAAACGCAGGGGTTCTAGGAGAGGGGATGATGGTTCGAAGAAGGGGTCATCGCATGCCAACGAGGTCACGGCGGTTTAGGGCAAAGATGAATTTAGGAAGTTCCGAAGGGAATATGGATTCCCTTCTTCGTATGGTGTGGAGATACCCTCTCCTGATAAGACCATCCTTGAACCCCCTGTTGGGAAGGTGGGATTGTATGCTTCGTACTTTCGGGACTGCAACTTTAGGGTCCCCATCACTAGGTTTCTGGGCACCTTTGTGCGGGCGGTGGGTGTCCATATTAATCAGATACACCCGGTTCTGATGTCGAGGGTAATGTTTTTTGAGTTCTGTTGCAATGCCCACAAGATAGAGCCCTTGGTGGACATGTTTTATGTTTTCTACAGCCTCAGTTTTGTGGAGAGCTGGCTTTCTTGCAGGCCGCGCGCTGGGGTGCCTGCATGTGCTGGGGCAGGTATGAAGAGTTTTCGGGAGTGGAAGCCTAAGTTCTTCTGGATCAACAAAGGGGTTATTCCCATAGAGATGGGCCGGTTGGACCCTGCTGAGGGGATAGGGAAAGCCATCCTGATTGACTATAAAGATCAGGAGTGGTTTAAAACCTTGACCAGTCATCCTGTGGATCTTTGTGAGATTCCAGAGACTGGGTTGGTGATGGCCGGGATGAGCATAAAGTACGATGTGAAGGGCTGCAACCCGCATCTCACTGAGGATGGAAAAGGTTAGTTGGTGTCTTTGTTGTTGTCGTTTTTTGCGCATTTGTTATTATTGTCATTAATTTTGCCCTTGTGGTCGCTTCGCTTTTAGATGTCAAGAGCTTGTACGACTTACTGTTGGGCGGTGACAACATGGGTTTTTCGTTCAAGGAATTGGCGGATGATGAATTGTACATCCTGGAGAGGGCGTGGGATACGTTGATTCGCCCTCAGCTAGATTTGGTGGTACAAGACACGGCCCCGCCGCAGCTGTTGATAACTGAAGGAGGTGAGTCCTCACCACTCTTTGCTAATCCTTCACCCGTCAACATGTTCATGCGGACGGGCTTTCCTTTAATTGTTATTTCCAGTGATGAGTCTTCTAACTCATCAGGATCCTTCTCTCCGCGTCCGTCGTCCGCAGGCACCAATGATCCAAAGTCGTCCCCTGTGCATGATGTGAATGATAGCGATGAGGAGACTGAGGATGATGATTTTCTCATTCATCGAATCGCCAAGTCGCAGTTGGGGAGAGTTGGAGGTGAAGACTGTTATTTTGTTTTGAACCACGATGTGGTCAACAGATATTTTGAAAATTACCGACCTATTGAACGAAGCTACGTTGAACTTTCAGATGCGTTCGTTCAAGGGGAATCGGTGGTGAAGTTGACCGAGGAGGTGTGGGACGTGATGGTGATAAAACCCGTTTCAGCTGAAGCGGTGGAGACTGGGCCTGTTACTGCTGACATGCCCCGCAAGAAAAAACGCTCTAGGCGCGGTGGATCTAAGGGCAAAGAGACTGCGGGAGAGTTGACACCCCCAGTTAAGAAAAGGTTTAAGTTAGATGAACTTGTACACTCCGCAGAGGATAGCTTGCTGGGTAAGTGCCTATATTCCTTTTCTTATCTTTGTGCGTTATGAATGTTGTTTACTGCTCGTGATTTCGTTTTTGCAGCGGACTTGTTAAATGTTGGTGTGCCAGAGAATGTATCAACGGCTCCGTTTGCTGAAGGTTTTAACCTTGATCCCCCTTTGGAGTAGAAATCTCCAAGCCAAGAGATACAGGAGCCTGCCCAGAGTGGGGTTCCGGATGATGTGCTGGTAATATCTTCTCCTGTACGCCAGCCGTCACCCCGGCGTCAACCCACGCCCGTGTGTCAGCCAACGCCTCCGCGTCAGCCGACGCCTGCGCGTTTGCCCACGCCTCCATAAGATACGTTGGAGACTAGTTCTAGGCGGGTTTCGCCCCCTAACGTGAGCGAGGGTTATGGGCGGGGGTATCGAGATGAACATAGACGATGATGATAATGAGAAGAGGGTGACCACCAAGCCGGGTGGTAGTTTTTCGAATGCCTCTCCCCATGGGGGTGGTGGGTCATCTGCTGGCATATTCGTGCCAAACTGGACTTTGACTCCTGACACCCGATTTCTGGATGTGGAGAATTGTCCCCAGTTTTTGGCCAATCTTGTCCCCCCCCCCAGCGGAGGGTGAGCACCAGGCTACTCGTCCTCGAGGTGAGCTGTTGGATGATCATATTATGAGTGTGGCAAATATGTTTTCCACCTCTGCTGAGATTGTGCGCGAGTGGGGGTTGATGGCTCACGACCGTAACAGGTTCCATCAAGTTTTAAAGCGCGTGACTGATGAACGCGACCAGATGCACAAGGAATTGAAGCGTGCCAAGTGGGATGCTGTTACCTTCCGAGAAGAGCGGGATAAGCTGCAAGGGCAACTGTCTGAGAGGGAGCAGTAGTGGAAGGTGGCCTGTGCTAAGACGAATGCAAAGCTGGAGGCGTCCGCAAAGCGGGTCAGTGAGGCTGATTTGCGGAACGAGGAGACCTCTAAAGAGTTGTCTCGTATGGAGAGGCTCGCGAAACAACATTAAAACAAGCTGCTTGAGTCTCGTGACTTGTTGAGAGAGAAGGATGAGGAGATTGCTCAGCTGAAGGCGGCGAAGGAGGAGGTAGATAAGGACAATCTAGTGCTGCAGCAGCAGAACGCCGACCTCGAAGGGAGCTGTTGGATACTCGCGGTGAAGTGCGCTTGGCGTAGGGGGATCGCGAGTGGTTGCTCACCAGTTGTGTCCCTGAGGTTTGTCTTTATTTCTTACCTTTGTGTCTTCTCCTTTAATGGCCTTTGATATTTGTACTAAAGGTTTCTTTTTGATGTTCGTGCAGGTGGCTTATTATGTGAAAAACTGCGACCAGACGCACCAGGTCGTGGCGGCAGTGAACGCCGCTGCGAAGCTTTTGGGGCGCAAAGCTGGGTTTTTGGAGGGCTATCAGCATGCTAAAGATGGCAAGAACCCAGAGCAGTTCGCGTTGCATGGTCAAGATCTTGATGTTGTGTTTGCTAAGAAGGCTGCAGAGTTTGACGGGTTGAAGTATGAACTGGTAGACTTTGTTGTTGGCCACCGAGACCGCCCGTCATGCTATGAGTTGAGGCAGTCATTTGACAAACAGGGTCTCATGCATACGCGGCGCGAGTATGCCCTTAGGAGGGCCACGGCGGTGGATGCACCTTCAAGTAATCAGCCCGAGGCTAGTGAAAAGCTAGACTTGTCTGGCTCAAAAGAAGATGATGAGTACAGCGACGCGTCATCCGAGTTTAAAGATTGAAGACTGTTTCCGCTGTACTTTGCTTTTGTCTGTAAATATTTTGAACATCTTTAATATTTTATGCATGTGGTTGAACCTTTTGCGTTTGTGAAAACATGTTTGCTTTATATTTGCTATTTATGTTTATTGTTTCACGCCAGTTTTAAATGTGTGGCCTAGCATAGGAGCATGTTTCATGCACGCGACTATATGTTCAATTTTGGTATGTTGTAATACGATTCGTTTTGTTTGTCGGGCAACGTATTTTGACCATGTCGCGTGAGATTTATAGTGTTGCGTTTTAGCTATGCAACTGTTTGTGTTTGGACACTGTATCATAACCATACAATGTCAATTTTTAGGACGTTGCGCGTTTAGGCAGTTGCATCTTAGCCATGCAACTATTTGTTTTTGGACGTTGTATCTTAACCATACAACGTCAAGTTTTAGGACGTTGCATTTTTCATGCAACGTTTAGTGTGCGCAGTACTTTGTACTGCGCGTTTAGGCAGTTGCATCTTAGCCATGCAACTGTTTGTGTTTGGACGTTGTATCTTAACCATACAACGTGTGTTCTTGAAATTGCAAATTATCTGTGCAATTTTTAATTTAGACATTGTATCTTGACCATACAATGTTTAGTTTGCGCGTGGTATCTTAACCATACAACGCGTAATTTAGGAAATTGCAAAGTAACAGTGCAATATTTAGTTTAGACATTGTATCTTAACCATACAATGTTTGGTTTGCGCGTTGTATCTTAACCATACAACGCGTAGTTTAGGAAATTGCAAATTAACAGTGCAATTTTTAGTTTGGACATTGTATCTTAGCCATACAATGTTTGGTTTGTGCATTGTATCTTAACCATACAACGCGTAGTTTTTAGATAGTTGCTCTCTAAGTATGCAACGTTTGTTTTATCTGTCGTGTGGTATCTTGAATGAGTGTTTATAGGACAAAGTGTGCAAAGCGAGGAAATTTCCAAATCTCATTCAATTAAATGGCACGACGGCCTTCATTACAAGTTGGAATTTGGACTACATATAGCATTTTCTCAGCTGGGCTGCGTTCCACGTTCGGGGAACAGGCTTGTCTTCCGGGGTTGATAGCTTGTACGCTCCTTTACCGAGAACTTCTGTGACGCGATACGGTCCTTCCCAGGTAGGGGTTAGCTTGCCTTTAGGTATCGCGCCACTGGCCTCGTTGTTTCTAAAAACGAAGTCCCCCATGTGAAAGGCGTGAGGCTTGACTTTAGCGTTGTAGTACCTTTCCATTTGTTGTTTGTAGTTTGCTTCTCTGGCCGCTGCCCTGTCGCGGCGTTCTTCTGCTAAATCCAAGTTGATGCGCAGTTCTACATCGTTGTTTGTGTGGGTTGATAAGAGGACTGTTGTGGACGAGCATCCGATCTCTGCTGGTATCATAGCCTCAGAGCCATATGTTAGGCTGAACGGAGTCTCGCTGGTGCTCGTTTTTGTTAACGTGCGATTAGCCCATAGCACGCTCGGCAGTTCTTCCGCCCAGGCCTTTCCTTTGGTGCCCAGTCTCGACTTGATGCCTTCCACCAGACTGCGGTTCGCGCTTTCCACTTGGCCGTTACCTTGTGGATGCGCGACCGAGGTGAATATGGGTTGGATGAGTAGGTCTGCGTACCATTTTAGCAACCCTTTGTCTGCAAATTGGGTCCCATTGTCTGTAACGATTGTCATGGGTAGCCCAAAGCGACAAATGATGAACTCCCAAATGAACTTCTTTACATGATTGGCCGTAATCTCAGCAAGCGTTTTAGCTTCTACCCATTTCGTGAAGTAATCGATTGCGACTATCAGGTATCGTCTCCTCCCCGTTGTCATTGGAAATGGTCCCACGATATCGATAGCCCACTTCTGAAATGGCAACGCTGAGGTTACTGGGATAAGGTCGTTTTTGGGGCGCAAGGTGTTGGGAGCATGGCGCTGGCAAGAATCACACTTGCGGATGGTTTTTAACGCATCTAGGTGCATGCCCGGCCAGTAGTATCCCGCATTCATAATCTTGGCGACCACCATGCGTGGCCCTGCATGTATCCCACATATCCCCTTATGTATCTCCCGCACTAGGTAGTCCGCGTCGACCGCATCTACACATCTTAGTAATGGCCCTAGGTATGATTTTTGATAAAGCACCCCGTCTTGCATTTGGTATTGCAGGGCTTTGTGCTGTATCTTTCTGGCCTCAGCGTTGTTCTGGTAACGCGCCTGTGGTGAGGTATGAGACTATTGGGGTCATCCAGCTGTCAACACCCGTTTGGATCACATTGACTTCTTTGGGTGGAACAGACGGTTCGCTCACGATTTCAACCCGGACCTCTTTTGCTAAATGGCCAAAGCTTGTTGAAGCCATTTTGCTTAGAGCGTCCCGGACCTCTTCAGGACTAACGAGTCGAATCCCGGCGCCTGCGCCATCCTCGTTCGAGGCTCCATCTGTGTAGAGGTTCCGGGTGGCTTTCTTGTCACATGGTGGTTATGGGTCTTGTTCTGCTCTACATTCTTCGATTTTTTCTTGGGGTACCTCAGCTATGAAATCTGCTAGGACTTGTCCTTTGATTGCCAGGTGGGTCTTGTAAAAAATGGTGTGCTCACCCAGTTCGATGGCCCATTTTGCCAACCTTCCTGAGACTTCTGGCTTGGACAGGACATTATTTAGCTTGTAGTCGCTTAGCACGTTGATGGGATGGCCTTGGAAGTATCTGCACGAAGCATGAACGAGGGCCAGTACTAGCTTTTCCATAGTTGTGAACCTGGTTTCTGCATCTGTCAGGACCCTGCTGATGTAATAGATGGCCGTTTGTACCAATTTTCTATCAACCATTAGTACCGCGCTCACTGCCTATTCTGTTGCGCAAAGGTATATTGTCAGTGGTTCTCTTAGGAGCGGGGCGGTAAGTGTCGGTAAGTCCATCAGACACTCTTTCATCTCCTGGAATGCCTTTTCCGCCTCGGCGGTCCACTTGAAATGGTTCTTTTTCAGGCAATTCTTCAGTGTTTCGATGAATGTGATTGATTTGCTTGCATGGTGTGACAAGAAGCGATTGATTGCGACTAGACGTTCGTTCAGTGTTTGTACCTCCTTCAGCGTGGATGGAGAGGGCATCTGTGCGATGGCTTGTATCTTTTCACGGTTTGGTCGGAAACCGTCTTTAGTGACGACGACGCCCAGAAACTTTCCCTCTTCCATCCCAAACCCGCATTTGCTTGGGTTCAGCTTCATGCAGATTTCTTTCAAGTGTTTGAAGGTCTCTTCGACGTCCTTCAGCATTTGATCCTCTTCCTTACTCTTGATGACTAAATCATCCACATAGACTTCCAAGTTCCTCCCTATCTGTTTGGCGAATGCGCGGTCCGTCAACCTTTGGTAGGTGGCTCCCGCATTTTTTAGGCCAAACGGCATCTTGGTGTAACAGTAGACTCCTTTGTCGGTACGGAAGGTTGTTTTGTCCTCATCTTCTAGCGCCATCTGGATTTGATGGTACCCTTTGTAGGCGTCCAGAAAACATTTGAACCGGAAGGGCGCTAGTGAGTCGATTTTTAGGTCGATCTCCGGCTGAGGATAGGAGTCTTTTGGGCATGCTTTGTTGAGGTCCGTGTAATCCACACACATCCTCCAGCCGCCACTGCTTTTTTTGACCATTACTGGGTTGGCAACCCAGGTTTGATATCTTGTTTCTCGCAAAATGCCAGCCTTCAACAGTTCTCCCACTTGCTCATTCATCGCTTGCGTTTTTTCGGCGCCCATACTTCTGCGCTTTTGTGCGATGGGTTCGACTGAGCGGTATGTGTTTAGCTTGTGTTGGGCGAGTTCGCGTGGGACCCCTACCATGTCTGATGGTTGCCACGCAAACACGTCCATATTCTTGCGGAGAAGCTGTTTGAGGTGATCTCGGATGGTTTCTGAAATTGTTGGTCCCAGGGCGATGGTTTGATCAGGGAATTTTGGGTTCATGACCCACTTCTCTGGTTCTGTGCGTGAGCATGGACTCAACATTTTTGTTGGGTGGGACTCTGTGGTCATGGCGCATTCTCTGTTGGCCCATACGATTGCCACACCGTTTGGGGTGGGGAAACCGATGGCGCCGTGGACTGTGGAGGTGACCATGTTGTATGATGCCATGGAGTCCCGCCCTAAGATGATATCGTGTTTAGATTTTGTTGGGATGACGAGGAATGTGACCTCTTCAGTTCGTGAACGCTAGTGTGCTCCCAAAGTGAGGGGAAAAGAGATCTCCCCGAGTGGGGTCACGACTTCATTTGAAAATCCCATAATTGGAGAATTGATGAGGCGCAGGCGTTGTTTATCCTCATCATCCAACAGGTTGAAACATTGCCCGTACATGATATCTGAGTTGCTGCCGGTGTCCATGAACGCTCTAGTGGTCCGGTAGTGATCAAAGATGGCTGTGACAATGATTGCGCGAGTGGCGGAAGGTCCACCTTTGACCACTGGGAAGCACACTTGTTGCTCCTTCCACTCCGCGGCCATTTCAGGTTTTCGTTTCTGGAGTTGGCGTCCACCACCATGGATCATCATGCTTACGTTTTTTTTATCTTTTTTGGTGGCGGTCCCGCCGCTTGTTTACGCTCGACGTTTTGTAGCAGATGTCCGAGTTTGCCGGACTTCAAAGCGTCTTCGATGGCTTGCCTCAACTGGTAGCACTTCTCGGTGTCGTGGCCTATGTCTTGATGATAGGCGCAGAATTTGTTGTGATCCAGACCCTCTCTTCTTTTTATGACCTTTTGTTCTGGGAGGTCGATATTTTCTGTGGCTAGGACTTGCGCTGGCGTTTTCATCAAAGGGGTCCAGTTATTGTGGCTCCTCCTTCCCGACTCGTGAATGAGTGACGCGTTGTGCTTATACTCTTGAACTTCAGAGGTTTAGTTACTGTTGGGGTGGCTCCTTGAAGCCTAGTCCGGACGTTGCCCCTACCTTTCCTTTCATGCCTGTTGTTTCGATTGCACGCGGCTTGTGCTTGCGTGTCTGTGTACTGTGGTGCTTGGATTCTGCTCCAGACAGATAGCTCTCTTTCGGTTTTGGCGTAGTTCTTTGCGTCGCGCATTATTTCTTCCCATGTGTTTGGCATTCATGTGCATCCGGCCAGCGTGCGGATCAATGAATCACATCGCACCCCTTGTGTGACTGCTGCTTTCATGAGCTCGAAACCAATTGGCCTGATTTGGAGGGCTTCACGATTGAACCTGGTAATGTAATCCTCGATGGATTCATTTTCTCGTCTCTTGACCTGCAAGATGTCTGTGGAGTCGCGTTCTAAACTTTTGTTCGGGCTGAAGTGGTCGGAGAACTTATCAGTCAGTCCTTTCAAATTGTCTATCTTGCCATTTGGCAGACTGTCGAACCATACTTGTGCGGCGCCCGTGAGCGTCTGTGCGAACATGTGACACCACGCGGGCAGGCTCTACCTTGCACACTTTCCTGTGATTTCAAAACCTCAAATGGTCGTAAGGATCGCCTGTGCCATCGAATTTCCCCAAAGTTCTTGGTATTTTTGTTCTTGGGGGTAGTGTGGCGAGCGTGATGCGCGGTGTGAATTTTGACTTTTCACTGGAGGAGGGAGGATAGTATGTTGTGTGAGGTCATCCTCACCAGACATCAAGTGTGCTCGATCAACAGTGTTGGTCAAGAACTAGCTTGTGTCACGGTGAAAACGGCTTTGGGACTCGTCAGAGTCTTCCCTCCAAGTTGGGTCAGTGACCTGATTGCTCCCGTCATCATGTCCCGCAGCTTTGGATGGCCCTTCCGATACGGTGACAGGTCTTCCTTCGCTGAAGGACAGTGCGCGGGATGCTTCTCTTAGCTGTTGTTCTTTTAGCTTCTGTATGAATGCTTGCTTCAGGGCTTCCTTTTGCTAGGCGTACCATACCTTCGGACTAACCAT
This sequence comes from Ambrosia trifida, assembly GCA_028751855.1. Taxonomy (NCBI): domain Eukaryota; kingdom Viridiplantae; phylum Streptophyta; class Magnoliopsida; order Asterales; family Asteraceae; genus Ambrosia; species Ambrosia trifida. The sequence goes on along the minus strand of CM054123.1, from coordinate 13,014,869 downwards.
TGGCGTTGTACGGCCAGCCGGTGAAGCTTGAAGATTGTCTGTGGTGAAATGAAAAGATGGGGTCTGTCTGGTCCCGGAGGATGGAGTATGACCCGCATCCGTGACGTTAAACTGTTCATCTGTGGTGTTATCAGGCTGGCTGGTGTTTGCCTGAGCAACGCCAGTGCCTGATGTGCCTCCAGTGAAGTTTGGTGTCGCCGGTAAAGAACTCATAGCTGGTTTTTAGAAAGATAAAAGTGTTTAAGTTTGCTGTTCTTGAATGCTCAAAAGACGGATGGCGCCAATGAAGAAACGCCGATCTAACAATCTAAATATAACAGTACATGTATATGAGCGCAAGAAAGGACATGATTCTCATTCATATATAGCAGGATGAATACAAGACTTTTATATAGACTATTACAGAGTTTCGACTATAAGTTATCTTTCACAGCTATATATTATGAATTTTCTCTCGCCAACTGGATCCCTTCCTCTAATGACGAAGGGGGGTATTTATAGACCCGTGAGGTGGTCTGTGATTCGTTGTAGGGAGAATGACAGCTGGCTCGTACGATTACAGCCGTTGTCGTCATTCGCTCTGTCGCTCTGTAATTGATCCACGTGTCCTGTGATTGTCCAATCTGTCCTTTTCTGTACCTCGTACCTGCAGGAGATCATGGAGCAGGGAATGAACGCCTCTGATTGGCTATGTGTCCATGCTATTGTCGGGTGACACATGTCCTGTATTAGGTAGCGTGCGCCGTCTTCTAGAATTCCACGTCATGTTACTGTGCTGACGTGTGTGTGAGTGTAAGGCTGTGCGCACGCGCGGGTACTTATCTCTTCAAACATTAATCAATATTCATCACAAGTATAGGCAACCAACACAAGATCTAGTCACTCATAATCCATAGCAAAACAAAACAAATAAGCTCATAGTCAAAATTTATAACAAGAATAATGAAAATAGTTTTGTAAAAAGAAACCCAAATATCCTCGCACGATTTTTAGAGCATGCACTTTTTTTTGTTGCTGCTCGTGACCCTCTCACCTCCTCCTCTAAATTTTGACACTCTTACCTTTGATACTTCTTTTTTTTTTTAACGCCACACTTCTTTTTTCTCTTATATTAATATTATTATTATATTATTATTTTATTATTTATAATGTTATAATGATGGACACAACTGTCACAAGGAATGTGACAGTCGCTCCTTTGCTCTATTTATTACTAGCTGATTACCTCGGGAGAGTCTCTGGTTGAAAAATCTAATTTTACGTGATAATATATTGCAAATGGCTCAAGTTAACTAACCATAAAATCTCTTAATCATTTCATGTTCATAGTATTCTAATCAGTAATAACTCATATTCCCTAATCTAAAACCTAATTAGTAATCATCTAAATAATCACTTATGTAAGCTGCAACTATTAAAAAACTCATCACATCTCTCTAATTTCTCACATTTTAATGGCTCTTATAATTCCTAACCTAATCAACTAAACAAACACTTAAGTTGGAAGTTCTAATCATTGCATCTTATTATGCCACGTGGCATAATCAAGAGATGGTTGAGGCCACCATTGAACGTCACGTCAGCAACTATCAATTCTTTCCGGGAGCGTCCCGGGGTTGAAAAAATAACCATTCTAATCATACTAATACTAATAGTAATAATTATTACTCTTGTAATATATAACTTATATATAACTTATAATAAAATAATTGAATTTCTATGAGGTGCCATTCAATGAAGGGTGCCATGTGGCACTTTGAGGTGATAGTATTGTATTTATTATTTTAAATAAAAGATTATTTTTTTAATTTTTATTTTATTTTTTTAAATAAAATCTATATCTATATTATCTTAAAATTTCAAATATGTTAATTAATATCTTTTCCTTATTTTCCTCTCACATTTTTAAATGTTAATTATTATTTTTAAATTTCAAATATTTTAATTAATATTTTAACTTTATTTTTTCCTTATTTTTCACTCACAATTTTTAAACATTAGTAACTTTTATGTATGACATTTTTTTTGAAAAAAAAAAAATTTACACCAAATTAACGATCGCTTTATTATCTTTCCAACAAGTACCATAGTGCTGTACAAAAAACGAAAAAAAAATGTTTTTTTAGTGAGTTTTTGTTCATGCAGAAAAAAACAAATGTGTTTAGGTGATTTATTAATCATATATAGGCAAGTACTAATCGTGTTATGATAGTATATATGTTTTTAAACCTACTATTACATATATGAATTGCCCATGTTCATGTGCTATAATGATATGCTTAGCATTAAAAGAGGTTAAGATTTTTTTTAATCTGCTGGGAACGCAGCATGAGAGCCCCTTTTCGTAGTATAACTATTAGAACAACTTTCTTTAGCATTAAAAGTGGTTGAGACTGTTTATTTCTTTTATCTTTTTTTATTAAGTCATATTATATTTTTCAACCCCGGGACACTCTCGGGGTAATCAGCTAGTTAAATAAATAAAAAAATAATCTTGCTATAAGGTGACACCATGTGTTGCAGTGTTGCGCGATTCTTTCTCCTAATTTCTCTTGATGAAGTATACCGAGTAAAATTCCAATGATAACATGGCGATTGGGCTGATTTTCAACATCGTAGATAAGAACATGGTTTAAAAGAAAAAACATGATTAATGAATAACATGAACACTTTGTGTGTTTTTTTCCTGTATGAACGAAACCCCACAAAAAATAGTCAATTTTTCTCCGTTTTTATATAGGATTATGGTACTCGTTGGAAAGATAATAAAACGCTCGTTAATTTGGTGTAATTTTTTTCTTTAAAAAAATCCCGTATATAAAAGATATAAACGTTTAAAAATTATGGGAGGAAACATGAGAGAGAAAATTTTAAATTTATTTTTAAATTCTTTTTTTCCTAAAATAACTCAATTTAATTTAGGGTTTTATGTTTATCTTTTTTTAATTAAAAAAGGAAATAGTTTAAAAACACTAAAATCTTTCAATTATGATGTCACGTGACACTCTCAAAAAGAGGTTGAGCCCTCCATTGCACGCCACGTCAGCATATACGTTTTTTTATATATATAGATAGATTCGTTTTATGTCATCTCCACTGCTCCTTTTTTTTTCCTTGTGACCTTTCACCTCCCCTTTTATATAGAATGTTGCAGCCGCCATCAGCATAGTATGTCACGCCCTAATCTCTTTTAGTGGGCTGGTCCAACTTTTTTCTTATGACATTTAATTAGGCCCATTGAATGTTGTAGCTAAATGCAGCCCAACGAGTAATTATAGATTAGAGTTCAACCCAACTTGATTGTCGCCTATTTTGCTCCATCTCGTTTGGGCCTTAGCCCATTAGTTTCTACACCACAAAAGTTTAAATAAGAGACTAGCCCAATTAAATATTTAATTAGATGGCCTATTAAAATATTAAAAATTTAGTGTCTCAAGATTAATTCAAATGCGCCATTTTAGCTCGTTTCCACACAAAACCTTTAAATAAATAATACGAATTAAATAGAAGTAATATTTAGTAAAAACTAGCCCAAAAATTATATGAAGTGTAGAGAATATTGATATAAATATATGTATATTTTAGAGCGTATCACCGATAACATCAACCTTTAGTACGAGGTTGTACGGAAGATCAAGAATGAGGAAGATCCGGTCAGGCGTTGAACATCCCCTGCGCCAATCAGAGGACAACATGTGTCAAGGGTGGTCTAACAACCCCTAACATTCTGATAATGAACAATGATATGACTGCTTGTCTGCTTCCATGCTTTCACCATGCTGCTGTGAACAGTGCACGTCAGAGTACTGTTTAGGCATGCCCACCTGCTGCCAGACGTCACTTCAGACACCTCCGGATGGTCAACCATGCTGTGTCAGAAGGAAGCGCCGCCTGCGCCTAATCACGTCGTGCCATGTGTCCCCTCAGCTCAGCAGAACATGCATTCTCTCACATCAACATTAATTACCACAAGCTACCCACTAGCTCATGGGCCGAAGACACCTTGGGTCTAGGACTTAGGCCTAGGATCATCACCTCCATCATGGGATGCCTCAACCGGCCCATGCCTTCCCTATAAATAGGAAACCACTTCTCCATTTGTAGGGATTGATCATTACATGCAAAAAATAACACAAAGCTAGAGAGTCTTTCGAATACTTGTAATCATCTTGTAACTTTCGATTGATAAGATATCTCTCTTTATAGTGGATGTAGGTCGATCCCGACCGAACCACTTATTTCTTCGTGTTCTTACTTTCAACACACACACGACATGTGACACCCCAGGAAAATCTCACATCGGCCGTGGCCAGGAGAGATCCTTGGTTCATATGTAATCCAATGCCTCTTAAATCACCAACGCGTTTTGGGGCTTAATGTTAGTGGATGAGAGGATAACTCCACAATTAAGCGTGTTCAGGTGGGAGCAGTATCAGGATGGGTGACCTCCTGGGAAGTCTCCACTTGGGCAACCAAAAGCAAATCCGTGAGCTTTGGATTGGCAACCCATCGGGGCAAAGCGGACAATATTTATGGTGAGAGGGGCTGGATGTTGCACGACACTTTCCGTTCTCATCTCCTAGGGTTCGGATTAAGCCATCGGTGTGAGCGAAGGATTATAACCTGAGCAAACACGTGTGTTAATCCCCACTTACCCATCTTCTCGGATGGATACTCGTTGTTTCTTCATTGGCGCCAGTACCGGCTATAACTCTTTCTTTTCATCTTTTAGCCCACCCACATGGCTAAACCCAACCCTAACACCTCTACACACCCGACCGATAAGGATCCACAGATCCAGCTCGACGGAAACAACGAAGTACCCGTCACTGTCACAAACCAGGCCACACCACACCCTCTGAACCCCGTTTTCGAGGTTCGTAACGCCAGCAACGACAGTGACGTCGACAACGACAACTCCGACGTTGACCCTAACGAGCGGCTCTTTCGCCAAAACGCGAAAAGCACAGGCAAATATCAGCGCATGCTGATGAAAATGGCGAAGAAAAAGGGGAAAACCTTGACTTATGACTCACCCCCTCGAAGCCACAAAGGGAAAGAAACAAAAGGCCGGCGCGACGGTCATAGAGGGGGATGTGGCGGAAACACCGACATTCAGGGCTACGCGAAATATTTAATATCGGTCCACTTTTTAGGGAAAAAAACACACACGAAATGATCACTGTGTCTGTTATAGGGCTAGATGTGCTATAACACTCTATGGACATACTTTAGCATATGATGCTTAACAACAATAGGTAAGTAAAATATAAGTTCAGTGAAAATAATCATATTTGGTGTTTGATGATATCGAGTAGATATAACGTCAGCAAAGGGTAGCATTAGGGTAGGGAGGGGTGTTAGCTATGAAAAAATAGAAAAGAAGAATAGAAGGAAGTTTCAATCAAAACACAGCTAATCCTTATTATTCACCATATCATCCCTTTTATACACAATTAGCCTAACTACTCTAACTTTTGAACTAACACGTTTAACCCTTCTAACTTCTAACTATTACATTCTAGGTCCTTGTACTATTATTACTACTAACAAGGGGGCACCCTCGGCTTGGGTTATGCGGCTTCGTAGTTGCTTCGGCTACATCACCCGCCCCTCTCGGCTTCTCCTCATCGAACTCCAACTCTCTTCCACCTCTCCCTCTCTCTCCTATTTTTTTTAAATGTTTAGGCTAGTTTAGGCTAGACGTTTCTGATCTTTAATCTACTTTAGGCTAGTTTAGGGTTAAAATGACGTGACGCAGCGAGATTGGTGTGCCCCTCCCTCCCTTAAATCATATAAGCAAATAAGCAATATTGAACTCAGATAATAATTTAACATTGCTTTCATGTTTCAAGTACTAGTGTCTCTGAGGAAGGCTATTAAATGTGACCTGTTTATATTGTGATAACATGATGTTATCATCGTTGCTTGCCAATTATATGCTAAGAAACAAGTAACCGTAAAAGATGTAAAGTACAATGCCGCACTATGATCAATATTCATAGTTCGAATTTATTCCGCCCTTGAAAAAAAAATAAACTACGGTTATATGTAAATTCATCAGAGATAAGCAAAATTCAAATAGATTATTTTGCACTTGATATTTATAGTTACAGAATGCCAAAATCATTACATAGAACATGCATATGCACAAATTAGCCAAAGAATTGAGTCCATTATAAGCAGTTGTGTATGCTTCACTTTCAATAAATTGAAGACTCCCAATGTGAATTATGTATCTGCTCCTCCCAGTTTGTACTAGTATTTTTTCTTGTTTGACCCTTTTGACTTTTCAACAGATGAAAACATTTACAAGAACAAGGGCTACCTGGTGGTGAATATTGTTCCGGTATGTGCAAGTATGCTACAAAAGTAAACAAGCCCATAGTGGATTATTTCAAACCCAATTGAGCAACAAACGGACCACCCACGCAGTGTTGGTGAACCATGGTTAACCAGGGTGTTGTGGGTAGTTGGTGAATGACGACTGATGATATCAGTACTTCGCCGTGGTATGGAACTCTGATTTCAGTCTCTGTCTCATGTACTTCAGTGCAGACCGTAGCTTAGCTCTAGCTTTGCGGTCTGGGGTGCACCCAGACAATATCATTTCTTCATAAACGGCCGGCACCTGAAATTTAACACCATTTCAGCTAAGGGAACTGGAAACATGTTTAAAATGACTAAAATGCCCTTCAAATCTCCGGTTAAAGCTGGTAGAAAAATGATAATTTGAATTTTCCCAATTCAAAGTTTCAGGAAATCTTTTACAAACGAAAGTTTCCTTCCAATAGGTATCTTACAGATCAATCGACATCACAACAGTCCAGAAGGTAATCTTGCCAAAAAAAAAAAAAAAAAAAAAAACATATTACGTAATCCAAATAATGGTTCTAGCCAGGGTAAATGTACAGATTCCATACCTCATCAAATTTCTCCACACGAATTAAAGCTTTCATAAGAGTGGTGTATGTGACGACATCCGGTTTCAGGTCCTGTAGATTGGAAATAACACACTTATATTCATTAATTTGCACAATCACTATTAGGAAAGAACTGAAACAAGGTAATCGTAGAAGCTTACATTTTCTTTCATTGAGCGTAAAATTGCGAAGGCTTCAACGTCTCTCTTATCTTCACAGAAAGCATTTATTAATGCATTAAGAGCTAAATTACTAGGTTTCAAACCATCACTTCTCATGACCCTAAATGCATTCAGTGCATCATCAGATAGAGCCTGCTCAATAAAACAAATTTCAATAATCAGAAGTCATTTATTCACGTTCTTTTTTATAGAACCTAAATGCATTCAGTGCATCATCATCAGATATGAGGGTTCTCTAACATTTATGGAATAATCTTGTTTTGCAAATTCTGAAAATAGAGTACCAGTTTAGATATTTAGCCTGTCCTCATTTTATACCACAAGAACCGTGTGTGCACTTATTTGAAATGTTGACCTTAGGGAGAGATAAATAGAGGTGGTTATGTGGTAACGTAACCATGTTATGTTGTATCACAGTTAAAGCAATATGTAGCTTCGTACAAGTGTTTATGTGACTTTCATAGTTTTCTACTTCAAATTGGTTTTGTGTTAGACGAGACATACACACAGTGGCGCAGGATAGTTGGGGCGGGGAGGGGCGGCCGACCCCCCCGGATTTTTGCGCAGAAGTTCCGATTATATAGTATTCGTATAGAAATTTTTGAAAATATAGGGTTTCGACCCCCCGAAACTAGTGACTTCCGACCCCCCGAACCTTCGGGTCAAGCTTCGCCACTGTACACACAAGCATATATTATATTACACAGTGTAACAAAAATGAGAAGGGTGAGAAGGATACAAAAAACACAATAACGAGAAGGGTGAGAATGATACAAAAAACACAATAGATCACGAGATATGACACAATGAGCCGCAAAATATAACACAATACCAAAAAATATAACACAATGCTGAAGAAAAACGACACGATGATGAAAATAAGAAAAAGACACAACACTACGTAAAAGACACAATGATATAAGGTAAATTCTAAAGACTACAAGCTAAAATCCAAAAAAGCGAAAACCTAAAAACTAAGAACGTAGGGTTCGATGAGACGGTTCCAATGCCGCTTGAATGAGTTCAATCGGAGTCCGTTTGATACCCTTCCTACGACTTCCTATTTTTCTTTCACTGAGTATTTGATCCTAACCCATATTATATATCTATGTATACGTACATGTGTGTAGCGTGTGTTAGAGATAAATGAAAACCATCATACATTACTCTTGAAGCTAAAACTTATTTCATATAACTGTAAAATTTAACATGTCACTCTAATCAAGTAATCATGAAACTACCTATTTGTTAGAAGCATGAACGAGTAAACAGGGCACACGTAAAACTCTGATTATAACTAAAGAGAGTTAAGAAAGTAGAGTATAAAATTACCCTCTGAGCATAGGCATTAATCAAAGCATTATAAATTGTTGACGTCGGCTTCAAGCCCGCAGACTTCATATCCTCTAAGCACTCAGTAGCGTCCATGAACCTCCCCGACCGCCCATATATGTCAACTAACGTCGTGTAAGTTATCACATTAGGCTGCAAACCCTGACTTTTCATCATTCTCAACAATCCCCTAACACCCTCCCACCGTTCCTGTTCCCCAAACGAGTTGATCATTATATTATACGTAGCAACACAAGGCGAACACCCTCTAATCTGCATTTCATCAAACAGTTCCTCTGCTTTATCATGCTGCCCGGCTTTACAATGACAATCAATAAGCGTGTTCCACGTAACATTATCCGGCTCAATCCCCTCACCTCTCATCCTCTCCAACACCGCCAACGCATTATCAACACAATTATACTTCCCAAACGTATCAATCATCACGTTATAAAACTGCCGATCCGGCTTCACCCCACACGCCTGCATCTCCTTCAAAACCTGAAACAACCTCTGCCACTCGCCTCTCTCCCGATACCCCATCAAAATATGACTAAACACATACGAACTCACCTTCACATTATTCGCCTCCATTTCCTTCAACACAATCCTCGCGCTCTCCCATCTCCCCGCATCCCCATACGCTTCAATCAACAAACTATACGTATACTCATCCGCCGATACCCCATTCTTCTCCATCTCCTCCACCACCCATTCCGCATCCCTCAACCCACCCTTAACCACATACCCTCTCAAAACCGCATTATACGCCCTAGTCCTGGGCCTCAACCCCCCATCCTTAATCTCCTCAAAAACCGCCTCCGCCTCCTCAACTCTCCCCAAACTCCCCAACAACGAAACAATCGCCACAACCGTCGAAACCTTCACCGTCAACCCATTCCCTTGAATCACACCTATAAAATACATCGCTCTATCGACATCACCCGCCTTAACAAACCCTAACACAATATCATTCAACAAATGTATATCCAACTCTATACAATCCAACACCATTTCTTTATACAACCTTTCCAACAAACTAGAATTAATATTATTATTCCGTACCAGTGACTGAATAATTAAACTGTAATTAATAAAATCAGTTTGGTAGCCTTCAGCACGCATTCTGTTTAATAATATAACGGCTTTTTCTAAATCATCGTTACGCGCACACGCGCCGATGAGGACGTTGTAGGTTAACGGGGTGAGTGTTTGTGATTGGGATAATAAAAAGGCTTCGTACATAATCTCGGCGCGTGAGAGCGCGTGGATTAACGTTGAGTAAAGAAATTCACGAGATGAGCATAGATTGTGGTTGTGAAGCCAGTCGACTAGCGCGTGGGTTGTTGTGACTGAGTCTGGTGAAGATGAAGAGGATAGGGTTTTGATGAGGTAATGCCATAGTGTAGGTGGAACTGATTTGTATGACTCGACGAGGTCTGACTCAGTGAGTTGGGATGAGTCGGTGGAGAGGAAGTGGAGGAGAGGGGAGAAGTCGAAGCGGCGGGTGGAGAGGGGTGAAACGACGTCGTCGTCGTGTGGTGGGGTGATGACGTCATCTTGGGATAAAGAGAAAGAGGTGAGGGATGAATGAGGAGGTGAGGGTTTGAAGGAGGTACTGGATGGTGATGGAGTGGCGGTGTTACGGTGGTGGAGGAAGCGGGTGTTGGTGGTGGTGGACGGTGGAGGGAGGAGGAGAGTGTTCATTTCTTCTGCAAATCCAGTGGTGTGGGGAAGGTGACGGTTTATCCGTTGGAGAAAGTATACATTTAGTCCCTAGATTATGAGTGAGTGTCAAATATTCATTCTTGAATGTTTGATAAACTAGGGAATAGCTCGGTACCAGTATACCGGTACCGTCAATTCCAAAAATTGTTGTAATCGCGTGGGATCGGCTAATCAACAAAGATAATGATCAAACAAGTTCAATTCAGATGCGCAATCCCTGAATTTATCACAAAATGATAATAAAACTAGCAAAACACAGAAATCATCATAAACATAATCATTTCATTCAATTAGATAATCAATTACACTTCAAAACGTTGTTTATAATGATTAAACTTGGTTACAGACTCAATAATAACCCTAGGGAGAAACACACACTAGGAGGGAAAACAAATGACCAAAAGTTAACATTCAAAAATTGAGATTGCCTTATATAGACCTGCACATTCGCCCAAATAGCTTGGTCGAATGTGCAGGTTCGACCGTTCATATAGGGCGAATCTGGACATACATATATACAATTCTACTTTCGACCTCCCAGTGTACCTTCGATCGTTTACTTCTACATTCGACCATCTATATTTCCACCTTCGACCATTCGACAGAAAACAAAACAACTTTAAATTCGCAATTCAATAGCATTAGTCGCAATATGTGCATCTACAAACTCCCCCTCGAATATTGCTTGAATTGCTTGAGCCTTCGCTCTTCATCCATAGTCTTGTTCATCAGTTTGATACGCAATAACGTCTTTTGTTCTTTTGTCATCACTGGTTCATGAGTTTGTTTCGGCTTTTTCTTTTCAACATTCTGAATCTTTACAAACTTCCCCAGTTTCTTGTCGAAGTCACACCCAGCATTAACATCCCATTCAAAGCATAAGAATACCACACGTTGGTATTTGCTTGCTTGTTCACTATCTTTTGCTTCACAATAGATTGGATTATAATAGAGCATGATGATATCTTCGTGCGAGTAGTTGATTAACCACATTGGGTCAAAGATATGAATCTTCTTGAAATCCTTTGCACCATCCTTCAAAACGATAATAGCTTCTGCAGTATTCCAATCGTAATACCACCTCATAAAATCCTTTGAAAAGTGTTATGGAATTTGCATCAAAGGAATATGCTTCAACACTTTTGGTGGTTTATACTTCAAAGTCACCTTGGGCATCCCCGTAATATCATCTTTCTCCTTCTTATGGACTATTCTTTTAGGATATTGTGAGGTAAACACGTCCCATTTTGTCCTGCTCTCTAGCCATTCTATCTGCAAAGTAACCAACCAGATGATTGTTCACTAAAGCACCTGACATTTCATGTTTGCAGATATCTCGAACAGCCCAGTATGGTAGTGTCTTAATATCATGGAATCTGTCAAAGTACAGAATTCCTTTCTCCCATTTCACTGCGACACATTTCAGCTGTCTCAAGTACTTCCAGCCGAGAGCTTTCCCTTTAAACAACTCATTATGGAACTTGTAAAAGCTACCTTGAACTTCAGTCTTTGGACGGTTAGCTTCTTTTTCTTTAAGCTTCCTCAATAATTCTTTCAAAGCATCAGATTGTTCAGTATTTGGCTTTTGACAATCTGAAAACACTTCTTCAACAAACTTCTTACTCTTTTCATGAGCAAGTTTCTCAGCCTGGCTTAACAGTTCATCAGAAATTCAGGAAATCCAGAATCTTTGTCATTCTTAAAATATTTTGGATATTCCTCGCTAGTAATTTCCTCAATCTCCACTTCTTCAAACACAGGGACATCTCTATCATCGGAGTGATTACCTGCTTCTTTCTCAGGTATATTTGGTATCTGGTTTTCACTCATCAACTCCTCCAGAGATTTACCAACCTGTTTCGCCAGTCCCTCCAATATTTCTTTTGACATGGCTGCAAAAACTTCTCCATCTTCTAAATCAGGATCGTTATATTCCAACTCAAAACGCATATCGTTTGACTCAAATATCTCTGGAAACCTGCCAGTCATCTCGATCGTCCAGACTCTTTCAGTCAACATCTGGCGATACAATTTCTTGTCGTCTTCAGGTAAAGATCTGATCTTCTCATTCCAGAAGATATTATCATCGTTAGTAGTACCACCAGGAGCTTTCGAACTGGATTCTCCTGTGTCTTTTCCCGATCCTCTCTTCTCACACTTATACTTGTCAGTATCATCATCATCATCACTATCAGAACTAGCAGAGCTATTACCTTCACCTGAATCCTCTCCTGAACCATCATCATCACCATCATCTTTCTTCTTCTTTTTAGGAGCATCACCGGCATCCTCATTCAACTCATCATCTTCTTCTTCATCATCAGATGGTTCAATATCAACTTCCTCCTCATCACGTTCTTTATCTTCTTCACCAGCTTGTAGTTGAGGAGCTTTAGAGTACAAATCCTTTATCAGATTATTCATACTCTTGTTGTCTGCTTTCAGCTTCTTGTTCTCCTCTTTCATAGTAATGTACCTTCTGGTGTTTCTCTGTTCATGCTTTAACAACTTCTTGTTCTCTTTCTGAAGTTGTTTAACCTTTGCTTTCAGAGCTTCATGATTTTCATGTGAAGATTCGACAACATCTAACATCTTCCTGTCATTACTTCTCAACTGTTCAATCTCTGCTTGTTGCTGATTTATGATCTTCATCATATCTGCAAGCTTCTGGTTAACTGCAGTCATCACATCACTATCTACAGTAACCTTAGGTGTTGAAGCTTCAGCAACTGGAATCTTTCCTTTCTTCAACTTTTTCAACACTCTATCCAAAGCATCATTAAATGCATCTGTTGGTAGATCAGTATGCTCAGCAGCAAATGATGTATTCTGTTTCTTTGCTGCTGGGGATGTAATGGGTGATTTAGAACTAGATGTTGCAGGCAATTTCTTTCCCGCAATCAGATTCTCAATATCTCTAGCTCTTTTCTCCATTGGCTTCACAACTTTCTCTTTCTTCTTGTATAACGGTTTCTTCTGTTTCTCTCCAACCTTTGGCGATCCTCCAAAATCTTCAGATCCCAAACCTAAATTTTCATCAATCTCATCCAATACAATAGGACTTTTTGTTCTTTACTCTTTTACAGACTTGTTAAGACTTTCAGACTCACCAGCCACAGTGGCCTTAGGCGTGGTGCTCTTAACAGTCTCATTCTCTGAATCCCATCTCTCATCTTCCTGTGTCTCTTCAGAATCAACAGACACTTCATCAACTAAATGTAAACCCTTTTTGGCTACACTCTTCTTTCTTCTAGAAACCTTCTTTTGTGCAGGTTCTACATCATCCTGTTTTTCTTTCCCTTTCCCAGTCTTTGCACTGACATTCACTACTTGTCGCTTTCTCTTAGCATCAGGATTAACAGGACATAAAGGATTGTCTTCATCAGAATCACTGTTCTCATGTCTAGCTTTATCCTTTCCTGGATCTACATATCCTGGATTAATCAGATGACCAAACAAATTCTTGTGTGGTGGTCTTTCATTCATCGGCACGCCTTTATAACCTTTCATTCTAACAAGCATGTTCAGATTCATATGATCCTATATGACAATCTGAGTAGGATCTCTTCTCAAGTTTTTATACTTCTCATCAAATATCATCTGCAGGAATCTTGGATATAGCAGAAATTTCTTGTTCTTCAAACCTCTGAGTGGTTCCAGCATGTGTTCAAGTATCATACCAGATACATTGAACGGCTTGTTCAAGATTAGGGCAACCATCAAAGAGCTAATACTCTTTCTCATAACATCATACCCTCCACTCACTGATCCAAACACATGTAACATGACGTGAGCGAGATACTTGAACTGAAGACAAAGCTTCCCTTTGTGTAATGAACCATCAGTAATCGGTCCATTGTACTTCATTCGTAGGAAGCACTTTCTCTGTTCAATCCATGATAGTTCTCTTGGATCTGTCTTCTTATCTTGTAGCTTCAGTGCCTCTCTTATATCATCTTCAGAAATAATTACGAACTCCCCCTGAATCGTACTTACAACAGCAGATTCATTATTACAGTAATCCATTCTGGCATTCTTCCAGAATTCTTGCTGATGATCTTTGTATATGATGGCGGGGGTAGCAAGGGCAACTATCACACGGCTTCTCTTCAAGAAATCTACAATGACGATGAATTCTGTGTGTTTCTTCAAATCTCCCATAAACGCACAGCAATTGTGTGCTGCTTCGAATGGTAAATCTTCAATTTGTTCTTTTCCAGCTGCCTTTTCTGAAGATCCGGCAGGAACATCAGTATTTTCCTGTTCAGACATGATTAGACTGCAAAACAAATCAAGAAAACACGTTAAAAACGGACAAAATAACCAAAACTTGAAATTTTTGATTTTGAAATTCTACATTCGACCATTCGAAGGTACGAATGTGAAAATAGAGGTTCGAATGTGGAATCAAAGGTTCGAATGTGAAAATCAGTAGTTAAAAGTGCACATTCGAATGTGGAATTAAAGGTTCGAATGTGAAAATTAGTAGTTAAAAGTGTACATTCGACCAAACAGTTCCACTTTCGACCGTTTGAACATCTTCATTTGACCAAAATCCACGTTCGACCGTTAAGATTTGGGCGAAAGAAGATTGTTCATCTTCTTCAAATTGCAGATTTTGATTTGGATCGTTTTAACATGCCATTTTGATTTGAATACCATCTAATATGGCCGATTAATCTTTCCCAATCAACAATTTTATCAATTAATCAGTGTTTATGTGTTTTCAATTAAAAACTGGGGTTCGAAGCTTTTAAATCATCAATTGAACAATTCAAGTTGTTTAAACCCTAGATTTTTGTTTATTCTCCCCCTAAAACACTTAAACACTAAATCCTTAACAAAAATAACAATTAACGGTTAATAAACATGTTTTGATCTCAGTTAGGGTTTGGTCACAAATTCACTGATTTTGACTTCATTCGTGGATGGATACCTGCAAATGATATCTTGAAATGATCAGTAAAACACTACGAACACAATGATATGATTTTTATTTCTCGAGCAACAAAATCACTTTATCACAGAAATTAAAAAATTTTGAATATGGGGGTCGAATGTGCAAATCAGGTATATATAGGCTCCACATTCGACCAAACGACTAGGGCGAATGTGAAAATTTGTCCACCATCGACCCTATTTAAAGATTCGAATGTAGACAAATGGTTCAAATGTGAAAATAACACATGAACACTCACATTCGACCGTTTGAAAGGTTCGAATGAGCAGGAAAAATTCCACCTTCGACCCAACGAAGGGGCGAATGAAAATTGGAATTTTTGAAAAATTTTTTACCAAATCTCAAAATCGAGTCCCGTTCAAAAAAATTCTTAACTTTTAAGCATCCGACATTCATTATTTCACATTTTAAGATGACAAAAACTCAAATGGTCCATCAAGCTTTAGAAAATCATTATCAACCACCATCAGTTATCAAAAATAAGATAGAAATGTAATATCTTTTGGATTTTCTAAACTTTTTGTTAAAACACACCTAAAATCTTTTTGAGTTTTGTATATTTGATGAAAAATGTAAAATGCAAAAATGTAAAGATAAAGCAATAAATGTTTTGTGATTTCCGGTAAGGGGATCATATCAGTTATTGAGAAATCTGATCACACCGTTGATCTTTTGATTTATTATCATTAAAGACAATGTGTGATCTGGCAACTGCTAATATTGTGATCCACATAAACTCACATGCAGACTGTTGTGCAGTACTTTAGACTGATACTATTATTTATAGTATAAACTCAATTGTCTGTGGTCCCACGCACACGACATACTCCCGTATCAAGAAGTAAATGCACAAAGACTCATTGTAACGCGTGATTATGCTTTCGTCATCTGTAATTTTCAAGGTATGAGGCACAGAGGTATACAGGTCAGAAAATCAATGCTACAAAGTAACTTGTGCACTCTACCAGGTTGAGGGCTGATATCAATCATGATTTGCATCAATGATTAGATACGATGCATTAGATAATCTTTGATTATCATCATACATGGAGAGTTCCTCAATTCGGTAACTTTAGGATTTGGCTTTACATCTCTTTTAGAAAGACACCCTGTCTGATCTTGGTCCGTAATGACTTACAGCAGAAGATCAGAAAGGCTATCCCCGGATAACTAATAACATAACGACCCGAAACCTCCAAATTTTGTACAAATACTCTATCAAACGAAATTACGGTACTAAGACCATATGCCCATGAGGAGTTCATCCACACAACAATTCGTTTGATATGCATGTATCAGGCACGTAGTAATAGGTCTACGAAGCCTATCAATACATCACACAGACTCAAACACACGCCTTATATTGCATTACACTTCTTTAGCATGTGTCAGATCCCCACTGATGTACTATCATTTCCCCTTTTTCTCCTGAAAATCATTTTGGGTTTTTCTAATTTTTATGGGTTTTTGAATTTTTCAATGTTTTTGGTTTTTCTGAAAATAAACTCCCCCTAAAATGAAAAACATATTTTTGGGTTTTTGAATTTTTCTGAAAAACAATAAAAACTAAACTAAAAAGCGATAAACCGAGGTGATGATCAGTCTTGTTTTTCTTTTATACTGTTAGCTTTTAAAAGATATTCAAATCTTGATTTATCAAAACCTTTGGTAAAAAGATCTGCACGTTGATAGTCAGTGTGGATTTTGACCATATCGATCAACTCTTTTGCGTAACAATCATGGATAAAATGATATTTGATCCGGATATGTTTAGCTTTTGAGTGATTTACTAAGTCTTTTGTTAATGCAATTGCGGCTTCATTATCACAGTAAATAGGGGTTTTAAGAAATTGCAAAACGTAGTCCACCATCTGTTGTTGTATCTAAAGAACTTGTGAGCAGCAGCTTGATGCTGAGACGTATTCTACTTCACATGTGGATAAGGCGACTGCAGTTTGTTTCTTGCATTGCCAGGTCACGAGCCTGCTCCCCATAAACTGGCATCCAGCCGTTGTGGATTTGCTGTCTTTGTCACAGCCACCCCAATCTGCATCACAAAAAGCGATTAGGTCAAAATTATCATCATTAGGGTACCAAAGTCCTCTCGACGAACAACCCTTCAGATATCTAAGGATACGTTTGACAGCTGCAAGATGGCTCTGTTTCAGCTTCGATTGATAACGTGCACAGAGACATGTAGCAAACATTATATCTGGTCTGGAGGCGGTGAGATACATCAGAGATCCAACGATTGCTCTGTATGTGAACGGATCAGTTAGCTCCCCCTTAGCGTCAACATCAATCCCGTGATTAGGTTGTATCGGGGTATCCATCGGCTTTGAATCATCCATCTGAAATCGGCTCAAGACTTCAGAAACATATTTCGTCTGGTGAATAAAGATCCCCGTTGGTCTTTGTTCCACCTGCAAGCCTAGGAAAAACTGCATCTCTCCCATCGCACTCATTTCGAACTTTTCCTGCATAACACGTTCAAATTCTCTTCATAGAAGTTCGTTAGTAGAACCAAAAATAATGTCATAAACATAGATCTGCACTAGAAGCAAGTCATCTCCTGTTCGTTTTGTGAACAGTGTGCAATCTACCAAACCTCGCTTAAAACCTTTGGATAGAAGATACGTGCTCAGCTCCTCATACCATTGCCTTGGAGCCTGGTGCAACCCGTAGAGAGATTTGTTTGGAACGTAGACCTTATCCCAGTGAATAAGATCCTCAAAGCCTGGTGGTTGACCTACGTAAACTTCTTCCTTGACCACACCATAAAGAAACGCGCTTTTAACGTCCATTTGATACACCTTGAATTTCTTTTAAAATGCAAACGCCAGAAACATGCGGATAGCTTCTAAGCGTGCAACCGGTGCATAAATCTCGTTGTAATCGATTCCTTCAACTTGATGAAAGCCTTGTACGACCAATCGAGCTTTGTTCCTAACAATCACTCCTCTGTCATCTTTCTTACACTTGAACACCCATTTCGTTCCTATCTTTTTCCGTCCTGGAGGTAAATCTGTCAGTGTCCACACTCCAAGTTTCTGAAACTGTAACAACTCCTCCTGCATAGCCTCTACCCAAGCGTCATCCAAAAGAGCATCCTTGTATGTCTGCGGCTCGACCTGCGAAACATAACAAGCAAAAGACCAGTCATTTTGAAAACATGACTTTTGAATTTTGGCATATAAAGCAAGAGCGCCAAGGTTTTCTGGTGAGTTTGCATTCCTCAGTTGACCTCTCGTCATTACACTGCTACCGGGATCACCAATAACCTGCTCGATCGGGTGAATCCGATGTATCCGAGTTTCCGGATAATCAGGTACTTGCATTCCCGTCTGAGTAGTTAAATTCTCTGTCGAATCCAGATCATTACCCAAGTTTGATGATGAAGCACCATTTGGATTTGGGTTCACTGGAGATGTCACTGTAGCAATATCTGGAACAACCTCACTAGTAACATCATCGTCATCTTCAGATTCCGATGAATTAAGAGTTGTGGAAGCTTCCTGAAAAACCTCTTCTTCAGCTGCAGGAGCGTTGGTATCATTAAAAGCTGTTTGGGGGTTTACAGTGATCGAACGCACCAACGGTGATGTCACTGCGTTTTCGACCTCGTAATATAATCGTAATACAGCCTCTTCAACCAAGCAATCTAGATTGAATGATTCAAATAAATCCTTGTAATCAAACATCCAGTCTGGACCACTACCCTGTACATTTTGAGTATACCTCTGAACTTCAACGTTAGCCCACTCCTCGATCTAACGAGTTCGTTTGTTGAATACCCGTTTGATCGGGGTTGCATATCCAACAAAGAATCCTTCTTCAGCCTTTGGTGCGAACTTCTCAGATGGATTAAGCATTGTACACGGAGCTCCAAACGGTTCTAGATACTCTAAGTTCGGCTTTCGTCGATTCAACAGCTCATAAGAAGTTTTGCCAAACTTCTTCACCATTAAAACACGATTTAGAGTATAACAAGCTGCGTAAATTGCTTCGTTCCAGAACATTACTGGAAGATTGGAATCCGCAAGCATTGTCCTTGCCGTTTCAATTAGAGTCGTGTTTTTGCGTTCTGCGACACCGTTCTGTTGAGAGGTATACGGAGCATTGTATTCATGATGAATTCCTTTATTTTCACAAAGAGCTTCCATCTGTGCATTCTTAAACGCCGTCCCATTATCACTCCTAATTCTCTTGATCTTGAGACCATAGACATATTCCAATCGAGTGAACAGAACTTTCAAATTATCAAACGTGTCGCTCTTATGATGCAAGCACATAACCTAAGAAAATCTGGAATAGTCATCTGTAACCACAAGACAGTACAATTCACCAGCATGACTTTTACGTTTGATTAGTCCGAACAGATCCATGTGCAAACGCTCAAGTGGTAGTTCAACGGAATTGACTTTCTTTGGCTTATGGGATTGCTTGTGCTGCTTCCCTTTCTTGCAACTCACACACTTGTCATTTAAATGAAAATGTATAACATTCACGCCTGTGACAAGTTCATTCTTCACCAAATGATTCATCTTTCTAAGGTGAATGTGTCCCATCCTCCTATGCCACATGATTGATTCTTTTTCAGTAGCCTTAGAGAGGAAACACGTGACTTGGCCTTGTGTTGTCATAGCTTTTGACATGTCGAGAATGTACAAATTGTTCACTCTCGGTGCTTTTAGCATAACCCACTCTTTTGGTAAAACAAAACCCGGCTTGAGTATATAGCAAGATTTATCATCAAAGAATACCGAAAAATTGTTTATCACAATTCTGACTGACACTGAGCAGATTATAATCGATTTGCTTCACGTACGAAATCTTCTCAAAACTCACTATCCCATTACTTACACTACCCTCCATAGTAATGTATCCACCTTTATTCCCAGCAAACGCTACGTATCCTCCATTAATATTTCTGATATCAAACAGTAGTGATATATCCCTTGTCATGTGACCAAAAGCTCCACTGTCAACAATCCAAAGACTGCTCACAGGGCCAGCTGAAGCTCCCTGCACATATCAAGTAAAAGATTAGATTTTTCGGGGGACCCAAGCCTGCTTGGTCTTGGGTCTTTGAACTTTGAGTTTCAAAGATTCTTTCTCACAGATTGATTGATTTGAATTGATCTTATCAATTAAATCTTTTTCAGTTTCAGTTTTCACATTCTCATTCACTTGTGAAGATGAAGCACCTTGAGAACCCTTTGGTGACCAATACTGTTCCGAACGTTTCAAGATCCGGATTTGAGATTTTGAGATCTCAACCGATTTCTTTACTTCGTCCTTAAAGGAAACTTTCTTGGTTACCTTCTCTGATTTAACAGAGACAGGTCCAACTGTTGGTTTGACCGCAGGTTTTACAGGAACCTTTTTCTTGTCAACAGTTGTGTTCACCACCGGTTTCTTAAGGGGTTTTTCAATGGCTATCCAGTTACGACGATCATATGTCATCGAACGATTATCCCTTCTTTGATAAAAATGATTTTGATTGTAAAAATGTGCTTGTTGAGGGACAATACGTTGTTGTGGATAACATTGATTATCGACCGGACGTTGATGATTTTGCTTCATTTCCACCTCGTGCCTTTTGTGCCTAACATACGGGCAGTGAGCAAGTAAATGCCCTCTCTCCCCGCATTTATAACACTCACGGTATTCCTCAAAGTTGTTCTTGGCATTCGACTTAGCATATGTGGTGATAGGATATTGATCCTCCACACACTTCCTTCTAAGACTCTCAGGAGCTGGGTCCTTGGAGTAAGTCGGCTCAAGAAAACTGTTAGCCTTATTCTATGGCTTGATAAATTCTGTGACATGAACCTTTGGTTCCTTCGGAATATCCAAATAAATTATTTCTAAAACCTCTGGAGGTACATCATTTGTTCGTTCATGCTTTAGGAACCAAATGGTACTCTCCTGCCAAATTTTCTCAATCTTGGAGTAATTGGCAAATTTGATTGGATATTCCTCGTCAGACATTATCTTATCAGATCTAATCATCCGATAGAAAATCTTGACGGGTTTGTCACATTGATCATTCTTCTCAACAGGCTTAACTGATTGATTCGCTCGATGAGCGTTAGCCATGGGATGCACAATCTGAGATGGTGACACAGGTTCATTTGTAATTATGTGATTTTCAGCAGGAATATCACACGCCTTCTCAGATTTGTCATCCTCAGAGTCGGAATCATCAGTTACAGCAACCACACCTTCATTGTTTAGTCCCAAAATAGGTCAAACATCAGAATTTGGGTCTCCCACACTAGAGGTGTTTGACTCATCATCCGATGTCGAGTCAGATTTAACTGAGCTCTCCGGTGTTATTGAATGCAAAGTATGATTTTCGAATAACACTGGAGATGGGACGGCCTTGTAGTTTGCACTACTAGACTGTGAAGGTTCCTCTATGATATGATCAACAACATATGCAATGTGCTTATAACTTTCAAGTTTCTTGTTGACCTTTTCTGCAAAGCACTTGATGGTAGCCATTTCAAGTTTTGTATTTTCCAAATCATTGATATAGTTGTTAATGGCTAATTGTTTTAAAGATAAAGTCTTTTTGAGTTCTGAAATGTCTTTCTTGTAACCATCAAGCACTCTATTAAATTCTCGTGCTTCTTTCTGATACGATTGACAGTTGATCTTAGCACTCTCAAGCTGAACCTTGAGTTGCTTATTATCCTCTGTCAATCTATCGCATGCACCACAATACTTCTCACTATTCATATCAAGATTAGATTCCGAACTTACCTGCTTTGGAGGCTCTGTCATCGCCATCAGTGCAAAGTGTGCTTCCTTACCAGCAAAGAATTTAGAATAGTCGATTCTGGTACAAGCATCATCCACCATGCATGATTTACGTGTCATCAGAAAATCAGCTTCAGCAAGCAGTTGATCGATATCATCATCTAGTGAGTTAACACTAGCTTCAGAATTAGAATCGCTCTCCATATCAGAATAAGCTGAATCATACTGTTCTGGCACATCAGTAACAGAGTCAAGAATCAAACTCGACTTCTTCTCTACATAATCATCACTTTCTTCACTCAACTCCTCGATTTTCACCTCAGACATCGTCTTAGTTACTAACTCTTCTTCAACCAATACCGGCTCATCCAAATCCATTTTCTGAGCTACACACGCCACATTACCAGTGGTAATCTCCTCAACACCCAACAACATACATGTCCAATCAAATCCCTCATCTTTCTGTATCACCAAGGCCTGGTTATGGTTATCTGATTGGGTTTGAGTGTTTGATGTAGAAATAGGAATGATTGTTCGGTTTGGATTTTGTGGTGTTTGGTTTTGGTTCTGGTTTTGTGTAGTGGTTTGTCTAACAGTATTGTTTTGTGAGGTGTTTTGACAGTTTTGGTAGGTATTTTGTGGTTGAAAGCTTGAAATGTTTGGGCTTTGATAAGATACCTGATTTTGGGTTTGACGGTTCTGGTAGTTGGTGTTGAAAGGATTTCTGTTCCCTTGCTGTGCTGGTTGTGTACATTCCCTCTTGAAGTGACCTTTCCCATCACAATTAAAACATGTCACTTTGTATTTGTTGAAGCCATATATGGTGTTTGGAGAAGTAGAAAGATCAGTTCTACCAATCTTCTCAATGAATTCAGTCGCTCTCCTCATAACGCTAGCAAATGCCTACTGGATGTCAATGAACTCCATCTCTTCTTTGTCAATTTGCGCATAGTCCTCACTGGTTAGATTGTTGTTACCAATTTGACTAGCAACCAACCCGTTATAAGAAGCTACCATAGCAGAAACCAATGCTACATGTTGCTGTGCAACTTCAACAGTAACATTGTTCAAGTTCGAGGTCTCCAGCACAACTGGGCTCTAATTAGGTTGAGTTTGGTTCATTTGAGTTTGATTCATTTGAGGAATATAGGATTGTTGTTGAGGCTGGTTTAAACTTGCAGAATAACAAGCAGCTTGTTGCATTGGTGAAAATGGTGGAATGTAAGTAGTAGTAGGATATGATGGTGGGGTATAAGATGAAGTTTGAGCAAGGTAATTGATAGGAGCTTTGGTTGGTTCAACATGACTTGAAACACATGCAATGTGTGGAGCAACATTATAACTGGAACTTGAACTAGCTAGAGATGAAGATGTACCACCATGGTATAACTCTGGGTTCCGAGGAACTTGTGCTCTTTTCGCCTTCCTCTTTTCTTCCATCTCTTTGTTTTTTAGCTTCTGGATAAACTCATTGATGGTCTAGTATTGGTACGCATCCTTTTCATTGAGTACCTCGATGTGTTGATTCCAGTATGGTGGCAACGCATCAGCAAACTTGTCCACCAGCTCAGACATCGGTATGTTAATCTCATAACTTGAAAGCTCAGTCAATAAGTGACAATACCTCGGAATCAACTCCTTCAGCGTTTCATTTCCCATATAACTGAAGTTCTCAAACTCTTTTCTTAATTCCTCCATTCTCAACTTCCTTGTCTTCTCATTCCCATCATGACGGTTCCTTAACATGTCCCACAATTGTTTAGAAGTGGTGCAAGACCCAAACTGATGTAAGAGATCAGTATTAATGGCCTGGGACAATTGAGAAAACGCCTTCTTTACCACTGCGAACTTCTTTTTCTCGTCCTCAGCGAGACTCTCAACGGAATCGGCTCACCCGTGTTCTCCAAGATCGGAGCAACACAGCCCTTAGCAATCATTTGCCAAGCTTCCGTTCCTTCTAATCCCATTCCCTCAAGATGAATCTTGAACTTGGTCTTCCATGTGTTGTAGTCTACCATTTCCATCAACTTTGGTGGACGGCTTCCACTAACTAAAAATAAGTCTTGAATAAGTGTCGAAATCGCGTTTGTAGTCTGAGAGTGTACCGCCGCTGCTGCTACTCCCCATTAATCAGCCATCGGTTGTGGTTGTGATTGTGCAACTCGTTGGGGCATAGAACTAGTCATCGCCATATAGTTAATCGGTTGGGATGGTTGACTAGACTTCTGAGCAGCTACCGACCAAGGATCCATGGTTGTCTGCTGTTGTGGTGTTGTATTAGGTTGTGGTGTTGTAGGAAAGTTCCACATATTGAACTAAAAATGATAAAACATGAAACGATTAGAAAAATTTCACAACTGTTTCTACGTTCGACCCTTTGAAAGAATCGCGTGGTCGAATGTACAAATTAGTCCAGGTTCGACCGTTAGACAAGGTTCGAATGTAGAAAATAACAAACTCAGTTCACTTTCGACCGTTTAAACCCACTTCGACCACCCGATTGGTCGAATGTACCAATTAAGGTCGAATGAACAACACACTAAAACTTTCTAGGTTCGACCAAAAATAACTCAACGTTCGACCAAATAATCCCTGGTTCGACCTAAAAGTTCCACTCTCGACCAATTCTCCCTAGGTTCGACCCTTTCATTTTGAAAAACGGTTATACTTTGAAAATCAGTTATTTTGATCAAAAATTTTCAAATGTTGATGAAATTTGATGATCTTATGCAGGTTTTGCTTCGGATTGGATTTGGAACAAGTTTAACAAAGGGAATTTTGAATTTTATACATGAAAACAAGTTCAAATCAATCAATTTAACACCAAATTCAGTTGTTCAATGAAAAACAGAAAGTTTTGATCAAAATTGGGTCCAAATCAGCTGTAATATTATCAATTTGTGGTTGTTTGATCCAAATGGCTCTAATACCACATTGTATGCGCGTAGGATCGGCTAATCAACAAAGATAATGATCAAACAAGTTCAATTCAGGTGCGGAATCCCTGAATTGATCACAAAATGATAATAAAACTAGCAAAACACAGAAATCATCATAAACATAATCATTTCATTCAATTAGATAATCAGTTACACTTCAAAACGTTGTTTATAATGATTAAACTTGGTTACAGACTCAATAATAACCATAGGGAGAAACACACTAGGAGGGAAAACAAATGACCAAAAGTTAACATTCAAAAATTGAGATTGCCTTATAGACCTGCACATTCGCCCAAATAGCTTGGTCGAATGTGCAGGTTCGACCGTTCATATAGGGCGAATCTGGACATACATATATACAATTCTACTTTCGAGCTCCCAGTGTACCTTCGACCGTTTACTTCTACATTCGACCATCTATATTTCCACCTTCTACCATTCGACAGAAAACAAAACAACTTTAAATTCGCAATTCAATAGCATTAGTCGCAATATGTGCATCTACAATTGTAAGAAATGTTATTGGTACTACTAAAGTATTCGACGGTAAATTAACCTAAATAAAATACTGGTAAAGTATTCGAAGGTAAATCAACCCAAAATACCGGTTATATGTATGTAGTCTTTCATGATTGATCTTCAAAACCCAATTTACTACATGTGGTATAAACATTTCTAAAATCTAATTATGGGCTATTTGGTAAGCTTCTTAATGAGACTCTGAACCATTCAGTGCTGAATGATTCAGGATTCGGGGCGTTTGTTTCAGCTTCTGAATGGAATAGTTAAGGCTGAACCATTAAGATTTGGGCTGTTGCTGAACCATTAAGCACTGAACTATTAAGCACTGCACTAGGGTGAACCTTAATGAGACTCTCCTACCAATGTGTGACAAGAAAATTAACCATTAAAAGGTCAAACTTAATGATCAAGCACTTAACCATTCAGACATCTTAACCATTCAGACATCTTAATGATTCAGCACTTAATCAACCAAACAGCCCCTTAGTGTTATTAGAGCACTCACATTTGGTCCCTATAATTTTGTGAGAGAAAACCTCATATTTTTTATGGGGTAGTAAGTGGAGAAAATAGGAAACCTGCTGTTGTCGGTATATTTAAGGATATTTAGGAATATTTTGGGGAAAACAATTTTCCTGTATTTATTTTTCAATATTTTTTGAAAGTGTTTATAAGTGGCGAAGAGAGAAACTGTAATGCCTGTTAGTGTAATATATGGTTGTGAGTGGTTTGAGGATTGGGAACGTATTGTGAATGGAATCAATATCAAGATTCCTATTATGTTACTGCAATTAACTGCAATTAATTAAAGTCTTGCACTAATCACTAGCTCTTGTGGTTTGACACTATATTTGCCACTACTAATCTATGTTATTTAGGAATATCAAATCATCTTTTATGTTTGATCGGTACTCTGACGTCGATCAACCCCTCCCCATGAAGCATGAAGATAGTGAAGCCTTCATGAGGCCAATGACAGATGTATGGTGGAGAAAAAAAGAAGGGGTCGGGAATGGATATCGAAGAGGATAATGAACACACTCTTTGATTGTGGAGTTAATACTCACGTGACGCTAAGGTGAAGGATAATGATGTAGTGTTTAGTGGTTTACTAGTGAACTGATGTAGTGTTCAGTGGTTCACTAGTGAACCATACTTACAACCTTATGAAAGGGAATAATATAAAAGTATTGGCTATTAAAATAGTTAAGAAAGTGTAGGGTACAAAGTCTCTTATAACACTATAACTTATTAGAGGGGTAGTATAGTCAATTGCATATATCAATTAATCACGTTTATTATCAAATCCCTGTTTTGTCGTGATTCAATATTTCAAATTTCATAACTGATTCCATAATATACGATTATCAATTCTTACCATATTCAAAAATCTACAATCATAGTCGATCACTGGTTCAAAATTTTACGAAAATCATAATCAATTTGCCGAGTTCTTCACCATGTTCGGTATGTACTCTGTTTTTATTGTTTTCAATTAATCGTGATCTTACTCTTAATTTGTGTTTTCAGATCTAAACAATGAACCTGAATTCTTATTCGATGAAGAACATGAAGATGTTGATCCTCATAATCTCAATTTTGAAGGTTAGTTTCTACTGTTTTGAAGGTTTTTTAGCATATCATATTAATCAGTGATGAAACAGAGGTTGAGCGTTCCCTTATAATTTTTTATGTAGATATTATACATGAAGATGTAAACAACACTGATGAACATATTGGTGAGAGATTTGATTTCATGGTTGAACACAAAAGGATGCAAGGTATTTTTTGCTATTTTGTGGATTTGAAGATAATCATTTGCGTTTTAGGATTATTAACATGCGTTTTAATGTAACTGGTTGTATGATCGTATTGATAACATTTCTGAATGTGTTTTAGTATGTTTTATACATGCGTTTTGATGTATCTGGTGATATTATGTTATTGATAACATTCAAATGCGTTTTATTATGTTTTAACATGCGTTTTGAGATCCTTTTTGTTGTTTTATGAATACATTAAATAAAAAGTTTTGTATGGTGTTTTATCATGTTTGTTGTATGCCAGATCTATGTAACAAAGATGTTCCAATTGATGATCAAACTCAAATATACATACCTGATGTTGCATCTTCATTGAAACCAGAAGTTGATATGGTCTTCCCAAGTATAGATCATGCTTTTGAGTTTTATCAGAAGTATGCCAAGGCTTCTGGATTTACAGCTAGGAAGAGTACCTCATATGTTCATATGAATGTTCTTCGTATCAAATATGTTGTTTGTTACAAAGAGGGTGGGAAGCCACAAAAATTAGGTTCGGTGAATGACAATAAAAAAGTTAAACAAAGGAAAAGACCTTCAATCCGTACAGGATGTAAGGCTTGTATTAGATTTGGATCAGAAAATGGAAAAGAGTTTAAGGTATGTGAATTTGTAGAAGGACATAATCATCCGTTGGTTTCGTCTGAGGATATTCACCTGTTAGCAGGCAATAGAAAGCTTACACACATTCAGGAAGAAATGATATGTGAATTGTCTTCATTAAACATGGGACCTGTTAAAGCTTTTAATGTGATGAGGACAAAATATGGCGGTTTTGAGAATGTTGGTGCAACTGCAGTTGATTGTAAGAACTTTAAGGGTGGGTTGAACTCTTTTATTGGTGAGCATGACGCCGACATGATAGTTTCGAGGTTGAAGGATAAGAAAAAGTATCTTCCAGATTATTCATTTGAGTACTCGGTTTATGATAAGAATGCCCTCACTGGTCTGTTTTGGGCTGATGCTTTGTGTAAAAGGAACTACATGGAGTTTGGCGATGTTATATCTTTCGATGCAACTTTTAACAAAAACAAGTATGTCCATTTTTTTAACCTATTTTAATAACCTTCATCATCATTTTTGGAATGCTAAACTGTCACATGTTTCTTTTTACAGGTACAAAATGGTTTTTGTTCCTTTTACAGGAATTGACAATCATTGTAGAAATGTAACTCTCGGGGCTGGATTGTTGTCTTCGGAGACAACAGAATCGTACTCCTGGTTATTGGGAGTTTTTGTAAAATTCATTGGTAAGAAACCAAAAGTTGTAGTCACTGATCAAGATCCAGCAATGAAGAATGCAATTCAGAAGGTATTTGATACCAGCAGGCATAGGTTGTGCATGTGTGATGGGTGGTTCAAGGAACAACCCTTTATAATGTTAAAATGCCTATAATAACCACATTTGATCATGATATTGCTTGGAATTGGATGACTACGAGTACTTTGGTTGCAGGTGTGAAAAGGAGCTAAAAACGAAGAAATATGGGCTTTGGAACGGACCGGAATGGAGCGGGACAAAGAGGAATGAAAGAAGAAAAAACTGGAAATTACACAGGCTCTACCGTACCTTACGGTAGCCACCGTAAGGTACGGTGGCCTCAGGATACCAATTATTTCACCGTTGTTCAGTCTCTACCTACCGTAAGAGTTTTAACTTCCACCGTACCTTACGGTAGCCACCGTAAGGTCGGTGGCCTCTGCACCAACTTGTAACTCCTGCTATTAAACACGAATTTATGGTGTCTTTTGGGCATCTTCTCACTTGTGAACGTTTCTAAGCAACTTTTGGGCGATTTTTGGGCTAGAGAGTCATTGGAGAACAATTCTAATCATTGGTTTTATGTTTGTAATTTCTATACACAATTATTTGAAGATTATGATGATTCACCAAGCTATGTTGGGCTAAACTTTTGGTGATCATTCTTGGTGAAGGTTTTTCTCAAACAATTGTGTATGTTTCCTTGAATTTCTAGAATTATAATTTAGTATTCTTGCTTGATTATTATGATGTTTGAATAATTGTTTGTAGCGTGTTGATTAATTTACCAATTTCTAGTCTCAAGTGTACGTTCTTGGTGTTGTTAACAACCGAGATATCACGGGAAGGATTTGGGTTGGTTATTGATTAACTGGTCATCGGGAAACAATCTCGCGTTAATATAATCCGAGTACTTTGTTCCCTTTTATCACAACAATTGTTTTTACATGAGTTATGTCCATGTAACTCTTTCTAGTTGGAATTTTACATAAGTGTTTAGAAAAACCGGATCCTTGAATGGTCATTATCTCATAATTTGAAGAAACGTTCTTTAGTTTAAATCGATAATTAGTCGTTAATCTAGTTCAACTTAAAACAATCAAAAATCTTAATCATTTACTTTTTGTTAAGTAGTTTAATTTTAGTTAATTAACAAAGCTAGAGTTTACACATTTTCCACAAACTCCCTGTGTTCGATACCTTCTTGCCACTATTCAATAGTTGTAATTGGTAACTTTTACGTGTACCACGACAAACACGTCAAATTTTGGCGTCGTTGCCGGGGAGTAGTGCGCAACGTGTGTTAATCTTTTAGTTTTGTTTTGTTATTTTCGGGTTTACACTGGTTGTGTTTAGTGTGCAGGTACTTCAAGTGTATGCATACTAGAGGCTCTCACGAGTCATCACCACTTTTGTTTGATCCGGAGATTGAAAGGACATTGAGAGAGAATCGAGTATTGATAAGAAGGAACAAAATTGTTGATTCACCTACTTCACCGTTTACACCAAGAAACATAATGCAAGACTCTCACTTAACAACAACGGGTCAAACGACCTCATCATTCATGCCTACTTCTTCACAACTTTCACCCAACACCACAATGCCTAAGCTTTCCACCAGTCCTGAAACACCAATCCATACCACCCAACCGAGTTCCACTCAAGTTGACCCAAACCTTACTTTTAATCCATCAAACACCATACCACCATTTTCCCATTTTTTTCCCAACTACGGGTCAATCATCTTCTACTATCCCACAACCACAAGGACAAGGTTCAACAATTGTCCACACCACATCTACTTACCAACCACCTAACCAATCGGGTTTTTACTACTCATCTTTTCAAGGTGGCCAAAATTCTAGATTTCAAAGAGATGTGTATGATGATGGGTATGATGATGAAGAGTTTAGTGGGTAAATAATGAAGAAGGGTATTATTATGGAGGTGAAGGTGCATTTGTGGGATCTCAAGCTCAAACGGGTCAAGTAAGTCAACCACTTTTACCATTTCAAGACCCGGGAAGACTACCGGTTGGTGTGCAACATGTTAGACCGCAAGGATTGCACTTGCAACGTCCCACACCACTTAACCAAATGCGGCCTCCAAACATGCAAGCTCAACATCAAAGGCCGATTCACCAACAACAACCACCTATGCATCAAAATCAGCATCAACAAGAATTTGCACCGCAAGGGCCAATGCAAGGTCAAATGGGTCAACCAAGACCGCCATTGGGAGCACCTAGATGACTCCACCGTGATGTTGTACGGGGAATTGAAGCACATTTTCGGCCAATTATCACTAATAATCCATCACCAATAGTGATTCCTCAAAATGCAAATGGAAGAACTTTTGAAGTTAGAACAACCGCACTCCAAAGTCTACCAAAATTCAAGGGGCTAGCAACGGAAGAGCCTTATTTTCATTTGGAGACATATGATTCTATTTGCAACACTATTGGGGGACAAGGTTTTTCTGCAGATGATGTGAAGTTAGTTCTCTTCCAATTTTCATTGGAAGACAAGGCAAAAAGATGGTTTCACACTTTACCATCCGCATCTATTTTTACATGGGCCGATATGCAACAAATATTTTTGGATGAATCTTATAGTTCTCAAAAGACTAATGATGCAAGGAGAGGGTTGAGAAGCTTTCAACAACAATCGGGAGAGATGTTTCATGAAGCGTTCGAGAGGTTCAATATGATGTTAAGAAATTGTCCTCACCATGGGATTCAACTTTGGGAATTATTAAATGCTTTTCATGAAGGTTTGAGTTCGGAGGATGCTCGTGACTTAATGTCTATTACAAATGGTACTTTTGGTACAAATTATGAGCAAGACGTTGGGCATTTTTAGAGCAAATGGCGGTGACTTCCAAAAGAAAAGCTCAATCACCGAGACGAGCAAGGCATGTAATTCAAAGACCTCAAGTGCATGGGGGTAGAAAGTGGTATTGCTCAAAATTCAAATCAATTGTACAATGTTTGTAACAATTGTCAAGAAATAGGCCACACGGCGGAGGTTTGTCAAGTGGTGGTAAATGAAGGACAAACGGAGGAAGTGAATGCTATTCAAGGGGGTGGTAGAAATTATGACATGAATTCTAACACTTATCACCCCAGGTTACGAAATCATCCAAACTTTCGGTATGGAAATGCATCAAATCAATCCAACCCGAATTTTCAAGCTGCTCAAGGTAATTATGTGCCTCGTCAACAATACAATCAAGGAAATTATAGAGGTGGATACAACAGTGGCTACCAAGGGCAAGCTCAAACTGGTCAAAGGAATTCGAGTCAAGACTCGTCAAGCGGAAATGAAGTCATGGAGATGCTTCGAGCGATTCAACAAGACATGCAAAAGAGAAACTAACTTGATGAAGCTCGGATACAAAAGGATGAGGTTCGTGACAAAAGCATTCAAGCATTGACAACTTAAATGGGTCAATTAGCAAATGGCGTGGCGGAATTGAAGAAAGGTAAAGGAAAACTTCCTAGCGATACTCAGGTAAATCCGTCACATGGTTCTTCACGAGGTAATAATGTTAATGTTAATCAAGTGAGTGTTTTAAGAAGTGGTATAGAATTTAAAGCTGATTTGTCACCGGGTTTTGTTGAGGGGGTAGTTGAGGATGTTACGGGTGATGAAAGTGAAAATGATGAAGCTCCACCGGTTTTACCAAAAGAAGCAAATGTTAAAAAACCGGAAGAGAGTGAAAATGAAAAAAATAAAAAAGTTGAAAATGAGCCGAATCAAGTTCCATTTCCATCGGCTCTACTTGACCCGGGCAAGAAAAATTTTATTGCATCAAGAGGTCCCCAAAAAGAAGAAATGTGGGACATGTTTAAACAAGTAAAAATAAATCTTCCTTTACTTGATGCAATAAAACAAGTACCCGCCTATGCTAAATTTTTGAAAGAATTGTGCACGCAAAAGAGGCAACAAAAGAAAAAAATGCCTAAGCGGGTAAATGTTACCGGTCAAGTGAGTGTAGTTTACATGGGGAGCTTCCTCCTAAGCTCCAAGATCCGGGCACGCCATTAATAAATATTCAAGTTGGTAATTTTCAAATGGCAAAGGCATTGCTAGATCTTGGAGCCGGGGTGAGTATTTTACCGGGTGGGTTGTATGATCAATATGACTTTGGTCCATTAGCTAGGGTGGAGACAACGGTGGTTTTAGCCGATTTATCTCATAAGTTACCCCGGGGAATGGTTCAAAATGTCATTGTTAAAATTGATGAATTTTATTACCCGGTTGACTTTTTGGTGTTGGATTACTCATCCGCAGATTCAAAACAACAACAAAATGTTATATTGGGTCGGCCATTTTTAAATACCGCGCATGCGGTAATTGATTGTAGATTTGGCACGGTCGATATGACATTTGGAACGGAAAATGAGTTTAAATGTTTTTACTAACAATGCTAATGATTCTGGTGTTGAAGATTGTTTTATGGCAGATATCATTGAGGGATGCAATCCATATGAGTATGAGAAAGATGGAATAGAATTGTGTGCTTGTAATTTTTCTGAACAGGTACATGCTTGTGATTTGGAGATTGAAGAAGAAAAGGAAGATGTGTTGGCGTTGAAGGAGGGTCGACCACCATGGTCTCACCAGTTTGATAGTTTGCCGGTGGAAATTGATTCGGGTACCAAACCCTCGTTAGAAGTGGCACCAAAGTTGGAGCTCAAGGATTTGCCAAGCCACTTGAAGTATGTATTTTTAGGGGATAATGACACATTACCGGTCATTATTGCCTCTAATTTGGAGATGGCCCAAGAGCGAGCGTTGATGGAAGTCTTGAGAGAAAATAAAGAAGCTATTGGGTGGACGATTGCCGATCTTAAAGGAATTAGTCCATCAATTGTTATGCATAAGATCATCACAACCGAGGATGCAAAACCCACGAGAGAAGCTCAACGAAGGTTGAACCCGAACCTTAGGGAAGTGGTAAAGAAAGAGGTAATTAAGTGGTTGGATGCGGGAATTATTTATCCCATTTCGGATAGTGCTTGGGTAAGTCCTACTCAAGTGGTCCCTAAGAAGTCCGGTATTCAAGTAATTAAAGATGACAATGGTGAACAAATTGCTAACCGACCCGTTACCGGGTGGTGGGTGTGCATTGATTACCGAAAACTGAATGCCGCTACTTCTAAGGACCATTTCCCACTTCCATTTATTGACCAAATTATTGAAAAACTTTCGGGTCAAAAATATTATTGCTTTCTAGATGGGTATTCGGGTATAACCAAATAGCAATACACCCGGATGACCAACACAAGACCACCTTCACCTGTCCATATGGTACTTTTGCCATTAGGCGGATGCCATTTGGATTGTGTAACACTCCGGTGACTTTTCAACGATGTATGATGAGTATTTTCTCGGACATGGTTGGAGAGTCGTTGGAAGTGTTTATGGACGATTTCTCAATATTTGGCACTAGTTTTGAATCTTGTCTCAACGAGTTGCAAAAAGTTTTAAAAAGATGCGTTGAGAAAAATTTAGTGCTTAGTTGGGAGAAAAGCCATTTCATGGTGCAAGAGGGAATTGTGTTAGGCCATGTGATTTCTGAGCGGGGTATGGAGGTGGACAAGGCAAAAATTCGGGTAATATCATCATTACCACCACCGAAAAATGTGAAGGGGGTAAGATCATTCTTGGGACATGCGGGCATCTATAGACGTTTTATTAAAGGTTTTAGTGTCATCACCAATCCTTTATGTAATTTGTTATTGAAAGATGTTCCTTTTGATTTTACTAATGAATGTTTGCAAGCTTTCAATGTGTTGAAGGAACATTTGGTCAAGGCTCCTATTTTGCAACCGCCGGATTGGTCGAAGCCATTTGAGATAATGTGTGATGCAAGTGACACTACAATTGGTGCTGTTTTGGGCCAACGAGTTGACAAGAAGCCGGTGGTAATTTACTATGCGAGCAAAACTTTGTCCGAAGCGCAACTGAGTTACACCACAACCGAAAAAGAATTATTAGCGGTGGTGTATGCTTTGGACAAGTTTCGTTCGTATATTTGGGGGAGCAAGGTGGTGGTATATTCGGAAAATAGTGCGGTTCGATATTTGATGGAGAAAAAAGATGCCAAGCCACGATTGATTCGATGGGTTTTGCTACTCCAAGAGTTTGATTTGGAAATTCGGGACAAAAAGGGGAGTGAAAATGTAGTAGCGGATCACTTGTCTCGAATTCCGGTGGAAGGGAGTGATGATTTGTGTTAGCGTTGGATTTTATCTAAAACAGGATTTTATGATCATACAAGTCACAAATCTAGGTGCGGAAACCCTAGATCTGAACAAATTGATAAGATGCTAATCACGACACAATCAAGATCATTTTCAACTTCATTTTCATAGATTAACTTTCAATTAATAAGCAATTACAACGTTTATGTTAATCTAGAAACACAAAGACACTTTCTCAAAACACTACTGAACCTGCACAGAACCTGGACACAAATGATAACTCTCTTACATAATCAAAAACTCAAAACCTATATATAATGTCTGCACATTCGCCCCTTTCTATAGGTCGAATGTGAGAATTTCCACATTCGCCCACTTGCAGTGGTCGAATGTGGTCTTCAGTCCATGCCAAATCTTCATTCGTCCAGTCAGCTTCTACCTTCGCCCCATTATCTTTCACCTTCGCCCATATATACTACATTCGCCCATCTTGAACCACTTTCGGCTACTCATTAACATATGTTAGTAATATCATATCCAATCCTTAGTCGCAAATGCATCAACAAACTCCCCCTCGACTATTGATTGGATAGTCTTCTTTGATAATCCATCGTCTTGTTCATCAGCTTGATTCTGAGCTGCTTCTTTTGTTCATCAGTCATAGGCGGCTCGAATGTTTTCTTCACAGGCTTTGAAACATTGGCGATCTTCACAGTTTTGCCAAGTTTACCCTCCAAGTTGCTTCCAGCGTTTATGTCATACGCAAAACAAACTCCCACAACTTGAGTGTACTTCCTCGCCTGAGCAAAGTCGTTCGGTTCATAATAGATCGGATTATAAAACAACATGATGATGTCTTCGAATGTGCAGTTTATCAGCCACATAGGATCAAATACGTGTACATGCTTGTATTTGTCCTTTCCATCTCTCAATACAATCACTGCTTCTGCCTTCCTCCAATCATAATACCAGAATATGAAATCAGCACTGAAATGCTGCGGCATAGGCATCAATGGTATCTTTCTCATCACATTTGGTGCTTTGTATATCAACGTCACACGCTTCATGTTGGTTTGAGGATCAATATCCCTATGAACTTTTCTGCGGGGATATTGAGGCTGAAATCTCTTCCATCGTGTACGACTTTCCCAAACCAACTTGTCCGCACACCAACCGACATGCGAACCATTTACCTCGGCACCTGACATAGGAAACCTGCATAAATCTCTCACCGCCCAATACGGTAGAGTAAGCAAATCACAGAATCTGTTAAAGTACAGAATTCCGGTTTCCCATTTCGCTGCTATACACTTCAGTCTGCCAAGATACGTCCACCCGAGAGCTCTGCCTTTGAACTTGGCATTATGAAAACGATAGAAGTTACCTTGAGCTTCAGGTTTAGGTCGGTTCTCATCCATCTCCCTCAACTTCTTCAGATAATTCTTTAATTCATCAGACTGGTTGGAAGAATCTTTCTTTTCATCACCAAACACCTTCTCAACAAACTCTTCGCTTCTTCTCTTCGCTTTCTGTTTCGCTGACTTGTTTGGTATTTCTGTGAAGTCAGGAAATACTTCGTTTTCATCTTCTTTTCTAAAATACTGGGGAAACTCCTCATGAGTAATATCTTCTATCTCAACCTCATTGTTTTCTGGAGTCTGCACATCATCTGAATGATTACCCATATCCTTTTCAGGAATATCAGGAATCGATTCATCCATCATGAACTCCTCAAACGTCTTACCTACCCTCTGTGCGAGACCATCTAAAAATTTCTTTCGCCACAGATGCAGGTAGTTCCCCTTCTTCAAGATCTGGATCTTCATATTCCAGCTCGTATCTCAGATCATCAGTCTGGAATATTTCAGTGAAGCGTCCAGTGAACTCAATAGTCCACTCCCTCTTCTCCAACATGTTCTTGTATATCAGCTTAGCATCATCAGAAAGAGATCTCACCTTTTCATTCCAAAAGATACTTTCATCCGAGTCTACGTTCTCACCTTTCTTCTTGGAACTAGATTCTCCAGTATCTTTCTTCTTCTGTGATGTTCTCTTCTCATATGTAAACTTAGAAGTATCATCTCCTCCTTCATGATCACTTCCACTGCTAAACTCATCACCTGTCTTTTTCCCAGTACCCTCAGCACCATCATCATCATCATCATTGTCATCATCATCATCATTGTTGTCATCATCACTTTTATCCGAACCCTCATCATCCTCTTCATCATCATCATCTTCCTTTTCTGATTCAGAATACTCATAGTCAACCTTCTGTACATCTTCTTCTTCATCTTCCTCACCCTCTTTCAATTGGGGTGCTCTGCTATATAACTCTTCAATCAAACCACACAGACGTTTGTTTTCCTTCTTCAACTCTTTGTTATCCGCCTTGATCAGTTTGATCTTGTTCTTATTTCTATCACATCTCCTCTCAAGCTTCTCATTCTTAGCTTCTAACAACTGAATCTTTTCATTAATATCATCCTGATTCGCTTTTGAAGCAACTACAATCTGGAGCATCTTCTCCTCATTTTGCTTGAACTTAGTGATTTCAGCTTGTTGAGCAATCAGCATTTTCATCATATCCTCCATCTTCTTATTGACCTGTTTCATCACATCATCATCAACAGTCATTTTCTTTGACTTTGATCTGGAGGGCTCAACTTCAACAGCTTTCTCCTTTTGAGGCTTCTTAAACATCTCGAGCACTTTATCCATATCGATATTAAACTGATCGATTGGTAAAGTCTCTGCCTCCTTTCCTTTCTTCTGCTTCTTAGCAACTGGCGAAGATAATTTGGAAGGTGTTCCAGAATCAGGCAATCTCTTACCCTTCAACAACTGAGCTAATTCCTTCTCTCTCAGTTCTTTCACACTAGATTTCTTTGCCATCGTCTTTTGTTTCTTTGACTTCTTAGGCAAATTCACAACTACAGTGTCACCAACACTCAGCTCAGCTAAATCAACTCCCAATCCTTCATCTTCAACCGATTTCCTTCTCCTCTCAGACTCTTCTATCGACTGATTCAGTAATTCAGACTCACCAACCATAGTGGCCTTACGTTTGGTGATCCTTACATTCTCGTCATCCGAATCCCACTGTTCATCAATCTCAGTCTCTTCCGAATCCACAGACTCTTCATCCACCAAACTCGAACCTTTCTTTGCAGTCGATTTCTTTCTAGCAGCCTGTTGCTTTGTGCTTCCCTGATCAATAGCCTTTCCTTTGCCCTTCCCTTTGGCTCCAGGATTGACTACTTGACGCTTCCGCTTAGTGCTTGAATCAGCATACACTAAGGGATCGTCGTTATCTGAGTCACTATCATCATGTCTAGCTTTGTTCTTGCCTGGATCAGTGTAATCCGGACGAGCCAAAGCGCCAAACAATCTCCTGTTGGGTGGTTTCTCATTATCAGCAACACCCTTATAACCTTTCATCCTCATCAAAGTTCTAATATTCATGTGATCTTGCCCTAGAATCATTGTCGGATCCTTCTTCAGCATTGGATACTTGTGGTCAAAGATCATCATTAGAAACCTTGGATACAACATGAATTTCTTAAACTTTATACCCCTCAGCATCTCCAACATGTGGTCAAGTATCATCCCAGACACATTAAATGGTTTGTTGAGTGTCAACGCAACCATTAATGAGCTCAAACTCTTCCTCATCACGTCATAACCACCACTAACACATCCAAAGACATGGATCAGAACGTGTGCAAAGTACTTGTACTGCACTCCCAGCTTCCCTTTATACATCGATCCGTCAGTGATAGGACCTTTGTATTTCATCCTTAAGAAGCATGCCTTCTGTTCAGTCCACGACAACTCCCTGGGATCTTCTCTATCCTCGAACTTAATTTGTAAAGCTTCTCGGATGTCGGCTTCAGTCAAGAACATGTCAATCTCCTGAATCTTGCTCTTGATAATGGTTTGATTATCCCAGTAGTCGTACTTAGCGTTCTGGTAAAAATCTTCAATAATGTCCTTGTAAATGATAGTAGGTGTGGCTAGAGCGTGTACAATCCTGCTCCTCTTCAGAAACTCAATGATGCCAGTGAACTCTGTGTTCTTCTCCACGTCTCCTAAATACGCGCAACAGTTGTGCGATCTTTCGAAAGACCAACTGCTCGGTGTAGATGTTTCAGCTGTGGGGACTGGATCTTGAACAGCTATCTCTGCTGGAGTCTCAACATTCACTGCTGGAGCGTCAATATTCTCTGGTTGTTCAGCCATCTGCACACAAAAATCAATAAAACGCGTCAAAACACAAAAACGACAAAAATATAAAAATTTTGGTCAAAACACATCTGCACATTCGCCCATATCAAAGTGGTCGAATGTGAGTTTTTGTTGGTCGAATGTGAAATTGTTATGGACGAAGGTGAATATGATCTGATAAAAAAATCACATTCGCCCATTATTGTGTACATTCGCCCAAAAATTCTCACCTTCGCCCGGTTTAAGAACCGAAGGTGGAACCTGTTTTACCCCCAAATTTTGAAAATTTGCCATTGTTGTATTTAACTTGTGATTTTGATTCCTATGTGTACTAACAATGCCGAATAACACTCGTTTACAACCAATTTTATCAAAACGTCAATTTACATTGGTTTTCAATTGGAATTAGGGTTATTGGTGTTCAATCGTTCAAAATTATCAACTACACATGTTTATATACTAATTCCTTCCATCATCTCCCCCTAAAACCTATGTAAATTGCTCGGCAATCAAAATCAGACATTAAAAACATCAAAAATCCCAAAATATAAAACCCTAGGTCCGTGTATAAAACCCGACGATTAAGGGCTGAAAACTTGTCCAATACCTGCACAATTAGGCTTAAACTGATCAGGAATAGATGTAGAATCAAAAGCACAAACACAGAAAATAAGATCAACAAGGTCTGGTTATGAGAGAAATTTTGAAAAAATTGCAGAATGAAGAAACGAATGTGACAGGTATTTATATAGGATGCCACCTTCGACCGTTTCTGATGGACGAATGTGGGTAAGTATCACATTCGCCCCAACTTAATGGCACGAGAGTGAAAAAGTTCCACCTTCGCCCCTAATAAAAGACCCGAAGGTGAAAATGAATACCCGGAAGTGAAAATATTACCCGGAAGTGAAAAGAACCACCTTCGCCCAAATCTAGAACGGTCGAAAGAGATAGTTTTTCCACATTCGACCCAATTAAGGGGCGAATGTGAAATGGAAAAACTGAAAATTTCGCCAAATCACGAATTCGAATCCCGTTCAACATTTTTTAATCCGTTAAACTTCCAAAACTCAAATTTTCACATTTTGAGTGTCACAAAGTCCAGATGGTGTTATCAAATCTCAGAAATTGACCAACAAGCATCCCCGGATATCAAAAATAAAGTAGAAATGCAAAATCTTTTGGATTTTCTGAAATTTATATTAAAACACACCTAAAATCATTTTGGATTTTGTAACTTTTTGACAATAAAAAGTAAAAATGCAACAAAGTAAAATGCATTAAAGTAAATGAAAGCAGTAAACATTTTGTGATTTCCGGTAAGAGGATCATATCAGTTTTCTGAGAAAGCTGAACACAGCGTTGATCTGGTTCAATATTATCATTAGAGAACAATATGTGACCCGGCAATTGCTGATATTGTTGTCCACATAAGCTCACATGCAGACAATTACGCAATGCTTTAAAATGATACGAATTAGATGTATTAGACTAACACATTGTGGTTCCCACACACACGACATACTCCCGTATCAAGAAGTAATCTGCACAAAGACTCATTGTAAAGCGTGATTATGCTTTCGTCGTCTGTAATTGTACAAGATGTAATGCATAGAGGTATACAGGTCAGCAAATAAATGCAGCAAAGTAACATATGCACCATATCAGGTTGAGGACTGATATTAATCATGATTTGCATCAATGATCAATACGATATTATAGATAATCTTTGATCATCATATAACATGGAAAGTTCCTCAATTCGGTAACTTTAGGTTTTGGCATAAAGCTCTTTTATAAAGACATCCTGTCTGATCTAGGTCCGTAATGACTTACAGCAGAAGATCAGATAGGCTATCCCCAGACAACTAATAACATAACGACCCTAAACCTCCGAGTTTTGTACAAACACCCTATCAAACGAAATTACGGTACTAAGACCATATGCCCATGAGGTGTTCATCCACAAACGTGTAGTTTGTTATGTTTGTATCACTAATGCACGCAATATAAAGTCTACGAAGCCTATCAGCATATCACACGTAATCAACATACGTCTCATTAAAATTATACAATTCTTTAGCCTGTGTCAGATCCCCACTGATGTACTATCATTTCCTCTTTTTAGCCAGGAAATCATTTTGGGTTTTTCTAATTTTTAGGTATTTTGAAAATTTTTCAATGTTTTTGGTTTTTCTGATAAAATGACTCCCCCTAAAATAAAGAACATATTTTTGGGTTTTTTTAATTTTTCTGAAAAGCAAAACAAAAACAAAAATTTGAAAGAAACAATCCACTTGAAAGCATCAACTTCTTTGAGGATTAAACAACCCCCTCGAAAGCATCAACTTCTTTGAGGATTATGATAGTAAAGAGAAATTCCCAATTAGCAAAGAGAAATTCCCAATTAGCAAAAATTTAAAAAATAAAACTAAAAACAAAAAATGATAAACCGAGGAGCCGATTAGTCCTGTTTTTCCTTTATATTGTTTACTTTCAAAAGATATTCAAAGCGGGATCTGTCAAAAGCTTTTGTAAACAAATCTGCACGTTGGTAGTCAGTATGGATTTTGACCATGTCAATCAATTCCTTAGCATAACAGTCACGGATAAAATGATATTTAATCCGGATATGTTTAGCTTTAGAATGATTTTCAGTATTTTTAGTTAAAGCAATTGCGGCTTCGTTGTCACAGTGTATAGGGGTTTTAAGAAACTGCAAACCGTAATCGACCATCTGTTGTTGGATCCAGAGCACTTGCGAACAGCAACTCGAGGCTGAAATGTACTCGGCTTCACATGTAGACAGTGCGACGGAAGTCTGTTTCTTGCATTGCCAGGTAATTAACCTGCTCCCTAAAAACTGGCAACCGGCTGTTGTTGATTTGCTGTCTTTGTCACAGCCGCCCTAATCTGCATCACTAAAAGCAATAAAATCAAAATCATCATCATTAGGGTACCAAAGTCCTTTTGATGGACAACCCTTCAGATATCGAAGGATACGCTTGACCGCCGTCAGATGACTTTGTTTCGGCTTCGATTGGTATCGCGCACAGAGACACGTCGCATACATAATATCTGGTCGAGACGCTGTCAAATACATCAGAGATCCGATGATTGCTCTGTATGAAAATGGATCTGTCAGCTCCCCCTTAGCGTCAACTCCAATCCCGTGATTGGGTTGTATCGGGGTATCCATCGGCTTAGAGTCCTCCATCTGGAATCGGCTCAAGATGTCGGCAACATATTTCGTCTGGTGAATGAAGATCCCGTCGGGTCTTTGATCCACCTGTAAGCCGAGGAAAAACTGCATTTCTCCCATAGCGCTCATTTCGAACTTCTCCTGCATAACAGTTTCAAATTCCCTGCACAAGAGTTCGTTAGTTGAACCAAATATAATATCATCAACGTAAATCTGTACTAGAAGCAAGTCATCTCCCGTCTTCTTCGTAAAGAGGGTACAATCGACGAGGCCGCGCTTGAATCCTTTGGAGATGAGGTATGTACTTAGCTCCTCGTACCACTGTCTTGGAGCCTGGTGCAAACCATATAAAGCTTTGTTGAGCACGTAGACCTTGTCCCGGTGGATTGGGTCCTCAAAGCCCGGTGGTTGCCCGACATAAACCTCCTCCTTGACTTTACCATACAGAAATGCGCTCTTGACGTCCATTTGATAGACTTTGAATTTCTTATACGAAGCAAACGCAAGGAACATCCGAATAGCTTCCATTCGTGCTACTGGTGCATAGATTTCGTTGTAGTCAATTCCTTCAATCTGATGGAAACCCTGCACTACCAATCTGGCTTTGTTCCTTACAATAACTCCACGGTCATCCTTCTTGCACTTAAACACCCACTTAGTGCCAATTTTCTTTCGTCCCGGCGGCAAATCTGTGAGCGTCCAGACTCCCAATTTCTAGAATTGCAATAACTCTTCCTGCATTGCCTCAACCCAGGCATCTTCTTGCAAAGCGTCTTTGTATGTCCTTGGCTCTACCTGGGACACGTAACATGCAAACGACCAATCATTTTGGTCACCAGATTTCTGAATTTTGGCATATAATGCTAAAGCACCAAAACTCTCTGGCGTATTAACGCTTTTAAGCTGCCCTCTGGTCATCACTCCACTACCAGGATCTCCGATTACTTGCTCCAGCGGGTGAA
The DNA here is from genome assembly GCA_028751855.1 of Ambrosia trifida. Lineage (NCBI taxonomy): Eukaryota > Viridiplantae > Streptophyta > Magnoliopsida > Asterales > Asteraceae > Ambrosia > Ambrosia trifida. The sequence continues at coordinate 12,971,829 of CM054123.1, read as the reverse complement.
TACGATGAATCCGAGATTCCGGATTAACAGGTACAATCACTCCCGTCTGAGCAGTCAAGTTCTCTGTAGCATCCTGATCATTACCCGTGTTAGATGATGAAGCAACATCTGGATTTGGGGCTGGGTTCACAGTTTGCTCTTCTAAATCTTCTGCATTTTCAAGAACGGCTTCTTCAAATTGTTCATCTTCAGATTCTGAAGTGTCTAACGAAGTTGAAGCTTCTTGAAACAACTCTTCTTCTTGTGTAGGAACACTGGTATCACTAGAAGCTGGTGGGGGGTTTACGGTAATTGGACGCATCAACGGTGAAGTTGCCGCGTTTTCACATTCGTAAAGTAATCTGATCACAGCTTCTTCAACCAGGCTATCTAGGTTGAATGATTCAAAGAAATCTTTGTAATCAAACATCCAATCAGGGCCCGTGCCTTGCAAATTTTGAGTATAACGTTGAACTTCCACATTAGCCCAATCCTCCACTTGACGAGTTCGCTTGTTGAATACCCGTTTGAGCGGGGTTGCATATCCAACAAAATATCCCTCTTCAGCTTTAGGACTAAACTTCTCGCTTGGATTCAACATCGTACATGGCGCCCCAAATGGTTCTAGATACTCTAAATTGGGCTTTCGTCGGTGTAACAGCTCATAAGATGTTTTTCCAAACTTCTTCACTGTCAAAACCCGATTTAATGTGTAGTTTGCTGCATAAATCGCCTCATTCCAGAACATTACTGGAAGATGTGAGTCAGCGAGCATTGTTCTTGCAGCCTCAATCAGAGTCCTATTCTTTCTCTCAGCAACACCGTTCTGTTGCGGGGTATACGGAGCTGAATATTCATGATGTATCCCTTTGCTTTCACAAAGTTCATCCATCTTTGCATTTTTAAACTCCGTCCCGTTGTCACTCCTGATCCTTTTGATCTTCAAGTTGTAGATATTCTCCAGCCGAGTGAACAGAACTTGTAAGTTGGTAAAGGTGTCGCTTTTGTTCTTCAAACACATCACCCATGAGAATCGTGAATAGTCATCAGTGACGACTAAACAATAAAGCTCTCCAAGATGACTTTTGCGCTTGACTGGTCCAAAAAGATCCATGTGCAATCGCTCCAGCGGCATCTCAACAGAGTTAACCTTCTTCACTTTATGGGATTGTCTGTGTTGTTTTCCTTTCATGCAGCTCACACACTTGTCGTTCAGATGGAAATGTTTCACGTTAACTCCATCGACAAGTCCATTTCTCACTAACTGATTCATCTTTCTCAAATGAATGTGCCCCATCCTGCGGTGCCACATTATTGATTCTTTTTCGGTCGCCTTGGAAAGAAAGCATGTTATCTGTCCCTGTGGTGTCATTGCCTTAGACATATCAAGAATGTAAAGATTGTTGACTCGAGGTGCCATCAACATAACCCACTCCTTTGGAATCTTGAAGCCTGGTTTGAGGATGTAGCAGGATTTGTCATCAAAATGCACAGAAAATTGTTTATCGCATATTTGACTGACGCTCAACAGATTATAGTCTATCTGTTTGACATAAGATATCCGCTCGAAAGTCACCACTCCATTACTCACGCTTCCTTCCATCGTTATATATCCTCCTTTATTTCCCGCGAACGCAACATATCCACCATTTATATTCTTCACATCGAACAGCAACGCCAAATCCCCCGTCATGTGGCCTGAAGCTCCACTATCAACAATCCAGAGACTGCTAATAGGGCCAACTGAAGCTCCCTGCACACAAAAAGTAAACAATTAGTTCTTTCGGGGGACCCAAGCCTGAGTCTTGGGCCTTTGAACTTTTGCTTTCAAAGAATCATTCTCAATGACTTTCTCAACAACTTTCTGTTTTGAATCAACCGTTTTCTGATTTTTCAAAACAGATTCATTCTTATCACTCACCTTTGATGTAGAGGCTCCTGGAGAACCATTAGGTGTCCAAGATTGTTCAGACCTTTTGAGAATACGAATTTGAGGTTTTGGTTTCTCAATAGGTTTCTGAACATTGTTACTGAAAGTAACTTTCTTAGCAACCTTATCTGATTGAACAGACTTAGGTCCAACATTTGACTTGACAATTGGTTTTTGTGGAACCTTTTGTCTATCAGCTGTTGTGTTCACCACTGGTTTTCTCCAAGATTGTTCCATTGCAATCCGATTCCTCCGATCATAATGAAATGGACGGTTGTTCCTCATTTGAAAATTGTTTTGATTATGAAAATGTTGTTGTTGAGGAACAGTCCGTCTATGCGGTGGAATGTAATGATCAATCGGCCTTTTCAAGGAATTCTTAACCTCAACTTCATGTCTCTTGTGCCTTACATATGGACACTGAGCAAGTAAATGCCCGCGTTCTCCACATTTAAAGCACTTTCTATATTCCTCAAACACATAATGAGCATTTGGTGAAGCAAATGTTTTTACAGGAAATTGATCATTATATTGTTGATTTCTTAAACTCTCAGGAAGTGGTCCTTTCGAGTAAGAAGGTTCATGAAAACCATTTGCTTTATCATCAGGTCGAATGAACTCAGTGACATGTATTTTTGGCTCTTAAGGAGTTTCTGAAAACAGTTTCTTTAAGATTTCTGGTGGAATTTCATTGGTTCTTTCATGTTTTGGAAACCAAATTGTGCTTTCTTGCCAGATTTTATCAAGTTTAGAATAGTTAACATTTTTAATCGGAAATTCCTCATCAGCAATGATTTTATCGGATCCTTCCATCCGATAAAATACCTTTACAGGTTTGTCACTGGTTTCATTCAGCTCATTCTTTTCAACATTCTTTTTGACCTCATTCTTAACAACATTCTTAACATCATTCTTTTTCTTAACATCAAGCTTTTTAGACTTCTTGTCATGAATAGCTTTTGCCATCGGATGAATATGATCAGATGGTGATACTGGTTCGGTAGTAATGATGTGATTTTCTTTTGGAATCTCACATTCATTATCAGATTCATCACTACCAGTATCATCATTATCCGAATCTGAACTATCACTCTCAGCATAAACACCTTCACTGTTCAAGCCCAAAATCGGTCTCACATCTTCAGGATATGGTTCACCAATACTCGAGGTATTAGATTCCACATCTGATGATGAGTCTGATTTCACCGAACTCTCCGGTATAACTTGATGATAGTTATGGTTCTCAAAAAGAACCGGAGATGGTACAGACTTATAATTGGTGGTGTTATCATCAATTATATGATCCACGACATAAGCAACATTCTTATAGCTTTCTAACTTCTTGTTAACCTTTTCAGCAAAGCATTTAATGGCAGCCATTTCTAACTTGGTGTTTTCAATTTCATTGATGTAATTATTTATGGCCAATTGTTTTAATGACAAAGTAGTTTTCAAGTCAGAAATGTCCTTTTTATAGCCATCTAATACTTTGTTAAAAGCATTTAACTCTTTGCGAGTAGCTTGACAGTTTTGAATAGCACTATCACGTGAAATTCGGAGTTGTTTATTCTCCTCTGTCAACCTATCACAAGTCCCACAGTATTTATCACTCATGACATCAGTGCTAGAATCAGAACTTACAGGTTTTGGCGGTTCGGTCATGGCCATCAAAGCAAAATGAGCTTCCTTTCCAGTGAAAAACTTTGAGTAGTCGATCTTGGTGAAAGCATCATCAGCTATGCACGACTTCCTCGTCATCAAGAAATCAGCTTCTGCCAGCAACTGGTCAATATCATCATCCAAAGAATCAACACTTCCCTCTGTGTCTGATTCGCTCTCAGAGTCTGAATAGACTGATTTACACTCCTCGGAAACATCAGAGACTGAATCAATCACCATCCCAGATCTCTTCTCCTCAGCCTTAACCTCAACAGGTTCACTCTCCACTTCCATCTCAGTCTCAGAATCATCACTCTCACTCTCCTCAGTTTCTTTCTTCTCATCAACTACCACTGATTCTTCCAAATCAACCTGATAGGCAACACAAGCCACATTCCCACCAGTAGTTACTTCTTCAACCCCTATTTGCATACCTGACCAGTCAAACCTCTCATCCTGCTGAGTAACCAAAGCTTGGTTCTGACCCGCATTCTGTTGAGTCTCAGTAGGTGTAGTGATCGGTACAACTGTTCGGTTTGGGTGATTAGGAGATTGGTTTTGAATCTGGTTTTGTGTGTTTGGTTGTCTGTTTTGGTTGTTAAAGTTTCGGTTTTGGTAGTTGTTGTTTGATTGGTAAGAAACTTGGTTTTGTTGACGGTTCTGGTAGTTTGCATTGAAAGGGTTTCGGTTACCTTGTTTAGGTGGCTGGGTGCATTCCCGTTTGAAGTGTCCTTTCTCTCCACAATTAAAACATGTGACCTTCTCCTTATTGAAACCATAGGTTGTGTTGGGAGAAGTTGCCAAGTCAGTCCTTCCAGTTTTCTCTATGAACTCTGTTGCTCTCCTCATTATGCTCGCAAAAGCCCATTGAATGTCTATGAGTTCCATCTCTTCTTTATCGATCTGTGCGTAGTCTTCGTTGGTCAGGTTGTTGTTCCCAATCTGACTAGCAACCAATCCATTGTATGATGAAACCATAGCAGAGACTAATGCAATGTGTTGCTGAGCAACCTCCACAGTCACGTTTCCTAAGTTGGATGTATCCAAAACCACCGGTTGTTTATGTTGAGTAATTTGGTTTGATGGTTGTTGTGTTTGGTTAGCGGTGTAAAAACTAGCTTGTTGCATAGGAGAGACTGGTGAAATGTAGGAAGTATATTGTGGTGGTGTGTATGATGGTGGTTGTTGTGTGTAGGAATTGTATTGTAGTGGTGTATAGTTGGTGGTTGGTTTTGATGAATCCATGACATTGGAAATGCATGCAACATGTGGTGCAACACTTCCAGAGCTCGAGTTTCCAGCTGAAACTGAAGTACCTCCAAAATACAGACTTGGATTCTGAGGAATCTGCGACCTCCTAGCTTTCCTCCTATCCTCCAGCTCTTTGTTCTCCAACTTCTCAATAAATTCTGAAATGGTCCAGAATTGATAAGCATCTTTTTCTCTAAGTACCTCCACATGCTGATCCCACTGTGGTGGCAAAGCATCTGCAAACTTATCAACCTGCTTGGTCATGGGAATCTGTACACCATAGCTAGATAATTCAGACAATAAATGCATATATCTTGGTGTTAGTTCTTTCAAAGTTTCATTATTAATAAACGAAAAATTATCAAACTCCTTAACCAACTCCTCCATTCTCAAACTCCTGGTCTTTTCATTTCCATCATGCTTCCTCTTGAGCTTATCCCAAAGCTGCTTCGACGTTGTACATGTCCCGAACTGATGCAACAGGTCACTTGTGATCGCCTGTGTCAGTTGAGAGAACGCTTTCTTCTCCACCACGTATTTCTTCTTTTCATCCTCTGCCAAGCTCTCCAGAGGAATCAACTCACCGGTATTCTCCAGAATCGGTGCTGTGTATCCTTTGACGATCATGCTCCACGCCTCAGCTCCTTCAACTCCCATGCCCTCCAGATGGATCTTGAACATGGTGTGCCACTGGTTGTACTCTTGCATATCCATGAGCTTAGGTGGCCGAGTTCCACTACCTGTAGACAAATCCTTAATCAAGGTAGAGATAGCGTTAGTGGTTTGAGTATTTACCGCCGCTGCAGCTACTCCCCAATAATCTGATTGTAACGCCGGATGTGCTACATTCTGAGGCATCGTGCTCGTTGTCGTCATGTAGTTCAGTTGTTGTGAGGACTGCGTGTTCGTCTTTTGAGCTGCAACAGTCCATGGGTCCATTGTCTGCTGTTGTGGTTGTGTTGGTGCTGATCCCTGAGTAGTCTGATAACGCCACATGATCAAAATCTGAAAATCACAACACTTAGAAAAATTTTTCAGCAAAAATTTTAGATTCGCCCGAAAATACTACTTTCGTCCAAAACTTTTCTAGATTCGTCCAAATATTTACACTCTCGTCCCTTTTCTCTCAGATTCGTCCAAACAGTGATACCCGAAGGTGAGTCTGACCAGAATGTAAATCAAACAAACACAAAATCCACTTTCGCCCGAAGGAAAACGGTCGAATGTAGAAATTATCACCCGAATGTGAAACTTTTCAATAAGAATTTCAGATTCGTCCACTCAACTCTCAGGTTCGCCCACTTTTCAGTCAGGTTCGCCCACAAACTCAGTCCAGGTTCCAGGTTCGCCCCATATCAGTAAATTTCACTTTTGAAAAACGGTTATTGTTTGAAAAACGGTTATTTTGATCTGAGATTTTCAAAAGTTCATGGAATTCAATGATCTTGATCAGGTTATGTTTCGGATTTGATTTGGAACAACTTTAAGTCTTGGAAAACTTGAATTTGACCACAAAATCACCTTTAAATCGATCAAAAACTATGTTTTATGAAAGTTTTTGTAAAAACAGATGATAATTGATCTAAAACATATCCAAATCAACTCTGATCTTATCGAATTTGTTGTTGTATGATCCTCTAGGCTCTGATACCACTTTGTTAGCGTTGGATTTTATCTAAAACAGGATTTTATGATCATACAAGTCACAAATCTAGGTGCGGAAACCCTAGATCTGAACAAATTGATAAGATGCTAATCACGACACAATCAAGATCATTTTCAACTTCATTTTCATAGATTAACTTTCAATTAATAAGCAATTACAACGTTTATGTTAATCTAGAAACACAAAGACACTTTCTCAAAACACTACTGAACCTGCACAGAACCTGGACACAAATGATAACTCTCTTACATAATCAAAAACTCAAAACCTATATATAATGTCTGCACATTCGCCCCTTTCTATAGGTCGAATGTGAGAATTTCCACATTCGCCCACTTGCAGTGGTCGAATGTGGTCTTCAGTCCATGCCAAATCTTCATTCGTCCAGTCAGCTTCTACCTTCGCCCCATTATCTTTCACCTTCGCCCATATATACTACATTCGCCCATCTTGAACCACTTTCGGCTACTCATTAACATATGTTAGTAATATCATATCCAATCCTTAGTCGCAAATGCATCAACAATTTGACTGAAATAAATGAAAGATTTCCGGATGAGCAACTTTTAGCCATGTCTACTCAAGCCGCACCGTGGTATGCTCACTATGTTAATTATTTGGCCACGGGTGCTATTCCGGATCATTGGACCAAGAAACGACAACAATTCATGGTCCAAGTGAAGCAATATATTTGGGATGAACCGGATCTTTTCAAGATTGGACCCGATCAAGTGATTCGAAGATGTGTCCCCGAGTCGGAAGTTAAAGAAATTTTGACACATGCTCATTCTTCCGCTTGTGGTGGGCACTTTAGTGGACATAAAACTGGCTATCGGGTGCTTTCATGTGGGTTTTATTGGCCTACAATTTTTAAAGATGCTTGCGAATTTGCCCGGAATTGATTAAATTGTCAAAGGTTGGGGAGCATATCCAAAAGAGATGAGATGCGAATGCAACCAATTTTGGTTGTGGAAATATTTGATGTTTGGGGCATCGATTTTATGGGTCCGTTTCCTAATTCAAACGGGTTTTTGTATATTTTGGTGGCAGTGGACTATGTCTCGAAGTGGATTGAAGCAATTGCTACAAGGACAAATGACCATTCGGTTGTTTGTAAATTTATTCAATCTAACATTTTTGCCCGGTTTAGAATTCCAAGAGTAATCATAAGTGATGGTGGGTCACACTTCAAAAATTTTAATTTTGGGAAATTGTTGAAGAGATATAGTGTGAATCAACGGATTGCTACACCGTACCATCCACAAACAAGTGGACAAGTTGAAGTGTCCAACCGTCAAATAAAAGAAATTTTAATGAAGACGGTGCGAGTTGATAGAAAGAATTGGTCGGGAAAGTTGGACGATGCTTTGTGGGCGTATCGAATGGCCTACAAAACTCCAATTGGCACAACACCGTATCGAATGGTGTATGGAAAGGGATGTCATTTGCCAATGGAGTTAGCGCATCGAGCACATTGGGCAATCACGACGGTAAATGCAGATTACGGTGAGGCGGGTAGAACAAGGAAGTTGCAACTAAGTGAGATTGAGGAGATTAGAGATGAGGCATATGAATGTGCATCGGCTTATAAATACAAACTAAAGAAGGTTCATGATGCTAAATTGAGAAAGAAAACCTTTGAAGTGGGTCAAAAGGTTTGGTTGTACAATTCAAGATTGAAGATGTTCGCGGGCAAGTTAAAGAGTAAATGGATGGGTCCTTACATAGTTTGCCGGGTTGGTAAGTTTGGTGATGTTGAAATTTTGGATGAGAACACCAACAAGCAACAAACGGTAAACGGACATCGCTTGAAGCCGTATTTGGAAGGCAAGTACATCAATCATTTGGAGGTGGATAAATCGGGCTACATTCTACGCCCGGTTGAGGAGACATAATCATAAGAGGCCCAGGTTTGGTAGTGTAAATAGTTAGTTTTTATTTTTATTTTTATTTTGTTTATTACTCAATCTCGTTTTTGATCGAAAACTGTGTTTGAAACAAGTGTGGGGACGTTCGTTTACGAACATGTCCTAGCATTGTGTTGAGGACAACACGGGTTTTTCAAGGGGGTAGGGTAATTTTTGTGTGTTTTAAAAAATTACAGTTTTTCATATTTAAAAAAAAAAATTGTACAGGTGCTACCGTAAGATACGGTAGGCACCGTATCTTACGGTGGAAATGAAAAAAGTGACGGTGAGATGCTACTGACCAACGGTGAGAAAATGTGACACAAAGCCACCGTATGGTACGCTACCCACCGTATTTTACGGTGGGAGCTGGAAGGCTAAGCATCGGCCATTATAAAAAAAAAAAGAATTATTTTAATGCTGCACGTGAATAACTGGTATATACTCTTGCTTCCACCTAATTTTTATTATTCTTCTCTTCCACAAGAACATCAAGAACACTTATACCCTTTTCAACTTAAATCCTTCAATCCTTCACCAAATCTAGTGATTCTTGGGTCTATCTTGGCTTAAATTTCATCTAGTTTCTGATTTTGGGTAGAAAACAACAAGAAAAACACGTTTTTGGGGCCGAATCTTGAACCCTAGAAATCGCAAAATTTGGGGCTTTTCAAGTGGTTGTTTTTTCTTGCATCCTAGCATCATCTACTCAAGGGTATGTGTTCTCTTTTACTAATTTTGATGCTACATTGTGAAAATAGAGGTTGTAGTTCTTGTTCTTATTTGATTATACCCACTTGCTTGTTAGTATGTAGTATGTAAAGATTGTATTTTAGAGTAATAATATGGTAGTAAAAGTAATTTTGAGATGTATCTTGTGAACTTTTGGTAAAGGTTAAGATTGTAGAGGCGTCATGCCCAATTTTCGTCAAACCAATTTTGAGGTTTTTGTTCACAAACATCTACTACCATGATAACAAGCAAGTGTGGGGAAACTTGAAAAGATTCAAACTGATTTTGGTATGTTTGGTTGATTTTAACGTGTGTAGGAATATGGCGAGAACGGGAGAAGTAGCGGGTTCAAGCTCATCCGCTGTGAAGGCAAAAGGGAAGCAGCCTGTACAATACAAACGAAGAAAATATGTTGGAGGAGCTAATGATTCTGATGAGGAAATGGAACAAGCGGCCGAACAGCCTAGATTGGACCCGGCTGACAAGCCAAATTGGAAGACGGGTCCTTTGAATGCTCAACCGGCAATATGGCAACCAACATTGTTTCACGATCAAATAAAGGGGCTACAAGATCGACCGGGCACGTTTATTTGTGAAAGGGATGTTCGTGAAAGAGAATTTGGTCCGTTTGGAGTTTTTGATAGATTCAAAGCATTGGGATGGGAGGCGGCATTGCATTGCTATAACCATGATGAGAAATATTTTTTTATGGATGAGATTGAAGAATGGATGGCAACGCTAAAATGCAACAAGTACGAAAAGCCATCCCAAATGAAACTAACAGGAGTGGTAAATGGGATAGAGGTTGAGATGCCTTACGACACATTGCGCCGATTGGCGAAGTTTGACAGTTTGCCTATGAGAGAATACAAGAACCCACACATTGATGACTTGCTCATTAGTCCTGAAAAACATCCAAAGTGGATGGTGATGCTAGAGTCATTATTTCTACCAGGTACTTACACCGGGACGTTGTACAGGCGGAATATGAAGATTGAGCCCAAGTTGTTGTTGGCAATTATAATACTGAATGTTTTACCGAGGCGAGCTGACAAGGAGCAAGTGCGGTTCGCAGAAATCCCTATTTTATACGCCTTAATGCATGGGGGACCGAAATTCTCTATTCGGTATTTGATTCTAAATCATGTGTGGATCAGCCAGAACTCGGTTGATAGGGCGATTATCCCATATTGCAGGATCATTACCGGGTTGATGAGACAACAAGGGGCAATCACAAATGATGATGTGGGTAAAAATAAGAAATATAGGCCTTTGGAGTTATCAAAAATGGGTATTGGATGGTTCTACTCTCAATCAGAGAGATATCATAAGCTGAAGACTGGGGGTCAGTGGTGGAGAGTTTTAAAGAGTGATGCGCGGGCACTTTTGCCCGGAGAAGAAGACGAGGTACAAAGTGGCAATGAACAACCGCCAAGCGAAGATGACGATTATGAAGAAAACCCGTCAGGGGTACGTATGGAATTGGGGCAAGGTAGTTCGGGTCACATGCATGGTGGAAGCTTTTATGATTTTACTAAGAGGTCGTATGAGGAAAAATGGGCCTTTGGGGGGACAATGCAACAAGTAATTGAAAATCAACGTCCCCTAGCTTCGGTATTTGATACATGGTCTGGTTCAGAGCGCACGTTATTCGATCACCAGACAATGATGAGCGCAAGCATGGAAAGAAATATGAGGCAAGGTTTTGACCGGCAGGAGATGTGGAATAGGGCGCATGCCTATTCTCACGATGTGGAAATTAATCATAGATATGTGGATGATCAGAATAGGCGGATGAATGATGATTGGCATGCGGGAAGACCCGTAGTTACAAATCCACAACCGGTGGATTACGGGTCTTTACCACCTTATGATGGGAGCATATCATATCCGACTCCACCACTTCATCATTCTCAATGGGTTGACCCGCAACAACAACAACAAGCCTCAGATCAAAGTGGAAGCGGTAGTGGTGCATTTGGATTTGGCGAGTGGAACGACCTGATGACTTCCGTGTTCGGGCCACCTCAACCCCGCTATTATTGACCAGGTCGTGCTCTTTTGTACATAGTTGTATGTTTGTTTTCTTTTTCTTATGTTTTTGGGATCGGGTGGTAGGGTGGTGTTTTGATTGATGATGATTGGTTTGGGTTGTGGTAGTAGGAGGTGTGTTGTTAAAAAAAAATAACTGAAAAAAAAATATAAAATGAAAATACCAAAAAGAAGTTTGTGGTTTGAGTCTTGAAGCTTTAGTGTCATGTTTTTAAAAGTGAAAGTGATCTTTTCCTTCCAAAACCGTACATTGGGGACAATGTATCCCAAGTGTGGGGATGGGGGAAATTTTTGAGGTTTTAAAAAATTTTTGTAGTCAAGCGTAATAATTGTGAAAATTGGAACGCCTTGAATTAACCCCAATAGACACACCGGCAACCCTTAACACCCACTTTTATTCTTGGTGAGAGTTTAAGCCACACTTGTATATAAATAATACCTTTCTTTGAGAGAGTGGCAACGGGTAGGGGTGCACTAGAACTTGTGCTTGAATGCAATTTGAGTCTTTAGTTGGACATGAGTGTGAAAAGGATAAGGGCATTAAGGAGCCTCGTCTAGTTGAGCGTGAGTGTGGGTTTTGGGGGGTTGGACCTCATACATTACATATATGAGCATGGTAGCGAGAGGGGCGGGGGTTTGGACATTTAGTTGCCCATTTTTGTGCCTAAAAGCCTATCAATTGTTAACCCTTAAACTAGCTCCTTAAATTGATACCCAACTTGACCCGGTCTTGTGTGTTTAAATAGAGTGTTAGTATGTTATTCTAGTATAAGTTTGAAGTTTAGCTGTGTGCGTTTCGTTTGTTTATATAGTTTACTTGGTTCGAAAGAAAAAAAAAGAAAAAAAAGAAAAAAAAAGAAAAAAAAGAGAAAAAATATATATATGAAAAAAAAGAAGAAAATAGAAAAAAAAAGAAAAAAAATGAAAAAGAGAAAAAGGAAGCTTATGTGTGGTATTTATTATGTTTTTGTCCGTATGTATGTATGTTTGCGTGTGTTAGTCATGTGCGTGTGTGTCGTTGTGTAATAAAAGACCGGGTAAAGTTTGCGCTACTCATACATATTCCATTCCCTACCTTTACACTTAGCCAAGTTACAACCTTAAAAGTCCCTTTGATTTGCATTCATGTTTAACATTCATAAGAGGAAGATTGATTTAGGTACAAGCCTATGGTTGTGCAACCGCCCGTTTGCCTTTTGTGTGTCTAGCTCATCTATGTTAGAGCTTACTTGTAACTGAGAGGAGAGATATTGTGAGGGGTGTGTTGATTTGGGTGTTGAGGATGGGTTAATACAAGGATTACATGTTGATGCTTGAGTTAAAATGATCGCTTTTGTGAGAAATAGATTTTTGGTGGATTGCTTGGGACAAGCAATGGTTAAGTGTGGAGATGTGAGGGTGGTTCAAGGAACAACCCTTTATAATGTTAAAACGCCTATATTAACCACATTTGATCATGATATTGCTTGGAATTGGATGACTACGAGTACTTTGGTTGCAGGTGTGAAAAGGAGCTAAAAACGAAGAAATATGGGCTTTGGAACGGACCGGAATGGAGCGGGACAAAGAGGAATGAAAGAAGAAAAAACTGGAAATTACACAGGCTCTACCGTACCTTACGGTAACCACCGTAAGGTACAGTGGCCTCAGGATACCAATTATTTCACCGTTGTTCAGTCTCTACCTACCGTAAGAGTTTTAACTTCCACCGTACCTTACGGTAGTCACCGTAAGGTACGGTGGCCTCTGCACCAACTTGTAACTCCTGCTATTAAACACGAATTTATGGTGTCTTTTGGGCATCTTCTCACTTGTGAACGTTTCTAAGCAACTTTTAGGCGATTTTTGGGCTAGAGAGTCATTGGAGAACAATTCTAATCATTGGTTTAATGTTTGTAATTTCTATGAACAATTATTTGAAGATTATGATGATTCACCAAGCTATGTTGGGCTAAACTTTTGGTGATCATTCTTGGTGAAGGTTTTTCTCAAACTATTGTGTATGTTTCCTTGAATTTCTAGAATGATAATTTAGTATTCTTGCTTGATTACTATGATGTTTGAATAATTGTTTGTAGCGTGTTGATTAATTTACCAATTTCTAGTCTCAAGCATACGTTCTTGGTGTTGTTAACAACCGAGATATCACGGGAAGGATTTGGGTTGGTTATTGATTAACTGGTCATCGGGAAACAACCTCGCGTTAATATAATCCGAGTACTTTGTTCCCTTTTATCACAACAATTGTTTTTACATGAGTTATGTCCATGTAACTCTTTCTAGTTGAAATTTTACATAAGTGTTTAGAAAAACCGGATCCTTGAATGGTCATTATCTCATAATTTGAAGAAACGCTCTTTAGTTTAAATCGATAATTAGTCGTTAATCTAGTTTAACTTAAAACAATCAAAAATCTTAATCATTTACTTTTTGTTAAGTAGTTTAATTTTTGTTAATTAACAAAGCTAGAGTTTACACGTTTTCCACAAACTCCCTGTGTTCAATACCTTCTTGCCACTATTCAATAGTTGTAATTGGGAAATTTTACGTGTACCACGACAAACACGTCAATGTGGCACATTATGAAAAAGGTGTCTGATAAGGCAAGTATTCTAAAAAATTCTTAATGCGTTTTACTACCTACATGCATGCGTTTTACTGTCTGTGTTAAGATTTGTTAACTCATCATTTATATTAAGACGTTTTGTAACTTATGTTTGCGTTTTACTATCATGTGTTACTGTTTATTTTCGTTTTTAAAATTTTTCTGTATAAAGTCTTATATTCTTCATGATGTGTTTTTATTTTTAGGTTGGTGGCACATTATGCAGCGATGATGAGTTCAAGCGGCGAATTTGTAACATCGTTTGGACCGACTCAATTGGTCCCGAGAAATTTGATTTTGAATGGGATCTTGTGATGACTGATTTCAAGCTTACGGATAATACTTGGTTGACGGATATGTTTAACTTGAGAACAATGTGGATTCCCGCATATTACCGTGATGAACCGATGTCTGGTCTAATGCGGACAACATCTAGATCAGAGAGTGAGAATCATTTTTTTTGTCAAGCGGCGAATTCCCAGCTGACGCTTGTCGAGTTTTTGAACCATTTTGAGACTTCAATGGAAGCTCAGAGGTTTAATCATAGGAAAAATGACCATGATTCAAGGCACACTATTCCTGATTTTTGGACTAGTTTTCCCATCGAGAAGGAAGCATCTCAAATTTTCACGAGGTATATATTCCTTGATATACAAGAGGAGATTTATGCTGCCTTTGATAGTTTGGTACCTGTTCACACACAAAGGTGTGGTGAATTTTTGAAACTCTTTGTGGATGACCCGAAAGCATATGGGCAAGGTTTTTTAGAAGTAAGTGCGTTTTATGAATTTTATACATGCGTTTTAGTAGTTTCCATTTTTACCCATTTTAATGATCCAATATATGTACATACATGCGTTTTACAATGTTTCAAATGCGTTTTAATACATGAGTATAAATTTTTTTTACAGGTGCTTTTCAAGAAGGATGGTGATGATGTCACTACATTATGCACGTGTAAAGGTTTGAACAATATGGTTTACTATGTAGGCATATTTTTCTAGTTCTTCGGTCATTTAGAATTCAAAGATTCCCGAAGAAATACATTTTGAAGAGGTGGACAAAAGATGTTGTCCCGAATGAGATAAACCATTCATTTGAGTTACATGAGTTTGGTGATGACAAAAGCAAAGAAGCTAGAAATATTGCTAGGGAAGTTGTTTTCTCCGGTGAATACCTTGCAAATAATTTGATCACAGACTTAGAGGAATTAAAGCTAGTCAATGAGCAAATGAAAGAAATGATCAACAAGGTGGACGAACGTCGGTTTAGTAGACCAACTCAAAAGAAGTACAATCGATACTCTAGTTTGCTTGGGTATGACAAGCCGGCGGATACTATTGTCCGTTTGCCAAATGGTATCAAAAATAAAGGTCGGGGTTCACACAAGCGAATTAAATCCAACAAAGAAAAAGCTATAAGTCGTATGGGTAAAAGGAAAAGAACATGTAACATTTGTGGGGAGGTAGGACATGATCGTCGGAAACAGAAGTTAAAAACCACAATGCTACAAGATGAGAATGAGGAAGATGAAAATGCAGAAGACCAAGGAGTTGATCATCAAGGAGTTGAAGACCAAGTGGATGAGGACTGATTTTTATTATTTTTAATGCTTGCGTTTTAGTAATAATGCATGCGTTTTAGTATACTATAAACAGTTGCAGATTTATAGTGTTTTAATGAATGCGTTTTGTGATTATTGAATGCGTTTTAGTATATTTTTATACAGATTATACATATTTTTTTTATCATATTTATTGAAGGCGTTTTATTGTTTTATTAGATGCGTTTTACTAATAAACACTTATATATATATATATATATAATCATTCATTACACACAGCTAAATACTTGCTACTTCCTTACATATGGCATACATCACCATCCATGCCCCATTTTTAAACATCCAAACCCCCCCCCCCAAAAAAAAAAAAAAAAAAAAAAAAAAAAACCACATCCAAGAAAATATACTAACTTAAAACCCAAAAAACTACCAACAAACCACCCACCACATTCACAAACCACCAAAAACTACCATCTGATCAAAACCACCAACCCCATTCAGTCTTTGTTGTTTAAGATTTCATCCCTCCCCTTCCTCTTAGTTTCCATGTTTGACCAGATGGTTTCTTCTGTGTTCTTCAGACTGTGATAGATCAAATCATCAAAAGATTCTTGTTGTTTGATGATTTCTAAAGCTTGATCTCGGAAGTTGGATGGTGGTTCACCTAGTAGCATTTCATGGGCATCTAAGTTTTTTTAGACTGCCTGAGCACCTCCTGCTGAACACACATCACCGAAGAAGATGCTTTGATATCATTCCTTACCTCAGTTGAAGAATCAACCATGATTACTGTCTTCACTTGGATGTTGTTGATTGCATTCTCAATGTCGTTCGCCATTTTTTTTATGTTACTCTGTTTTTTTGCACGTTAGTTTATATAGATAAAAGTGGGCTTCTAAATTTATTGAGAGATCATAAGGTAGTTGAAGATAGTAACCATGAATTTAATTTTTAGTTAGATAACAACTATATCAAAACAGATTGCATTTTTAATTGTTGAAATATTTTCTGACAATTTTGTATTTTTGAATTCAATGCGTTTTGTTTTTAACAATTTGCTTTTTGTTATCTACACATTAAAACCAATCAAATCAAATCATGTATATCTTTTGGTAGTTGAACATTATAACAAGTATTTAATTTTTACTAATTGTCAATCAAATCACAACAATTTGCAAAATAAAATAATTTTTTTTTTTCATTTATTGGTATAAAATGAAAAATACAGAGTTTTGTCATAGTTATACGTTTTACCATATTTTCATACTATTTTTTATAAATTTTCACAAAATTTAATATTTTTATTATTAAGAATGCAAAGAACAGTAAAACATGTGAATATGTAATGTCATTTAGTGTTTGTCCATACCAATTATTATTTTTTGAAATTGGAACATGCGTTTTAGCATATTAGTGAATTCGTTTTATCCTTTTATACAGTCAAACAGAACAACTGCTTTTGTATAGTAACCCATGTGATTCTATTTTGTCATTTTGTATATTATTTTTTCTATATGATCATCAATATGTACATTTTGATTTTACACCATAAACATATTTTTACAACAACAATGTCTTCTCCATCATCATCCTCTGCAAGATCCCTTTTTATTAAGAGGATTGAAGAACAAATCATCAAGGATCATTCTTGTGAGAGTGCTTTGATGGATGATTTGAATAATGTCCATGAACGCATGTCCAGAAAAGATGAAGTTTGCAACATTCTCAAGGCGATGCCAGATTCTAGTCTTCATGAATTGGCATTGATGTTCATGATTGATGCAAAACAAAGAGATACGAATCTTGTCGAAGAGCTTACTAAATCCATTGCACTTTTGAGGTGTTCAATGGAAATGAAGATCAAGTTTCTCAAATCACTTTAAACCTTGCTTATATGTTACGTTTCTCCAACTTGAACCCCATGTGTTTTGTATGTGTTGCTTTTTGTTTGGTTTTGCTATGTAAAATGTGTTGAATAACAATGTACTTGCGTTTTATCTAATAATGAAGGCGTTTTACTAAATTACCTTTTATTTTTATATAGTGCGTTTTGGTCCTCATCACATGCGTTTTACAAACCTGTTAAAATAAACCATAAACTGAACTCAAAACAAACATAATTAGAAACATTCATTTAACAAAAGAAACAACAGATGTTCATGTCTACCATAACAAACGTTAAAAACATTTAGCTCACACTATCTACTCGATTCTTCATTTTCTTTTTAGCATTTTGAAGCATCTTATTCTTGTAAGGTCGTTTGCTAAACTTATGCGCTTCTTCAATAACGTCATCCCTTGCCATGTTGTGCTCGCTTAGTATCAATTTTGCAACATACTTGAACCTCAACGCATTTAGCTGCTTGTTTTGTAGTTCCGACTCATTAACAAAACCGGCGTTCCATACCTTATTCCCTTTATACGTTTCCATGTGCCGTATTGCGAATATACTGCAGTCTTCTTTGTTATTCTTAGACCTCCATGGCATTTCTCTCCTATGTATTGTCCCCCCTTCAATCCTCTCGATTCCTATGCTCCTCTCACACAATGTTCTCAAAGTTAAGTAGAAAGTGTGTCTCTGAACGCAATAAAACAAGACAAAGTTAAGTTATTCACAATAACATATTTTTTCTTATTAATTAATTAGTAATTTTACATACAAGGACTTCGGGCACCCCTTCATATCTTGCTTGAAAATCTGGTTCATTCTTTGAGTTGTCAATTAACTCAATGAAGCCACTCTTTATATCAAAGCACATAAGATAGAAATGACCCTTTATTAGCAATGGCACTATAATGATGTCAAATTCATCCAGAGTTTTGATATTGAACTTCTGCATCAGATGTTGCAAATTGCTTTTAAAAACCTTCACCCTATTATGTTCACAAACCCCTTGCTTGTAGTAGTCTGCTGGCTGTATATCAAAAAACAACCAGTCAAATAAACAAATGTGTTTTACTATTTTCATTCATGCGTTTTACTGTCTGTTTTAACTAATCATTATTATTTTTTTTACCATCATTGTAGTGGTGCAATAAAGCTTGTACACTCCATCTTCATTTACTTTTTTCTCCTCATAATTGAGAAGCTCTATATATGCATCCACTGCGTTAGTGTGCAACCATATACCGGGGTAGAAACTTTCCAGAACAGCCTTATATATCGATGTCCCCCCATCCGATTTGTAGACCACTTTCCTGAAAGTTACAAACGAAATATTAGTTATTTACAAACTATAATCTAAGCTCATACATATCACTTACATTTTTTCCCTTGTTGGCGCCATCATGTACTCTGCCATCATCTGTTCATCTTTTGTCAGAGGCTCAAACAGTGAAACCTTTCTCCCGATGTAAGGAGATTTTAAAGCCCAAGACGGATTCTTCTTTCTGACTGGCCTACCAGCATTAACATCATCAACCTTGTCCCCTTCTTTTTTTTCTGAATAATTTGATCCTTTGGTGTTTCTGGATCCTTTTCCTGCTCTACTTGTAGCAAAGGCACATTGGCTAGAACTTCTGCCAAATTCACCTGTTCTTCGACTTCATCTTGTTGTTCATCCCTAATGTTTGCATCCCTTATACCAAATACGCCTGGCTCTATTGTTTGTATCATAGCAAGTGTTGTATCACTTATACCATAGTCTTCATTAACACTTGCCTTATCAACATTATCTTCCACCACCTTTGCTGACTCCCCCACAACATTTTCATCAACATTCTTAACAATTGAAACTGTTTCATCGGGCCTCACTGCTGTGTTGTCTTCAATATTTACAAGCTGTCACAAAAAAAAAACAACACATGCGTTTTAGATTTTATTCAAATGCGTTTTACATATAATTGTAAAAATGTCAGTATAACAATACTTGCGTTTTAGGATTTAAACAAATGCGTTTTACCTGTTCAGCCACTTTTTCATTCTGTCCACTTTGATCTCCAGCCTTCTTCTTCCTACCATGCCCATATCGTTTGTATCCTACCAATGTTTTTGTGGTCACGGTTTGGACCATCCCCGCCGCCTGTTCTTCTTCAACAAACCTATCATCCTCACCACCTAATTGCGCACCCAAGTCTTCAAAACCTTGATCATCTCCTAGGCCGACCACATGTTCATCGCCATCTTTTTGTTTAACAACGTCGTCTCCTTTTGACGACTTACCTCTAATGTCGTCCCACTTCTGGCATCTATCGATCAATTCCCTAGACCAGAAATACTTCTCTCTTGCCTGTGAAACCATATCATCCATTTCTTCTTGGATGTCTAGATACTTATTCATGTTCCTGTCCATTTTTTTCATCCAAACCTGCCATGAAAACATCAAAGGCGTTTTAGTTTTTTCCAAATGTGTTTTACAAACAAATATACACTTTTACTACAAAAAAACAACCATTTGTCATGACATATATACCTTCTTAGCTTTCATAGTTGCGTCGAATTCTTCTTTATCACACTCAACCCCACTCAGCTGTGGTGGCGTTGCACAATACTCAAACATTTGCTGGGTTTGTGTCCCCATGTCAAAATCTCTCCAGTCTAGGTTGTCATAATCCAGCTCCTCCTCATCAACATCGTTTCTTTTTCATGCAGACCCACCAAAACATCAATGGCATCCCTCACTGTTTCGCTTACACCTTTTTCAGAACTTCTTTTTTCACTCTCTTCGTTCCCTTCAACATTATCATCCTCATTTCCTTCAACATCATCATCTTCTTCGATATCTGTTATAGGCCCATTATCGTGTATATAACTTTCCATATCCTGCAACGATGAAGATGTAATGTAACTAATTGCAGGATTCTTCACAATTTTTGGATTATGCCTTTTGTTGTATTCATGGGTGTAAATAACCTGCACATAGTAACAACTTAAGTTTTAAATAATTAAAAAAAATTAAAAACAATGCATGCGTTTTATTAAATAACAAATGCGTTTTACTATAACAGAAACTTACAGTTAACATTGCTATCGGCCCATTGTATTGATCTTGTTTCCAGTCTGCTTTTGTTCTGTTTAGACACTCTAGTAGGTATGAACACCACTTCATGTCTGGTATATCATCTTCATTATCCACACTAATCAAAAATCTCTGGTTAACTTTTGTTGACTTTGTTATCTCGCCAAAAACTGTGTTCCACAGTACCAAGAAATTTAGCTTAAACATTCTCCCACCATTTACCAGTGTTTTAACCACATTCAAAACTTGCCCAACACTTGGAGTAGATGTGTTGAATTGAGATTTGAATTCATCTATCGTTGAACCCGATCCTTTTTTTGGCCTTCCGTGCTCTAACACAGGAATTGTCCCTATCGGGGTTCCGAAACACTCTTGCACCAAAAAACTTGTTATCTTTATTTTCCAGTTCCCAACATTAACTGTTCTTGTTGTTTCGTCATAATTCGAAAGCAACCAGAAACCTAGACCAGTTTGAATTGAATCTATATCGATTTCTAACACTGATCCAAATCCCATACGCCTTACCGCCTCTTTTTGTTCATTTGTGAACTCTTTCATATCCCTTACAAATTCCCCGGGAGAACACCTTAGTTTCAATTTTGTATCCCGGTATTCAATGAAAATCCTTGCTTCTTTTTCTTTCTCTACTTTTATTTTTATTTTCTTTGCTAGTTTAACAAAATCATCATCTGAATCACTCTTTAAATCTTTCTTATTTTGTTTCTTTCTCTTTTTCTCTTTATGGGCATTTTCCTTTTGAACAACCTTTTTTGGTTTATCTATGACTTTCTTTAAGTTTCTCAAATCTTTTAAATGAGTCTGGAAATCATCATCAGACCCTGTATCCTTTGGTTGTTCTCCTTAGACATCAAAACATGCGTTTTGTTAATTTCTTAAGATGCGTTTTGTTATCAATATTCAATACAACTTATCACCTAAATTATTCATCATATTTACATTAATAAAACAGTAAAACGCAGCCATATTTTCCACAAAACGCCTGTTGTATATGATAGTCTTATTTGTCATATACTGCTTGTTTTCAATAATAAGTCTGATCTGATAAAACGCCTTCATTAACACTACTAAAACGCCTGTTGTTTTTTCAAATGTTTATGAATCATATACTGCTTGTTTTCAATAATAAGTGTGATCTGATAAAACGCCTTCATAAACACTACTAAAACGCCTTTTGTTTTCAAAGTTTTATGGATCATATACTGCTTGTTTTCAATAATAAGTCAGATCTCATTAAACGCCTTCATTGACACTCCTAAAACGCCTTCTGTTTTCAAAGTTTTATGGATCATACACTGCTTGTTTTTCAATAGTAACTCAGATCTGATAAAACGCCTTCATTAACATTAGTAAAACGCCTTTAATTATAACAACAAATGAGTTGATCATGAAACAAAAATGATCAACTACAACATAAACTATCAAAACGCCTTTACTAATTCAATCAGAACATAAAAACGCCTTTAGTAACTTTGTCAAAATCCAATGAATACAGTAAACCGTCTTCATCATCATTCAATTGAGCAAAAAACGCCTTCAACAATAACATAAAACATATTATCTTCATATAAATCATACCTGTATTCCTTGGTTTTGAAGGCCTATCATGACACAACTTGCTTCTTTTTTCTCGCCCTTCACCTGTTTTAGGGTTTAAAAACCAACGATTAGCAACCATTATTGTTTTAATTATTGATATACGATAAAAAATAAGTTAAAAACATGATCAATTCCTTACTTGTTTTGCATTTTGGAGCCATGATTCTCCTATAATCAGCGATGTTTTGGAGTGCTCTGTTTTTGTTTTGTTAACAGAGAATGATATTTCTGTGAGTTATTAGGGCGAATGATTAGAAACGTGTGTTTAATTGCGTTGAACGATTCGTAACCGTCAATGAATGAGGGTGATTTGGGCGCTAATATTACAAAAATTCAAATTATTAGAGTTGTAATTTGTCTGTTTTACCCTCAAGTTGATAACTGCCATTAATGACAAACGTGTGTAACTAATGTACGAGGTTTCCTTTATAAAACGTAGAAGGTGGGAGATGGAGGGCCAGGATCACTTCTTACACTTTGTAGGTTAAGAAGGCTTTGTACATTAGCCAGCCTCAAAATAGTTTTATCTATGTTTATTGTAACGCCCAGTGTTTCTCTAATATTATAATACCAATTTTTTTTTCATATAAACAATTTTAATTCGTTATCGATAATATACGTTAATGAGAGAATAAATCCTTATTCGAGAATGACTATAACGAGTTATTTCACTAACTTAAACGTTTAAAATAATAATGTGTTGTAGGTGATGACGTGCTAGATAACCGACACTTATTCTTACAAATTTTAAACGCGACTATGTAAATATATAGTTAATTAAAAAGGTCTAAATACTCGTTTTAAGTCGCTTATTTAAATAAATAACGGGAAATAATGATTTTAGTTATTAAACGAACCATGTAATTAACGAGACGCGAAACGGTGACGGGTTGGTGTACGCGGTGTCCACCTAGCTCACACCAAACCCTACCTATTTAAACACTCTAACTCGCCATTCTTCTTCATTTCTTTATAACCTCAACCCTAGCCTCCATATCTTCTTCTCCATTTCCTTGCACATCTTCTTAAACACATAACACAACACAACACAAGTTCCCCCCATTCTTCTTCATCTCCTCCCATACACACACACACACACATATCAGACCACCATCCCACCGCCGCCGCTAAACCACCAGCTGAGCTAACAACAACCACCACCTGAACCACCATTAAACCACCTCCTCATCCCTCACCTCCGCCTGTTCGCTGTAACCCGCCACCGCAGCCGCCGCCAACAACCACCCCATCCCCTTCGTCCATCCACCGAGCCACCAACCCCTTTTCCTCTCATATCCATATTGCAGAAACCGCCCACCACAGTGAATTTCAGGTGAGTTCATACTTGTCCCCTTTTTACTCTTTATCACTTTTGGGGTGTAAACATGTATCATATGCAAAACACACTAATGCTTTCATAAACACACATGCTCAATCTATTAAACATACTTATATGCTACTTGCCATGCTTATGATTCTTAGATACTTAGACATAAATCATTAACTATTATTAGCCCACTTAACATGTATAGCGCTATAGGACTAGCACACCGCCCCCTTTATGGGTCATTGTTAAGATTTAAACGGCCTAACATGAATATGTTAGGTATACGTTGTGGTACTCGCGGGTTTGAGTTATGTTCTTTGTATGGTATGTATGTGCAATGCTATAGTATGAGATTCGAGTAAATCATTCTAAATATTATGTATGTAAACTAAAACTAGTATGCTCACCAATACTTTATGTGTTGACGGATATTTTATACATGTTGCAGGAAAAAGCTTGATGAGATGATACAAGAAACATCACTTAGGATTCGGCCTTAGAAACAAACGAAACAATCTTTATTTTACTTCATGTTCAAGTTAATGTATTTTTCTCATGAACAAATTGTATACTTGTTGGATCTTAGATACGAATGAAATCTATTTAAATCTATTGTCACAATTTAGCGTTATGAAGTCTTTGAACAATCTATCACAAGTCCCACCTCGATGTTTCCGCCATCGGTTGGGGTGTGACAGATTGGTAGCAGAGCCATAACTATAGGGAATTAGGAAAATTGCCATGATTGACCTAGTCTATAGTTAGGAACCTTTATTTGACTACTTCTTTTACATGCTTGAAATACTTGATTTTCCTACTTGCTTCTTATCAATTTCATAATCCTTAAAGATGCATGCCTTTCCTAAGGCAACGTATACTCTAATACAAAGACACTCGTATTTCACAAACGAAAGAAACTCACTAAAATAGGCGTGAAACCCTTACTTTGGTGACAACTTTCAATCCGTTTTACTCCTTTTAAATTTTTGAAATTTCACCATTGAGATAGGAGTGATTTCCTTACCTTGATGACAAATTCACTCATCTCATTTTAGTGAAACCTTACCAAAGAGTTAGGATTAACTTCCTTTACCCTATTGATAAGTACCAATCCACAATTCGAAGACGACATCATCAAGTTAGGAGTGATATCCACATCTTGATGACTAGTTTCATATTCCCTCATCTTATAGAAGCTCTACTACCAAGTTAAGAGTGAATTCCTTTGCCTTGGTAGCGCTTCATTTCTATACATTAACATAACAACTTTATCATCAAGCTAAGAGTGATTCTCTTTACCTTTTGTGTTTTGAAATTACACTAAGATAGGCGTGATTTCCTTACCTTGGTGGAAATTTCACAAATCCTCATTCTAGTGGAAACTTACTAATAAAATGTTGGAATTAATTTTCCTACCTCGTTGGACAAGTGCAAAAAACCACACCCAAGAGACGACACCGCTAAGATAGGAGTGAAATTCGCAACTTGGCGACTAGTTTCAATCCTCGAATTTTTTTTTAATCTCTCCAAAGTCTCAAATTTTCGATTGATAATGGACATGTAGTAACTGGAAGGGTGAATACCATTAACCGAAATCTCGGCGAGAGTATTCCATCTATTAGGCGAAAGCATGTTTCCAAACTCAATAGTAAATTTGAATAACTTTGGTTAGTCGTAGTTCCGTTCCGGAACAATCCAAACCCTGTAAATCTCTTTTACGTTCTACAACAACTTCAAGTCCATTTTATTATTATTAGAATGCGTTACTTAAACCCCTCACACTTCTATCTAATCCTAGTTTTGAATTTCTCAAAAGTGTCGATAAACATCATCATTTCTGAAAATATTCACTTTTTAATATCTTCAAATATCTTCGATTATGCATTTTACAAAGTTTTCTCCAACCTTATACATTGATTTGCAATCGATTCTATAAAAGTTATATTTTAAACAAACCGAAATTTTAACATTTATGACATTTTGTTCAAATAAAACATCAAATAAATATTTTCGAGCATTATAAATTTCTATTATTATAAAAATTCCAAAATATTTATACATCCAAAAACGTTAACTTTATGTAATTTCCACTGATATTATCATATTTCACATTTTATTCTTATCTAGTTTACATTATACCAAATTAATTCTAGGATGAATTAATAATGCAATTATTATTCTATACCGTCTAACATTTGATAACGTCTAATTTACAGAAATACATAATGCCTGATTATTGTTTTACATTATTCTATTCATATCATATTTGATCCAACCCATATGAATCTCTCCATAACATACTCAAAATTTTAACAAATTTTTACTTATACTTTACGATTTCATTATCTTTCGTACTTTCTTGTTACCGTTCTAAATCTCTCATGTATCTTTTAAAAACAATCTTGCTCGAAACATGTACACAATTATTTCCGCTATGTATGATTTCGTAATACTCAAAAAAAATTGTGAATACAAATTTTCTTTCATGAAACATGAAGTCCTTTTATTTACCTAGATCATACCTGGTTTACAATTGAAAATTTTTAACGACATATGAAACCTGACTTTCTCATATATGGGTTATTATACGGATCATAAGCTCTTTTCGCAAGCAAACGTCTATAAATTATTAATTCTTATTCTTGTAAAACCAATCATTTCCATAAACTCGATTTCACGTCAACTAGTCTATACCCATATATCTACAAATTTGCAAGCTTAATGAGCTAAACTATTTACCAACAGTATTTTCATTTTTTTTCAAAACCAATATTTAAATGTCAACTGTATTTCGTGAACATCATTCCCTACGAAATTTGATTACTTACCAACCAAAACTTCATTTTTTTTTCAAATATCAAAATTCCTTATCATCCATCATTCACTTACAATAAAATTCCTCCATTTCTACAATCATTGACTTGCATATTGTTAAGATTCTCCAACACATTCTACACCTTTATCTTCTACAAAGCATAATTACTCATTTCTCTTGCCAAGGGAATGACTATTTCATTTCTTTCAATAAACTCAAACATTACTTTCCATCTTGATTGTCCATAAACCTTTATCTTTGTATGATACAATCACAACTACGTCTACCTATACATTCACATTCGCATTCGCATCTTGATGCTCTTACGAATACACTTTCACTTTAATACATACACCCACTCAACGACTACGGGAGACCATTATCCCTACTCAGCAGTTGAATGCATACTAGTTACACCTTCTAAGATACAATTATACTTATTATACATTACTTGATACGTTTTGATACATATACATCTTTTCATAAACTACGAAACCTGATACTTGAAATTCGATGCATATTCTACGCTACTTGCAAACTTGATCATACATGAAACTTGTTTATCCATGAAACCTAATACTTAATATGCGTAAGACTAGATTTTCCCATGATAATGAAAATGGATATTCTATAATACTTGTAATATTCTATAAGCTTAATTTTTCACTTAATGCATATGAATCGCCATAAAAAAACATTCTATCCACAAATTTGAACCGCTTATACCTAAAGTCTAAAACTCAAAACATCCAAGTACTCATGTTGAATCTCCTCTAAACTTGGAGAGGTAAACAATCCCTTTATATTTCAATAGATGCATAAACATTACTTTATAGATTACACTTACAACAATTATAGGTATACATCCCGTTAGGATGTAGCCTACCAGACAACCAGTTTTGGTTGTAGCCCATACTTAAATTTATCCATACTTATATTCATATACATGCACTTTGTTTCGTTAATACTTGCTTGTCTACCTGCATACATCATCACTGCGTTATCAAGTCGTCACATATCAACGTGTTCTTTTCACAAATATAATGACTAGCTCTTAGAATTAGGACGCATTTACGTCATATTCGTCATTTTATTTCGAGTTAGTGTCATAGAAAGACATAACACCCTTATGTAAGGTAAATTGACGATTGCGGTCCGGAACGTAATCGTGAATTTACAGGTACGTTAAGGTGAGATGAAATTCTATTTAGAGTTCTCGGTAGATGCTTAGTACGGATTCGAAATACTAATGGTGTGGTGGGTTAGCTGCGGTACACCCTATATATAAACACTAATGGTGTTTCAAAGACGCGACTGGGGGTCGGACAAAGGACCAACTCTAGTCAACCTAATAATAACAATAAGCCTTACCCTAACTCTAAGCATAATAACTAGAATGTAATTAAAGCACATTTAAACTATTTCATGTTTTACACAAAAGCTTGCTACTCATCTAACTCAGCAACACAAACAACCTTTACATATCTATACTTCCTAGGGTCCGCAATAGTTTCTAACGGTCTTTCCAACTAAATTTCGAGACGAAATTTCCTAAAGTAGGGGAGACTGTAACGCCCAGCGTTTCTCTAATATTATAATACCAATTTTTTTTTTCATATAAACAATTTTAATTCGTTATCGATAATATACGTTAATGAGAGAATAAATCCTTATTCGAGAATGACTATAACGAGTTATTTCACTAACTTAAACGTTTAAAATAATAATGTGTTGTAGGTGATGACGTGCTAGATAACCGACACTTATTCTTACAAATTTTAAACGCGACTATGTAAATATATAGTTAATTAAAAAGGTCTAAATACTCGTTTTAAGTCGCTTATTTAAATAAATAACGGGAAATAATGATTTTAGTTATTAAACGAACCATGTAATTAACGAGACGCGAAACGGTGACGGGTTGGTGTACGCGGTGTCCACCTAGCTCACACCAAACCCTACCTATTTAAACACTCTAACTCGCCATTCTTCTTCATTTCTTTATAACCTCAACCCTAGCCTCCATATCTTCTTCTCCATTTCCTTGCACATCTTCTTAAACACATAACACAACACAACACAAGTTCCCCCCATTCTTCTTCATCTCCTCCCATACACACACACACACACATATCAGACCACCATCCCACCGCCGCCGCTAAACCACCAGCTGAGCTAACAACAACCACCACCTGAACCACCATTAAACCACCTCCTCATCCCTCACCTCCGCCTGTTCGCTGTAACCCGCCACCGCAGCCGCCGCCAACAACCACCCCATCCCCTTCGTCCATCCACCGAGCCACCAACCCCTTTTCCTCTCATATCCATATTGCAGAAACCGCCCACCACAGTGAATTTCAGGTGAGTTCATACTTGTCCCCTTTTTACTCTTTATCACTTTTGGGGTGTAAACATGTATCATATGCAAAACACACTAATGCTTTCATAAACACACATGCTCAATCTATTAAACATACTTATATGCTACTTGCCATGCTTATGATTCTTAGATACTTAGACATAAATCATTAACTATTATTAGCCCACTTAACATGTATAGCGCTATAGGACTAGCACACCGCCCCCTTTATGGGTCATTGTTAAGATTTAAACGGCCTAACATGAATATGTTAGGTATACGTTGTGGTACTCGCGGGTTTGAGTTATGTTCTTTGTATGGTATGTATGTGCAATGCTATAGTATGAGATTCGAGTAAATCATTCTAAATATTATGTATGTAAACTAAAACTAGTATGCTCACCAATACTTTATGTGTTGACGGATATTTTATACATGTTGCAGGAAAAAGCTTGATGAGATGATACAAGAAACATCACTTAGGATTCGGCCTTAGAAACAAACGAAACAATCTTTATTTTACTTCATGTTCAAGTTAATGTATTTTTCTCATGAACAAATTGTATACTTGTTGGATCTTAGATACGAATGAAATCTATTTAAATCTATTGTCACAATTTAGCGTTATGAAGTCTTTGAACAATCTATCACAAGTCCCACCTCGATGTTTCCGCCATCGGTTGGGGTGTGACATTTATATTCAGCACTTAACCATTCAGACCTTTAAATAATTCAGAACGCACTTAATCAACCAAACAATTCCAAAAACATCATGTTTCTTTTTACACTTAAAAAAGAAAGCCCCGAATAACACGACCCGACTTTACTCCTGCAAGAAGTCGGTTCTTACCTTCACCATAACCTCATTAATGTTCGTTCTTCACTCAACAACAAAACCCTAAATTGCTCTAACAAGTAAAACCCTCAACAATGGCTACCGGTTGGAAGAAATCCTTAGGTAATATCCGTTCAGCCGTCGGAAATGCAATGGGCGGTCTTCGCGGCGGCAGCAACCTCGCCTCCTGGGTGGTCGCCGGAACCCTAGCCTACTTTTTATGGATCAAACCATCACAGGAGCTTAAAAGAGAACAAGAGGTACTGTTTCTTTATTTAATTCTCATATTGTTATTATTATTAGTAGGAGTGTTGTGAAATCCATTGATAATTTGTTTTTTGTTTCAGGAGAGAGCTGCGATTGCTGCAGCGAACGATCGGCATCGATATGTTGAGAAAGTTAAACCGATTCCAGATCTTCAGGTTTGATTTTGCCCTAATTTTGATGATTATGTGTGTATTTTACTTGAAGAGTATTAAAATTGAGTCGATTAGATAACGGTTAACTGATATCGGTAAAGCTCATTTTGATTAAGATTTCGAGGTCAATTTTGCCCTAATTTTGATGATTGTGTCTTGGCTTTTAAAATGCGCTCTTCATGAGCGCATAATGCGTGCATCACATGATGTGTTTTGAACTAATCTAACCGTCGATTGAACAAATATGATTAGAGATGATGAGTGTGTTTTATGTTTTAGTGTTTAAAAGTTAACAAGTTAAAGTACTATCTATCAATTACTTTTTAGTAACGAACAAATCGACACGTGATGCGCATTGTGTGTGTGTTTTATATGCAGAACATTAAAATCGAGTCGATTTAATAACAGTTAACTTATCTCGGTATCAGAAACTTGGTTTTGATCCGGATTTGATTATAGAATGGATGATTCCGTTACTGTTGTTGCTGATTTGCATGGATAGGGTTAACTGAATTGATATTTGATGATGTAGGAAACAGGGCTAATATATGGAAACAAAACTAAAAGTAATGATCCTGAAAAGTGAAGGGAGCATATGTGGAAGAGGTTTGTAGTATACAGTGATTCTGAAACTTATGGTGTTTAATTTTATAAAATTTTCTGAGAGAAAAGGTTATAGTTATTCAGTTTTGCAGATAACTTCTGCATTGTAATAATGTTCCTGTATGAGAACAAAGTTAATATCATCTGAAATGGTAATCGGTTAATCTATTGTGTATGAGGTAGCTTGATTGAGAAGTAAAATCTATAAGTTATTACTCATTTTGGTGTTCTTAGCATTTCTGCACATATATATACTACTGAGTTATTGATTCAGTAATGAAACACTTTTTTTTTTTGGGAAAATGGAATGAATGCATTTGTGTAGTATCAAAATTTAGTCTGAAATTAAGTTTGATATCGTAGGGATATTGCTCGATTATGAGTGATTCATGTATGTGCATGTCCAGAACTCCAGGTATACGTATGTATGTGTACATACATTCATACATGCATTTTTGCATAAATATAACCACATACAGATAAACGTATTTGTACGAGTGAAACATTTTGGAAGCCATGTGGTCTATACCTTGTTGCACCAAGGCAAGAGAAGTTAACAAGTAACAAGTCGACCAAACCAATTGGACTGTCTACTGTTTTAGTTCTTGTTGTAGGAGATGGCTCTTATGGTTTCGCCCTTGGATTATACTAACTACTAAGGATGGTCAGTCCGAAATAGTCAAAACAACTAAATTTAGGAAGTTTACTTGCGCTCCTACCTTGGTTGTAAAAGGTGCGCCTCAGGCACTCGTGACGTGATGTGAGCATGGCGGCTAGGAATACCAGAGATGGTCTGAAGTGAGAAGAGGCAACAACCTGTTTTCTTATGTTTTGTTTCCATCAACAGACAGGCAACAACCCATTTTTTCATTTCTATGCTTTTATTTTCTTTACATTTTTCTGATTTGTTTTGGCCTTTTTTTTTTTTTTGTTGTAAAGAAATTATTTAGGTTGTACTTGTACAACAACGTAGCTGAGTTTCTTAGGCTGTATATCAATTTAAATTATTGTATATTTGTTTACTTGAAGTATTCTATAAAGAGATACTGTTTTGCTGTATACCAAGGTTTCTTTGTGTATTAAACTAGTAGAGTGCCCGCGCGATGCAGCGGGAAACACAAACACTTATAAGGGTGTGTATGGTTCTGTTAAGTTCGATTATTTTCCTCAACCGAAACTAAAATCAAAAGTCATCAATTAATCAATCTTATTAAACAATTGGTTCCTTTGTTCGATTAGTATTGTTAGATTATCGGTTTTAGTTCGGTTTAGTTAATTTTGGTGAATAACAAAAACAAACTTTGGCTAAATTGTTTTGCCTAGAAGTACATGAAATGGAGGTATAAACACATGAAATAGAGGTAGAAAAAATTGCACTGTAAACGAACCAAATGTTCATGAGCTGTTCGTGAACTTGTTTCGCGGAAAGTTCGTTTATGTCGTTTATTTAATAAACAAACAACCACGAACAAAAAAATTTGTTCGTTTAGTTAAATGAGTGAACATGAACAAACGTTGAGTTTGTTTATTTATGTTCGTGAACGTCCGTTTATGTTCGTTTATTTATGCATGTTTAAGTTTATTAATTACATACGTAGTTATATTTACATAAATACAAACATAAATCGGGCTTTAGCTACTTGTATAAATATATAACCAATTAGTAGTTGGGTTTTTTCAGTAATACGAAATCGTTCACATTTATTATATTCGTGAACGTCCGTTTATGTTCGTTGGTGAACTGTTCGTTTGGGTTTAAAGGAAGGAACATAAATGAACATAAAATTAACCAAAACCGAGTTAACCTAATATCGGTTTTTTTGTACCCTAAGTTAACTAAAACTAACAAAGCAAAACTGAACCATTCATACATGTATATCCTTTGTACATCCATTATATGTATTTATACATTCATTTCATGTGTTTCTAAGCAAAATTTTAACCAAAGTTTGGTTTTGGTTATTAACCAAAATTAACTAAATCGAACTAAAAACGTCAATCTAACCAAATAGACTGAACCAATTAACCGGTTGGTTAACAAGATTGATAAGCCGATAATGTCGATTTTTGTTTCAGTTGAGGCTTATAACCAAACTGAACCTAACACAACAATGAACCATTAGAAGTGTTTGTGTTTCTTACCACATCGTGCGAGAATACTGTTATGAATATATAAATGGATCTATTTCAGTTTAACTACTTTGGGTTAACTAAGGGTACAAAAAGAAAACGATAACCAATTATAAGTTAAATCGGATGTTTTCAGTTTTCAATAGATTTTGGTTCAGTTTTATCAGATTTTTGGTTTGGCTTCGATGAACGGTTTAATTATTGCTCACTCCTATATATCGTTAATCAAGTAGCACATAAAGATTCTTTAAATAAAAAATAGCAATAATATACTCAAATTAAAGATAATAAAATGCTCATTATTATGATGTAACTTTTTTTATAAAAGTATAAACATATTAAAAAAATATGATTGTTTAAAATCATGGGGGGGGGGGGGGGGGTTGCTTAAAAAATGGAAAAGAAGTTTAACTATAATTTAAATAAACAAAAGTTAAGTAAAGTTTTAAGGGATTAAAGTGTAACTAAGATAAGGTATTAAAATGTAAATAATGTATGAATAACTATTTTACCCTCATTTTATTAATGAAAAATAAGTTCTGAACTTTTGGGTTACCCATCACTCATGGATTATCTATACATATAATAAACCAAAGCCATTTTAATGACATGGCATTCAAAGATGCATTCTCTTCCTTGAGTCCCATGTGGCATTGAGATATTTTAGGAAAAAAATAATTTAAAAACAAAATTGGATTTTTAACCCTCATGTTTCCTCCCATAATTTTTAAACGTTAATATCTTTAATATACGAGAATTTTTAAAGAAAAAAATTACACCAAATTAACAAGCGTTTTATTATCTTTCCGACGAGTACCATAGTGCTATATAAAAAACGGAGAAATTTTTTTGTGGGGTTTTGTTCATATAGGAAAAAAAACACAAAGTGTTCAGGTAAATCATTAATCATGTATAGGCAAGTCACTAATTATGTTTAAATCAGTAAATATGAATTTTTTTTTTCAACAAAAGCTGAATAGGTTAATAGAGTTATACGTTGTTTTAAGTTAGGTATCAATATTAGTATGTTAGAGTTGTACATTTGTTTAGTCTTTAAGATAGGTGTTAATATTAGAGTTACATTAAAGTTTTACATTCTTTTAGGTTAGGTGTTAACATTGAAGTTCTACATTGTTAATTTGTTTTAGGTTAGATATTAATACTAGAGTTATACATCAGTCTATTTCGAATGTAAAATTGATGTATCATATTAAATTTCTCAACCCGGGACGCTCCCGGGGTATAATCTAGTAATATAGTATAGATATAGATAATTTGTATTTTTTTTTTATTTTATAAATTTCGGGTATCCAAGAAGTAGCAATCTAGCAGGTATCATCTTTTTTTTTTTTTTTTTTTTGAACGGCAGCAGGTATCATCTTAATTTATAAATATCTATGAATACCCGGTGGCTTGCATATGTGAACCTTTCGTCTCACACCTTGGTTTCAGGATCTCCACGCCTCAGGGCACCTCACATTGTTATTTCAGTCATTTGCTAGACACGGCCAATGTGGAAGAGGGAAACGAAGGATGACATGAGCTTTCAAGATGCAAGTCTGTAGCCAGAGTTTTCAGAATTATGAAGATTTGATTATGGTCTCATCACTCAAGCATGACGCATTGAGATTCAATCCATTTTAGGTGTACATGTAATATTATATGCTTGCCTTGCACCATCAGTTCACTGTAATAAATTTCATGTCATCACATCTTGAGAACAGCAATAACTAAATACATAAGATGTCTCTACAGGCTTAGGAGCATCTAGGTTTGAAGATCTTGGGTTCAAGTCTCATAGATGACATGATTAAACAACTTCACCGCTCTAAAAAAAGATAATTACATGAAACACAGAACGCAAGTGAAGCGTCAAAACTTACTAAAAACATGCCCACTGATCCTACAAATCAAGCCATAAAAGGCCCAACTTTAGGGGCAACTGTGAAATGAAAGTGTATCCTGTCAAACTGTTCAAAACCTACTTTACTGTAAACCATACTCGACAAAGACCGCTTTTTAAATCAAATTAACAGTAAATATTTGCCTGCTACTACTTATAATGTCCTAATTACTGACAAGTAAAAAGGGCAAGGAAGTTTAGATGTTTGACTGCTCAAACGGCACACGAACCAAAAGCCGTCCATGTAAGCTCACAACCGCTGATGTGCGAAGTGCATCGATTCTTGATGGTAGGTTAATCACCTATAATATTATACCCAAACATCAACAAACCATCACCTAGATTGGTAATTTTGACCCATTAACACAGATGGGTCCGCTGTGGGTCATGTTTTTGTCTAAAAAGGTCAAAAGTCTTGTGAAGTATATCCCTCACAAACTGTTTCATCCACAACGATTATTAGTGTATTATAACCTTTATAATCATATTAAGTGCATTAAAATCTGTGTAGTCAATTTCGGTGGCATACCACTGGTATTTCGGATTTCGGAGGTCCCATAAAATTTCGTTTCAAATTTCGCTACCAAAATAATCGGCGAAATTGACCGAAAATATACCGAAATTTTGGAAATTTGACTTCCAAAGTTTCAGTGGAAAAGGTGGTATTACCGGTTATGTTTTTTGGGCCAAACTAAAAAAAAAACTAAATCTTTTAATTTTTTTAGCATGTAAGTATAACATTTTAATATATTCACATGCTTTTATAGTGTCATCATATCACTTCATTTATTTATAAAATGTAGATGTATGGTGGCGTAGTTATAGGGTTGACACACTTTTGCTCCAAAAATTAGCTATTAGTGTCCTACTTTGTTAATAGCTTTATAAATAAAAAACCACCAAAATCCCACCGAAATTTCAAAAATTTCGTATCTACCGAAATTTCAAAAATTTCGTATCTCGGTCCTTGACCAAAACACCGAAAATTTTGTCCTTAACTACATAGATTAAAATAAAAATGGACAATAAAGAATTCAGCTTTAATTTATTTAGTGCTCAATTCAATCTACAAACCTTTTTGAAAGCTGTAATACCCCATGGATTGTCAGGTTGCTCAGGTTGACCTGTGATGACAACACGCCCAGCAGGATCTGACTGAACGCGGACCTGAATCCATCAGAAAACAAAGACATATACTCAATTCTTAGTCAAAGATTTTAGTTTTTCGGACATTTAAAATGAAAACAAAGGTAAGAGACAAGTTAGTCTCTTACCTCTTCTCGCAGAAGCCCTGGAACCAGTGCATACACCTCAAAACAATCTTTCTGTTTTAATCATAAGAGAAGTAGTCAACATTAACATTTAGTAATTAAAAAGGTCAAAATGCATGTCATAAATGCGGCTGGTTTGATAATACTTACCATTACCAGCACGTTTATTTTAACCCAGTTAGCAGGAGGACCAACATCAGCAACTGTTGTGACAAGTCTATCATAACTAAAAAGGTAGAAAAATGTCAAGGCACTTGTTAATGATACACAGTTAATAGAATATGAATGAACGAAACGAAAACAGCGATGAAAATATGAAATTGAAAGACGATATAATTGACCCTTAACTGCCTAGATGCTTCGGTTCGTGCAGCTTTCACAGAATACTCCACTTCACTTGGTCTCTTTTGTTTTAGTGACCCTATATGTGATCATTACTCAATTCAGACAACACATTTTGTTGATGTAAAATGCTACAACAATTATTATACTTTGAAAGGAGGACTTTACCAATGCTTTTGAGACTTTTTTCGCGCTTCTGTGAACTGTTGGAGTTCTTTTCCTTAGAAATGCAAAAACAATAAGTCAATTCATGCCGCCCTTTGTTTTGTTTTTATCAAAGGCTAATTAGATATTAGATATATAAGTATATAACAAATGGTTCTGTCACTTATGTTGTAAAATGGCAAAACAGCTACTCAATGATTGACTTACTAACCTCACCATAACCTACGAGACGTTGAGCATGCCAACCCTGCATTGCTCGAGCTGCAGCATCCCTCCGTGCCCTGCCTGGTCCGGATCCTGGGGTCTGCACAAGTCATTTATAAGAAATCATATGTATGGATTCAAAACAATAATCATGTATAAAATTAAACAAACCTCATTCTCAACATTTGGGGTATCTGGGTAGGCAGTTGCAACAGGGAATTCAAGCTCACCAATCTGGACCTTATGCCTTTCGTATTCGAGAAGTGCCTACAGATTAAAAAAAAAAAAAAAAAAATTATTGCAACTGGTGCTCAAGAAATTAATGACATAGAGCTTGTGACACCTTAAACTATACTAATTACTAACCAATCAAAGTAGCTAAAGATTACATATGGATCCACCACAAAGACAGCATAATTACCAACTTGAAAACTTGCTCGGGTTTGGAAGTTTAGTAAATAACAATGTAAAATAAATATTACCTTTTCATAAAACTGGCGGAACGTATACGAGACGGTTGTGCAAGTCCTTCAGAATACATACCATGCAGGATTAGTACTTAGTAGCATGTTAATCATATAAACTATCATTTTTTTCTCTGTGTGTGAAATATAAGAGTGCAAACACTGAATGAAAAGTGACCTAATCATAGACTTGAAGGAATGACCAATATATTGAATAATAAACTCATGTTCTACTTACTTTGGTGGATGGAAAGATTCTCCTACTTGTCGCCAAAACTTGGATCCAGTTACCTGAAGAGGGATCGAATGATGAATAAATCAATGTAAAAATGGAGCTAGCACTTCACCGCTTTATAAAGCCAATTACATTATAATTTTCCCCAAAAGAATTAATAGATTAAAATGCCTTGAAGAATATGACAGAAAAACTAGTCAAAAAATATGTCCTGTTCATCAAAGTAAAACTCGGCCAAAAAGATCCCACAAAAATAAACGGTCGGAAGGCATGGCACCTTTTTTGTGACCGTGAGCACCCGTTACTGGTAAAACTTACAGGACCCCCGCTAATACCCAAGTAAGGGGTTTAAGTAAAGCAAGTGGCCTTCAAGGGGGTTAAAGACAATAAAACCAATGGAAGTTGGATTCAAACCTGAGACCTCTGCTAGAAGGACTCAAGCACTTACCATTGTGCCACCCCCTTGAAGTTAGGATAACCACCTTGTTGTGAAATTACTTAACGATTAAATGTGGACCTATCTCACTGCAAATTTGAATTTTATTATAAGCAATCCATACAAGAGTGCTTTAAACTTTAATTAAATGTTGTAGTTCTCTAGTTTCCATACGCAGAACATTATTCATTTAGAGTACACAATTCTATTAAAACTTTAGGTGCTTCTTTAAAAAGATTCAGTTTGTTGTTGCTGGAAGATCTTTACGCCTCATGATGCACAGGGAAAGAATAATACATACCCGGTCATATCCACCCAGTTTGATAACAGACCTCCACAACCTATCAGAAAAAGAAACACAAACAATAAAATGAGCTTTCACCCAAAACTCAGAATATTTTAATATGGGAGCACAGAAGGTTACTTCAGGCAATTCAACGGCTGTCCATAAAACTTTGGAGGCTTAAATTCTAAACCTTTCTCCCTATACACGGCTTCCAACTCGTTCATGAATGTTTCTTGGTCCTCTTGAGTCCCAGATTCATAGCCCTCATCCACCTAACCATAACAAACCAAATGACAACTTGTTAAAGTAGCAAAAGGTCCACCAAAGATATCGATTTAACTTCTTAATCTTCAATTTGAAATTACCTTTGTGCCCTCTAGCTCATTCTTCAATGTCACTACACTATGATCCCCAACTTTATCAGGTGAATGTTCCACAAGCTCTTGATGTTCTTCATTCCCAGCATACTCTCCTTCATTGTTACTCTCTGGCATCTTCAAAGAACCACGATGATCATCATCCATATATTCAATCTTGGTATCCGCAACCTTATCATCACCCATTGCTGAACCATCTTTTCCACTATCATGAGCCTCATCCACAGGCAATTCTTGCTCGATTTTATTATCTTGCATCTCCTCTTCACCTTGCTCAATTACATTTGGGCCTTTGTTAGGTTGCGTATCTTCTTCATCTTTCCCAATTTCATTTGGTCCTTTGTTAGCTTGCATCTCCTCATCATCTTGCCCAACTTCATTTGGGCCTGTGTTAGTTTGCATCTCCTCTTCATCTTGCTCAATTTGATTCGGGCCTGTGTTAGCTTGCATCTCCTCTTCGTCTTGCCCACCGTCATTCGGGCCCGTGTTACCTTGCATCTCCTCTTCATCTTGCCCAACTTCATTAGGGCCTTTGTTAGCTTGTGTCTCCTCTTCATCTTGCCCAACTTCATTCGGGCCTGTGTTAGCTTGCAACTCCTCTTCATCTTGCCCAACTTCATTCGTTGTGTTACCTTGCATCTCTTCATCTTGCCCAACTTGATTCGGGCCTTTGTTACCTTGCGTCACCTCTTCATCTTGTCCAACTTCATTCGGGCATGTGTTAGCTTGCATCTCCTCTTCATCTTGCCCAACTTCATTCGGGTCTGTGTTAGCTTGCATCTCCTCATCATCTTGCCCAGCTTCATTCGGGCCTGTGTTTGCTTGCATCTCCTCTTCATCTTGCTCAACTTCATTCAGGCCTGTGTTTGCTTGCATCTCCTCTTCATCTTGCTCAACTTCATTCGGGCCTAAACCAAAAGACTCTTCCTGTTTGTCTTCTACATTCTCTACACCTATCTGATCTTTTCCAACACATTCTTCACCACCCACAACTTCATCTTCCAGAAGCTTTCCAGCATCCTCCATCTCAACTTCTCTTTGATCCATTAAACCTCTACAAAAGAGTACATCAAATACATTTAGAAAAAACAACGATCATTTGTATATTGATTTGTGTATTGTTTATGGGCTAAAATCTATAGATACAAAGCAATATTGCAAATAGATACCTTCTAAACACGATAACTATACACAACTAGTCTAGCATTCCCTCCCAACCTAAGGACGAGGAACAACTTGTAGCTTTGATCCATAGTTGTCAATAGCGCTCATAGCGCCCACTAAAGTGAATAGCGTAGCGTATAGGTAAAGGGTCACTACAAACCATGTAGTGATAAATAACAAAATTTTAAGTTCTTTTATTTAAATGACTAGTGTTAGCGTATTTTAGCATCCTTTTAGCAATTTTATATATTATTGTGTGTTAAATATAGTTTTTATCACAGTTGTTAAAAGCGAGCGCCTAGGGCGCCTAGGCGATGAATTTCCTAGAAGCGACCCTAGGTCGCTTTTCTCTCCTAGATAAATAAAGCAATGATTTTTTTTTTTAAAGTTTTATCCCTTTACCATTTTATAGCAGATTTTTTAAAACTAGTAATATCTAATCATATCTTTTATTTTTTAAACAAGTTATGCATTCTAATCTATATAAACAACCTCTAACCCTATGCCCTTTTGGATTTGAAGTTTTATTATTTTTTACATTTTGAACTATTTTTTGGTTTTCAAGCATAAACAACTTGCTATTTGGATATTTTGGTGGTTTTTAATCATGGTGCTGCTGATAGTTGTTATTTTTTAGTGATTTTGGTGATTTTTCCCCATTTTTTTTATTTGCGCTTTTATTTTCTCAGGCCCACGCTTTTTTTGCGCTTCTCGCCTAGGCCACAGGCGGTACCAAAGCGCCTTGAGTGTGCTTTACGCCTTTGACAACTATGGTTTTTATTATTTTTTTTATTTCTTCAACCCTTTATCGCTAAACATGAAATAGTGGGCTCCATTTCATCACTATCGCTATGTAGCATATAGGTAGCCTGTCGCTACGGTCCGCTATTCGCTATTGACAACTAAGCTTGAATCATAATATGAGACATAGCCGTATAATTGTATATCGATTTGTGTATCAGACAATATTGTAAGAATCGCTAGGCGCTAGTCTTCTCAATAGATATGTACTTTTAACCCCCTCCTCAACCCATATTTTTTAACCAGAATTCACATGTTTCTGCCGGAAACTGGTCGAAATCGCTGGACTGCCACCGATATTTGGCCAATTTGGACTACTGTTGACCACGGTTAATAGGCCAATTAGATGAAAATTACTACGGAACCTTAATTAGCGACTTTTACAACCATGATATCAGATAGGGTTACAACAGATTCTAAACAAAAACAGCAATATTATTACAAATAAATAACTAGTAAACACAAACACTGAACTAAATAAAGCTATAAAACCCTATTTCACACACAAACCCTATCTTCACACAGCAATTCATAACAAAAACAGCATCGTGACGAAACAATTTCACTGTGTATATAACCCTACAGGCTCTAAAAACAAATTGCGACAACAAAACAAGAGGAATATGATACGATATGCAAAAAACGCTCTCAACAATTAAATTAACAAAAGTATTAAAGTTAGTAAGCTTACATTGCGTGTGTGTTATAAAGCCGTAATAAAACGAATAAGCTAGGGTTTGTTAAATTGTCCTTAATAATAATAATAATAATAAGATGATGATCAAAATTAGGTTATTATATAGGGTTGAGAGTGAGGGGACAGGTGGCAGCGCGTGAGTGAGGGGACAGGGGGAAATGGTGACGGCTGAGAAGGGAGCACGGTGGTGGTGATGGTGGTGGTGATTTGTTCGTCTGCTGCGGTTTGTTTGTAAAAATCAGAGAATGGGTCTTGTTTGGGGTACCACGTGGATAGAGTTTGTTAGGCCTCAAGGACCCTTTTAGAATTAAATATATCCTTAAATTGATTATAACCAATCTTGCTTCGTCATATCACTTAACTGATTTACTTCACTGAAACACGTTTTTGTAGGCAGCACTCCACTGATTCTTTTATTTATTTTCATTTACATACCCAAACTTTTTATTTTTTTACATTTTTACACGGTTTTAACATTTAATTACTATTTCAATCATTCCACCAAACGGTCAGCCAAATTTAAGTTTTTATCTTGGAAACCGTCGAGTAAATTGAATTAACTCACCTAAACGATTAGCGAATTAATTCTTAACAGTGTCAACGTCGTTGTATATAGACAAAATTACAGAAAACGTCCTTTATGTTTACCCAAAGTTGCATGTTTCATCCTTTATCTTTAAAACTTGCAGGATACATCCTTTATCGAGGTTTTTGTTGCAGGTTTCATCCTTTACACTAACTATGTTACTGTTTGTCGTTAACTCCCCCTCACATGCAATGTGAGGGTATTTTCGTCAATTTGTATATTAAAGGACGTTTTATGTAATAAAAGTCAATTTGTATATTAAATGACGTTTTATGAAAACCTTTTGCATAACAATTAGTGTCTTGACTATAGTTACATAAGTTGTGATGTTTCGTTATTAATCTTACTTTTTAAATATATTAAATTATGAAGTTTTACGTATCAAAAATAACTTTCCACAATCCAAAATATTTCCTTTTTAGCTATTTTTTTTAAATATCCATTTGACCCATTACTAATAAAACATTACACGAATCAATTAAGTAATATATGTTGAACTCCAACATGTTAAATGGATCGGGCCAGCCAATTCTGTCATCCATAATGCCAAGGGTGTTTTGGATATTTCAGGTGTTCTAACCATTTTCACTTTGTTTTTCTCCTAGCCGGAATTCATTGACATCATCAAGGCTGCTGAAGTGAAATTTGCATAAAGCGTATCATTTTGGGAAAAGAGCAATGATATCGTGTGGTGTGTTTTTAGTTTGAAATAAGCATATGAACAAAACTAGGTGCACTAATTATGTTACAAGGTGACACCATCTTTTTTGGTCAACAACTCGGTTGTTTTGAGCACCAAGTGTTTTGTAAACTGATCGGATACAAATCTTGCGGGTATCTGCTTTTGCTTATTCGTATTAATAGTATTATATGTGGATGTATCCATTCAACTTCGAGCGTGCTGTATAGATGGTTTTAAAATGCGCAAGGTAATTTGGGGCCCTTAGGTTCAAAAGCTAGGCGCCGAAATTCTTGGATGCAGAGTGAGTGAAGCAACCGAAGTCTGTTGAAGTATACGGTTTGTTTTAGAGCTCCACTGTTTAACAAGTCGAAATAAGTATGGGTAAAAAGTAGTTAGCTTTTTGTTATATTGTTGTTATTTGTTTTTATTACATAAAACGTCATTTAATATACAAATTGACTTTTATTACAGAAAACGTCCTTTAATATACAAATTGACGAAAATACCCTCACATGCATGGCATGTGAGGGGAACTTAACGACATAATTAAACACCGTTAGTGGTAAAGGTCGTTTTATGCAACCAAAATTTCAGTAAAGGATGAAACCTGCAACAGAAACCTCGATAAAGGATGTATCCCGCAAGTTTTAAAGATAAAGGACGAAACCTGCAACTTTAGGTAAACAAAAAGGACGTTTTATGTAATTTTGTCTTGTATATAAAGTGATTAAACCATGGGGCTAAAAGCCACAATTTACCACGGTTTAAAAACCCAAACACACACAAAAATGAACCCGTGGACCGAAGAAGAAGAAGAAATAACCCTTGTAGTTTGCCACAAGGATGCGTCGAACGACCCCGAAATTCAACTCCTCCCCCCCCCCCCCCAAGGGGTTTTGGGCTCGAGTGTTTAGTGACTTCGTTGAACACATTGGCCACAACACAACCAAAACTGTCCGCGACCTCCAGTTCAAGTGGGGCGACCTCAACATCTGTGACACCCCACATTTTCAGGTTAAATACTTTTACTGAACTCTAGTTAACTTACATGTTCATACATGGCTAGATACTTATGTGACATCCGTCTCCTTTGTTTATTATCTATTATACACATACAATTTTATCCATTAATTATTTTGTTATAATTATTATATCTCTTTAATTCATTAACCACCTTGAAGTGTTTTTTTTCCCTCACTACACAAATGCTCATATAAACTAATAAGTTAAAAATGGAATAATGAAATCTTAATTGCTCATTACTCTCTTATTTGACCATACGACAAATCAGAATTCCACCATTAAGATTGTAGTCAAACCTCCATTAACTAAGATTATAACCCAAGAAATTATCAAGGAATGATCATTAGCAAAAATTACGGATGGTAACTGAATCATCAATCCTTTTTATACCCTTGAGGGCTCATAATATAACTCCTCAAACGCTTTTGATTTGGTCGGAGCTTCCATCGCAACCGCACTCCGACGTTGCTCTAGCTTCGTTGTCTTGCCACTTCGCCGCTGCCATGCTTCGCCACCTTTCGCCGCCATGACCAACACCAGACCGCTCACACCCTGTTCAGCATCTGGCTCCACAGCCGGTGTCATTTCGGAATTTGTTCAGCGTTTTCTTACCATCCCTGGTCAGCATTTGAGGTACTAAATTGAACCCCTTTCCTGTTTCGTATATGGACATACAAGTATGGGTTTTGTTTCGTTTATTTGGACAACTATACCATCTAAATCCTGAAGTTAATCAAACGACATGGAACCTTGTAAAAAAAAAGAAATTAATATATGTGCCATTCGTTTCGTTAAAAATGGGAAAATGAGTTTTTGGGTACAGTAACTCTTACTCGATGATGATCAAGATGGATTTTTTTTACTATTCTTCATGGGAATGTATATAAACATCAACAATATTTTATACTTATATTTTTTTATTTTAAAATCTAATTTGATATTTAGTTTGCTATTTATTAAATAGTTATTTAATTTGAACGTAAACTTGAGTTTTCATGAGATGCTAGCACTTTGTGTTTATATACATGAATTTTCTTACTTAAATACTAGGACTTATTTTCTAAAAGAGTTTCTTTTCTTCAATTTATGGGTCTCTAGATTTTTCTTAGTGACTGAAACAAAAGTATTGGATTCGAATTCTTGATCACCGAACAAATTATTTTTAATTTAGGACTCTATTTAACTAGTCAACATTTCTTTAACTCTATGTCCATTGCAAAATGATCAACAAGTCACGATATTGAAATGGGATTGAGCATCTAACTGTACAATAATAAATATAGGCTCCCATACTCATTTCAGACGACTCATCTTTGCTTTGCGATTCTCGTTTATTTATTACAACTTCATCATCACAATCAATGTGAGTATTCCTACCCCTTTTTGCTTTTATACATTTTTGGGGTGTTACATGTACACTATTACAATTTCAAATACAAGTTTACATTTTTACAATACAATTCTAGTACTATGTGCATTGCTTACAACGTGTTTTATGCTTAGACAT
The DNA here is from genome assembly GCA_028751855.1 of Ambrosia trifida. Taxonomy (NCBI): domain Eukaryota; kingdom Viridiplantae; phylum Streptophyta; class Magnoliopsida; order Asterales; family Asteraceae; genus Ambrosia; species Ambrosia trifida. Next base: position 12,927,275 of record CM054123.1, on the reverse strand, counting down.
TACATGTGGATTACATTTGTACTTAGTGAAATCATTAACATGGTACAAGCCGACCTTAACATTGGATAGCGCTATTGGATTGACAACCCGCCTAGGTTGATTCTCCCCCTTTGTCATCGGAGAATCCGTGGTCATTGTTAAGTCATTATCCATTTATTGGATAAGTACACCGCCGTTCATTTAGTACATTCATACAGTCACAGGATTGATTTCGCTCATTTGTATGATACATAGTTTATATAATTGCACTGTAGCTTTGCACTTGAATTGTATACCATTTTTCCAACTTACTATATGTTTTAAAACTAGGAATGCTCACCAACATTTCTTATGTTGACAAAACCTATTTTGTACATATTTCAGGTGCAGTTTGATCTTAGTTCCATAGCATTGGATTTTAGTGCTTGCTTTTAATAAGTTATTTCAATTTTCATGTTTCGTTCAGACTTTTGTATTTTTCTCATTTCATCTATGTAAGACAATTTAAATTATTCAATAATATATTTACATTTCAGTACCATGTGCTTTTGAACAATCGTCACTACGTGACACCTCGATGATTCCGCCATCGGTTGGGGTGTTACAACTTAACTAGGGTTAGTTAAGTAGGTTTAACATATGTTAGAAGATGCTAACATATGTTATACGTAGGAAAATCCTTGTTAAACACACACATGAGTCCTGTATCCCAAACGTTGGTGAATTATGTGACATACATAGCAATAATATATACAAGTGAATTTTGGTGAACATGAAGTACGTGCTTATGTGAATTACATGTTTTTGTGAATGATCGCCTAACTGAAAGGTAATGCGTAGATCATGCAAATTACGTGCACAACATGAATGATATGCTATGTAATAACAAAAATAATGGTTTTTATATAATTTAGCATGGTTAATAATATTGGGTCCGGTATTGGGCTAGAACATGGTTAACGGGTCAAGTTAATGGACTAGAAGGGCCCTCATACCAATTGCTTGGGGAACAAGCAAAGCCCTTTTACAATTAGGAGGCAAGGAAAAAGATAAAAACCCTACTCCCTTGCCCCCTTGGTGCCGTGCGAAACCCCCACCCCCTCTTTCTTTGTTTTCAAGCAATCAAGCAATCTTTCACTAATCAAGCTAGTTCGGGTTTGATTTCAAGGCTCTAGGGAGTTTAATCTTTCACAAGGTATACGTTCTTACGATTCTTGATAAATTATAATGATTGAAAAACTTTAAAAACCCTAAAAATAATATATACAAAATCGCATACATGCATGTGTAGGAGTTCTTGAATGTTCTTGATGATTTGATGATGATGATTGTTATTAGCAGCCATGATTAGGGTTTTCACATGATAATATATGTGTTTTGCTATGATTAATATGGTGTTTAATCAGTACTATAGGTGTTATACATGTATTAGGGATGTTTATGAAGAATTAGGGTTTGTAGATTACTTGGGATGCAAGTTTCAGATTCTGACAGAATTGTTTGAACGTGTTGAAGGGGCTGTAACGGGTTGGTAAATCGATTGTTTTGATGATTTCTTTGCATGATTGTAATGTAAAAGGTCTTAGCTTTTCATAATGGGCAAAACCATCGATTTTGGACACCGTATGAGTCGTTTTTGGAATTTTAATTGATTAGGGGTCATATCAGATTTTCGGATTTGTAAATTGGGCTAACTTTAAATGGTCATAACTTGAGATTTACAAAGAGTTAGGTTATGAAATTTTTACAGTAGGTCAATACTGGAAAAATAGAGCTTTTCCAAGTGGATTCATCTCGTTTGGATGAATACACAATTTTTAAGAGTTTTCCTACTAAACTGACCTGTTGAGGAAATTTTCTGGACACTGCTGTGTTGTACGAATTTTTATAATTTTTTTGTTTGGAATTAAGACAAAACAAAAATAGGTATTGTCGAGTGAATCCCAAATAAAATTCAGTAAAAATTTGGGACTCTAATTCATTCGTTAAGTATTTTAAATAAATTGTTTTTCACAGCGCACAATCTGTCCTAAAAACACAGATTGTGTACGGGGTCTTTAAGTGACTATTTAGAGTTCTATGTGGTATGTAATTGACATGTACTTGTGTGAAAACTTGTATGAGATGTATTTGATGTATTAAACTGATAATAATCACTATAATCACCAACGGGATACGTAGGACATACTTGAGCATGTAGAGTCATTAGGTGTCACTACACGGTTTTGAACTTTTAAAAGTCTTGGATAAACGAGTTACATGGTGTGTTGGTTACGCACGTATACTCACCTAGTGACATTTGTAATAGGGAGTCTGAAGAAACAATAACCTGCACAGCCGGCCGGTGTATGCCTCGACGGTGTTGAATAGAAGAACTGCAGCTCGGTCTCCGTCTTCTCCGGTAAGATCCAGACCTGTAAGTGAGAAAGGAAAGGTGGGGCGTGGAGGTGACTGCTAGGAAACCACGAATGGAGTCCAACGTACAGACACAAAAAGGGATGTCGGCAGCGGCGGCAGCCATGTGTTATCAGGGGGTAATGTGTATGTGATAACTTGTGCCCTAATAAGAGGTGATGACCTCTTATATAGGGCTTTCATGGGCCTTAATGGGCCAGACATCATAGACCCCTAACTATATGGGCACATAGCCCATTGGCACCAAGCCCAGTTAGGGGGTTACCTCCACACCCCAATATTAGTAAATAATATAAGAAGTAACAAATAATAAAGACGGTATGTCGGGTCAAGCACCATACCTCTACAAGTCCCCCTAGTCTAGTGTTGCTCCCAAGTGCAAGCATTGGGTGGAGCGCTAGACTAATTAGGAGTGCTCGGGAATGAAGATTAAGAGCTTTATCTTCTCGGTAGACCAATGACTCGGACGATTCATCTTCTTGTTTCGATGTGCGTGGGAGGTTGCTCGTTGCGCTTGTTACCGACTAAGTGTCACCTTCTAGGCTAACTGTCACCGACGCGTGTGAGGGTTGCTCGTTACGCTTGTTATCGGCTAAGTGTCACCTTTTAGGCTAACTGTCGTCGGCGCGCGAGCGTCCAGTAGTTGCAGGTGTTACTGTGGCTCGTACCCAAACCTGCAAGTATCTCAATCATATAATATGGGTGTATTATGAGGCGCCCAGCCTTGTATTAGTATATGTTAACTTGTAATAAGTTGTTAGATAGTAAACAACGCTACATATAAAAAGATTGTACCAAAACCTTGAGCGGCCAACGTTATGGCGCGCGTGCGGATTTTATAGCGCGCGGTGAACCAACAACACTTTCTCGGGGGGTGAAATCATACGGCGCATCATGATATGAGATCCATCTAAAGTGGAGTTATACCATGCCATCCCCCCAGTTCATTGCTGCTAAGTGTAATACTTAGAAGCATTGAACTTATAGTAAGAGTATCCTTCGTTGATAGACCATTTGACGCGCCAAAGTTATCGTCCGCGGATTGCTTTAAGTAGGCAATGGCATGCTCCGCGAAGGACGCCTTTTAAAGCATTACGTCAATCAAACGCAGTGTTAGCGCGTTCCTGAAAAGGAGACGTGGCGGCGCGTCCCTGAAAAGGAGACGCGCGCGAAGTTGAAGCACGTTCCTGAATAGGAGACGTGGCGGCGCGTTCCTGAAAAGGAGACGCGCGCGAAGTTGAAGCACGTTCCTGAAAAGGAGACGTGGCGGCGCGTTCCTGAAAAGGAGGCGCGCACGAAGTTGAAGCACGTTCCTGAAAAGGAGACGTGGTGACGTCGTAGCACGTTCCTGAAAAGGAGACGTGGCGGCGCGTTCCTGAAAAGGAGACGCGCGCGAAGTTGAAGCACGTTCCTGAAAAGGAGACGTGGCGGCGCGTTCCTGAAAAGGAGGCGCGCACGAAGTTGAAGCACGTTCCTGAAAAGGAGACGTGGTGACGTCGTAGCACGTTCCTGAAAAGGAGACGTGGCGGCGCGTTCCTGAAAAGGAGACGCGCGCGAAGTTGAAGCACGTTCCTGAAAAGGAGACGTGGCGGCGCGTTCCTGAAAAGGAGACGCGCGCGAAGTTGAAGCACGTTCCTGAAAAGGAGACGTGGGGGCGCGTTCCTGAAAAGGAGGCGCGCACGAAGTTGAAGCACGTTCCTGAAAAGGAGACGTGGTGACGTCGTAGCACGTTCCTGAAAAAGAGACGTGGCGGCGCGTTCCTGAAAAGGAGACGCGCGCGAAGTTGAAGCACGTTCCTGAAAAGAAGACGTGGTGACGTCGTAGCACGTTCCTGAAAAGGAGACGTGGCGGTGCGTTCCTGAAAAGGAGACGCGCGCGAAGTTGAAGCACGTTCCTGAAAAGGAGACGTGGCGGCGTGATCCTGAAAAGGAGACGTTGCCGTTGCGTAGGGAGTTACCGACAAGCGGGGTTACCCGTAGCGTGGAGTTACCGGCTCTGCGCGAGGTTACCCGTAGCGTGGAGTTACCGGCTCTGCGCGGGCTTACCGTTGCGTAGGGAGTTACCGACAAGCGGGGTTACCCGTAGCGTGGAGTTACCGGCTCTGCGCGGGGTTACCGTTGCGTAGGGAGTTACCGGCTCTGCGCGGGGTTACCCATAGCGTGGAGTTACCGGCTCTGCGCGGGCTTACCGTTGCGTAGGGAGTTACCGACAAGCGGGGTTACCCGTAGCGTGGAGTTACCGGCTCTGCGCGGGGTTACCGTTGCGTAGGGAGTTACCGACAAGCGGGGTTACCCGTAGCGTGGAGTTACCGGCTCTGCGCGGGCTTACCGTTGCGTAGGGAGTTACCGACAAGCGGGGTTACCTGTAGCGTGGCTGAACCTGCAAGAATCAGTCATATAATATGGGTGTATTGTGAGGTGCCCAACCTTGTATTAGTGCATCTTGAACTTTAAAATAAGTTACCAGAACAACACAAAATGTTAAAAGGTTGCACCAAGTTGGTCCTACCACAAGTATGTTAATATTATACTCGAGTCTGGCCATGCATTAAATGCACCCTTTGTTGGAGATTGCCTTCCAAGAAGTAATTATGGACTATTAAAATCCATGTGATGACATTGCCTTAAATTTACGAATATGTTGAAGCATGGCATTATGTACCATGCATATATATAGTTGTACTATGAGCTTCAGAGGTGGTATACTAGCTTGTGATTGGTCAAAGCGTTTGCTTTGATATCGTCCACAATTTGCACGTATGATTTGGCAAATCATGCGTTGCCTCCCCTCTGAAACATATGGACATATGCACTTGAAGAAATGCAAACCTGGTTCATTTCAGAATCCGTTTTTAATCAGACATTGCGCATAGGGCTGAGCGGGTCTGACATGTACGGAGCTATGCGGAGTCTGGTGAAGATGATGGAGCCTGCTTACTGATGAGAGTTATGCTCCGCGGAGAGTACGCGGATGTCTTTCTATGCTTTACGTCAGCGGAAGCCATGCTCCGCGGATGTGCGAAGAGCTTTGCGTGGCGGAGGAAAGCATGATTCGCGGGTGACGTCTTTTACCTTTTACGTCAAGCGGAAGCAATGCTCCGCGGACGGGTGATGTGCTCCGCGGACAGGTGATGTGCTTCGCGGATGCGCGAAGGGCTTACCGGTTGGTGAAGAGCGGACGCGCGAAGAGCTTGGCGTGGCGGAGGAAAGCATGCTTTGCGGGTGATGTCTCTTACCTTTTACGTCAAGCGGAAGCAATGCTCCGCGGATGCGCAAAGAGCTTGGCGGTTGGTGAAGACCATGCCTTGTGTAGGTGCAGAACACGGTTTTGTGCCAAGTGGAAATGGAGAAGAAGATCAAGCAACCTTGCTGTCGTTTTCTTTTTCAATCTCTTTGTGTGTATAATAATAATATTATATTTGATTGGAACTTCCAGAAAGCTAGATCTCTCTTGCAGAGGAAGATAGCAAATTTTTATACGGTGGGGTTTATCACCTTGAAGTTGGAGCAGATTAAATAATAAAAATATCTACAACCCATGTGAGCATGGGTCAAAAAAGCATTAAATTCTGACAAATTTCCAGGGATATGCCTTTAAGGATGAAACAAAAAGGTGAAAGAAAACTTGTACATCTTGCATTAAGACGTGTATAGTTTCTTTTTTTTTTTTTTTTTTTTGTATCCGTATGCTTATGCCGCTTGTACCACACGCACAATGGATTGTACCTCACCATGTTTAGGTAAGAAACCCATAGAACTTAAAAGAACCGAGATCTGAAAATTTTGACTTGAACCTCAAGTGTGAAACCTCAACAGAGGTAGATCTTGAAGTTGAAGCAGAGAAGATAGATCTGGAGGTTCTGACTAGAAAGTGTTCCGCTATAAATAACCCCCCCTTTTTTTCCAATAGAAACAGATCTGGTGGTATTGATAGAGAAGAACAAAAAACGAAACCCAGATCTAAGAAATATTCCACCAGAAATAACCTTCTCAGCTTCGTTAGAACAGATCTGGAGGTCTGGAGGAAGAGAAAGCCGAGTGTAGTTCGTTGTCGGTCCCACGGATGGCGCCAATGAAGAAACAATAACCTGCACAGCCGGCCGGTGTATGCCTCGACGGTGTTGAATAGAAGAACTGCAGCTCGGTCTCCGTCTTCTCCGGTAAGATCCAGACCTGTAAGTGAGAAAGGAAAGGTGGGGCGTGGAGGTGACTGCTAGGAAACCACGAATGGAGTCCAACGTACAGACACAAAAAGGGATGTCGGCAGCGGCGGCAGCCATGTGTTATCAGGGGGTAATGTGTATGTGATAACTTGTGCCCTAATAAGAGGTGATGACCTCTTATATAGGGCTTTCATGGGCCTTAATGGGCCAGACATCATAGACCCCTAACTATATGGGCACATAGCCCATTGGCACCAAGCCCAGTTAGGGGGTTACCTCCACACCCCAATATTAGTAAATAATATAAGAAGTAACAAATAATAAAGACGGTATGTCGGGTCAAGCACCATACCTCTACAGAGTCGGTAGCACGTTACTATTCGTGGAATTTGGATTTTCACTTGCGACCTAAGGTGAGTTTCACTACTCTTTTCTCAAAAGCATGCGTCTCGGGTTGAGACAACGTACTTAACTTTTTCTAGTCCGGGTTGGGACTACTATTTTCTAGTCCGGTTTGGGACTACTTACACATCCCGGGTTGGGATGCTATGGATCCTTGTGTGGGTCGGTTTTTGCTAGTTCGCAAACTGTGTCCTTGATGAACTAAACCAACTCTATCATCTGTAAGTCCTTCACATACCGAATGAGTTGCCGGGTTATGGCAAGCGGGTTATTAGTTGATAGCGCTATTAGGTCTTACAAACCTCACACCGGCTCGGGGAGCGCGGGCGTGAACTATAACTACGAAACATTATCATTGTGGATAGACAATGATGTCAGGCATACGGCACACTTATGTGGCTACACGTACATAGCAGTTCGGTATAATCGGTTAGTTATCATGAATGGGTTAGCTACCCTTGGCATGCGATGAATTAGTGGTTACACGGTGCGGGGCACCAGCATAACTTACTTACTTACGTGGTTTTGGAAACCAGCGCAGTTACATACTCATTTACTTTACCTAGTGAACTCACCAACATTGTTTGTTGACCCACGATTTACATGCTTTTGCAGGTAGTTAGCTTCCGGTGCCAGGATTAGAAAGCACTGCACACTTCATTGCATTTGGGGTCTTGGGCATACACCTAAATTACATGTTATGCTTTTACATTTTCTTTCATATGGTTTTAATTTGGGCGCGTTGTTTTGCGCATGGTTTTAAAAGGATTAAATTTGGTTTACGCTTCCGCAACTTAACTAAACTTGGTTTTCGAAACGGACTAAATGGTTTGGGCATTTAGAGTTCGTTCATATGACTTATGGCTATGGGATCCTGGTATGTCATGCGCCTCGCGGTATGAACCCCGCAGTGGAAATTGAGGGTGTGACAACATCAAATGTGAGATGTGGACCACCCTATACGAGCAACAAGTGACGGACGATCCGGAGCTTGACAAGGAGTTGGCTATCGAATTCGCTCAATATGAGTATGAGGTTCGATACGGCAACGCTTTCGACCATGTCGAGGCATGGCGAATGTTGCGCAAACTTTAAGTGTTTTTCTTTGTTTTTAATGTATTTTTTAGTATTTATTAATGCAAGGTTTTTTTTATTTACTTTACATTATAAACATACGGTTAATACAAAACCCTAAATAAATAAACGTTATACATATAAAACAGACGGTTAAAATAAAAAAAACACTAAAACATAGGGGGTAAAATGAAAACTTGGCATTTATAAAAAAACAAAAACACAGCCGGTACCAGCACGGTAAAGAGCACCAGCAAAACGGTCCACGGGACCACTATCAGCGTGTATGGCGACGGTGATACCGTGCTGGTACTTGGTACCCGTGGACAATTCGGTAGGCGCCCCGTCCCCCCTTATCTTTGTCAAATCTCTATATTACCCTCCCACCGATTTTTTTTTTACGTATTTTACATCTGATTTTGTTGTACTGATTTTCTTCGAAAATATGTGAATTTTTTTAACTTTTGTATAATACAAGGAAGTTTTCACTACTACATTATACTATATATTAAATAACAACATGTTAGGCAATAGGTATGTTTTCTGGTTTTTACTTTTACCACGTTATTTTCAAAATTTTTCAACTTGGCCCTTGGTTTGTCTTCTTCCAGTTTCTTCTCCATCTTCTTTTGCACTCAACCCTCTCTCTTTCTAGGTCTAAAAGTCTAAACCTCCTTCACATAATCACATCCCACCGCCGATTGAAGCGTTCAACAGTCAAACTCTTCATTTGTAGTCAAACGCACTCATCTAGACTGACAAAGAGACTTTGGAGTGATGGTTAGGTGTACGATAGCGCCAAGTCAGCGGCGTGGTGCATCCGCGCCATCATGTTACCGGCAGGTGCTTGACTGAAAGCTAACAAACGAAGGACGAAAACCAGTAGTTCTTTTCTTACCACAACCCCATTGTCTCCTCTACTGCACCCCCTACACTCCATCGCCATTTATCACTTGAAAACCAGGCAACCCTACCATCGCCCCTGCCTACTCACCCTTCCTTTTCTTTATAACCGCCAATCACTTTGCTGAAAGTCACCGCCAATCAGTTTGCGCCTCCAACCAGATCGTTCTTTCTTTCTTCTGCTGCTTAACATTTCAGCTGCCGCCATACACGCTCTCCCACAGATCGTGTTTCTGTTTTATTTACTTATTAGGATTTAGGCGACTTTGGTTTTGGATTATTGGGATATACTTACTGATTAAGATTTTCGTCACTTTGGTTTAGGGTTATTGGGATATAGAGTAATAAATGTTCAAATTTGACAACAGATTGTTCATAAGGGAATAATATGAGAGAGTTATTGCTTTGTAGAATTACAGGGGAATCCTGTGTTCCTAGGATCTAAGATGAAGAAGGAGGTTGCTTATTGGGGTTGGAATTATTGAAATTAACTAGGTTTTGGTAAAGTTTTATTTGGATATGATGATTTGTGTTGGACAAACTTAGGTGTTTCATGTTGTAAACGTCCCTTTTTTTCATTTTTGTGATGGTTTTACTTATGGTTCGTTTTCTACTTTAGTTTTAAAAGAAATCAATTTTGAAAGTTCATAGCTTTAGATGCCACTGCTCTGGTGGATGAGATTAGGCGGTGGTGCTAATTTGCTTTGGCACCATTGCGTTTATGTTTAAACTCTCTTCAAATTTCATATGTCCTCACGCGCGTAGCGCGTGTGTAATCAACTAGTTTTTACTATATATCGGTTTTTTATGAGTTTTCACTATCCACCCTATATTAAAATAATATTTAATTAAATAAGTTAAAAATATAAATATTCTATTTAATTTTTAAAACTTATCAAGTTACCTTAAAATAGAAGGTAGACGGGCAATAAGTTGCGTCGCCACCCCTTTCTGAATTGCAAATCCTAGTCTACCAAATATAATAAACCCTTGCCCCCTTGGAGATGAGCTATTGTTGTGGATAACTCTTTGGACCCTGGTAAAAAAACGAATAGTTTCTGGTGTCAAGGAGCCAAAGGTATCAAAGGCCAATGGGATAAATACATGTTGGTTCTCTGCACAAGCTTTAGCGTGCTTATCAACTTTCTTCGATTCCGCCTTCCTCGACGCTTGTCCGGCTACAAAACCATTTTCCCTTAAACCGACCAAAGGAGATACCCCTGTAAGGTCCACACAAGTATGTTTCCCTCCTGTCCAATCAAAGACGAGCAAATCCACTAAAAAAGAAAAGAAAAAAGAGATGATTACATGGTGCACTCTGATTGGCTCATGAAACCCTGTGATAAGTCCTATGATGGATTAAAGAACAATACATAGTGATTTGATTCGAGATGGGTTGATCTTCGGTTACATGATAATACCCAAAAAAAAAAAAAAAAAAAAAAAAAAAAAAAAAAAAAACGAAGCTAAATGAAAACCATCAACTCTATTTTTAGATACAATAAGTACTTACTGGAGATAAATAATAACTCCCCACTAAATATAAACGGTTGGTTGAGGGAGATTAGTCGTCAGTTCTGCCCAGCCCAAGTTTGCCGTGTATTTGACCGAAAATCACCTTGGGTTTGTATCACCCTCCCCTTCCTTCATGCCGTTCACGGCCCTTTTTATAGCGGTGTACCACACCCATAACGCCGACCACCCATGCCACGTGGCATGAGTGTTATGTCATAATAGATGGTCTAGTGGCGATTAAATGCATTTTTTAAAATAACGGTGAAATGTTGACAAAATGATGAGAGCGTGAAGGATCAAGAGCAAAAAGTCGTCATGAGAGATTGTTAAAGAACACGACGGAAGCAGTAGCCATATGTCAAATGTGCATTAGAGACGTGGCTAAAGCTAGGGAAATGTGGCTTAGAGTTGCAAAACCTGTACACTCACCTCCAATCTTACCCAATCAACACGTTGATGTTGGCTTCTCTACTGTTCATTTAGTTGTTTCTTTAATATATAGGTTTCTTTCTTTAATATATAGGTAAATTAAGAAAACATAAATATATTGTTGAAATATACATAGACATAAAGTTTGTATCAATACAAGATTAATATAAAGGTTTCATTTGATCAAGTGTAGTGCAATTAACTAAAACTTTCACACATCACTTTCATGTAAACAGTGGGACATGACTTAACGTTCATATGAGTATGAATGTAGTGATTTAACTAAAAAATTAAAAAATTAAAGAGAATCCCTTTGCCCAACTCCTTCTCTTCTCACGATGGCGGAGAGCATCTTTGGCGCCACCCTCTCATTTGCCCGTAGTGGTTTAGCGTTGATAATGATGGTGATGGTATTATAAACGCATAAGGTAATTAAAAGTTATAAAGGGCCGTTGTTAAAGCCCGTGTGGATGGTTCAACAAAGAAACATTTTAAAATATTTATCACTAGGTTAAAGCCCGTGTGGATGGTTCAACAAATAACATTATTTACAAGATTAACTAAGAAAAATATGTGCAGAAGGGCCAAAACTCATGTCCAGGTGCGGATTAGAACTCATGCAAATTCGATTCAAACAGCACACATGTTTTTAAATATGCAGAAATAACAGAACATAAATTGCTTTCTCAGTTAGGTTTTAGGATTTTTGCCACAAATCACTGACAGAAATTAGAAGTTACGGGCATAGAAAATAAGTCCGATTTTGCTCGAGACAAGCAATCAAAGTAAGATACTTCATGGATGGTCCTTGTCAAGATCATCAAAGTATGGATGTTCCATTGCTTTCTTGGCTGAAATCCTTTTTGATGGTTCATACTCGAACATTTTCTGCACAAAAAATGTAATGACAGTTAGAAATATATACAAGTCTAGTTAAAATTAACGAACTTATAACAAATTGTAATTATTTGTTTACCGAAAGGAGATCAAGGCCATCTTGATCCAGATTCGGTACAGCAGTTGAAACTGGCTTTGGTTTCCATTGGGGATACTCATGCCAGTCCTTGAGCTTGCTTACTCCTGGCCAGATTTCTTCATTCGGAGTACCCAATAACCTGAATATGCACGCAAAACAATGATCAAGATTTCATGTTACATAAGTTCAAGTAATGAGAAATGAATTCCTGTTATAAATTATGCACCTGAAGATATGCAGCAACTGTTGAAGCTCAGAATCTCCAGCAAAAATAGCGGCTTTTGTGACAAGTTCAGCTGCAAATTTATAGAACAATTCACTTGATCAGACACACAACTGAAATCATTAACGATCACTAACTAATGGAACGAAAGTGTACCAAATATGCAGCCAACAGACCACATGTCAACTGCGGTCGAGTAATGGGTGGAACCCAAAAGGACCTCAGGAGCCCGGTACCAAAGGGTCAAAATCTGCAGCGATGAAAGTAATTACAAACTGTCAATTAACTGCAGATCAAAGATTACAAGTCAAACACAATAGACATGAAATGGTTTACACAGTTATACCTCATGAGTATACTTTGGAAGTGGTACTTTATAAGCTCGTGCTAGTCCAAGATCAGCTATTTTAAGCATCAATGTCTTTCGGTCCATCAAAAGATTGTGAGGTTTTAGATCCCTGTGCAATATACCGTGTGAGTGACAGAAAGCAACCCCTTTACAAAGCTGGTACATCAAACTCTGCATCAAACACCAGAAACGGTTATTGGCATATGCTCATTGCGTAAACAACAAATATAGTGTTACCAATTTGTACCTTGACGACTTTGGATGGAATGTTTTCACCAGTTTGACGATATGACCGGATAAACTTCTTCAAATCGGTCTCCATATACTCGAACACCAAGTACAGAACAGTATTCCCATTTTTATTCACACCTTGCTTCACATCCATCAGCCTGTTCAACGTAGTTATTATCAGTCAAATCCAGAATTATTCATCATCATTTCAATTGAACATGACCAATAAACCCTAGATCTGGCCTCTTTGATTTAAGCAAAATAAATATGAAATCAACACTTTAATCATCATCATTTTAATTGAACAAACATAAACCCTATATCTGTCCTCTTCATCAACATAAACCCTAAGCAAAACACCAAATCACTAATTTAATTAACCATCATCATTTCAATAGAACATGACTAACAAACTTAAACTCTATATCTGCCCCATTCGGTTTAAGCAAAATCATGAAATTGCTAATTCATTCATCATTTCAATTAAACATAACTAATAAAGGTAAACCTAAATCTGGCCTCTTCTTTTCAAGCAAAAACATGGAATCACTAATACAATCATCATTTCAATTAAACATAACTAACAAACCTAAACCCGAAATCTCGCCTCTTCAATTCAAACCCTAAACCTGATCTCTTCAATTCAATTATAAATATACAAACAAATAATCTATATCTGTATCCAACCAATCTGAGGCATAAGCATAAACTGAAAGTATATATATACATAAACCCTAACTATCCGTAATAATAATAATAATAATAATAATAATAATAATAATAATAATAATAATAATAATAATAATAATAATAATAATAATAATAATAATAATAATAATAATAATAATAATAATAATGAAAACACATACTTAACCACATGAGGATCACGTGACAGCATACGCAGGATGGAGATCTCTCGAAGCGTAGTCGGCGGAACGCCTTCTTCATCTTCATGAAGTTTAGTTTTCTTGAGAGCAACGATTTTGCCAGTGGCTTTCTCCCTGGCCTTGTACACTTTGCCGTAGGTTCCTTCGCCGACCTTCTCGAGCTTCTCGAACGCCTCCATCGCCGTCTTCGTAGACTCCATTATTGTTCTCTGTTTGTAGAAAATTGTTCAGAAACAATTAGGGTTTCAAATGAAGAAGATGGAAAGAGAGTGGAGGTTATTTATAAGGGGAGTTTAGACTTTAGAGAGCGTTAGGCTTTAACGGTATATTTTTTTTTTGAAATTTGAATTTGTGACGTTGTGTCGAATAAAGTTTGTAAAAATGCGGTTTTAATGTTTTTTTAATGGAACAATATGTTGTGATAGTGATACTTTGAGATGTATTTTTGCATAACTTATGGCTTAATAGAATAATAATCTATACATATAATAAACCAAAGCCATTCAAAGATGCATTCTCTTCCTTGAGTGTGCCATGTGTCATTCCATGTGGCATTGAGATATTTTAGGAAAAAAATAATTTAAAAAACAAAATTGGATTTTTCACCCTCATGTTTCCTCCCATAATTTTTAAAAGTTTTATATTAGAATTTTATATTAGAATATGATAACTTATGGCAGAGATTTGTTTATAATAATAATAATAATAATAATAATAATAATAATAATAATAATAATAATAATAATAATAATAATAATAATAATAATAATCATTAATCATATATTGGCAGATGTCATTTTTATAGTTTAGATGTTTCTAATTTTATTCACTTTATTTAGATTTCTTAACCCGGGACGCTCCCGGGGTATAAACTAGTAATAATAATATTATTATTAAACATTACATTTCTTGCCACTAGTGAACCATTGGGGTGGTGTTTTTTTCTCTAAATGTCGTCATATTTCTTTGCTTATTTAAATTTTCAAGTTATTTTAATTAAGAGATCCGTTGGGGCCCCTTCTCTTTGCTCTTGCCTTACACCCCCTTATCATGCGGGTTCAGGAACACTGTAACCTCCCGTTTCATGCTTGGTATTTGGATGATGGGATGATTATAGGCAACACAACTGAGGTTGCTAAGGCTTTAGACATTATCAACGTGCATGGACCATCTCTAGGGCTTCATCTCAATATTAAGAAAACAGAGGTTTTTTGGCCGACGTGTGACGGGATGAAGGTTCAGGACGGGCTTTTCCCGAGAGGGATTGGTAGACCAGAAAATAGGGTTAAGCTACTTGGTGGGGCTGTTAGCCGAGATCCTATCTTTATTGGGGAGTTGGCAGGGCGGCGGGCTACGGTTGCGGTTGACCTTATGAAACTCCTACCCCGTCTTAGGGATCCCCAAAGTGAACTCCTACTGCTCAGGTCATGCATGGGGGTCGCTAAGTTACTTTTTGGGTTGCGAACTTGTCAACCCCACTTGATGTTGGATGCGATAACCCTTTTCGATGATGGCCTCCGAGACGCTATTGAAGATATAGTGGTGTGTGGTGGCCCCTTTTTCGGGGACCTCCAGTGGCGCCTGGCATCCTTGCCAATGCATTTAGGTGGTTTGGGCCTCCTTTCAGCTCGAGATGTTGGGGTTTATGCCTTTGTGGCGTCTAGAGCTCAGTCTTGGGAACTTCAGGATCATATCCTTCGAAACAGTGGGGTCATTAGGCTAGACCCGGACTATCAACTGGCGCTCGAACGCTTAAATGTCTATCTCCCGGACTTTGATATTGGCGGTTTTTCTAATAAGGACACCGCCCCCTCAAAGCCACAAAAAACTTTGGCGAATGCTCTGTTTAGCAAAACTGCTCATAGCCTGGGAGAAGTTTTTGAGTTATCCTCCCGCCAGAAGGCGGTGATTGAATGCCTAAAGGGTCCTCATGCTCAGGATTTTTTGACTGTTATCCTAATTGAGGGTTTGGGTCAATGAATGTCTGCAGTGGAGTACAGAGCTATACTCAAGTACCGGTTGATGATCCCTATGTATCCAGAAGATGAAACATGCCCTATCTGCCGTAAAGCTTGCATGGATAAATATGGGGAGCACGCAATTCATTGCAAAGAGCTCCCTGGGTTCAAATACCCGCATGACTGGGTGAGGGACGTTTTGTGGGACATCCCGAGAAGAGCTGGGATTTCTGCCAAAAAGGAGGCCCCTGTAAATTTTCTCACCGACCCTGCGGAAGGGAGATCCACCCTGCGACCAGCAGATCTGCTTGTCTTTGGTTGGGAGAGGGGGAAACATGCCTGCGTGGACCTCACAGGGGTATCTCCATTGGTTGGTTTAAGGGAAACAGGGTTTGTAGCTGGGCAAGCGTCGCGGAAGGCGGAATCAAAGAAAGTAGATAAGCATGCTAAAGCTTGTGCAGAGAACCAACATGTCTTTATCCCTTTGGCCTTCGATACCTTTGGCTCCCTAGCGCCAGAAGCTATCCGTTTCTTGATCAGGGTCCAACGGGTCGTCCACAGCAATAGTTCATCTCCACGGGGGCAAGGATTTGTCTTTGGTAGACTAGGTTTCGCAATTCAGAAAGGGGTGGCGGCGCAGCTTGTTGCCCGTCTACCTTCTATTGTGATGTAAATTTCGTATTTGGTGGTGATATTAAAAAGTAATGAGTTTTTTTCTAAAAAAAAAAAAATTAAGAGAATTGGAATTAAATAATTTCAACTTTGTCGGGTTAGAAGATAATAATCTCAACTCAAACATTACGGTGATAGGTTATCCTTAGAAGGGATAAGGCTCTTAGAAATTTAGAGGAAAGGAAGACAAACTTTGGAGCAATTTTCTAGATTTTTTTTCATTCAACAAAACAAGACTTAAATAACAAATGGGAATACATGTCCACCATACCCACTAAAGGCATGTACACCATGTCATACCCTTATTCTTAGGCCATGATCACCCACTAATGAGATCATGTATAACTACTTAACCCACAAGTATAATAATTAAGTAAACAAAATAAAATTGCAAACTGAATTAAAACTAAATTAATTGCTAAAGCGGGCCGGCCTTTTGATATCACGTTTGGGTCATCCAAGCTGGGCCGGATCATGTGTTTCTTGGGCTTGGCTCGTATCATCTCCCTCCCCTTGAGATTCACCATTGTCCTCTATGTCGTTAAAGCTTGGGAATAACTCGTCAAGGGAACTTTTTTCTTCCCATGTGGCCTCTCCCAACGGTTTCTTTTCCCATTTTACCAGATATTGCGTGTTCCCTTTTTCATCGAGACGAACGTCTAGTATTGCTTTTGGAAGAAATCCCATTTCCTTATCCTCACCAAAATTCGTCAGGTTACCCTTATTGGCAAATTGATTCCCATGACTTTCTTTTAAAAGAGAAACATGGAAGACGGGGTGTATGCGAGACCCGGTTGGCAATTCCAACTTGTAAGCGACTTTGCCAATGCGCTCCAAAATCTTGTAAGGACCATAAAATCGGCGAGCCAACTTGTGATTCGACCGGTATTCCACTGTCGATTGACGATATTTTTGAAGCCGAAGATAAACCAAATCGCCCACATTAAATTCCTTTTCGATTCGCTTCTTGTTAGCATACCTGACCATTTTTTGCTTGGCTAATTCGATTGAAGATTTGAGCTGAGTGATGATGCGCTGGTGATCCAACAGTGAAGATTCAATCGAAGCTGTTTTCGTCATTCCCGGCGTATAATCATGAATAGATGTGACCTCATGGCCATACAAGGCTTTAAATGGTGACATTTGAATGGATGAATGGAATGATGTATTATATGAAAATTCAGCCAAGTATAAGAACCTCTCCATTTTTTTGGCTCGTCAAACACAAATGCACATAAGTACATTTCTAGATATCGGTTAACAACTTCGGTTTGACCGTCGGTTTGAGGATGATAAGCACTGGAATGTAGTAGTTGAGTACCCATAAGCTTAAATAATTCATTCCAAAAACTACTAACGAACACTTTGTCGCGGTCAGACATGATGGTTTTGGGCAACCCATGAAGGCGATAAATTTCGCGCATAAAGATGGAAGCTAACGAGATGGACGTGTACCCCGACGGAAGAGAAATAAAATGCGCGAACTTTGAAAGTCGATCAACTATCACCCAAATTGTTGTCTTCCCTTTTGAAGGTGGTAGATTTGTTATAAAATCCATTGAAATATCGTGCCAAGGGAGTTCCGGAGTTAGTAGAGGCTGAATCAAACCATATGGTTTATGGTTTGGATTTTTGATTGCTTGATACACTTCACAGTTAGCTACAAAGGATGTGACATCTTTCTTGAGACCAAGCCAAGTGAACCCGGAAAGACGTTTGATGGTAGAAGTTATGCCCGAATGACCTCCGATGAATGAAGAATGAAACTCTTGGAGGAGCCGATTGCGGAGATCGGAAATTGGTGGAATTAACAACTTATCATGAACATATACGAGACCATCATGAAGCTTGTGGTGCGGAAAGGAAGTGGCATTGGCTTGAATGTCTTGGACTAATTGACGACCCGTTGCATCATTTGAGTAGTATTAATGAAGGTCATTAAGCCAAGTTGCTGTAGGATGTGAAAACGCCAACATTGTCGGGATATCGATGCGACTCAATGCATCAGCCACTTGATTCTCTTTGCCGGGTTTGAAATGGATTTCAAAATCATAACCCATTAATTTGGTTACCCATTTTTGTTGCTCCGGGGTTTGTATGGTTTGGGTGAGGATGTGTTTCAAACTGTGGTGATCGGTAAAGATTCGAAATTTTCAGCCCAATAGGTATTGTCTCCATTTTTTTACCGATTCGGTTATGGCAAAGAGTTCTTTGGTGTATGTGGATCGGGCTTGCATGGTGGGACATAACTTCTTGCTGAAAAAGAGATTGGTTTGTTATTTTGGGATAACACAGCTCCAATGGCTGTTCCGGATGCATCAGTTGTGACATCGAAAGGTTCGGTGAAATCTGGTAAGGCTAAGGTTATTAGGGATTTCATGTGGGATTTGAGTGTATTGAATGCATGATGTGCTTCTGGGCTCCACTTGAATTCCTTGGCTTTAAGGATATCAGTGAGTGGTGATGCAATTTTGGCATAAGATGGTACAAACCTTCGGTAATAACCGGTGAGACCGAGGAAGGCTCGAAGGGTGGTGAATGATGATGGTGGAGGCCATTGTTGGATGGCGTGTATTTTATCGGGTTCGGGTGCGACACCATCCGCGGAAATTCTATAACCCAAAAAGGATAGTTCATGAACTCCGAAAACACATTTGGTGGATTTGGCATAGTAATGGTTGGTTGAAAGGGTGTGCATAACGAATTGTAAATGCTCATAGTGTTCGGTTTTGGTGGTGCTATAAATGAGTATATCGTCGAAAAAAACAAGGACAAATTGTCGTAGTACTTTTCGAAATAAATCATTCATTGCGGCTTGAAATGTGGATGGTGCGTTTGTAAGGCCGAATGGCATTACGAGAAATTCATAGTGGCCATCGGTTGCGCGGAACGCGGTCTTATGAACGTCTTTTTGTGCCACCCGAATTTGATGATAACCCCAACGTAAATCAATTTTGGAGAAGATTGTTGCCCCGTGGAGTTCATCAAGAAGTTCATCAATGGTTGGAATAGGAAAACGGTCACGAACTGTGGCTGCGTTCAATGCTCGGTAATCGACACAAAAACGCTATGACCCATCCTTCTTTTTCACTAAAAGGACCGGGGATGAGAAGGGACTTTGGCTTGGTTGGATTATGCCGTTTTGAAGCATTTCGGTTATAAGTTGCGACATAATTTGTTTTTGGTAATGAGGGTATCAGTATGGTTTAACATTAATGGTTTTGGATTCTTGTAGTAATGGTATTTGATGATCATGAAAGCGGCTTGGTGGTAAGGTATGTAGTTCGAAGAAAAGGTTTTGAAATTTCATCAAGAGGTTGGCAATGGTAGAGTCAGTGTGTGTAGGTAGTTGATTTTGGTCAGTGGTGTGTGATGGTTCTGGTTCGAAAGAAATGGTGTGGAGAGATGCTACGTAGTTATGGCGTAAAAGAGTTGATAATGAGTTTGGGGTACAAGTGCGACCTAATGATTCACCCCGAATGGTATGAACCTGGCCTTCTTTTTTGAATGATATTTCTGGGATTGAAAAGTCAGCCGATAGTCGACCAAGAGACGCGAGCCAAGTGACGCCTAAAACGACGTCGGTTCCTTCGACAGGTAATACATAAAAAGGAATTTGGAAAGAGGCTTTTTGGATTTGAAAGTTAACCGAGGGGCAGAATCCATTACCATGAATGAAGTCACCGTTACCGATCATGACTCTAAACTGTGGGATAGGTGATATGGACAAGTGAAGGAGTTTTGCTATCCGAGGTTTGACGATGTTATGGGTGCTGCCGCAATTGATAAGAATGGTTACCGGGTGTCCGTTAATGTAGCCTGTTGCACGGAGTGTTTGTGGAGTTGACAATCCGAAATAAGCAGCCTCCGAAAGAGATAATAATTGAGGTGTGGTGGGTGTTGTTTCTGACATGGTTTCGGTGAGGTTTGTTTGTTCTTCGGTGGGATCGTCTCGGTCGTCGTTGTCAACGATTAACAGAAATTGGGGCGGGGAGCATTTGTGACCCGAAAAATACAGTTCGGGACAGTTGAAACACATGCCCTCTTTTCGTCTTTGTTGTAGAGCTGTGGCTGATAACTTTGTAAATGGAAGTGAGGTGGTTTGTTTGTTTGGAGTGGGTAAAAGAGCAGGCAAAGAAGTAGGAGGGGTGGTTAATGTTGATTGGTTGGATGAGTTAGTATGTTGCGAAAAGGTTGGAGTGGATTTGGACTGATATGAGGTTTTATAAATGGGTTTGGAAGAATGGGAAACTTTGTCTTCAACAGTCTTTGCTAGTCCAATGCTTCGTATAAAGTATTTGGACGTAAAACTGCTAATTCATTACGGATATCAGTTTTAAGGCCCGAGATAAAGCATCTACGTAGGGCTTGTTGAGAAAGGCCCGTTACCCGTATGCTTATCCGTTCGAATTCAGTGAGATACGCCGCAACGGTTGTGGTTTGAGAAAGCTTAAAAAGAGCGGCTTCATGATCTTCGTATGCGGAGGGTCCGAAGCGTCTCTCGACTTCTGTTTTAAAAATGGTCCATGATGGGAGGAGATCATTGTTGGCAAGGTTTTGGTACCACGCCAACACGTCACCGATGAAGTAGAAAACCACCAAGGCTACACGTTCGTTGGTTGGGGTTTGGTAGTATGTGAAAAAGTTTTCGGCTTGAAAAATCCACCCGAGTGGGTTGGAGCCGTCGAAGAGAGGTAAGGTGATCTTCAGGGTGCGGGCTTGGTTTTGGTGATGGTTGGATGATTGGGCTGGACCGGGGTGCGACTGTGGTGATTTGAGTTTCGAACCGGGTGAACTTTTGGCAGTTAACTTGTCGGATACATTGGTTAAAACATTCGCTTGAATGTCAAATTTGGTGTGTAGAGTTCGAGTTTCCTCGATCAAGGTTTGGAATTGGGTAGCTTGTTGTGCGATTAATTGTTGGAGTAGGTCACTAACGGATGGTTGTTGGTCCTCGGAAGACGAATTTTTGCGAGGTGCCATGAGAAGGTTGAGTTGGTGAATGAAAGCACCAATGATAGGTTATCCTTAGAGGGGATAAGGCTCTTAGAAATTTAGAGGAAAGAAAGACAAACTTTAGAGCAATTTTCTAGATTTTTTTTCATTCAACAAAACAAGACTTAAATAACAAATGGGAATACATGTCCACCATACCCACTAAAGGCATGTACACCATGTCCTACCCTTATTCTTAGGCCATGATCACCCACTAATGAAATCATGTATAACTACTTAACCCACAAGTCTAATAATTAAGTAAACAAAATAAAATTGCAAACTGAATTAAAACTAAATTAATTGCTAAAGCGGGCCGGCCTTTTGATATCACGTTTGGGTCTTCCAAGCTGGGCCGGATCATGTGTTTCTTAGGCTTGGCTCGTATCATGCGGTTTTATTGTTTTTTTAATTGAACATGTTGTGATAGGGATACTGTGAGATGTGTTTTTGCATAACTTATGGCTTAATATAATAGTAACATTTTTAAACATTACATTTCTTGCCAGTTGCCACTAGTAAATAATTGGGGTTGTGTTTTTTTTCCTCCAAATGTCATATGTCTTTGCTTATTTAAATTTTCAAGTTATTTTAATTAGGAGAATTGGAATTAAATAATTTCAACTTTGTCGGGTTGGAAGACAATAATCTCAACTTAAACATTAGAATTTAACATGCCCAACTTGTCTTGATTTTTGTTTCATTGAACCAAAACTAACTGGGTTTTAACCAATTAGTTTTCTGCCTACATAACAACACAATTTATGGATCATGAGTCTAGCATTCGGGTCTGGTGGTGTTGGATTGAGTCAAGCTGGAATAATGGGAATTTATCAATGTTTTAGAAGTGTGAGAGTATGTTTTGAATATCTCATTCACCTTTTGCGGTGGAGGTTGTTTATTTTCGTTGGGTTATTTGTTGCTACTTTGAGTTTAGGTAGACTATATATAGCACAATTTGTTTATTGAATAAAATGTACCTGTTTTCTTTCTGTAAGTTTCGAATACCACCTTTCTTTCATGGTTGATATTTTTAGTATTTTTGAAGTTCAATACACAGAATTCTTATCCAAATTGTGGGTGTGTGTTGAATATTTATTTGGGGCCTGAACCAACACCAATAGGCAATTACATCATCTAGTTGATATATGTGGGCGAAATCAATAGCCGACTTTTAGTTTTTAGGCAACCTTCACCGAGGACTTCTCAGTACGAAATTTACCCTAGACTTTCAATCTTTTTATAAAATTCTCCTATGGCTTTTAAATTATGAGAGTCATAGGTTATAAAAGGATATATACCATACCATAAAACCTGTTGAAATTTTAAGAGCATAGTTTCATGTCCCGCCTAAATTTCAAGTCGTTACACCAGGATTCTGGAACTTTCCGTGACAATTCAAGACCCACTAGAGGCAATCAGAACTCTCCAGAACTAACTAACAAATGCTAGAACAATAAACCATCTTTTAAGGGCTCGGAACACTCTAGAAAGAGCTAGATATTTTCCAAGAAAACTCTAGATAAATCAACCAAAGATATTAGTATAAAACACTCTATGTAACACCCCAACCGATGGCGAAAACATCGGGATGTCACGTATTGATGATTGTTCAGTAGCTCATGGTGAATAATAAATTTCATTGTATGATTTAAATAAATTACATACAATTGTTCTACAAGAATTCGTACATCAAATAATCAAACAAAGCTTCAAATATCTCCTCATGCTAGCTCTAGACTTCAAGCATCAGTATTTCCTGTTGAGTTTGGAAAAATGGGGGGGGGGGGGGGTCAACTAGAAGTTGGTGAGAATACATAAGCCATGTCAAGCAAATAGTTTTAGTATAAAAGTTTAGCAATTCATATGTCTATCGTAAGTTTAAGTCTACATGAATAAACATGATATGTTGAATCGACATAATCAAACCTTTGACTAGTTTAGGTCCATCCCGTCATCCACGGTTCACCTTAATAATATGTTGGAACGATAACAATCACCCACGCTACCTATGTAGGAGGTACACGTATCCGGGTGGGATTGTCAATCCAATAGATCTATTATTGAGTATCGTCGGCTTGGCCATAGCTAATGATTATGTAATGTTGAAACTCGTTGAAACTGTTGTTGTTGTCTAAATCATGAGGCATTAAAGTTTACAACTAGACATGTATGTAGAATTGCTTAAGTATAATGTTGCAAGTATAAAGAATTGCATAAACATGGTTACGTAAACTCACCTTAGCAAAGTATTAAGTCTCGAGAAATAGAATATGTGTAGCCCCAAAGTTGCCAATTACAAGAGCTTATAATCAAAGCTTCAATTGTAGAAGTAATAGACTATAGAAGAAAGGTATGAGGGAAAGTTTAATCGGATTGAAACAATCGATTTAGAGGTGCAAAGTATAATGGGTCATAGGTGGGTTTTTATACTAGTTTTGGATTCAATTAGCCATTAAAATTGGTCAATACCATAAAGTAAGGTTTTATGATGAATTAACTATTTGACTCAAGGTTTTATTTAAAAAAAAAAAAATCTTGTATGTAAAAAAAGAGAATTTAGAATCATATTATTATTATTATTATTTATATACATTTATGTATGTATATAAGTTGTGAGTTAGGATAAATAAAGACTTAGGCACATTTGTATAATATTAATGATAAAGGTGTAATAAATATATATATATATATATATATATATATATATATATATATATATATATAAGGGCTTTTTATGTATTAAAATTTTGGGGAAAATTTTGCGATGTTACAGTCTCCCCTACTTTTGGAAACCCGAAGTTTATTGAAAACACAGGATTGAAGGTGATTGGGTAGAAATTAGGACAAGGGTGGTTTGGGAAGTTTCGAGTTAAGGCATGACATAAATTTATAGGTAACAGAATAAACTGTTTCGAATAATTTGGGTAAGAGTTTTGATATGTGTGAGTTTTAAGGGTTGGATTAGGTTCATCTGAAATAGCAAGGAGAATAAGAATCTTAAGTTTTAGGAGTCCTAAAAGGAATGAGTTGATGGACTATTGAAAGACTAAATGAACTACCAGATAACTAAGGTTTATAATTGGTCAACTACCGAAAACCTTGATAGAATTTCACACTACCTTAACGTACCTGTAAATTCATGATTACGTTCCGGACCGCAATCACCAATTTACCTTACATTAGGGTTTTGTGTCCTTCTATAACTCTAGACACACATGTAAAATAATATGATTAACCATGTATCCAAAAATGAGTCCAACTGTTGAGCAGGAAAAAGACTTCTACCAGTCAGTGAGTAGGAACCTCTACCGATTGTTGAGCAGGTATGATAGCCCCTACCAGTCGTTGAGCAGGTTGTAGGGCCTCTACCGACTGTTGAGCAGGCATGATGACCTCTACCAATCGTTGAGTAGGTTATTTTGTACTCTACTAACTGTTGAGCAAGTACTTCATCCTCTATCAGTTGTTTGATTAAGTGTACCAATTATTACACACATAAATTGCAAATTGATAATATGTACATGTAAGCAATCAAGTATCAAGTATAGCATACGAGTTGTAATAGAGTTGCCCTAGATAAGGTTAATGACTCTAGGTGTGTCTATAGTAAATAGTTTATATTCCATGAATTCTAGTTTCAAATGTTCAAATAAGGCAAATAGTCGAATCCTCATGTATAACTAAGGATCATGTTTGATGCAACACACAATCAAGTTTCAATAGTTTGGTTATCATGGGTAACTAGCTCATGTGTGAGAAGGTGAAGGATATGAATTTAGTTCTTGAGAGGATGATGAAAAATTCTTGAAGCAGAATCAAAGTTGTGAGAGATAGTGAATGTGAAGATAGTTGATAAAGAGTTTATTTTATAGTATGGAGATTATATGATTTGGGTAGGGTGTTGAATATTTAAAAAGTGGCTAAGATGGTAAGGTGAAGTGTGATTATGAAATCCATGGATGGTTATGAAATGAGATTGATTTAAGCTGTAAAATTTTGAGATTTTTGAGCTTAGTTTAAGGAAGGTGAGTGTAATCATTTATTCATTAATTAAAACGAATAAACGAAAACGTTGACTTATCAAAACTTCTAGATTCTAATAACATAGTGAAGACATGCTTTAGCCTATAAGTGAACACTCATCCCGAGAATTCCCAGGTAGGCATCCGGGTCCCTCGTCTGATTGGGATATATGCGCAATGCCAGTCCTAGACAGAAAACTCAGAATACAGGCGTTCACCCTTCCAGATTGCACGTGTTCGTTATTAAAATCTAGAACTTCGACGAGATCTCAAGGTGGTTCAGGCTAAACCTGAGGATTGTCCTATTAGTCTAAGAGTAGATCTTGTGATGGAGAGCACTCTTCTTGTAGGGACTAAAGTAAGGATAAGAAGTAGGATAGAGAATAGAAACAAGTAAGGTTGCAAGTAAAAGGAGCAAGTACTGGTTATAATCCTATGGTTATAGACTAGATTATTTTTCTAATAACCTAATTCCCTATAACCAAGGCTCTGATACCAATCTGTAACACCCCAACCGATGGCGGAAACATCGGGATGTCAAGTATTGATGATTGTTCAGTAGCTCATGGTGAATAATAAATTTCATTATATGATTTAAATAAATTACATACAATTGTTCTACAAGAATTCGTACATCAAATAATCAAACAAAGCTTCAAATATCTCCTCATGCTAGCTCTAGACTTCAAGCATCAGTATTTCCTGTTGAGTTTGGAAAAATTGGGGGGGGGGGGGGTCAACTAGAAGTTGGTGAGAATACATAAGCCATGTCAAGCAAATAGTTTTAGTATAAAAGTTTAGCAATTCATATGTCTATCGTAAGTTTAAGTCTACATGAATAAACATGATATGTTGAATCGACATAATCAAACCTTTGACTAGTTTAGGTCCATCCCGTCATCCACGGTTCACCTTAATAATATGTTGGAATGATAACAATCACCCACACTACCTATGTAGGAGGTACACGTATCCGGGTGGGATTGTCAATCCAATAGATCTATTATTGAGTATCGTCGGCTTGGCCATAGCTAATGATTATGTAATGTTGAAACTCGTTGAAACTGTTGTTGTTGTCTAAATCATGAGGCATTAAAGTTTACAACTAGACATGTATGTAGAATTGCTTAAGTATAAAGAATTGCATAAACATGGTTACGTAAACTCACCTTAGCAAAGTATTAAGTCTCGAGAAATAGAATATGTGTAGCCCCAAAGTTGCCAATTACAAGAGCTTATAATCAAAGCTTCAATTGTAGAAGTAATAGACTATAGAAGAAAGGTATGAGGGAAAGTTTAATCGGATTGAAACAATCGATTTAGAGGTGCAAAGTATAATGGGTCATAGTTGGGTTTTTATACTAGTTTTGGATTCAATTAGCCATTAAAATTGGTCAATACCATAAAGTAAGGTTTTATGATGAATTAACTATTTGACTCAAGGTTTTATTTAAAAAAAAAAAATCTTGTATGTAAAAAAAGAGAATTTAGAATCATATTATTATTATTATTATTATTATTATTATTATTATTATTATTATTATTTATATACATTTATGTATGTATATAAGTTGTGAGTTAGGATAAATAAAGACTTAGGCACATTTGTATAATATTAATGATAAAGGTGTAATAATATATATATATATATATATATATATATATATATATATATAAGGGCTTTTTATGTATTAAAATTTTGGGGAAAATTTTGCGATGTTACACTCTAGAATATGAAGTATCTAGACATCTAACTACATGTATAAATAGGCATGCTAGGCATCATTTTGGAACCAACCAAGCTCACTTGTAATCAAAGCTTTGTAACCTTTGTTCTAGTAACATAATACATTTTTTCCTTGTAGACTTGTGACTCAAGTGCTACAAACCAAGACTTCCGCTGCCAAACACAATCCAACTCGATACTAAGGCTTAACTTAGAACCAATCTAAGTGCCACACGTGAGTCAAAAGTGTTACTCCATGACAAGTGGTATCAGAGCAACAACGATTCATTGGGATGGCTTCCGAATCGGTCAAAACTACGAACATTGCTACCTGAGACGAGAACCGTGGACGGGATGACACTCGCAAAGGTGGCAAAAAGACCCGAGATAAGTCCAAAGACTTGGTCGCAAGCTTGGACAAACGTATTGAAGATGTTTAAACATCAATGGCTGATTACAACACCAATGTTGAAGCATTGAAGGCTGAGTTTGACACTTTCAAGGAGCATGTAGGCGAAACACTACAGCAATTAGAATCTGTGAGCAGTGAGATCAATGAATTGCACGACGCTTTCAAAACCGCAATTGCCATTATGCGAAAAGAGCTAACAGAAAAATTTACAAAGGAGCTGGTTCAACTAAAAAATGAATATGAAAAAGAAATCGCATCATGTCATGACAGTTACATAGAGCTTCAGAACGAGGTATGTATCCTCAAACGAGCCTTAGTATATAACAATGACAACACAATTGTTACTCCCACAAAGGTTAAAGTCCGTCAACCAACGCCGTTCATGGGAAACGAGAGGCGCGGGCTGTAGACGACTTCCTTTGGGAAAGTGAACAATACTTTGATGGCATTGACATCATAGACGATGCCAAGAAAATCAAGACGGTGGTCCTTTACTTGAAAGACACAGCTGCATTATGGCGGCGACGTAAGCACAAGGAAATTGAGCAAGGTACGTGCACCGTCTCCACTTGGACTGATTTTGTCAAAGAGATCAAAAAGCAATTTTATCCGGAAAATGCTGACTACGAAGCGAGAACTCAACTTCGTAATCTCAAGCAAAAGGGCACTATCAAAGACTACATCAATGAATTTATGACTCTTATGCTTGAAATTCCGGATATTTCACCCAAAGACTCAATGGCATACTTCATAGATGGCTTACAATTTGGGGCGAAAAACGAAGTAGAACGTTGTTACGTTCAAGACTTATCATCAGCCATCATTGCTGCCGAAAGCTTGCATGATCGTAATGAAACACGATCACCAAGATTAGAACCTAGCAACGCAAAAGGTGGGGGAGGCAGTCCTATCAACAACAACCAACATCGAAAAGAAGAAAACCAAAAACCACTTAAAATTGCTAATGAGCCTTATAAGGGTTGCCTTATATGCGATGGACCACATAATGCACGCTATTGCCCTAAGAAGAACAACCTTAGCGTAATGGAAAAGGTAACCGAAGAATTCTGCGAAACCGAAGAGGCTCGACTAAGAACAATACAGTTGCGGGTCCTTAATACCTTAACCATGCATGAAAGGAAGAAGATGAAGATGGCAAAACACGAAGCAACCAAAACACAAGAAACAAATAACAATTCAAAAGGACTTCGTTTTGTGATCATTGAAATAAGTGGAAAATGTGTAAAAGCACTACTCGACACCGGGGCAAGCCACAATTTTATCACCCTAGAAAAAGCACGAGAACTTGGCTTGCCGATCACTTCCCGAGAAGGATGGATCAAAAACGCCAATGGAAATCCACAACCAATTGAAGGATTCTCATGGAATATCAAAGAAACAATTGGGACGTGGACTGGAAGGCTCAGTTTCTCGGTAGTGCCTCTAGATGACCATGACATCATACTCGGGATAGACTTCTTTAATCAAACCAAAGCCATTCGAGCAACCGTCATTAACACATTATATCTTGTCAAGGGAAAGGAGGTTCACACTGCTACCTTGTTCTCCGAAGCAAGGCGTCAGAGCAAAACCATATCAGAACTATGACTTATAAAGAAAAGACAAAGGGCATTCAAGAATCGCAACGAGGACATTGCGGATTATGTGGGGGAGAATGTCACGTCCCGCCTAAATTTCAAGTCGTTACACCAGGATTTCGGAACTTTCCTGACAATTCAAGACCCACTAGAGGCAATCGGAACTCTCCGGAACTAACTAACAAATGCTGAAACAATAAACCATCTTTTAAGGGCTCGGAACACTCTAGAAAGGGCTAGATATTTTCCAAGAAAACTCTAGATAAATCAACTAAAGATATTAGTATTGAACGCTCTAGAATATGAAGTATCTAGACCTCTAACTACATGTATAAATAGGCATGCTAGGCATCATTTTGGAAGCAACCAAGCTCACTTGTAATCAAAGCTTTGTAATCTTTGTTCGATAACATAATACATCTTTTCCTTGTAGACTTGTGACTCAAGTGCTACAAATCAAGACTTCCGCTGCCAAACGCAATCCAACTCGATACTAAGGCTTAACTTAGAACCAATCTAAGTGCCACATGTGAGTCAAAAGTGTTACTCCATGACAATAGGCATGAAATTCTTCTTAAAACCAAAACTTAAAGTAACCGGGAAAAATGAATACATATCTTAGAAAGCAATGATTCGAGATATGCTCTCTTGTCAATTGTCATACTTGTATGCTTCTAACATAAATTGTAGATAAATATAGTAAAATGAATTTATAAAACCATATTAATACAAGATATAAAGACTGGTGAGGTTTTTATCACAACAATTATTGTTGCGGCCCAAAACTTTGTACATCAAATGAAAGTTCATGTCCAAAAACAAGAAGGACGCGTTTAAACTAGGATCATGAATTGCTAATGACCGCTTGGTACGTGTCTCCTTCAATCATTTATGAACTGCATTTACATGACAATAACGAGTATATTTTATTACACATTTTATAAATATGTAATGTTTTTTTTCAGTATGTAATGTTTACACAAGCTTTTTAATTAGTATTTATCTTATATTTATATTTAGTTAGTAATTGTTAATAAAAATGATAAATACAAATTACATTAGAAAATAAGTTAAAAAGGGTGAGTGAATGAAAGTCTCACCCTCCGTGACTACAACACATGCACTTAGTTTACTAAAATCATATTAAGCTTGAGATACACATTTTTGTTGGTTTTCATTTTTATACTAAGTTTTTCCTAGTACGTTTTAAAAGAAATAATCTATATTATCTTATTAAGTATTAGTGATTACTAACATGTTTTTTTTTGGTTCAAATTCTGATCAAAATAGTTGTAATAATATCAATCAACTTGTTATCCACTTGCTATAATTTGCACCACATATTATATATGGACTATGGTGTTGACAATTGGACAAGATCATTAACCACGTAATTAAATTTGAAATTGACCTTATATTGTTGTTTAATTTAAAAAATTGTAGTTAAAGGGTTATTGGAAGCGAAACTTTATCAAGCTATTTAGGTTCATATATTTAACAAGTTGATTACTCTGGAAGTGTCCCACGATTAAAAATTCTAATATGACTTAATAAAAATGATAAAAGTAGAAAATATACCAATCATAAACTCAATCATACGGATCATTAATTTCCATTTGCGTTCACTGACATGAACCTTGAAGCAAATGTGCCGATTCATAGCTCACTTAAGCAGTGACTTCGGCTTTTTCTTCATACTCCCGTGGTGCCTGAAAAGTACAGATGAGGTTGCGTTAATGGGTTATGTTGTGGAGATTGTATAAGTGTATTTTTTTTTTAAAACCACTAAACGCTTTTTTCATTTTTTTTTGGGCTCAAAACTCTTAAAAACATGTATATTGCATATGTAAAAATTTTCAAAAAAAAATAAAATAAATAAATAAAATAACTCGGGAAGTAGGAGTTTTCTAGGGTTTTTCCGTTTTAGAGGGGTTTCTCCATATACTTCCACTATATATATAGGGGGAGGATCAAATGAGAAGAAACTTCATATAAGAACAAAAAGAAGAAGTTACATAATGGTTAAACATTAGTAGTTTAACTCTTCTTACATTAATTATCATCAATCTAATTCAATAGTCATTAACACGTTATCCTACACATTATCAAAATTTGTCCTACACATATAAAAAATCCATCCCACATATAACGAAATTGTCATATGTTTATCCTACACACATCGAGATTAGCATACATGTATCCTACACATATAAAAGGTCATCCTACACATATAAAAATTCACCTTACACATATCGAAATTATCCTTCACTCCAAATAAGGGTTGATTTGTAAGAATATATTTTAAAAATGAATTATAAATTTCATTTATTAAACTAGTTTAAAGAGGGTTACAAAAAATAATAATTAATTTTAACATTCAATACAATTATTAAATGAAAGCTTCCTATTGGTTAGAATTTGTTATTTTTCTTCTTACAAAACATTTTCTTCTCATTTGAAATCTCCAGTATATATATATATATATATATATATATATATATATATATATATATATATATATATATAGGGAAAAGGTAAAATGAGAAACGTACTTTCGTGAAAGAACCATGAGAACTCACTTTTTAACCACAAACTTATTTTAATCAAAAAAGAATTTGTGGTTGAAAATTAAAGGTGAATAAAGTATTAAATGGAATATTCCCTTTTGGAATAAGACAAAACTTGGTGGGCCTAGATCTTTACACCACCGTAAACCCATCGTAATTTTTTTTACGGTAGGGTTACCCATTTTTACATCGGTGGGTAATTTTTTTTAAATTCACATTTTACGTCGGGGTTCTTACGGTTCTTTAATGAAAAGGGGGTTTTCATTTGAACCTAATCATATATATATATATATATATATATATATATATATATATATATATATATATAGGGTGTGGATAATATGGAAAACCTATTTTTTAGAAAAACCTTGCAAAATCTATTGTGACCATTGATCAAGTTTGATGGTTCATAATTAATTTGCATATAATATTCAAAAGCAAGTAGGTCACTATAATAAAAAATAGGAATAAGGGCATTAAGGTAATCTTACTTTATGACACTTTTTTCTGAATCCTAGCTTTAAAAAGGTTGATTTGACACTTGTCAAGTCACCTCTCTCCTACTTTATAACACATTTTCCAGCACCAAAATTAACGTACGTTAGTGTTGTGATACAAAATTCTGACCTCGTGTGAGACATCACTAACATGTGTTAATAGGCATATACTAAAAGAACATAATAAAAGAACACATAAAATGTGTATTTATTTAAGAATTGATAAAAAAATTCTGACCTCGTGTGAGACATTGCTAACATGTGTTACCAGGCATATACTAAAAGAACATATTAAAAGAACACATAAAATGTGTATTTATTTAAGAAATGATAAAAAAGACCATAACAATCAACACTAAAACATATCAAACACCGTTTAATACAAACATAATTATTTGTGAATTTTCAAAAAAACTATCACAACAACATAGAAAAAATCTAGCCAT
This sequence comes from Ambrosia trifida, assembly GCA_028751855.1. Classification (NCBI taxonomy): domain Eukaryota; kingdom Viridiplantae; phylum Streptophyta; class Magnoliopsida; order Asterales; family Asteraceae; genus Ambrosia; species Ambrosia trifida. Next base: position 12,894,834 of record CM054123.1, on the reverse strand, counting down.
GCTTCGTTCTTGATCCTCATCATCATTTTTAACTCAAAACATCTCTTCACCTACAAAAAAAGTAAACACGTGTTAGCTGGGCTCTACAAAACACATAATGGGACATCAATGACATGTGTTAGTGTATTCTAAAACATATGTTTTACTGAAATAACGTATGTCATACAAACCGTAACACATGTTAGTTGGGTATATACTAAATGTGTTAACATCACTAACATGTGAAAGGGCGTATACTTACATATATTTTCTGAAATAATGTATGTCATATGAACCCTAAAAAGAATAAACCCTTTTTTAGTTTTCATAAACATGTGTTAGTTGGGTATATACTAACATGTGTTAACATCACTAACATGTGATAAGGCGTATACTAACAAATCTTTCCTAAAATAATGTACGCCATATGAACCCTAACACCTGTTAGTTAGGCATATACTAGCATGTGTTAGCATCACTAACATGTGAATAAAAAATATCACGTACCACAGCCACGTCACTTACCACAGCCGCATCACTAACATGTGTATAAAAACACATGTTAGTTGGGATCCTAAAACACATAATCAAAAAAATTTAATCACATGTGATCTATCAACCTCATGTCCTCCATCCAATAACAATTTAACATTAACAAAATAGTAATAAAAAAAATAAAACAGGTTAACATAAGTTTTGTTTTTCATTCAAGCATTTGATCAAACACTTGGTGTGCAACCAAAAACTATACCCAAAAAATATTATTATTATTATTCTAGCAAAACCTAAAACCTATTTCACTAAATCCAAAACATAATATTATTATTATTAATATTATTATTATTATTTGTAAAAAAAACACTCCTCACATATACAGAGACGCACGCCACTAATTATTATTATTATTATTATTATTATTATTATTATTATTATTATTATTCACGTAATATAATCCACCGACTAAACCCAGCTGTTTGTTCCATCATACACACACATTAATACATCATTATAATAATCTTCCTCAGATCTATTCGCCCAACACAAAAAGATTCCTCTTTCTCTTTCTTTTTCCCTTTTTTTCACATCATATTACTTTCTGCTTCTTTCTTAAATTCCATTTAAAATGTATTCAAGATTCTTGCAACTGTTTGATTAAAGTTCCAAACTTTAGCATAGTCTTTCAGAAACATGGATGGGTCAAGATTAGAAAAAAGAGGGTATGAGGATAATGATGAAGAAGATGATGATGGTAACATGTCTCAATCCAAGAAACCCAAAATACCAGGTTTAGCCAGGTAATTGTTTACTTCATCTTAGTCTTGTAATAATAATAATAATAATAATAATAATAATAATAATAATAATAATAATAATAATAATAATAATAATAATAATAATAATAATAATAACACTTTGACAAAAAAGAAAGAACACAATACTGACTTTCAAAATGAGTTTCAAAATGACTTTCAAAATGAGTTTTATTTCAGCATACACAAACAGTTTAAACCAAAAACCCCCAAATTATTTTAACTTAAAACTTAATTAAACCTAAAAATTAAAAACTAAAAATTAAAAAAATACTTACAGAGATGACGTTAATGATGGTGGTTGTGGCTGTTCTTGTTCGACGAGTCACTTGCAGATCCGGGAAGAAAAACTTGAAGCCTTTAAGAACTTGAAGCCTTTAAAAACCCCTCGATCTGGTATTAATATTATTGTTGGAGGCTAGACATGAGATGGTGATCGGAGGTGACGATGGTGGTTGTGGATGGTGGTGGTGGTGGTGGTTCTAGAGAGAGACAGAGAGAGGGCAGGGTAGGGTAGAGAGAGGGCAGAGAAAAAAAAATCTATATTTGAATTTGAAAACACAAATGAAGAGAGAGAGGGGGAAAAGAATATATATAGGGAGAGAGAAAAGGGGGTAGTGGAATTGTCTATTATGCCCCTTTGAATATTATAGAATATTATAACACCATGGGTGATGTGGCACAACTTAGATGAAGTAATGAGTTTCTTGGGGTTTTTCCATTTAGAAAGGTTTTCTCTCTATACTTCCACTATATATATATATATATATATATATATATATATATATATATATATATATATGATGGTTTAATAGAGAACTCATTTTCGGGAGAGAACTCGAGAACTAAATAATAACCATTGATCTTACTAGATCAAGGGTTGTGATTAAATGAAATAAAAACAACAAATATATGGGATTTTAATAAGGAAGGGTATTTTGGGGAATTATAAAAAAGATTTTTCCAATCCTTTCATCATTCCAAAATCTCACAAAAAAAAAATCGTTCACTTTCCCTCTCTCTATCAATCTACATGGAGAAAACCTAGGGTTTAATCAAGCATTCATATAACACAATAACCATCAAACAATCGATCATATACATCAAATAAACTGATTCATCAAACAATCGATCGTCAACATTAGGTATCTTCTCTCCTCCAGGTTATCTGTGTCATACACGCATGCACCCAAACAATCTGTACTTGTATTACATCGATTTTTAGGCATTTTGTGTGAAATAATGGTTCAATGTAGTTTTGAATGATATTGTTCAATGTATTGTATGTGAAAATAAGTTAAATAGTGGTTTTGAATGATATTGTGATTTGTCATGTGTAATATATGTTTAATTGAAGTGTATGCTATGTATTGCACAAATGTTATAGTTAGTTATATGACTGACATGTGCAATATTAACCGGTATGCCATGTATTACACATGTGTGATAATCGTGAAAATGTATTACATATGTGTGATAATATAATTTGTGATAGTTAGTGTTAAGTTAGACTGATTTGTTTGTCATATGTTGCACATAGATGATATTTGTAATTGTATTTCATATGTGTAGTAGGATTGTTTTAGTTGATGTTAAATGTGAATAAGCTTTGTATGCAATGCACTACACATGTGTTATAAATGTGTAATGTATTACACATGTGTGATAATTTAATTTGTGATAGGTTATTGTTAAAATGATATTTTATTTTGTTTGTCATGTGTTGCCATATGTTATAGATGTAAATGTATTCATATGTGTAATGCGATTGTTATAGCCAGTGTTAATTATGAACACTATTTGTATGTTATGTTCCACATATGTGTTATAAATAGTAATGTTTTACACATGTGATAAGTGTGATAGTGTTTATTGAGATTATGGTTTTTTTGTCATGTGTTGCACATATGTTATAGATGTAACTGTAATCCACATGTGTAATATGCTTGGTGTAGCTTATGTTAACCGTGGACAGGCATTGTATGACATGTGTTACACATGTGTGATAATTGTTCCATGTTATACACATGTGTGATAATATTATTTGTGATAGTTAGTGTTAAGTTAGATTGATGCGCTTGCCATATGTTGCACATCTGAGATATATGTAATTGTATTCCATATGTAGTCTTGTTTTAGTTAATGTTTAATGTGAATAGACTTTGTATGCAGTGTACCACATTTGTGTTATAAATGTATAATGTATTACACATGTGTTATAATTTAATTTGTGATAGTTAATGTTAAAATGATATAATGTGTTGTTTGTCATGTGTTGCCATATGTTATTGATGTAAATGTATTTCACATGTGTAATGCGACTTTTATATCGAACGTTAAATGTGAACATTATTTCATATAGTGTAATGCTACAGGGAATGAGTTGTGGTTATGTTGGTTTGGCAGAGACTCCATTGTATAGAGGAACTGATGAAGTGATACCAGGTCTATTGAGATCAATTAACAGCCATGACTATCAAGCTAAGATAAGGAAATCTCAGATTAGGCGACATGAAGAACAAGTTAGAATTATGGAATTGAAGAACAAAAGATTGAATTTTTTTAGTTGGGTCCTTTTCATCATGTAATTGTTTTACAATGAATTAACCTATGTACTAAGTTTGGATGTATAATATATCGATACATGATTTGAATTTATGTATGCACCAAGTTTAACGTATGAACGAATGGCATGTTAATATCAGTTTGGTTGTTTAAACTCGAGTGGCATTTTTGGCTGCATAATGACCCATTTTCATTGCATAATGACACATTTTGGCACTTTCTTAGCTGCAATTTTTATGCATTTCGACATATTTTTGTTGCAGTTTTTTGGCGCAACTTTTGACCCATTTCGGCATATTTTTTCTGCAGTTTTTGGCTATAGTATATGACCCATTTCGGCTGTAGTTTATGACACAGTTTTGCTGTAGTTTTTAGCATATTCCGGCACATTCTGTCACACCCTCAAATTTCCACTTGCGGAGTTTTACCGCGAGGCGCATGACAAACAAGGATCCAAGTCAACGGTCATAATAAACAACACTATATGAAATACGTAAACTCAAAACTTGGTTATCAAACCATTAAAATATAGCGGAAGCATTTAAAAATTTAATCAATTACAAACTGTGTTCCAAAATGTTCAAGACACTTATTTAAAATATGCCACTAAGCCTAGACGCCAATGCAGACCCGTGCGCCTAGTCCAACCGATGCTACCTTAGCGACCTGAGAAAAACATGCCAAAAAGACGTCAACATATATAATGCTGGTGAGTTCACAGGTTTGTTCAATGTGTTACCGAAATAGTTACCAAAGCGTTACCATGTCCATACTATACCAATGTTACCAAGTACGCTAGCTAGGCGTATGTTTTATTACTACTACGATTGGAAAACCATTACTAGACACGTTTAGCAATGTTTAGCAATGTTCAGCCCGAATGTTCATCATGTTACCAATGTTACCAGTTCGAGACAATATGCACCCGCCCGGCCCTCCAAGCCGACGAATGGGGCAGGTCACGCCCAATAGATCTATCCACATTTTCCCCGTTGTGCATCCCCGCACATTCATGGTTTTCCCCGGGACTTTAAAAGACCGTATAGCAATGCAAAGTTAAAACCATAGTATGACATATGTTACCAAAATAGTTTAGCGCATGTTTTCTCCCCCAAAAGTTAAAGCTGTAAAAGTGGGGCCGTGAACTCACCTTAGATTGCGTTCTTCAGTAAATAGTAAAGTGCCAAGCCCTTGATAGTCCCACTACCGGAGATCTATCAAAATGTTCACATAAGTGTTCCGACTAATAACCATAAGGTTATCTAGTCCCCGATTGTCCAGATCGTAACCAAGTATGTTTTAAAACGTGTTTAAGTGTTCAACTGACACACTAGACCGACCCGACATCCCGTTGGTGACTCATTACCCTAACTAATCAAGTACACATAGATTACACACAAGGTTCAAGCATAAAACACTTAGGGGCTGTTTGGTAGCCTCTTAATCAGCCTCTTAATCATTCAGGTCTGAATCATTCAACATTCAGACTGTTTGTTTCAGCATCTGAATGGAATGATTAAGTGCTGAACCATTAAGCTAATAAGGGATGCTAAATGATTCAGCTCTTAACCATTCAGAGCCTCGTAACCATTCAGACCATCTTAATAATTCAACACTTAATCAACCAAACAGCCCATTAGTTTGTATCAAAAATCTCATTTTTGAATCAGAAGGGTCGAACCAGGAAGATTAATCCACCTTCGCCCGTTTTTAACCCAACTTCGACCCTTTGGAAAGCCACCTTCGACCGTTCTTAACAGATTCGACCAAACTGTCCAGGTTCGACCCTGGGATTCCACATTCGACCACTCGACCGGTCGAATGTACCCAGGTTCGACCCTGACAGATTACTTTTTCCAAAAACGCTTCAAAAACATCCGAAAACATCCCGAAACATTATCAAACACTGCAGTCAAGCATGTATAACTTATCCCTACAAAACCCCACCAATTTTACCCCAAACCCATCCGTTTCAGCCCTTTCCCAAAATGGCAAAGATTATGGAAGTGTCACATCATGCATGTAATCTTTACCCAATTTGGAAACTTTTCAATATCAATCCATAATCATCTAAAAATGCCCAGTTTATCATGTAATCGAAAACCCCCAATCGTTTTATTGATAATACTAACATGCAACAAGCCCTAGATTCAATAAAATTCCCAAATTAGACTTGATATCATCATCTATCTAATTATAACCTTTGATAATCCTAAACTATTATCAATAACAGCCCTAGATCCTGTTTCTAGCATTAGCACAGTAGCAATTCATTAAACAACACATAATATCACATAACACGTAATTAACATATGTTTATTGATATGAAAACCTATGTTTGATAATAGGGTTTAGGTTTAGAAAGGTGTTTAAATGGTTTTTATTAACAAAAACATCCTTATAACAGATCTGGACATTTAGGGTTAGATAAAAACGAATTAAAATACTTGAATAAGGTTTAGGATTAAGAACACACCTTGGATTCTTGATTAGATGTTGTTGATAGGTTGGGTTATGAAAAATAAGAGCAAAAACTCCTTCCTTAGTGATTAAAATCGTTTGAGAGTGTTTTGAGATGGTTAGGGTTTGTGAAATGGTGAAAAATGACAAAGTTTGGTATTTATACTAGTCCACATTCGCCCCTTTCATAGGGTCGAATGTGCATGTTCTGGTCGAATGAAACTTTTTCATTTCCACATTCTAGGTTCGCCCCTTTGATAAGGGTCGAACCAAGATTATTTTCCAGGTTCGCCCACTCGATGTGGTCGAACCAGGACTTATGTTTTTCTAGTTTTCCAATTTGTCGTGTTTAACGCATTTTAATGCACCTTAACATATGAGCATGCAACCTTAGTCTATGTTTAACATATTTAAGCATGGATGATTATCTACACATCGTTTAAACACATCTATGCATATAATCCACCACACGATAATTAATCTACACATACACTTAATTAGTTTATGTAATTTCACCAACAACGGGACCCGGTACTATTGTATTCCCAAAACGACTCCCAATGATCCTCCAGATCATTGAACCCTGGACAATCCTAACTTGATCCGACTCAACTAACCTAGTTAAGTTCGTTTATAAATGTTTCCCGCTAAGGTAGACTTAGGTGTTACTAAAATGTTTAAGCCAAATATGCCGGGTGTCACATCATCCCCACGTTGAAAGAATTTTCGTCCCGAAAATTGCACGAAGTCCAAAAATGAAAGAGACGGAAAGAATGAAACGAAAAGAAAATTTACCGGATGTCACATCATCCCCACGTTGAAAGGAATCTCGACCCGAGATTCATTCAGCTTCAGCAGTAACATGCCTAGATTCAAATGCGCGTTTCGGAAAAAGATGAGGATGTTTAGCTTTCATCTGATCCTCCCGTTCCCACGTGATCTCCGGTCCACGATTCGAGTTCCAACGAGCTTTGACGATGCGGATTTTACTCCGACGAAGGCTACGAATCTTGTAATCGAGAATCTCGACAGGTTCCTCCACAATGCGAAGACGATCATCAACCTTGTTGGATCAGATTGCTCTTGTTTGCTAAGTAAGAACTTGCTATCTTGATACTTAAGTGTTTAGCAAGTCCTAGTATATCAGATTATAAGCACAGCGGAATGTATAAGTTAAAGCAACACTTTTTATACTAAGGAAGAGTTATTACTCCCCCTTGATGATTGAAACCTAATAAATGACAAGTATTTATTATGAATCCAAGTAGTAAATGAGAATTAGATACTTAGACAGATTCACAATAAATACTGAAATGGAATAGAACAGTGAGAGTGTTTGAAGGATTTTTCTATTAAAATCAATATCTAAAATAGAAGGTTGAAGCCTCCTATTTCTAGACGTTTACATACATGTATCTTGCCAAAAAGCAAGTACAGAAACAACAGAAACAAGTTGCACAAGTTGCAACATTGAAACTAACAAATACAGCTAAAAAGTAATAATAAACAATAAACTACTGATGCAAAAAGGCGGTGGAAAATATCTGATGCTAAGTGCTGATGAATGACAAACTACTGATGAGTAGTTTGTCTTCAGTACTTCTGAAGTGAACTTGTCTGGTTTGGACTTCAGAACTTCTGATGAAGTTTCTTCTTCAGCACTTCTCTTATCTTCTCTTCAGCAGTTCTTTGTTTTCTTTTCAGTACTTCTATACTTAGCCAAAATGACAGAAGTGAATTAGACTAAGGTTTACAAAAGTGGTTTCACCAATCCTCTTTGTCCTAACAATCTCCCCCTGGATTGATGAAGCCAAAACCTTATTAATTCCTTATGTTTTTCTTCTGTCTGGAACAATCTTCCATATCTCTTTGTACATGGTGTTCTTGAGCTGGTTTAACTGACCATCAGATAGAGATCCTCTCTGTGGTTCCAGATGTTGAATTGTGAGCAGGTCTTGTGTTGACAGTTTCTTCAGATCACTGATCTTCTTGTAAGCCCTGCTTGAGAGGTCTCTTCTTGTCAACAATACTGAGTTGTTATCAGTAAGTGACCATCTGATGATAGGTATCTTTGACTTGTTAAAGTCAGAAGAATAGGGAACCAGACTTGTCCCTTGGGTTGATGGTCCTGAGTGTTGGATGCTTTCAGTTTCAGTTAACCTCAGGTGGGAGTCTCTTCCTTGTTGTTGTTGCATATCAGGCATCTGAACAGTTGGGAGATGGTGTTCAGTCACTACTCTGGTATGCATCTTTTCTTTGATGGTCTTTTGTATTTGGTAGGCAAAAGTGGAAGGATCCCTGAATTGTGTTAACAGAGGTTTCTCCTCAATGTCAAAATCTGAATGGACTATTGAACTTCCTTCAAGTAGTACCATTTTGAAGTCAGTTTTGACATTGTCCTCTGCCTTCTTTCTCTGAGTAGCAGGTCTTCTAGTTGATACACCAGAAGTTCTAACTACTGATCTTGAAGGATCAGCAGTTTGAAACTTCTCTGGATTTGCAGCCTTGGCAGCCAAGTATTTCTTGTAAGTATCTATTAGTCTTTCTTCTTTCCATCTGGATACTGAGGCTTTTGAACCATAGTCCTCTGCTACTAACTCTTCTATTATCTGGGCTCTCTTGGCCTTTCCTTCTTTGCTAGTGGCCAGTTTATCTGCAAGCAGTTGTGCCCTTCTTGTCAGCTCTTGCATAGAGAGTCCTTTGAGTGTATAGGCTTTAGTCTTGCTGTTCTTGGTAATGTAAGACATCAGTTGTTGTCTTTTGTCTTCTTCAGCAACATAGTCTATTTCAGCCTGTCTCTCCAGTTCAGCTTGATAAGCCTGGAGCTTCTCTTCAAACTCTAGATCATCCCTTTGTTCCAGACTTTTCCAAATCTGGTCTTCCTTGGCCTTTTGTTGTACTGCCTTTAACCTCTGCTCAAGAAGTTCAGTTGATTGAGAAATTGGAGCAGGTGTTAGGACAGTCATGGTAGTGGTTGTTGTAGGCCTTGGAGGAGCAGAAGTTGGTTTGATTTGTTCAGTGGATCTGGAAGGTTCAGTGGTTTGAGGTTTGGAAGTGTTAACCTCTGATGGGTTGACAACAGCTGATGGTTTGTCAACTACTGAAGGATTGTCTTCAGTACTTTTTGATTCTTCATCAGAACTTTTGCCATCAGAAGTTTCTTCATTGTGCCTTAGGGAATCTTCAGAGGTTTGGGTCTCATCTTCTTTTTCTGTGGCTTCAATCTCTTCCACTGAGACACCAAACTGTTTGGCTAGTTTTTCTTTCCTGGCTTGATCTTTTTGATCTCTTTCAAGGATGGCCACTCTTGCCCTTATCCTGGCTTGGAATGACTCCTTAGGTTCCCTGATTTTCTCCCCCTTTTTGGATTCATCAACTTTAACTTTTGAAGTTGAGGGTTGGGAGAATTGTCCTTGAAGATGAGCAATCTGTTTGCTGTTGAAGTCTATCTTGTTGGACAGATCATTCATCTTGGTCTTGATCACTCCAAATTGATTCTTGATAGACAGCTCCAAGTTAGCTGTGTATGTTTGGAAGTGATTTCTGATGAGAGTGTTCATCATGTGGTACAGGGGACCCTCTGGGCTGCATAGCTGGTTCAGGTCTATGCTTGTTTGCCCAGGGAATTGGGTAGGCATTTGTTGTGAAGGGGGTGTTTTTGGGAGATCCTCATGTTGTACAGAGGATGCCACTCTAGGGGTTTTAGGGATTGAGTGGGCTTTAACCTGTGCAGGGGTGACTGGCTCCTTGAGCCTGGATACCCCTGAAACAGGACCTTCATAAAGTGCCGTCAATTCAGTAGTTTGTGTTTGTGAAACATCATCCAAATTAATGGAATCATCTGAATCCCTGATGTTGCCCTCAATGAGGACTGTCTCAGTTAAATCATGAGCTGAGCCCAACTCAGTTCTCTCATGAACCTCTTGTTCTTGGTTCTGAGGATTTCCTACTTCAGGCATTAAGCCTTCATCAGTAGTTGCCACATCTGAGGTCTTAGCTATGTTACTTCTATCCTCAGATCCACCACTGGGTGGTAACTGAGTAGTAGCAGCCTCAGATGCTCCAAGAGTCTCTAAAATTGGGCTTAAAGACTCTGGTCCACCCTCATCTCTTGGGATAGGGCTAGAGATGTCCACATCCATGTCTGATGTTGTGGTTATGTCCCCTGTTTGTTGTGGTTGTAGGGGACTGACATAATCAGATGGGACCTTCTCTTTTAGCCCAGAGAGAAGTTTGGCAATTTCTATTGCCTCTTGTTCAGAAATTTGTGGGGTTGGTTCAGTAGTTTGGGCAACAGGTGAAATTTGTTGTTCAGCAGTTTCAAAAGAAGAGTGTGTTTCAATAGTTTTTCTAAGTCTTTTTCTTTTGAATAAAATGGTTATGGGTGCTCTTGGTGGGGTTTGAGATGGATGAGACTGAGAGGGTGTTTCAGTCTCACCTATTTGAAGAGCAGACTGCTCATGAGCATGTTCAGGCATCTCAACCTCCTGAACAGCTTTTCTTTTGGGTTGGTGGGTTTTTGTCTTTGTTGGCTTGGGCTTTTTGGCTTTTGGTGGTGTGAGTTTGGAAGATGTGGGCTTCAGGGGGACTTGTTGTTGTTCTCCCTGATCATCTTCTGGCCAGGCAGCCGGTTTGTTATGCCTTGAGTATGCTTGTGATGTTAAAGGATTTAAAGTTGAAATTTTTACCACAAGCACCTCGCTACCCAGTTCCCCTATTATGCATTGCATAATGAACCTTGGGTACAACAAAAACTTTTTCTTGGTATTATTGTGATGTAACACTAACTCATTGAAAAATAGTTTTGATGCCCTGAATTTAGTTTCATTCACAATGGAATGAAATATTGGTTGAAAAGTGGAGGGCATCTGGTCATAAGACCCTGTTTTAGGACTCAAACACATAATAATATAATGAAACAAAAGCTTGTATTTTGGTTCAAAATATTTTTTGAAGATAGTAGCATGGGAGAGAGTACCTTGATAACCACACTCAGTCATGGTTAGATGAATATTAGAATTAGCAACATGGTCAGGGGCAGTTACATCATCCAGACCCAGTCTTGTTGCCAGTGTGGCCGGTGTGATGGTCAGTGGTTTCCCTTTTATTCTTGAGTTGAGGGAAATGACTTCATCATCCGCCGTCACCGTCTCAGCATTTGCCCAGAACTCATTCAGAGTTTCAGTGTGAATTGGTGGGTTTATTGTGAGAGCAGTAAAATATTGGGATTTTACGACAAGATCAATGATCTCATCGTATTGGGACCAGCCTTCTTGTTTTTCAAGAAAGGCTCTTTGATTGTGTCCCTGTTTTAGAACGAGAGCCATGTGGTTTGGGTTTTTGATCGAACAGTTGATTTGCAGGTTTAGGTTATTGAGAGAGTTGTTGAGAGAGAAAGAGGGATATTTTGAATTTGAAAGGATAAGTGTTGAGAAAAGGTATTTATCAGAAGTTTTAACCGCTTGAATCTTCTTTATTAGAAGTTTTTAAACCGCCTTTGGTTAAAAATCTTTTTATCAGAGGTTTTTAAACTGATTAGGTCAAACCTCTGATGATGGGAAAAGTCAGATTTGCCCTTTTGACTTAAACTGCTGATGAAGGATTACTTCATCAGTAGTTCCCATTTCCTCTTCAGTAGTTTTAACAGCTGATGAGAAATGTTTTTATAAATACTTTTGTTCATAACTTCTGAAGGTTATTTTATCAGAAGTTACACACTTTTCAGAAATTATCCCCATACTGATGTTTTTGTTCATCAGTAGTGTCTCTCTTTTCAGAAGTTTTGTTTCAGACTTTTGTCTGTTTTGTTAGTGAAAAATGAAAAATTGCAAAATAAGAAAATAAACACTTACAAATTTAGCATCCCAAGCATGGATACTAACTTCTGAAATGTTGATGTGTCAAGGGGTTTTGTGAAGATGTCAGCTATTTGATTAGCTGTTGCTACATGCTTCACTTCAATCTTGCCTTTTTCATAGCAATCTCTTATGAAATGGTACCTGATCTCAATGTGTTTGGTTTTTGAGAATTGTACCGGATTTTGAATGATGCTAATGGCAGATTTGCTGTCTACAAACAAAGGTGTCTTGGTCTCTTTGATTCCATAATCAAGAAGTTGATATTGGAGCCATTGTATCTGTGATGTACAACTTGCAGCTGCAATGTATTCAGCTTCAGCAGTTGAGGTTGCAACAGATGTTTGCTTCTTTGATTGCCATGACACTAGACAGTTACCCAGGAATTGACAACCACCAGATGTTGACTTTCTTGTCATCTTACACCCTGCATAGTCACTATCTGAAAAAGCTGATAACTTGGTATTGCTTGAAGCAGGATACCAAATTCCAAGTGTTGGAGTTCCTTTCAGATATCTGAAAATTCTTTTGACTGCTATAAGGTGTGATTCCCTTGGTGCTGATTGATATCTAGCACAGACACATGTTGAAAACATAATATCTGGTCTAGAAGCAGTTAAATATAAAAGGGAACCTATCATGCATCTGTACATGGTCTGATCAACCTGTTTTCCTTGATCATCAGGTTCAACTTGTGTGATTGGTGTCATGGGAGTGGAACATGATTTACAGTCTTTTAAAGAAAATTTGTTCAATAATTCTTTAACATATTTTGATTGATGTATAAAAGTTCCATTTGTTTGTTGCTTGATTTGCAGTCCTAGAAAGTACTGCAGTTCTCCCATGGTACTCATCTCAAATATTGATTGCATAAGTTTCTTAAAATCATCACACAGTTTTGTGTTTGTTGAACCAAAAATGATATCATCAACATAAATTTGAACAAGTAAGACATGATTTCCAACATGTTTAATGAAAAGAGTTTTATCAATGACACCTCTTGTAAAGTTATTTTTGAGTAAAAAGGTGGAGAGTGTATCATACCAGGCTCTTGGAGCCTGTTTGAGCTCATAAAGAGCTTTGTCCAGTCTGTACACCCACTCAGGATGAGAAGGATCCTCAAACCCAGGTGGCTGACAGACATACACCTCCTCTTTTATTTTTCCATATAAAAATGCACGTTTCACATCCATTTGATAAACTTTAATTTTGTTGGAAATGGCATAGGCCAGAAATAACCTGATGGCCTCAAGCCTTGCAACTGGAGCAAAGGTTTCATCATAGTCAATTCCCTCTTCTTGAGAGTACCCTTGAACTACCAGTCTTGCCTTGTTCTTGATTATTATACCAGCTTCATCTTGTTTGTTCCTGAAAACCCATCTTGTGCCAATTGGTTGCTTGTTTGGAGGTAAGGGACAGATTTCCCAGACCTGTTGCTTGTTGAACTGAAGCAGTTCATCTTGCATAGCTTGCACCCAATTATTTTCTTTGAGGGCTTCCTGGTACTTTTTTGGTTCCAACTATGAGATAAAGGCTGAAAATAGGCAAAAGTTGGAGAGCTGGTTTCTGGTAAGAACACCTGAAGCTATATCACCCATGACTTGATCAAGTGGATGATCTCTGTGTTCAATCAGTTGTTGTAAACCACTGACAGGTGTAGGTGGCTCTTGTTCTTCAAACAAACTACTGAGGTCTATAATATCTGGTTCAGCAGTTTTAGTTTCTTCAGTAGTTGCAGGTGCTGAAGCAGATGTTTGAGTTTGGCCTTCAGTATTTGTTTGATCAGAAGTTTGGGAAACTTCTGATGGTGTTGAAGTTGACTTAATGACTGTTTGAGGAGTCCATGGTGTAGGATCCTCATCTTCAAACCTTTGATCACCATAATAAGTAGTTTTGGAAGGAGTAACAGTCTTTTCAGGTCCAAAGTGGAAGTTGTCAAGGTCAAAGAGTTCAGCAGGATGTGCTGGAATAAGAGTGTGTTTTGACTCATTGAACTTGACATTCAATGTTTCTTCTACTATCCTGGTGTGAGAATTAAAAACCTTGTAGGCTTTTCTAGTTGAAGAGTAACCAAGAAAGTAACCTGAGTCAACTTTGGCAGCAAACTTTGAAATAGATTCCTTGATGTTCAAGATGAAACATTTACACCCAAAAGCCCTGAAAAAGGAGATAAGGGGCTTCATGCCATGAAGAACTTCATAGGCAGTCTTGGAATGTCTCTTGACTACAAGAACTCTATTCTGAACATAACATGATGTGTTAACTGCTTCTGCCCAAAAGTACAAGGGCAGTCCAGAATCAGCTAACATTGTTCTTGCTCCTTCTATTAATGTTCTGTTCTTCCTTTCTACTACACCATTTTGTTCAGGAGTTCTGGGAACACTGTATTGTCTAATAATCCCTTTAGACAAACAGAATTCATCCAGAGTTTTGTTCCTGAACTCTGTCCCATTGTCACTTCTAATGGTTTTGACAGATAGAGAATATTGTTTCTCTATTTGTAGAATGAAGAACTTGATGATTTCAGCAGCCTCATCCTTGGAGAATAAGAAGAATACCCATGTGAATCTTGAGTAGTCATCAATGATGACTAAGCAGTACTTCTTCTTACCAAGGCTCATAATCTTGACAGGTCCAAATAAGTCCATTTGGAGTAGTTGAAGACATACAGTTGTTTTTGATTCTTCAATAGACTTATAGGAGGACTTATGCTGTTTTCCCTTTAAACAGGATACACAGTGTTCTTGACACTGGTATACTTTCAAAGGTAGACCTCTGACCAAGCCCATTTTTGTGACTTTATTTATGGTTTTAAAGTTCACATGGCCAAGTCTCCTGTGCCAGAGATCTGTTTCTGAAGTTGATGCCCTTGAGAAGAAACAGGCAGTGTTGTTCAATACTTTGTCTTTCTCAATGTCCACTGCATAGACATTGCCACATCTTTTGGCAATCAGCAAAGTATGATCTTCAATGATCTTCTCTATCAACTTCTGGCCTTCTGGTGAGATGATCTTGCATGCTGTCTTTGTGAAAAAGGAAGAATATCCTTTATCACACATTTGTGACACACTCAGCAAGTTGTATTCAAGGTTTTCCACTAGATTGACCTTGTCAAACTGTATTTTGCCAGAGGAGACATTGCCATGTCCTAGCACATATCCCTTAGCATTGTTCCCAAAGGATACAGATCCTTCTCTTTGGCTGATAAAGTTGTTTATCAGGTATCTGCATCCAGTCATGTGCATAGAGCCTCCACTATCAACATACCATATGCTGTTTAAGCCCCTGGAAACTCTCTGCACATAAAAGCAAATTAGTTAGATCTAGGAACCCAAGCCTGTTTGGCTTTGGGTTTGCTCTTGAGAACAGTTACAGTTTGTTCTTGACCAGGTTGAGAAATCATGTCTTTTTGGCAATGGATTTTTCATTAAGAACCATGGTGGTATCCTTTTCAGGACCACCATCAACCTTGGTCATCAGTAGTTGTACCATGTTCATTAGATTTTGTATCTCAGCAGTTTGTGAAACTGCTGATGATTCAGGTCTAACTACTGACAAAGAATTTTGAGAAAAAGATTTTGGTTGAGATTTTATCTTTTTCTGAGAAAAGGTGTTTTCAGGTTGTTGTTTCTTGGGTTTAAAGATTCTTTCATAATCATTTCTGATTTGATTTCCCACAACCTGTTGTTTAATTTTTTATTGAACTGAATTCCTTTTCTGTATCTACAAAATTCAGTTTTGTGGTTGAACAGACCACAAATTTCACACTCTTTTGCCTTTTGTTTTTGATCTAAAGGCAAATTTCTGACATTAGTGTAAAGATTTTGCTCATCAGTAGTTTTCAGGATCTCAACTCCTGATGTAGATGAAACTACTGATGGCTTGTTGTCAGATTTTGTTAATACTTCTGAAGTACTTTCTTTAAAAATGCCAGGATTTCTATTTAGAAAGTTTTCATGGAAAGATGTGCAGTCTTTCCCTTCAGAAGTTTCATTTGAAACAATTCTTCTCCCATCTTCAGTAGTTTTGGGAGAGAAATCTGTTGGTGTTTCAACATGATGGTATCCTATGCCAAACTTGACATTTGAAGCACTTTGTTTGTTTAGCAGTAATTGATACCCCTTACAAGATTCCACCCATTTTTCACATGTGATCCTGGTGTCAGCAAGCTCTTGTCTGACATCTCCCAGGTCATTTAGCATGATTTTAGTTTGTACTTGGGTTTCAATAGCTGAGTCAGTTAATTTAGAAACTTCTTTTGTTTTAGCACACAGTTTTCTTTCTAAATCACATTTCATCTGTGTGTATTTTCTTTCTAAATCATTGGCTTTACCTTGTAAGTGCACATTTGTCTCTCTTATGAGAGCAAAAGTTTCTTTGCAAGAATTTGAGCAAAGTTTTGTCAAAGATTCTTTTGATACCTGTGACAATGCAGATTTTGAAGTACAGCCTTCAAATGCCATTAAGGCAAAGTTCTTTCTGCCATTGTCTGGTTCTCCCCAGTTGATGTCAAACACTTTGTTGTCTGCATCAGGATTGCACTCTGTGGTGTCAAAAGGGAGACTGCTCCAGTCAACATACCCTGAGGTGAAAAGACTTTGTTGAGAGGGTTGTTGAGGCTGTGGAGGATGTTGAGCAGCTGGAAAGGGAGGGATTGATTGTTGGCTCTGCATCTGTTGAGCAGGCATTTGAACATATTGTACTTGTGGCATGTATTGCTGTTGAAGAGCTTGTGCCTGTACAAAATGAGCACTCCCTTGAGTTCCATTATTCCTATTATAATTGGGGTTAAAGTTATTTCCAGATTGTGATTGGTTAAAGCTAGAGTTTCTACACTCTCTAGCAAAGTGTCCCAACTTCTGACACTTGTGACATCTCAGTTTAGATTTGTCAAAACCAATTTTTGTATTACTGGTCAACCCTGGAAATTTCCTTCCTGACCTTTTATAAAACTTGTTAGTTTTAATGCTTAGCATGGCCAGTTGGTGTAAAATGTCCATTTCTTCTAAGTCATCACTGCTAAAGTTTTTCAAATCATCCATGATAAAACATAGATTATCAGCAGTTTGACTTTGGTCATCATTGTCATAACCTGGGAAAGATCTTTCTGATGAGATCCCAGTGGTTATGTCAATGTTGTCATAAGATCCATAGGAACAAGTTGGTGAGTCTTGTCCCAAAAGTGCTGTACTACCTGGAAGGTAGTCATCAGCAGTTTTACCAGATGATTGTAATTTCTTCTTTTGATCAATTTCTCTCTCAAAAGTAAGTAATCTCCCATGAAGTTTTGTAAGAGTGAGGGAGCTAAAATCTGGTGAGGATCTTAAAACAATGGAGTATGTTTCCCATTTGTCTGGTAAAGACCTTAAAAATCTATGTAGCATAGACACTGTTGTATAGGTCTGACCATTTAACTTTAGCTCAGATATTAATGAGGAGAATCTTTCAAATTGTTGAGTTAAAGTTTCCCCATTAATATGAGCAAATGTCTCATATTGTTGAGCTAAAATCTCTCTGGTGTTGGCAATCACCTCTTCAGTTCCTCCAAACTGTTCTTTAAGACAATCCCAGAGTTCTTTGGCACTTTCACAATGTAAAAGGCCAGAGTATATCTCATTTGGGAGAGCCATTGCCAACATAGAGAATGCTTTTGCATCTAGCTCAAGTTTTAGGAAATCATCATCTGTATATTCTTTTGGGTCCTTAGGGACCTGAACATTAGTTTCAAGATTGACATTTACTGGTTTGTGAGGACCATATATCACAGATCTCCAACAACCTGTGTTGGTTTGTGACAAGGTATATGCCATTCTCTTTTGCCATATGTTGTACTCATTTCTTACAAGCATGGCAGGTTTAGTGGCAGAATCAGTATTATGTGGATCCATTTTAAAGAGTATAGATTTGTCAGATAACTCTTTTAAGTGATGGATGTTGATAAAAAGTGAACTTTTGATCTTTTTATTGAGTATCAATAAGAGCTTTGTGTCTGATTCTCAATTTGTTAGATTGATATGTGATCAGATAAACCAATGCTCTGATACCAATTGTTGGATCAGATTGCTCTTGTTTGCTAAGTAAGAACTTGCTATCTTGATACTTAAGTGTTTAGCAAGTCCTAGTATATCAGATTATAAGCACAGCGGAATGTATAAGTTAAAGCAACACTTTTTATACTAAGGAAGAGTTATTACTCCCCCTTGATGATTGAAACCTAATAAATGACAAGTATTTATTATGAATCCAAGCAGTAAATGAGAATTAGATACTTAGACAGATTCACAATAAATACTGAAATGGAATAGAACAGTGAGAGTGTTTGAAGGATTTTTCTATTAAAATCAATATCTAAAATAGAAGGTTGAAGCCTCCTATTTATAGACGTTTACATACATGTATCTTGCCAAAAAGCAAGTACAGAAACAACAGAAACAAGTTGCACAAGTTGCAACATTGAAACTAACAAATACAGCTAAAAAGTAATAATAAACAATAAACTACTGATGCAAAAAGGCGGTGGAAAATATCTGATGCTAAGTGCTGATGAATGACAAACTACTGATGAGTAGTTTGTCTTCAGTACTTCTGAAGTGAACTTGTCTGGTTTGGACTTCAGAACTTCTGATGAAGTTTCTTCTTCAGCACTTCTCTTATCTTCTCTTCAGCAGTTCTTTGTTTTCTTTTCAGTACTTCTATACTTAGCCAAAATGACAGAAGTGAATTAGACTAAGGTTTCCAAAAGTGGTTTCACCAATCCTCTTTGTCCTAACAAACCTTGATCTCTTCCAGTGGTACAATGAGAGATTCATCAGCCGAACACTTCTTTAAGTTAGACACATGGAAGACGTTGTGAATACTACCGAGCTCCGCCGGTAAGTCAAGTCTCTATGCCACCGGTCCAATCCGTTCCAGGATTGCGAACGGTCCGACATAACGAGGGTTAAGCTTGCCACGCTTTCCAAAGCGTATGACGCCTTTCCATGGTGAAACTTTCAAAAGTACTTTGTCCCCAACCTGGAACTCCAAAGGTTTGCGACGACGATCGGCATAGCTCTTCTGACGATTCCGCGCAGCAGCCAAACGGTTACGAATTTGTACGATTTTCTCCGAAGTTTCGTACACTAGTTCCGGATCAGTGAGCTGGCTCTTGCCCACCTCGGCCCAACAAAGAGGTGATCGACATTTCCGCCCGTAGAGAGCCTCGAACGGAGCTGCCTTGATACTAGAGTGATAGCTGTTGTTGTAGGAGAACTCCACCAATGGTAGGTGAATCTCCCAACTTTTGACAAAATCGATAACACATGCCCGAAGCATGTCTTCCAAGGTTTGAATCCTCCGCTCGCTCTGTCCATTAGTTTGTGGTTGATAAGCCGTACTCATATCCAATTGAGTACCCAAAGCCTTGTGCAGAGCCTTCCAGAAACGCGAAGCAAAACGAGAATCACGATCAGAAATAATAGAAACAGGCACCCCGTGCCGAGCAACCACCTCCTTAAGGTAAAGTCGAGCCAACCGCTCGAGTCCATCGGTTTCCTTAATAGGTATGAAACGTGCCGATTTTGTCAACCTGTCAACAATCACCCAGATCATATCGTAACCACTTGGTGACCTTGGTAGTTTGGTGACAAAATCCATGGTGATTCGCTCATCAAGTCCATGAACACCGCCGGTGCGTTAGTGAGACCAAAAGGCATGACCAAGAACTCAAAATGGCCATAACGAGTGCAAAAAGCAGTCTTCTGAATATCAGCTTCCTGGACGCGCAACTGGTGATAACCGGACCGCAAATCAATCTTCGAGTAGTAACTAGAGCCCTGGAGCTGGTCAAAGAGATCATCAATGCGAGGGAGAGGATAACGATTCTAGATGGTCACTTTGTTCAGCTCACGATAATCAACGAAGACTTCCGCCCTTCTTCTTCACAAACAAAATAGGAGCTCCCCACGGGGAAGAACTCGGTCGGATGAAACCCTTTTCCAAGAGTTCTTGCAACTGGCTGGACAACTCTTGCATCTCGGGAGGTGCAAGACGATACGGAGCCCGGGCAATAGGAGCTGCACCCGGAGTAAGATCAATGCCAAACTCAACCTGACGATGGGGAGGAAGACCAGGTAAATCATCAGGAAACACATCGGGAAAATTACAAACCACCGGAATATCCTCGATCTTCTTCTCATCGTCAGTCGAAACGTTAACAAATGCCAGAATTGCCGAACAACCCTTCCGAAGGTACTTACGGGCTTTCATGCTAGAAATGATAATCAAAGGAGAACCGCTTTTCTCGCCATGAACTGAAAGAGTCTCTCCATCAGGGAGAGGGATCCGAATAATCTTATCGAAACAAACGATCTCCGCATGATACAACGATAACCAATCCATGCCGACAATGACATCAAAACTACCCAGGGATACCGGCATAAGGTCAATGGGGAAAGACAAACCCGACAGTTCCAAGCGACACTCCCTAAGGGTGTGTGTTGCTTCGATTTTCTTACCATCAGCCAATTCTATTAAGTACTTAGCCTCTAAAGGTGTGGGTACTATATCTAGCAATCGACTAATGTCCACAGATACAAAACTCTTATCGGCGCCAGAATCAAACAAGACAGAATCATAGCGATCATTAAGAAGGAATGTACCGGTAACTATGTCTGGATCCTGCCTAGCCTCTGTAGATCCAATGACGAAAGCACGTGCAGTCCTGCCTCCGCCCTCGTTGTTCCCGTTACCGTTCCCGCCCCTCCCATTATCACCCTGCTTCAGCTTAGGACATTCACGCTTGAAGTGTCACGTGTCACCACAGTTATAGGACCCCTGCTTTCCTGGAGTCCCCTGAGCAGCAGGAGTAGGAGTAGCAGCAGGAGTCTGAGTTGAGGTAAGTGTCACCCTGCAATCCTTAGCAAGATGCCCCAACTGATGGCACCGATGACAGCGAGCCCGATCACAATTCCCAGAGTGGTGATAACCACACTTGTTGCACTTGGGATGCTTCCCAATATACCCTCCCGACATCTGCCCCGAAGAAGACCCAGACGAATCAAACTTCTTCGCCGGCTGAGATGGCGCTGGCACGACACTCTTCCCCACATTATCCCACTTCCTCTTGTTTCCATCCGAACCCTTCATAGTAGTACCTTTAGGAGGCAAAACACCTTCTGCCACCTTCAAGTTAGTCATCCGATGAGCTGATCGAAAAACTTCAGCAAGAGTGGGAAGATTCCCAGCAGCACCAACCCAGCAATCTCCGGCACTAACTGTAATGCCTCGCTATTTCAATAAATAATGATAATTATTATTATTATTATTAATTCTTATAAATGTTCACACGTCTATATATACGTCTGTTATTAATATATAACGAATATATAGTCCAGATACTCGATTTTAGTTGGTTCATATAAATTAAATACGTGATTCTAATATTTAAACGACTATATGGGTGGGATGTAACGAGAGACACGATTTTAACGGGTTCGTATATGAGGTAATCTTCCACCTAAACTACCTAACCCTACCTATTTATACATCTCTTTCTTCCTTTCTTCCTTCTTCCCCAAAGAAAACCCTAACACTACTTAAACACATCTTCTTCTTCATTTTCTTAGCCCACAACATTCAAGAAAACCCTCAAATCCTCTCATCTCTCTCTACACTCACCCTCTCTCTAGATCCCTCTCTCTCTATCATCTCTCACGTTTTTCTCTCTCTACTCTCTCTCTACTCCCGCTCGTACCTCTGTTTCTCTGGTTGAGAACCGGCCGGCCACCACCCACCTAATGGTGGTGGCGGCGCACTGTTTCAGACCCAAAAAAAGGGCAGTGGAGGCGGGTAGTTGTTGGAACGAAGGAGCCGACTTGGGCTGGGTTATTGGTGGTTTCTTTAGGTTCGAGTTGTGGTGGAAGTGCTCAGAGATGGTGGTGGGCAGAAAGAAGATGGCGGCGGTGCGTGGCTGTGGTGGTTGAAGGACGACGTCAGGGCAGGTGGTGTCTGGCCCCGATTATGGTTGTTGTTGTTGTTGTTGGTTGAACCGAGGATGGTGGTGGTCGTGTAAGGGCAAATTCGTTGGGTTTAGACCTGATCCATTTTGATAAGCCAACATTTTCGTTTATTCGGGGTTAGATATTTACAATCTTTGTGTTTCTTTTTCATTTATACCCCCTCACTCCCGTATAAAATCTAAGTTTTGAATCTCAAAATTTTTGCAATTCAAATATATTTTCTTCTTATATAATTCCCTCATTAGCTTAAACTTCATAAATCATTTCTGGGTTTCACAATCCTAATTCATTTTACAAACTTATAATATTACCCATAAGTCTAATTATTTTTAACATCTAACTCAAATCATATGTTTCCCTTTACATCATACATAAATCTATAATCTTTGATGTTTCTGGCCAATTTTATTTTAAACTCCCCCCTTACATTTTTATTTATGTGTGTATATATATATATATATGTATATTTTGAAAATACTACCAACCATAAAAGTTCATCACATTCAAGATTTTTTAAAAAAAAATCCTTGTTCAAACTATCATCTCGTAACCTGTTTATAAGAGATACTTTAGCACCAAAACTAAAGATTACTGAATTTTGTAAAACTTTCATCACTTGGGAATTTCACAAACTATAACAAATAAATATATATTTTTTTAAGAGTTTTATTTCCACAAACTTATTTGCTAAATTTCAAATTTTTATTGAACAATTTATTGGCGTAACAAATGGTTTACGATAAAAATGTTTTAATCTATTAAGAATGACTTCTTTTATGTATTACTCGAAGCTTATTATACAAAACGTCTGAACAAATTCTTGATTTTTGAAATCCGACATCGTGTTTAAAACCTATGACTAATCGAAATATTGTAATCTAAATCAATTTAGTTGTACAATTTAATGACTTTTGCTTTATATACAAAACCAATTTTGAAAATAAAAATCTTTCCATCCACAGGAACAAAATTTACTCTACAATTTTTCCATTGACACATACTTATTTTAAACTTGTTCGAACTATTACAAATTTTTGGCAAATACCACAATCATGTTTTCTCATACGCTTGTATCTAACCATTTATTCAAACCCCACGATTATTCTGCATGATCACCTTACTATTTGCGTCTCTTTGAAACCCTATAAATTAAATCCTTTATCAACTATTTACACATTCGTCATTTTTCACAACCTTGATTTTACTTTGAGTTTTCATCATCTCTCAAAAATCCAAATTCACATCATTTACCTCCTCAAACATGAACATGATCTCCACGATAACCAAACTATTGAAAATTTAATTGTTCGTTGCATCAAACTTGAATATTAGTTATACATGAGGATTTGATTATCTATCTGAACATTTGATTATTCATGATATATGGAAGCTTGGAAAATGAACTATTTGCTATAAACACACCTAAAGTCATTAACCTTGCCTAGGGCAACTCTATTGCAGCTCGCATGCTATACTTGATACTTGATGCATTTACCAACTTGCTTACATGTATGTATTATCAATTTGTAACTTATGTTTTAAGCCAAAAAATCAATTGTTACACTTAATCAAACAACTGGTAGAGGATGAAGTACTTGCTCAACAGGTAGTAGAGTACCTAATAACCTGCTCAACGATTGGTAGAGGTCATCATGCCTGCTCAACAGTCGGTAGAGGTTCTAATAACCTGCTCAACGATTGGTAGAGGTCATCATGCCTGCTCAACAATCGGTAGAGGTTCTAATAACCTGCTCAACGACTGGTAGAGGCTATCGCACCTGCTCAACAATCGGTAGAGGTTCCTACTCACTGACTGGTAGAAGTCTTTTTCCTGCTCAACAGTTGGACTCATCTTTGGATACATTATACATGTAAATTGATACAAAGATTTATTAGACTCATTGATACAAAGATTCAATCACAATGTTATTTTGCATTACTTACATGTGTGTTCAGAGTCATAGAAGGACACAAAACCCTAATGTAAGGTAAATTGGTGATTGCGGTCCGGAACGTAATCATGAATTTACAGGTACGTTGGGGTGGTGTGAAATTCTATTAGGACTTTGGTAAGAAACACTAACGATACATCGGAAATGAGATTTGGGGTCGAGCCAAAAAAAAAAAAAAAACAAACCCTAGTTAGTTGGTAGTTCATTTAGCCCATCCATAGTCTATTATGTCATGTAACTTAGGTTTGGTGTTTATTTCCCCTCGTTATTTTAGACTATCGTAATCCAACCCTCATAACTCATACGTAACACTTTATCCTAGTATCCATAAAACTTCTGCCATACTTTAAAACTAAATGATAGACGTCCAAGCATTTACCTAAACCATGTATTTTTTTTATAACTTCGGGACGAAGTTTCCTAAAGTAGGGCAGACTGTAACGCCTCGCTATTTCAATAAATTATTATTATTATTATTATTATTATTATTATTATTATTATTATTATTAATTCTTATAAATGTTCACACGTCTATATATACGTCTATTATTAATATATAACGAATATATAGTCCAGATACTCGATTTTAGTTGGTTCATATAAATTAAATACGTGATTCTAATATTTAAACGACTATACGGGTGGGATGTAACGAGAGGCACGATTTTAACGGGTTCGTATACGAGGTAATCTTCCACCTAAACTACCTAACCCTACCTATTTATACATCTCTTTCTTCCTTTCTTCCTTTCTTCCCCAAAGAAAACCCTAACACTACTTAAACACATCTTCTTCTTCATTTTCTTAGCCCACAACATTCAAGAAAACCCTCAAATCCTCTCATCTCTCTCTACACTCACCCTCTCTCTAGATCCCTCTCTCTCTACTCCCGCTCGTACCTCTGTTTCTCTGGTTGAGAACCGGCCGGCCACCACCCACCTAATGGTTGTGGCGGCGCACTGTTTCAGACCCAAAAAAAGGGCAATGGAGGCGGGTAGTTGTTGGAACGAAGGAGCCGACTTGGGCTGAGTTATTGGAGGTTACTTTAGGTTCGAGTTGTGGTGGAAGTGCTCAGAGATGGTGGTGGGCAGAAAGAAGATGGCGGCGGTGCGTGGCTGTGGTGGTTGAAGGACGACGTCGGGGCAGGTGGTGTCTGACCCCGATTATGGTTGTTGTTGTTGGTTGAACCGAGGATGGTGGTGGTCGTATAAGAAGAGGCGGCGGCGGCCCCTGGTGGTTGTGGAGGTGCTCGGGTTCGGGTCTATTGGGACTCCGGCTCGGGTCAGTTTTTGGTTTTGGTCTCGGTTCAGTTTTGGTTGTGGCTCGGTCCGAGTCGAGTGGTTATCGTTGATTCTTGATGGTGGTCGCCTCGAGCTCCAGATCCGGGTTCAAGTCGGGTGTAGTTGATTGGGTCAGATTCGGTTTTGGGTTCGTGTTCGGGCTCGGTCAAACCTGGTCAACGGGTCAGATCTGGTTGGTCAAACGTCCAGATCTGGTCAAACACTGGTCAACATCCGTCAAGCTCCGTCAACGAGTACTCCAAGCACACGCGTATCGGTTCGCGAGTTTGAATAACGGGAAGGTATAACGCGCGCCACGATCTTAGTTTATTTTTATTTTATTTATTTATTTATTTATTTATTTTTTTTGTGTATATTGTATATAAATACTTATTCTAAAAGTGTAAGCGAACCGAACCGATTGCGACTAAAAACTATTTTATTTTAGTGACTCGAAGGAACGGAAAAATAACTAACTTATTATACACTTAATGTCGCGTGGATAATTAAATGTTAAACTACATATGTCTACATATCACTTGTCGAAATGTATAGTTTCTCAAATATTTTAGCGTTTCAAGTTAAACCATTCGTCGAGTAAAATAACTTAGTTAAATAATGTTGCGTGTTGTGAAATTTGGCTAGTGATTTTAGGAATAATATAGACAACATGAGTTGTCGGTTTCTTACAAAAACAGAGGAAACTCTGCCCAAATTTTTATAAAATATAAGAAACAAATCGGGCTTTCATGTTGTAATTACGTGTAAACGAAATTCGCGTTTTTATAAATGATATTCTTAACTCCCAAACTTCACCTCGTTAAAATAGAAATATATGTATATGTTAACACCTAGAAACATATATACTATCCAAGATACGAGACGAATTAACATTCGAATCAAGCTATGTAAATACTATTTCTTTAACCAAAATTTGTTGTTGACATAACGTCAAGTCGAGACATTGAAAGATATATTAAAGCGTTATTTCAAGTAACTACACATACGTATATATTCTTGTGAAACCAAACCAAGTCCTATCGGTTCGTCAAGCTAAAAATACTTTAAGACGATTATTGTTTTCAATACGAGTCTAGGTAGTTGAATAAACTATCTTTACAACTAAGATGCGAAATAAGTTTATTTGCATTAGAATTTAAGACGTCCTTATTTGTAGTAGGGCACAAGAGTTCAATTAATCCGGGTTCAGACTTGTTGCTACTTGCTAGTATTTTCACAGAGAATTTCAGGTGAGTTTTACATAGCCCCTTTTCTATTTATCACCATTTTTGGGGTGAAACATGTTACAACATCATTTATGCAATTCAATCATCAATGTGTCTATGTGTTTTTCTATGTTGCATTATGTCTTGAACATGACTAGGGTAAGCACAATTCTAGCATAATCATTAACATTGATCAGCCGACGGTATACATTGATAGATCTATTGGACTGACAATCCCACCCGGATACGTGCCTCCTACAAAGGTAGCGTGGGTGTTTGTTATCGCATAACATATTCGAGTGAACCATGAGCGTATGGGATGTACCACATTATAACAGTCACAAGGGTTGATTATGCACTCGATTTACTTCTAGTATGTTTTCACATATGGACTAGACTTGCCATGACACATGAATAGCACAACATTTTTATTCAATTATCAAAACCTATGTAATTCTCACCAACTTTTGTTGACCCAAAATATTTTCAAAGTTAACATGTTTCAGGTTATAGCTTTCTTGAAGATTAGAGTTATTGCTTGAAGATGCGTAGCTAGTATTTTTTTTTTATTTTTATTTTGATGTACAGATTCTTAGAACAATTGTATGTAATGTATTTAAATCATTTACTGAAACTTATTATTTACCATGAGCTACTGAACAATCATCAATACGTGACATCCCGATGTTTCCGCCATCGGTTGGGGTGTTACAGATTGGTATCAGAGCCATGGTTATAGGGAATTAGGTTATTAGAAAAATAATCTAGTCTATAACCTTAGGACTTTAACAAGTACTTGCTTCAATTACTTGTAGCTCTACCTTATCCTTATCTCTATCCCTATCCTCATCCTTATTCTTAGCCTAACTTGGTCTTGCCTACTCTCTTTCACTTACTTGCTATAATCCTAACGTACTTCTAGATTATTAGGGCAAATTCGTTGGGTTTAGACCTGATCCGTTTTGATAAGCCAACATTTTCGTTTATTCGGGGTTAGATATTTACAATCTTTGTGTTTGTTTTTCATTTATACCCCCTCACTCCCGTATAAAATCTAAGTTTTGAATCTCAAAATTTTTGCAATTCAAATATATTTTCTTCTTATATAATTCCCTCATTAGCTTAAACTTCATAAATCATTTCTGGGTTTCACAATCCTAATTCATTTTACAAACTTATAATATTACCCATAAGTCTAATTATTTTTAACATCTAACTCAAATCATATGTTTCCCTTTACATCATACATAAATCTATCATCTTTGATGTTTCTGGCCAATTTTATTTTAAACTCCCCCTTTACATTTTTATTTATGTGTGTATATATTTATATGTATATTTTGAAAATACTACCAACCATAAAAGTTCATCACATTCAAGATTTTTAAAAAAAAAATCCTTGTTCAAACTATCATCTCGTAACCTGTTTATAAGAGATAGTTTAGCACCAAAACTAAAGAGTACTGAATTTTGTCAAACTTTCATCACTTGGGAATTTCACAAACTATAACAAATAAATATATATTTTTTTTAAGAGTTTTATTTCCACAAACTTATTTGCTAAATTTCAAATTTTTATTGAACAATTTATTGGCGTAACAAATGGTTTACGATAAAAATATTTTAATCTATTAAGAATGACTTCTTTTATGTATTACTCGAAGCTTATTATACAAAACGTCTGAACAAATTCTTGATTTTTGAAATCCGACATCGTGTTTAAAACCTATGACTCATCGAAATATTGTAATCTAAATCAATTTAGTTGTACAATTTAATGACTTTTGCTTTATATACAAAACCAAATTTGAAAATAAAATCTTTCCATCCACAGGAACAAAATTTACTCTACAATTTTTCCATTGACACATACTTATTTTAAACTTGTTCGAACTATTACAAATTTTTGGCAAATACCACAATCATGTTTTCTCATACGCTTGTATCTAACCATTTATTCAAACCCCACGATTATTCTGCATGATCACCTTACTATTTGTGTCTCTTTGAAACCCTATAAATTAAACCCTTTATCAACTATTTACATATTCGTCATTTTTCACAACCTTGATTTTACTTTGAGTTTTCATCATCTCTCAAAAATCCAAATTCACATCATTTACCTCCTCGAACATGAACATGATCTCCACGATAACCAAACTATTGAAAATTTAATTGTTCGTTGCATCAAACTTGAATATTAGTTATACATGAGGATTTGATTATCTATCTGAACATTTGATTATTCATGATATTTGGAAGCATGGAAAATGAACTATTTGCTATAAACACACCTAAAGTCATTAACCTTGCCTAGGGCAACTCTATTGCAGCTCGCATGCTATACTTAATACTTGATGCATTTACCAACTTGCTTACATGTATGTATTATCAATTTGCAACTTATGTGTTAAGCCAAAAAAACAATTGTTACACTTAATTAAACAACTGGTAGAGGATGAAGTACTTGCTCAACAGTTAGTAGAGTACCTAATAACCTGCTCAACGATTGGTAGAGGTCACCATGCCTGCTCAACAGTCGGTAGAGGTTCTAATAACCTGCTCAACGATTGGTAGAGGTCATCATGCCTGCTCAACAGTCGGTAGAGGTTCTAATAACCTGCTCAACAGTCGGTTATGGGGCCGACAGTCCCGAAACTTCTTATAAGAGCACTGAGGTGGAGGTGGATTGACAGCGATACCTGAAACACGATACACGAATAAATACAAACGAAAGAACATGATACCCAAGAATGAGGCAAAGCTGTCAGAAATCAACTCACCACCCATGGCATTAATTCCAGCCTGGAAATTAGCCATAGCCATGTTCACTTGCTGCTGTAACAAGTCATTCAGTTCTGCTTGGGTCATGTTGATGTTACCACGTCCACCGCCGCCCGCACGGCCACCGCCGCCACCACGACCGTCGCCGCCACCACAACGTCCACCACCACGAGAACCAGACATGATCTAACAAATCATGAAATCGAGTGGTTCAGATTCACCTCTAGTGTCAACCACTAGAAATTTCCAAGAGTTAACTTAGGGACAAATTTAGGACTGTACATCTAAAATCAAAGTCCACCGGGATTTTCATGCATTTCAGTTTATTATTTCGTGTGCACCCGAAATGATAAACTGCTCTACATGGTCCTCCAAATGTACTCCTAGTTCAGACTCCGGTCACCGAATGTCGTCGCCTAGTAATGTGTTACGATAGGTGCAAGTGTAAGAAAGCATGTGTGTGCTAGAGTCAACAAATCAGCCTCTTCCTCTTCAATCCCAAAGAAGAAGACAAGAGTAGGTAAGAACCCAAATAAAAGCGAATGATGTAACAAAGAAGTATGATGATGATGTAAGGACACCCCGACAAAGTTAGTACGTATCCCACTAATAGACTAAAAGTATGTGACCGTCTAGTGTGTATGACTCGGCTATAGACCAGACTCTACATGTAGTCCTAGTTCACTATAACCATTGGCTCTGATACCAATCTGTCACACCCTCAAATTTCCACTTGCGGAGTTTTACCGCGAGGCGCATGACAAACCAGGATCCAAATCAACGGTCACAATAAACAACACTATATGAAATACGTAAACTCAAAACTTGGTTATCAAACCATTAAAATATAGCGGAAGCATTTAAAGATTTAATCAATTACAAACTGTGTTCCAAAATGTTCAAGACACTTATTTAAAATATGCCACTAAGCCTAGACGCCAATGCAGACCCGTGCGCCTAGTCTAACCGATGCTACCTTAGCGACCTGAGAAAAACATGCCAAAACGACGTCAACATATATAATGCTGGCGAGTTCACAGGTTTGTTCAATATGTTACCGAAATAGTTACCAAAGCGTTACCATGTCCATACTATACCAATGTTACCAAGTACGCTAGCTAGGCATATGTTTTATTACTACTACGATTGGAAAACCATTACTAGACACGTTTAGCAATGTTCAGCCCGAATGTTCAGCATGTTACCAATGTTACCAGTTCGAGACAATATGCACCCGCACGGCCCTCCAAGCCGACGAATGGGGCAGGTCACGCCCAATAGATCTATCCACATTTCCCCCGTTGTGCATCCCCACACATTCATGGTTTTCCGTGGGACTTTAAAAGAGCGTATAGCAATGCAAAGTTAAAACCATAGTATGACATATGTTACCAAAATAGTTTAGCGCATGTTTTCTCCACCAAAAGTTAAAGATGTAAAAGTGGGGTCGTGAACTCACCTTAGATTGCGTTCTTCAGTAAATAGTAAAGTGCCAAGCCCTTGATAGTCCCACTACCGGAGATCTATCAAAATGTTCACATAAGTTTTCCGACTAATAACCATAAGGTTATCTAGTCCCCGATTGTCCAGATCGTAACCAAGTATGTTTTAAAACGTGTTTAAGTGTTCAACCGACACACTAGACCGACCCGACATCCCGTTGGTGACTCATTACCCTAACTAATCAAGTACACATAGATTACACACAAGGTTCAAGCATAAAACACTTAGTTTGTATCAAAAATCTCATTTTTGTATCAGAAGGGTCGAACCAGGAAGATTAATCCACCTTCGCCCGTTTTTAACCCACCTTCGACCCTTTGGAAAGCCACCTTTGACCGTTCTTAACAGATTCGACCAAACTGTCCAGGTTCGACCCTGGGATTCCACATTTGACCACTCGACCGGTCGAATGTACCTAGGTTCGACCCTGACAGATTACTTTTTCCAAAAACGCTTCAAAAACATCCGAAAACATCCCGAAACATTATCAAACACTGCAGTCAAGCATGTATAACTTATCCCTACAAAACCCCACCAATTTTACCCCAAAACCCATCCGTTTCAGCCCTTTCCCAAAATGGCAAAGATTATGGAAGTGTCACATCATGCATGTAATCTTTACCCAATTTGGAAACTTTTCAATATCAATCCATAATCATCTAAAAATGCTCAGTTTATCATGTAATCGAAAACCCCCAATCGTTTTATTGATAATACTAACATGCAACAAGCCCTAGATTCAATAAAATTCCCAAATTAGACTTGATATCATCATCTATCTAATTATAACCTTTGATAATCCTAAACTATTATCAATAACAGCCCTAGATCCCGTTTCTAGCATTAGCACAGTAGCAATTCATTAAACAACACATAATATCACATAACACATAATTAACATATGTTTATTGATATGAAAACCTATGTTTGATGATAGGGTTTAGGTTTATAAAGGTGTTTAAAAGCTTTTTATTAACAAAAACATCCTTATAACAGATCTGGACATTTAGGGTTAGATACAAACGAATTAAAATACTTGAATAAGTTTAGGATTAAGAACACACCTTGGATTCTTGATTAGATGTTGTTGATAGGTTAGGTTATGAAAAATAAGAGCAAAAACTCCTTCTTTAGTGATTAAAATCGTTTGAGAGTGTTTTGAGATGGTTAGGGTTTGTGAAATGGTGAAAAATGACAAAGTTTGGTATTTATAATAGTCCACATTCGCCCCTTTTACCTGGGCAAATGTACCCACATTCGCCCCTTTCATAGGGTCGAATGTGCATGTTCTAGTCGAATGAAACTTTTACATTTCCACATTCCAGGTTCGCCCCTTTGATAAGGGTCGAACCAAGATTATTTTCCAGGTTCGCCCACTCGATGTGGTCGAACCAGGACTTATGTTTTTCTAGTTTTCCAATTTTTCGTGTTTAACGCATTTTAACGCACCTTAATATATGAGCATGCAACCTTAGTCTATGTTTATCATATTTAAGCATGGATGATTATCTACACATCGTTTAAACACATCTATGCATATAATCCACCACACGACAATTAATCTACACATACACTTAATTAGTTTATGTAATTTCACCAACAACGGGACCCGGTACTAGTGTATTCCCAAAACGACTCCCAATGATCCTCCAGATCATTGAACCCTGGACAATCCTAACTTGATCCGACTCAACTAACCCAGTTAAGTTCGTTTATAAATGTTTCCCGCTAAGGTAGACTTAGGTGTTACTAAAATGTTTAAGCCAAATATGCCGGGTGTCACATCATCCCCACGTTGAAATAATTTCCGTCCTGAAAATTGCACGAAGTCCAAAAATGAAAGAGACGGAAAGAATGAAATGAAAAGAAAATTTACCGGATGTCACATCATCCCCACGTTGAAAGGAATCTCGACCCGAGATTCATTCAGCTTCAGCAGTAACATGCCTAGATTCGAATGCGCGTTTCGGAAAAAGATGAGGATGTTTAGCTTTCATCTGATCCTCCCGTTCCCACATGAACTCCGGTCCACGATTCGAGTTCCAACGAACTTTGACGATGCGTATTTTACTCCGACGAAGGCTACGAAACTTGTAATCGAGAATCTCGACAGGTTCCTCCACAATGCGAAGACGATCATCAACCTTGATCTCTTCCAGTGGTACAATGAGAGATTCATCAGCCAAACACTTCTTTAAGTTAGACACATGGAAGACGTTGTGAATACTACCGAGCTCCGTTGGTAAGTCAAGTCTGTATGCCACCGGTCCAATCCGTTCCAGGATTGCGAACGGTCCGACATAACGAGGGTTAAGCTTGCCACGCTTTCCAAAGCGTATGACGCCTTTCCATGGTGAAACTTTCAGAAGTACTTTATCCCCAACCTGGAACTCCAAAGGTTTGCGACGGCGATCGACATAGCTCTTTTGAAGATCCCGCGCAGCAGCCAAATGGTTACGAATTTGTACGATTTTCTCCGAAGTTTCGTACACTAGTTCCGGACCAGTGAGCTGGCTCTCGCCCACCTTGGCCCAACAAAGAGGTGATCTACATTTCCGT
Organism: Ambrosia trifida; assembly: GCA_028751855.1. Classification (NCBI taxonomy): domain Eukaryota; kingdom Viridiplantae; phylum Streptophyta; class Magnoliopsida; order Asterales; family Asteraceae; genus Ambrosia; species Ambrosia trifida. The sequence continues at coordinate 12,861,363 of CM054123.1, read as the reverse complement.
CCGTAGAGAGCCTCGAACGGAGCTGCCTTGATACTAGAGTGATAGCTGTTGTTGTAGGAGAACTCCACCAACGGTAGGTGAATATCCCAACTTTTGCCAAAATCGATAACACATGCCCGAAGCATGTCTTCCAAGGTTTGAATCGTCCGCTCGCTCTGTCCATCAGTTTGCGGATGATAAGCCGTACTCATATCCAACTGAGTACCCAAAGCCTTGTACAGAGCCTTCCAGAAACGCGAAGCAAAACGAGAATCACGATCAGAAATAATAGAAACGGGCACCCCGTGCCGAGCAACCACCTCCTTAAGGTAAAGTCGTGCCAACCGCTCGAGTCCATCGGTTTCCTTAATAGGTATGAAACGTGCCAATTTTGTCAACCTGTCAACAATCACCCAGATCATATCGTAACCACTTGGTGACCTTGGTAGTTTGGTGACAAAATCCATGGTGATTCGCTCATCAAGTCCATGAACACCGTCGGTGCGTTAGTGAGACCAAAAGGCTTGACCAAGAACTCAAAATGGCCATAACGAGTGCGAAAAGCAGTCTTCTGAATATCTGCTTCCTGGACGCGCAACTGGTGATAATCGGACCGCAAATCAATCTTCGAGTAGTAACTAGAGCCCTGGAGCTGGTCAAAGAGATCATCAATGCGAGGGAGAGGATAACGATTCTTGATGGTCACTTTGTTCAGCTCACGATAATATATTTCGACACTTTTTTGTTGTTGTAGATTTTAACACATACCAAAACATACATCATTACATAAGTGATAAATGCCATAACATAAAACCGTCAAGTTGATTACATATCAAAAAGCCAAGTTCTTAACCTAATATTATAAAACCATGTTCATAACAAGCATAAGCCAAAAGACATGTTCATAACATACATCATCCAAAAGATATGTTCATAACATATTATTTTTTATTAACCCCATTCTATTGTGATTGACTGTTGCAAGTTCTCCTATTGTGGCCTTTATGACCGCACTCGTCACATGTTACAACATCATCTGAATCCAATACTTAAGTACCCAATAGGTGGTTCCACCAGGAGTTATATAGACATAACCGGGTACACGACCTGCATTTAAAAAAAAATATTTGTATTATTATTATTATTATTTACAATGAACATCTGCATGAATTATAAAACACGTGGTGTAAAAATTACAGTATACGCAAAATGAATGTAGTGCACATGTGTGATACTTAAATTTTGAGCACATACCTCTGTGTTGTGTAAAAAAATACAGTAGAAACAACCGAATGTACTGCTCATGTGCAATATGTAAATTTAAAAACATGTACATATTGTGTAAAAAAATACAATAAACACAATTGGAATATAGTGCACACGTGCAATACTATTGGGTCTGCTGACCTGGAGAAGAACAGATGATTGGAAAGCCAAAATATACTACACAATTGATCCTTAATAATAACAACATTTACAAGTTGCTTCTCCCAAAAGACTGTTAACATCTGCTGTACCCTAACAACTGCTGTTATAAAGGTCTGATAGATAACAACTGCTGATCAAAGGTCTGATGGAGAACAACTGTTGATCAAAGGTATGATGAAGAAAAACTGCTGATCAAAGTGCTGAAGACTAAAGGTCTGTTGGAGCCAACAACACTTAGGCCCCAACAGATGATTCAAGACCATCAGAGTTTTCCAATCAGTTGTTTACCTTTCAGAATTTTCCAATGTAACAGTTATTTGTATCAACAGATGTTTTATGTTGTTATTCTGTTAGAGGTCACTGTCTTAGGTGACGTCAGCCTAGATCATCAGATGTTTAGATTGTCTATAAATAGAACAGTGTTTGTATTGTTCTATTCATCACTCAAAACATTCTCTTAGACAAACAATCACAGAGTGATCAGGCTGAGGGGGAGTACTTGTACAATTGTTGTAATCATTTGATTAATGAAAGCATTCGACTGAAAAACATTTATTCTCGTGTTTTGATTTATAGTTTATCATTCCGCTGCACTTTCCATTTATAATTCACTTCATTCATTTCCCTTATTACTTAAACAAATCAAACAATCAAACTCAGATCCTAACAATTGGTATAAGAGCTTGGTCAATTAAATTCGATCTAACCAATCAATTTAATATAAACAGATCAGCTCACAATTATTGATATCGTTTGTTTGTCGGATTGAAAACAGAGTTATAGTTTATTTTCGTTTCAACCGTTTTTTAAACAGACTTTGTTTTTGAAACAATCAGAGAATGGCTTTAATCAATCACGATCCACATAACACTGGCATGAACAACAAGCCACCGATGCTTGTCAGATATGAATACAATATCTGGTAACGTCGGATGCGCCATGTTCTAGCTCAATAGAACATTGGGTGTTGGAAGTCGGTTATCTTCGGACCATATGTTCCGATGGTGCCGAGTACTGAAGATCCCAAGGTTCAAGAGCCTAGGAAACTTGAAAACTACTCCGACCAGGATTTTCAGAAAATTGAGTTAGATGCCAAGGCCTTCAGTATTGTGGCCATGGCTCTACCCAATGATATATATGCTGTTACACTGCAACAGTGCAAAGGAGTTGTGGGATGCACTGAAAGAACAATTTGGTGGGACTGAAGAGGTTATTGAAAACAACCGTGAAATACTTAACCAACAATATGAAACATTCAGTCATGTAAAGGGAGAGTCATTAACTCAACAATTTGAGAGGTTTAACTGTCTCATTAGTGAACTAAAACTGGTTGGTCTAACTTACCCAAATTCAACTTTGAACCATAGGTTCTTAAGATCATTACCAGACAAATGGGACACTATTGCTATAGTTATGAGAAACTCAATTGGATTTAAGGACCTATCACTGGCCCAGCTTCATGGTAAGCTCTTGACCTATGAGAGAGAGCTTAACCAGAAAAAGAAGCTCCAGGACTCTGGAAAAGTGTCTGATGATTTTGTATTTGGTAATACATCACTTTTGGGTCATGATGAGGTGCCTGGTAACAATACGGATCAGTGTTATGATCATTTCATTGACATAACTTCAGGTTTTACCTCAGGTTTTAACTCTTATTCTTATTCACCAAACTATGCTTTTACAGCAAGTTGTGGTGATATCTAGGCATCTGATAACATATCCTTTGAGTATGATGACCTAAAGTATTTTGACCTTGATGATTTGGAAGAAATGGACATTATGCACCAATTGGCTCTGCTCAGTGTAAGAACTAACAATTTTTACAAGAAAACTGGTAGAAGGTTTCCAGGGTTGACTGGCAGGTCAAAAGTGGGGTTGGATAAATCAAAGATTAAGTGTTAGAAATGTCATAGACTTGGTCATTTTGCTAGGGAATGTTGGAGTCAACATGGTACACCTATGATTACCTATCCAAATCAAAGGCCACAGACCAACACTTATCAAGTTTCCCATAATACCCCTGGACCAAATGTGCAAAACACTACTCATTTTGCACAGTCCTCAAACACTATTCCTGTCCAGTATGTCCAAACCACTGTTCCTCAGATTCACTATGTGCAAACACCTGTTGCTTAGGCACAAGTGCCAATGACTGCTGCTCCACCCTCTGCCCCTGCAGAGACCAGTCAACAGAGTTTCTTCACACAAGGCTTTGTTGATTGGAGCAGTCTACCAGATGAGTTAGCAGATGAAAATTTTGCCCTTGTAGCCAAAGCTGAAAATGAACCAAAAAATTTTTGTTTCATGGCTATGGTTGAAGAAGTTGAATCTGAGGATGTGGTAACTGAATCTGTTGTTGTGACTGATGATATTGTTGATGAAGTAATTGCAGATACAAAATCTGAAGAAGAGGTTGTGAATCTCTTAGATCCCTGGGGTGCATCTGATGATTGTGAGTGCAAGTGTGATTGTGCATTGATGGCTGCTGCTAAGGTATCTCCTCAAATCCTAAAAGATCCGTGTTCAGACAAATATGTAATAGCATTTGCTAACATAAAAGAGGTGAATGAAAACCTTAGAAAGAAAATTTTAGATGATGAAGTCCAATTTGAAAAACTTTCAAAAGAGTTAAAATCAAAATTGACTGAAAAAGAATCTGAAATAAGCAGCTTAAAACATGAAGCAACTATAACCAAAGACCAGCTCAAAACTATGATAACTAAATATCATAGCTGTAAAAAGGAGCTTGAGGCCACCCAAGTTGAATGTGAAAAATGGGTGGAATCATGTAAAGGTTTTGAGATGCTCCTGAACAAACAGACCAAAAGTCATGTGAAGTTTGGATTTGGTTTTGGAACCACTGCTCCAGCTTTTGAAAACACTGACAAAAGGGAACAAAAATTAGTTGAGGTAGTACCAACTAATTTGGAGGGTCAAGAGATTAAAATCACAGAACCTAAAGGCAAGAAAATTGTTCTTGAAAAACTAGAAGGTTCCTCATCATTCACTAAACTTGAAAAATATGACTTTAAACCTACTTGGTCTGATGAGTGTGGTACTCTTGAAAAATTCAAACCAGTTGACTTCAAAACCCCTGATGGTAAGAAAGCACCACAGGCAAAGGTCATTCCCTTGATAGACCTTCCAGCAGATGATCAAACATCTGTTGAAAAGAAGGCTGATAAAGGGAAAAAGAAAGAAAAGTCTGTCCACTTGTTTTGTGATTTCTGTGAAAAGAAGAATCATGTTACTAAAAACTGTTTTCTTCTAAAAGCATATGATATCAACAAAGGAACAAGTGTGTGTGATTCTAAGACCACATGCTCAATATGTGGTAAAAAGAATCACAAAACCAAAGAGTGTCTGCATCTCAAGAATTTTGATGTCAAAATACAAGAGTACAAGGCTAAAACTCTTGCAAGTCAGGTGGTGAGTACATCAAAAAGAAAACCCAAACAGACTTTTGCTCCAGTCTAAACATCTGTTACCAAAAGTCTAGAAACATCTACTTCCAGGGATGTTCAAGTAACAGATGCTCCACCCACCAACAAGTACCCAAGAGGATATGGACAACCACCTTGTCATAGTCTGTCACATGTTTATGAAGAACCCAAGAGGCCTTCTAAACCAAGAGTAACTGAAATCCCTATGGTTACTATCATCTGTCAGGAAGTGATCAAACATCTGTTGCACCAAGTGTTGACATCCAAGCACTGGCAAATGGCCAGCAACAGCTGTTGAACTTGATTCAAAAACTAGTTCAAACCACTGATCCTCTTCCTAAGCTTAAGGTTGAAAAGTCTGTGGACCCATCCAAAGCCAACTTGGCTTTGGACACTCACCAAAACTGATCCATTACTGATGTGCAGGGAGCTTCTGCTTGCTTAGATAGCCTTTAGTATGTAGATAGTGGAGGCTCCAGGCACATGACAGGATGTAGAGCCCTTCTTCTAGACTTCTTAGTTCATGGAGGGGGTGATATATCCTTTGGTAATGATTCAAAAGGTAAGGTGTTGGGTTCAGGGACTGTTCAGGCTGGGAAACTTAAGTTTGAAAATGTCAATCTTATGATAATCTTAAATTTAATCTTCTTAGTGTATCACAAATGAGTGACAAAGGTTATGGCTCATTCTTCAGTAAGAAAACTTGTAAGAATATTGGGCCAGAAGTGGTGAAAAAGATTGATACCATCATTGCTGAGAGCAAAGCACAACTTGTTGCTCATAGGAGTGGCAATGTGTATGTAGTTGATATGTTGAAGGACAATCCTATGGCAAATGTCTGTCTGTTTTCTGTTGCCTCCACTAAAGAGACAGAATTGTGGCATAGGAGACTGCCACACCAACCTTCAAACTATCAACTCACTCTCCAAACAAAGCCTTGTAAGAGGTTTACCATCTAAAGAATTCAAATGTGATGAGCATTGTGTTTCCTGCCTAAAAGGGAAACAACATAAAAGCTCTAACAAGTCCATTGATGAGTCCAAAATAAGTCAATGTCTACAATTGTTGCACATGGACTTGTTTGGACCAGTTAAAATCATGAGTCTAAGAAGAAAAAGATTTTGTCTTGTCATAGTTGATGATTTTTCTAGGTTTACATGGACTTACTTTTTACACTCATCTTGAAGGACTTTGTCACCAAATGAGGAGTTGGATGACTTCTGTGTGTCAAAAGGAATTGTGAGGCAGTACAACATTCCAAGAACACTAGAACAAAATGGGGTGGTTGAGAGGAAAAATAGAACTTTCATTGAAGCTGCAAGAACCATGCTAGCAGATTCTGGTTTGCCACTGTCCTTCTGGGCAGAAGCTGTAAACACTGCTTGCTATGTTGAAAACAGTGTTTTAATCAACCCTAGACATCAAAAGACTGCTTATGAAATTCTGTTCAAAATCAAACCACTAATCTCATTTTTCAAAATCTTTGGCTGATTTCATTTAAAATCTTAAAGATTCCATTAAGTAGATTGTGGATATTTTATGGGATATTCTTCTACTGCCAAGGCCTACAAAGTGTTTAACACAAGGACCAGGACAATAGAAGAAACTCTGAATGTAAAGTTCAATGAACTTTCATCCTTAAAAATCCCAGCAAATCCTACTGAATTGTTTGATTTAGATAAATTCAAATTTGAAGATATTACTGTCAAAACTAACAATGCAGGTATTCCACAATCTCCACAACAAGACTACAGAACAGATGTTGTGATTCCAAGTCACTATAAAGTCTATTCTGTATCAGGGGAAGCAACTGTTCAAAACACCTGTCAAAACTCTGCCACAGCTAAGTCAGCCACTGTTGGCCAGTCTTACCCTCAAACACTGCTTCATCAACCTCATCCACTGCTCAATCATCTGTTGACAAAAGTCCAACCTCTGTTGACAAAAGTCAGTCCAATTTCACACCACTTGGACCCATTCCCCCACCTTCATTTCAAACATCTGTTGGTACTATAGAAGTGCCAACAGATGTTACATCAACAGAGTCACCAAACCTCTGTTCTTCACCTCAAAATGCCATCATACCATAACAGGGAGATTTAATCTACCTAAGAGATCATCCACCAGACCAAATCATTGGCAACATCAGACAGGGTGTGCTTACAAGAAGCCAATCCTCAAACATCTGTCTTTTGCAGGCTTTCTATCTCTCACACAACCTGTCAAGTACCAAGAGGCACTAAAAGACAACAATTGGGTAGAAGCCATGCAGGAAGAGCTCCTTCAGTTTAAAAGACAATAAGTATGGGAACTTGTACCACTGCCAAAGGATGTTTGTCCAATAGGCACAAAGTGGGTCTTCAAAAACAAAACTGATGAAAGGGGTATAGTTGTCAAGAATAAAGCCAGGCTTGTGGTTCAAGGCTTCAGACAAGAAGAAGGGATAGACGCTGATGAAACCTTTGCTCTTGTAGCTAGGCTTGAAGCTATCAGACTCTTCCTAGCCTTTGCTGTCAACCACAACATCAAGGTGTATCAGATGGACATTAAATGTGCATTCCTATATGGCAAAATTCAGGAGGAGGTCTATGCATGTCAACCACCTGGTTTTGAAGACACATTCCATCCTGATTATGTATACAAGCTCAACAAAGCTTTGTATGGACTCAAACAAGCACCTAGGGCCTGGTATGAAACTCTTTCCACCTTGAAGATCTCGTCGAAGTTCTAGATTTTAATAACGAACACGTGCAATCTGGAAGGGTGAACGCCTGTATTCTGAGTTTTCTGTCTAGAACTGGCATTGCGCATAAATCCCAATCAGACGAGGGACCCGGATGCCTACCTGGGAATTCTCGTGATGAGTGTTCACTTATAGGCTAAAGCATGTCTTCATTATGTTATTAGAATCTAGATGTTTTGATAAGTCAACGTTTTCATTTATTCGTTTTAATTAATGAATAAATGATTACACTCACTTTCCTTAAACTAAGCTCTAAAATCTCAAAATTTTACAGCTTAAATCAATCTCATTTCATAACCATCTATGGATTTCACAATCACACTTCACCTTACCATCTTAGCCACTTTTTAAATATTCAACACCCTACCCAAATCATATTATTTCATTTCTCCACATGTTACTTATTTTTAAAAACTATAACCTCATACCTTAGCACAAACTAAAGATTTCTAAATCTTGTTGTATTTTCATTACCTAGTAACTTTACAAAATACATATTTTTGTCAAAAGATGTCCTCGAACTTAAATTCAATTGTTTATTTATTGACGTAACAAACAATTTTCTATATAATGCTTTAAACTATTAAAAATCACTTAAAAGAACCTTGATCTTCAAAACCTAATGTCATGTTTGAAATCTCCAACTAACGGGAATATTTTAATCAAAGCCCACTTAGCTTGTACTATTTAACAACTTTTGCTTTATGTATAAAACCAATTTTGAAAATAAGATTTTTTTTATCCATAGGAATAATATCTAGTCTCTAAATTCTCCATCGACACTCACTCATTTTCAACTTGTTCAAATTTTTACAATATTTGGCATATACCACAATCATGTTTTCTTATACACTTGATTATAACCTTTGATCCAAACCCCAAAATTTACACTGCTACATAATCTCCTTACTATAAAATAAACGCTTTATCAACTATCTTCACATTCACTATCTCTCACAACCTTGATTCTGCTTCAAGATTTTTCATCATCCTCTCAAGAACTAAATTCATATCCTTCACCTTCTCACACATGAGCTAGTTACCCATGATAACCAAACTATTGAAACTTGATTGTGTGTTGCAGCAAACATAATCCTTAGTTATACATGAGGATTCGACTATCTACCATATTTGAACATTTGAAACTAGAATTCATGGAATATAAACTATTTGCTATAGACACACCTAGAGTCATTAACCTTGTCTAGGGAAACTCTATTACAACTCGTATGCTATACTTGATACTTGATTGCTTACATGTACATATTATCAATTTGCAATTCATGTGTGTAATAATTGGTACACTTAATCAAACAACTGATAGAGGATGAAGTACTTGCTCAACAGTTAGTAGAGTACCAAATAACCTACTCAACGATTGGTAGAGGTCATCATGCCTGCTCAACAGTCGGTAGAGGCCCTACAACCTGCTCAACGACTGGTAGAGGCTATCGCACCTGCTCAACAATCAGTAGAGGTTCTTACTCACTGACTGGTAGAGGTCTTTTTCCTGCTCAACAGTTGGACTTATTTTTTGATACATTGTATACGATTCAATCACAAGGCTATTTTGCATTACTTACATGTGTGTTTAGAGTCATAAAAGGACACAAAACCCTAATGTAATGTAAATTGGTGATTACGGTCCGGAACGTAATCATGAATTTACAGGTACATTAAGGTAGTGTGAAATTCTATTAAGGTTTTGGGAGATACCCCGTATGTTTTCGAAGTATCAGAGGTGTGATGGGTTAGCTGCGGTACACCCTATTTATAAACACTAATGATACGTGGAAAGGGATACTGTAGGGTCAGACCAATAATAAACCCTAGTTATTTGGTAGTCCATCTAGCATTTATGGTTATCTAATACATTCCTTAAACTCTTACCCTACTCTGAACCATAGTCACCCTAACTATCCTCAACACTATTCAAATGTTTCTTCTTAAAATAAACTTCGGGACGAAGTTCCTAAAAGTAGGGGAGACTGTAACATCACACAAATTTTCTTTATATATATATAGAACTCCCTCGTTTATTCATCCGATTCATGTTTACAGTATCTTTACCATCCATTTTGTTAATTTTTTTTATTTAAATAATGACTTATAATCAATATTAAATTGGATTGTATTAAAAATTCTGATTTAAAAACGTAAAAAAAAAATGTTTGCCTGCGCCAGGATTCGAACCCGAGTCCCTGGCGGGCTAAACCTTAACCACACCACACAAACCACTACACCATTTGGTGTTTTGTGATGTTAATTAAAACCAATTAAACTTAAACCCTTTCAAGGTCCCTTAGTCAAAGTGTTAGTAAATATGGTCTTCTAGTCAAGTCAAAGTTGTTCCTAAATTCTAGCCTAGTCAAAGTAGCCCCTAATTACAACTCCAAATTTTACACTATAAATACACTAGCCTACCATTCAACTCTTTGTACCATTAAAAAAAAACATTATTATCCCATATCCCATATACTAAAGTTTTCATCCGTCATTATCTCTCTAGCTAGTTTCGAGTTTTCCAAGGCATTATTACTAAGTGTTTGCACGCTCAATAAAACGCACGAACTCATTATGCACCTAAGGTGAGGTTACATAGCCCCTTTTTCTGTTTTACATTTTGGGGTGAAACATGTTTAAACATTTTATACACTATCATTTACTCATTCTTACATTGTTGAAACTTGTGATTCAATTACACTATCATTTACTCATTCTATCATTTGACTGTAACAAAAAGACACAGTACAATCATTAACATTGATCAAGCCGCCTGTTTAGATTATAGCGCTATAGGTCTGACAAACCCATCCCCCCGCATAAATTCAGGGATGATCGATAACAGTTACACTTTTACTAACTTGCGAGTTAGGTCTCAGTCGACACAAGGTTTGATTGTACAAAAGACGCATTGTTACATGTCGGACTCATATTCTATCATTACTCATTATTATACTTCAACTATGATTGTTATACAACATATTGTTTTCAACTATATGCAAAACCTATGTATTCTCACCAACTATTTATAGTTGACCCCCCATCTTTCCAACTTAACATGTTTCAGGTTTTATTTGCTATTGGAAGTTGTACAAGTCTTGGAACACATAGGAGCTTTGGACCTAGTTTATGCAAATCAAGTTTATGTAATTTGTATGAAAAATTGTAAATTGTTTAGTAATATTCAACTTCCATTTAGTACCATGAGCTATTGAACAATCATCACTACGTGACACCTTGATGTTTCCGCCATTGGTTGGGGTGTTACACCATGCACCGAAAGAATCTCTCCATCAGGGAGAGGGATCCAAATGAACTTCTCAAAACAAACGATCTCCACACGATACAATGATAACCAGTCCATGTCCACGACGACATCAAAGCTACCCAAGGATACAAACATAAGGTCAATAGGGAAAGACAAATCCGAAAGTTCCAAGCAACATTCCCTAAGAATATGTGTCGCTTTGATTTTCTTACTGTCAGCCAATTCTATTAAGTACTTAGCCTCTATAGGTGTGGGTACTATATCTAGCAATTGACTAAATTCCACAGATATGAAAGTCTTATCGGTACCGTAATCAAACAAAACAGAAGCATAGCGATCATTAAGAAGAAACGTACCGGTAACTATGTCAGGATCCTGTTTGGCCTCCACCGAGCCAATGACAAAAGTACGTGCATTCCTGCTACCGCCTGCATTGTTCCCGTTAGCATTCCCGTTCTTCCCATTCTCACCCTGCTTCAACTTAGGACACTCACGCTTGAAATGCCCCAAATCACCATAGTTATAACAACCTGTTTTCCTGGGGTCCCCTGAGAAGCAGGAGTAGGAACAGCAGCACGAGTCTGAGACAGCTAACGAGTCACCCTATAGTCCTTAGCATGATGCCCAAACTGCTGGCACCAATGACAACAAGCCCGCTCACAATTCCCAGAATGATGAAATCCACACTTGTTGCACTTAGGGTGCTTCCCAACGTACCAACTCTGTTTCGACCCCGAAGACGACCCAGAAGCGTCAAACTTCTTCACCTGCTGAGACTAAACCGGTGCTGAACCCTTTCCCACACTATCCCACTTCCTCTTGTTACCATCCGAACCCTTAACAGTAGTACCACGAGTAGGCAAGACACTCTCTGCCACCTTTAAGTTAGTCATCCTATGGACTGACCGAACAACCTCCACAAGCGTAGTAAGGTTCCCAGCAACCACCAATCCTGCAATCTCCAGCACCAACCCAGAGATGTAGTGTTCAATCTTCCTATACTCCGGTGTGTGCAAATTAGGACACAACACCGCCGACTCGTCACGCCTAACAATATACTCCTCAATCTTCGATCCCACCACCTTATAACTCCAAACCTCATGCTCAAGCTTCTGCACTTCATCCCTCGGACAATACTCATTCTTCAAATGACGCACAAAATCCGCCCAAGGCATAGTATGGGCTTCCCCCATGCCCAAGGTCTGAGTAGTGGAGTTCCACCAAGTCAAAGCAGGACCCTCAAACGTCGCTGTAGCATACTTCACCCGGTCCCAAGCTAGACAGTTACACCGACTCGACCTTCTTAAACCACCTAAGCAGTCCCACTACTCCCTCAGTTCCCGCAAAGTTATGAGGCTTACAGTCCTGAAACATCTTGTAGGTGCACTGAGGTGGAGGTGGATTGACAGCACCACCTGGACCAATGACACACAAATAAACAACAGAAAAAGAACACAACTTCCGGAATTTAGGTAAAGAGGATAAAAATCAAATTACCACCAAGAACATTATGTGCAGCCTGAAATGTAGCCAGTGCAACATTCACTTGCTGCTGGAGTAGGTCGTTCAGCTCTTCGTGGGTCATGTTAACATTACCATGACCGCCACCACGACCACCAGCACGACCACCTCTACGACCACCATGAGCGCCATACATGATCTGACAATCAAGAGCGAGAGATTCAGATTCACCACTAGTGTAAACCACTAGGAATCACAAGAATTAAGTCTAGGTCCAATCCAGGACTATCCATCCAAACATAGAGTCTACTGGGATTCTCATGCATTCCAGTTTATGATTTCGTGTGCACCCAAAATGATAAACTGCTCTACATGGCCCTCCAAGTGTACTCCTAGTTTGAAACTCAAGTCACCGAATACTATCACATAGAGACGTGTTGTTACAAGCAAAGTGCAATATAATGTGTGTAAGCGAGTGTGTCTATTGGAGTATAGAGGGGAGATGTCCGAATCCTGGACTTATCTCATGAGTATGCCGAAGCCACTCCAATACACAACACCGTCATGCAAAGATTCAACAAGTCAGTCCCTTCGTCTTTAAATCCCGAAGGAGATAAGATAGAGGATAAGTAAAACCCAAGAAAGAATAGATGATGTAACACATAAGTATGATGATGAAATAGAGACACCTCGACAAAGTTAGTATGTTTCCCACTAAAACGACTCATAACATGTGACCGTCTAGTGTGTGTGACTCGGCTATACACCAGACTCTACATGCAGTCCTAGTTCACTATAACCATTGGCTCTGATACCAATCTCTCACACCCTCAAATTCCACGTGCGGGGTTTTACCGCGAGGCGCGTGACATACCAGGATCCAAGTCATCGGTCACAATAAACAATAACTATATGAAAGATACGTAGACCCAAAACATAACTCTTTAATAATTCAAAACAGTAGTGGAAGCTTAATCAAGTTTACATTATCAAACGACAACGTAATCTTAAAATAATTTATTCAAAACATGCACTAAAAGCCCTAGACGACATGCAAGACCCGTGCGCCTAGTCCGTGTGAAGCTACCTTAGCGACCTGAGAAAAACATGCCAAAGGGTGTCAACATATAATGCTGGTGAGTTCACAGGTTTTCATAAAATGTTACCAAAATGTTACCAAAGTGTACCAAGTTCGATCCTGTCAATACTATGCCAAGTGTACGCTAGCTAGGCATAAGTTTTACTACTACTACGATTGGAAAACCATTACTGGACACGTTTAGCAAGTTTAGCATATGCTTAAGCCACCCGAACAACGAATACAAGTTTAGCATAGGTCGAGACAACATGCACCCGTCCGACCTCCAGTAGACGAGCGGGGCTGGTCACACCCAATAGATCTATCCACATTTCCCCCGTTGTGCAACCCCGCACAATCATGGTTTTCCCCGGGACTTCCAAAGATCGTATAGTAACCCAAAAAGTAACCCATAGTATGACAAAAGTTCCAAAACATAAGTTCATAGCATGTTTTCTCCCCCGAAAGTAAAGCCAGTAAAAGGGGGCTGTGAAACTCACCTTAAGTTGTGTCTTCCAAATAAACCAACAAGTCCTGATAGTTCCTATTACCGGGAATCTATCACAAAAGTTCGTATAAGTGTTTTGACTAATAACCCTAAGGTTATCTAGTTCCCGATTGTCCAGATCGTGACCAAGTATGTTTGAAAATGTGTTTGACTGTTAAACCGACACACCAGACTGAACTAACATCCCGTTGGTGACCCATTACGTAAACTAATCAAGTACACATAGATTACACATAAGATTCAAGCATAAGACACTTAATTTGCATCAAAAATTGCACATACGAAGTTATATGGTCGAATCAGCATATAATGGAAGTTGGTTCGACCCCAAGAAGCCTTGGTTCGACCCTCATAAAGTTCGTTCGACCTATACACAAGTTCATTCAACCTAACACATGTTCATTCAACCTAACACATGTTAATTTGACCCTAAAACGTGTTAATTCGACCTAAATCATGTTCGTTCGACCAAACTGAAGTTCTTTCGCCCTTGTCTGATGTTGGTTCGACCCTGTGGGGTCTTCATTCGACCCCACGTGGGTCGAATGGGCTACATGTTCGACCCCATCTGCTGCAAACATTCTAAAACACACCAAATCGTATCTAAACAGTCTGACAACATCACGAAACATCATGAATCACAACAATCCAACATGAATAACATATCCCTACAAACCATACTAATTTTACTCCAAAATCAGTCCGTTTTATAACTTACCCAAAATGGCAAAATTATGGAAATGTCACATCAATGCATGTAAACTTTACCCAATTAGGAAACTTGTCGAAATCCCTTAATAATCAGCTTAAAATGCTTAGATTAGTATGTATATGAAAACCCCTAATCGTTTCATTAACATTAACATCATGAATCAAACCTTAGATCTAACAAAAATCCCCAAAATAGACAAAACACCATCATCCATCAACTTGTAACCTAAGAGAACCAAAACCCATCATCAATGACTGTCCTAGATCATTTCTATAACATCTATACAACATTGAATCATCAAACAACATATAACATAACATAAAACACCATTAACACATGTTAATTTGTATGAAAACTCATGTTTAGTGATAGGGTTTTGTTTAGAAAGGTGTTAGAAAGGTTTTTAATCATGAAAACCATCTTAGAACAAATTTAAACCTTTGGGGTTTAATAATATTAAATTATTAATAATATTATTTTATTATTTGAGTTTCTAACTGTTTTTCACTTTGAAAATTTTGCAAATTTAACAGATGTGTGACGGTACACATTTAATAACTATTGTTATTAATTTTAATCACGTTTATATTAATTGTATTTTAATAACATCAGTAAACAATAAGTTTGAATTATAATATCGACTACACATGTTAACATCTGATTAGAAAATTGTAATGGATTACAGTTGTTTGAGAAGATCTGTTGACAAGTCAAGATATATTGTATAACTTTTAAGTCAACAGAGGCTGGTATAGCAAAGTTGTTATCATTTTTTATACTTCATAAATATAAAAATATTATTTTATTATTGATGTTTGAACGTAATATCATTACGCATATGGGATGGAGAGTTGTAAAGTGAAAATAGTGAAAGAACATAAAGTTGGAAAATAAATATTGAAAATTCCTCCCTTTTTATAGGGTGAATAAACTGACTAACAAACAAACTATCCGTAAAATTAGTTTTCAACTTTATAAGTTGCATTTCAAGTAAATATAAAGTTGGAACTTACTTTTGGGGCTTTTAATAGAGTGTAATACAATTGCAAAAAAAAAAAACAATAATAAAATAATATTGTTAATAAACTAAGTTTAAAATCGTAATCATTACTTTTGTGGCTTTTTATAACATCTGTTGACTTTTCAACATATGTTGTCACACAAAACTCTCTCAGTGTAAAACCGTCAAAAGTCTCAGTGTAACATCTTTTATTACACGATTAAATTTGTTATTAAAGTATCACTATATAGTTAAATTACAGAAACCTTTTCAACTTCATAATTAAAGTCTTGATATGTGTAATAAATGATGAAGCAAAACCGCCAAAGCTTTGTTATTTGTAACTTTTTTTTGAACGATCAACTAAAGTATTGTCGGGTACTCTGTACGCGATCCCCAATGGCCAAAAGGGGCCCCAGACGGCCTCTAGTCCGTACGGACAGAGCCCTTCGGCCCACCCGTCTCCAGTACCAGGGAAAACCCAGCCCACAAACCCGCCCGAAGGCACGACGGTAGTGAACCGGTAAAACCTAGAGGGATCATGTGTCGAACCCATGACCACAAGGGTCAAGGGTCTCTCCATCACTTCCCAACCACATATAATAAACTTTATATGTAACTTAATTAGTTAATGTTTTTTCAAACCACATATTGAAACAAAAGATAGATATATAATAAACATCAAGTTTAACATTAATATTAATATTTTCAATAACAAACCATAAACATTATAAGAAAAATAACTACATTGTAATCTATACATATAATAAACCAAAGCCATTTTAATGACATGGCACTCAAAGAGGCATTCTCTTCCTTGAGTGTGCCATGTGTCATCCCATGTGGCATTGAGATATTTTAGGAAAAAAATAATTTAAAAACAAAATTGGATTTTTCACCCTCATGTTTCCTCCCATAATTTTTAAACGTTAATATATTTAATATACGAGATTTTTTAAAGAAAAAAATTACACCAAATTAAGGAGCGTTTTATTATCTTTCCAACGAGTACCATAGCGCTATATAAAAAACGGAGAAATATTTTTGTGGGGTTTTGTTCATACAGGAAAAAAAAACACAAAGTGTTCAGGTAAATCATTAATCATGTATAGACAACTCACTAATTATGTTTAAATCAGTAAATATGAATTTTTTTTCAACCAGAGCCGAATACGTTAATAGAGTTATACGTTGTTTTAAGTTAGGTATCAATATTAGTATGTTAGAGTTGTACATTTGTTTAGTCTTTAGGATAGGTGTTAATATTAGAGTTGCATTAGAGTTCTACATTCTTTTAGGTAGTGTTAGCATTTGAGTTGTACATTGTTAATTTGTTTTAGGTTAGATATTAATATTAGAGTTATACATCAGTCTATTTCATATGTAAAATTGATGTATCATATTAAATTTCTCAACTCGGGACGCTCCCGTGATATAATCTAGTAATATTCATATTTGAAAATGCAAGCATATAAAAACATTTAAATTTCATCATCTTCATCACTTGGGTTTTATATCATTCAAACTTATTATTGCAGTTTCAAACTCTATAAGTTTTTAAAATATCCTCATTATAATTTATATCATGTTTACAACATCTGTTGAGTTGACAACAATTGTTCGCAAACAACTGTCGTTCAATTAAAGTTGCAAATCCATTCATTGATGGTTATGCTTCTGCCACTGGTAACCACTGATGATATCCGAGTTATTATTAGAATTTCTTAATTTTACTGAAAATATCTGAGTTACACAAACATACAAGATACAAAATACAGCCAAAATATCACGAAAGAAAACTATTTACAAAACATACAAGATAGAAGTATTCTAATTAAAAGAAACGACAATATCGGTAAAAAAGCGAACTAATACCAACTAACAAATTTCCTCTAAGTGCTCTTCAAGTACAATCTGAAATCATGAGATCATAAGTTCGAGGCTTGTTGTAGAATCTCTATCAGACTACAAACTACAGGCAAAACAAAAGAAAAGAAAACAAAACCAATGAAGACAACAATGAAAAAAAAAAAACAACCCGATAATGCCTCTAACTCCTCAAGAACTGGAAACATATTATTCATCTATACACACATCTCTGTTTAGACATGCTCTAGATGTCGTTCTGATACAAATAACATTTTTCTTTGATTATAAGAATATTCCAATACAATTTTAAAATTACAAAAAATAACTAAACTTCAGAAAACTTGGACAAATCTTCACAAAAAACTGTCATCAAATACAACTTCAGTTTATACTATAGACTATTTACAAACATGTCTTGACTGTAAGCAGACGTTACAAAAAACTACTAATAGAGTGAAGAGGATTCTTCTACTTATAAATGACAACATGTATTTTAAAAGAAAGATCTGTTGACAAGTCAACAAATGTAATGAAACAACTGTCATTCAATACCTTTTCTAATTAAAAAAACCACTAATCTTCGGAAAACTTGCAACTGAACTTGCTAATACATTCAAATCAACTTTGATTATAAAATGTCTTTATACACCCATCAGTCTTCAAGACATATTTGTTTCTTTGACTGAAAGAAACTCCAAAAGATTAACCTTGAAAGATCAACATACTCAAGTTGCGTCCTCACATACTCTACTTGCTAATAGAACAGACAAAAACATTCACGGTTATACTTCAAGTACAAACTTTGAAAACAAAACTAAAGAAATAACAAATTCAACAAACATACCTGTTGACAACTACAACAGCGGGAACCACAAACCGCAGTAAACGCGGACGTCTTCCTCAAAAGATAAGCATAGTGACGTAAAAGCATAATCGCAATCAATGTCTTGGCTGACACCATCTGGAAAAACAATTGATTGCCCGAGCAAACGCCTTTAACATCTGTTAACGGTAAAATATTCACAAAAATACTACATCAACCTTGACTCAAATTAATCAGACACACAACTTGAACAGACAAAACCTAAACTGCATTAAACAATCATATAAATCGCTTTAAAAAAACAAAGACATACCTATCTTCAGTTTGATGCTTTGAATCTTGAACCGTTGGTAATGACACAGCTAATATTTTCCTTTGATTGTAAGAATCTTCCAAAATCAACATCTTTTTCAACCTAAATACTCTGGTTGCTAATGGAGCAGACAAAAGATTGAAGGTTATTGAAAACCAAACGGATAAATTTTATTCTTATTATTATGATCGATTAGAATTTGTTTACCTAATACTTGAATCCTTCAATGTGAACGTGAATGTGAGAAAAGCATCTGTTATGATTTAAAAATTATTTGAGAGATTTAAAAATTATTTGAGAGAAAGGTTGCGAGATGATACCTTTTTCTATGGAGATAGGACTCCATCAAGGGGGTGCCGGGGAAGTATATAGATATAATTAAGGATATATATGATAGGTCTGTCACTAGCATTCGGGCACCTGTAGGGGATACTGATACTTTTCCTATGGAGATAGGACTCCATCAAGGGTCTACTTTGAGCCCATTCCTCTTTGCGATGGTATTGGATGCGTTGTCCAATTCGATTCAGGAGGTAGTGCCGTGGTGTATGCTTTTTGCTAATGATATTGTGTTAGTGGCGGAGACTAAAGAAAGCCTGAACGCGAGGGTAGAAGAGGGAGAGCATCTTTAAAGAGCAAGGGGTTAAGGATTAGTTGCTCGAAAATAGAGTACCTTTACTTTGGTTTCAGTGATGCAGGTGACGTGAGTGGTACTCAGATCACCATCGATGGCCAAGCGGTCCCGAAGTCAACGAGTTTCAAATATCTAGGATCTTTTGTTCAAAATGATGGGGAGATAGATAGAGATGTAGCTCACCGTATCCAGGCCGACTGGTGTAGATGGAAAGCAGCCTCTAGGGTTTTGTGCGACAAGAGGTTCCCAACTAAACTAAAGGGTAAATTTTATAGAGTTGCAGTCAGACCAGCTATGTTGTATGGGATGGAGTGTTGTGCCATCAAGAAGATTCAAGCCTGCAAGATGGATGTAGCATAAATGAGGATGCTTAGGTGGATGTGTGGGTACACTAGGCTAGACCGAATAAGAAATGAGCTTGTTAGGGAAAGGTTAGGGTTGGCTAGTATTTCAGAGAAGATAAAGGAGTGGAGATTGAGATGGTTTGGGCATGTAAGGAGGAGGCCGACGTCAGCGCCAGTTATAGTAGTGGAAGCGCTGACTATTGAGGGTAGGAGGAGTAGAGGTAGACCCAAGTTGACTTGGGATAAGCGTATTGAACAGGATTTGATAAGTCGCACCTCTCTGAGGACATGGTCCAGGATAGGAGTTCGTGGAGACGTAGAATTAAGGCTAAGGATTCTTAGGGACTGTACATTTTCATGTTGGAATTGGTTTGTGTTTGTAATCATGCTTGCATATATGTTGTGTACCATGTTATATATGTCCCTTTGTCTGTCATGTTACTTTTTCACCAATTACTTGATTGTTGGTACTTGGTAGTTTTTATTTTATATATATCCAGTTCATCCTGTTTGGAGCCTGGGGTCTCTATGGAAGTAGCCTCTCTATCCCTAGGGATGAGGGTAAGATTTGCCTACATCCCACCCTCCCCAGACCCTACCAATAGTATTTCAATTTTTGGGATTTACTGGGTATGGTTGTTGTTGTATTATGAGATGATACCTTTATATAGTTGTGTAATGGGGTTTCGGATTTGAAATTTAAATTTGAATTTGAATTTGGAGCTCAAATTTAGAACTAACAGCCGTATGAAAATATTAGTTAATTTAAAATTTCCTTCTTAAAATTCAAACTTAGGGCCTAAACAACTGCAACAGATGTGCATAACATCTGCTACTTAACGCGTCGGCTGTATTTAGTTTGAACATTTGTCGTTAATAACAAACAGACCCTGTTGAGGACAACAGTGCTACAATGAAGTGGCCCACATATTTGTTGTGGGTGAAAATCCTCGGGATGATTTTACCCCACATCCCTAATATGCCATCCCTAGGATGCTAAAGGACTTGACTAACTTCAGGATGTAACAGTATTTCAGCATGTGCACATCCTGAAGATGAACTAACGAGTTGGTTTTCCCATGTATGATTGCAGGTACAAATAAGTTATAATATGGATTCACATGCTTGATAACGTCTATATTATCACCCTCAATTGAAGAAGTCAAGGATAAAAATACAACTCGTGGTCAAGATGGAAGATATAGTCAAAACTATAACCGATATTCATTTAATATCAGTGGTAAACAAGGAAACAGCTGGATCATTGACTAACTAAGGAGAAACCGTTAACTAACGACTACTTTTTGTTGAAGAACTCTAACGTTCACCTGGAGTAGCTGTTACACAACATTGAAGAACCTTAACTACCCAGCGGATCTCATGGGATCCTTTAGTTATTCTCATGTACTATATAAGTGGGAGTATTGGACGAGTATATGATACTGACGGACACATTGCTTACACTATAGTTACACACATACACTTAGCTGATCAGAAACACTCACACAATCATTGTAATCATAGTACACTTGTCCACATACTCATCCAAAGTTGTATCTTTTTACCATTTTAATATTAACAGACAAGGCGGCCTAGACTCCTCCTGAGGTTTTATGCCGGCGATCTACAACTGATCAAGGGCTTTCCTCGTAGATCGTGTGTTGTTCTTCTCGTTATTTGCTTTATTTGTCCATTTCCAACAGTTCCATCCTGAGGATATAACTGTCCATCCTGAGGATACGACTGTCTATCCCGAAACCGACCTAAGCCATCCCGATCATAGTTGTCATATTTCTGCTTATTGAACGTCTTGATACACCATCTTAAGAATATTGTTTATTTGCAAACATATTTCTACACATTTGGCACTCTACCTCACATAAACTAATTTGGAATACAAAGTTATTTTTATTAGATAATTTTTGACCAAAACAATATTTTGTTGAATATTTTAACCTGAATAATGACATCACTTTTATCATCAGCAAGGCATTGTTGGCCTGTCTCTATGGCTGCCACGTCATCTTTTTTAGGAGTTTCTTATGTCACTCACGAGTCACCTATTTAGTAAGTATAGATAGATTTATGAAAGTATTTAATCAAGCGAAATTTAATTAAGCTAATAGAGATAAGTAATATCAAACAGGCCTATCTGGTTAAAAAAAATAAGAGTGTTAAAAAATTACAGAACACCCACTAAATTTACAGAAACCCTTAAATTTAACCATTCTAAAAAATTTGTGAAGTAAGTTAACCCATAGAAAAAATTCAAGATGGTGTTGTAAGAAAAAAATAAAAGAAGAGAGAAGGTGGCATGATTTATGTTTTTTTTTTAATTTAAATCTTGTTACATCCTACTTCTTGTAAGAATAAATAATGTCTCACCAAATTCACTAATTAAAAACAAATATATGACTGGAGACATGAAAAGTTTGAAATTTAATCAAAATAGTCATGGGGTATGATAAAACAAAACTAATCAGTGAAATTGATAACATTATATACTAAATTACCAAGGATAGGTAATTTTCAAACATGATACGTGTAGTATGTTGTTATTTTTACACACATGATCCATCAACTTTCAAGTTACGTGGTATCATAAAACAACTATTTTTCGTGATTAACTGTGGCTTTGTTGTTCATGTGACATGTGTTTGATGTTCACGTTTTTCTGTTGTTGACATGGCACTATTTTTTTCTAAAAACAAAAACTCGTAACCATAAATGCTTTAGCGTAATATTTAGTAACTTCAAAACTAAAACTAAAAGTATTATTATTATTTCATTTAATTACTTAAGTACCATAATTCAACCCATTCCTCAGCCGAGAACAACCATACCACCATCACCATCTCCCGTCGCCACCATCGGTAAACCTCCACTGCTCCATAACCATGTATGAAAAAATGCCTACCTAATCGGCTTCTAAAGTATAGCACAACCAAGTTATAAAGGAGTTGAGCTGTGTTTGAATCCATTTAAGCTCGATCACAACTTGTATTTTACTCTATAGAGATTGACAAAGCTCGAGCAAGACTCATGTAAAAGTATAAAAGCTTAAGCTTAAACTCTTTATTTTTTTATTTAATTACTTTATCTATATAATTTATTATTTTCGCGTGTAATATACATATAACACAATACATGGTTAAGATTTAAAGTTGGCAATAAAGTCCAAAACTTCTAAAAAATGTAAAAGGTTATGTGGGCCTTTAGATTAGAATAATTTGTAAACTTTTAGGGTCAGAATATGCTGTTGTAGTTATCTTCACCTAGTTATATGTGGATTTTTTTTAATGATAAGGCTCTGGTCATTGAATCTTTGACCATGTGATGCTTTATGTTGATTATCATGTTGTGTTTTATATTCATGGTTGTATGATGGTGTGTTTAAATTTTCATAGATTGTTAGGGTTTGAATATAGCGTATTTGTAATATTCACATTGTTATATGTGGGTTTTGGATGTTTTATGACAATATTTTACTACACTCCTGTGACTTTGTACCTTTTGAGAAGTTTTGAATTTTGTAGGCAAACTCTACCCTACAATACAATACAATATGTATATGTATATTTATATGTATGTGTGCGCGCATTTGTGTCTATATCATAATTTACGATTAGGGTTTTTTATACACTTGAAAGCCTTTCCACTTCGTTATATTAATGAAAGCTTACATGATTTAGTTTGGCATTCGTCGTTCACTGTTGGGTCTGCTGACCTGGAGAAGAACAGATGATTGGAAAGCCAAAATATGCTATCTATTTGATCCTTGAATAAACAGTCTTTACAACTTGCTTCTCCCAAAAGACTGCTGACCCTAACTACTGTTCTATCCAAACAACTGCTCAACAACTGCTGATATAAAGAACTGCTGAGGAAACAACTGATGAAGAACAACTGCTGACCAAAGGTCTGATGAAGAGCAACTGCTGATACAAGTACTGAAGACCAAAGCACTGCTGGAACCAACAGCACTTAGGCTCCAGCAGTGGATACAAGACCATCAGAGTTTATCTTTAACAGCTGTTTATTATCAGTGCTTTCAATGTAACAGTAGTTTGTATAGCAGATGTTTAAGTTTGTTATTCTGTTAGAGGTCACTGTCTTAGGTGACGTCAGCCTAGGTCATCAGTGGTTTGAGTCGGTCTATAAATAGAACAGTGCATGTACTGTTCTATTGCATCACACACAAAACATTCTCTCTGACAAACACTGTGTGATCAGGCTGAGGGGGAGTAATTTGTACGATTGTAATCTTTGAATTAATGAAAGCATTCGATCTAAAAACATTTACTCTCTTGTTTTGATTTACAGTTTATTATTCCGCTGCACTTTCATTCTATTTTCATTTCATTATTACCATCATTTAGTTAAACAATCAAAACAAACAAACTCAGATCCTAACAATTGGTATCAGAGCTTGGTCAATTAAATTCGATCTAACAAATCAATTTAATAATCAGCTCACAATTATTGATATCGTTTGTCAGTTTGATTGAAAACAGAGTAATAGTTTAATTTCGTTTCAACCGTTGTTAAACAGACTTTGTTTTTTGAAAAATCAGAGAATGGCTTCTATCAATCACGATCCACATAACACTGGCACGAACAACAAGCCACCGATGCTTGTCAGATCTGAATACAATATCTGGCAACGTCGGATGAGCCATGTTCTAGCTCAACAAAACACTGGGTGTTGGAAGTCGGTTATCTTCGGACCACATGTTCCGACTGTGCCGAGTACTGAAGATCCCAAAGTGTTTGAGCCAAAGAAACTTGAAAACTACTCCGACCAGGATTTTCAGAAAATTGAGCTAGATGCTAAGGCCTTCAGTATTGTGGCCATGGCTCTACCCAATGATATATATGCTGGGTTGTTACACTGTAACAGTGCAAAGGAGTTGTGGGATGCACTGAAAGAGCAGTTTGGTGGGACTGAGGAGGTTATTGAAAACAACCGTGAAATACTTAACCAACAATATGAAACATTCAGTCATGTCAAAGGAGAGTCATTAACTCAACAGTTTGAGAGATTTAATTGCTTAATTAGTGAACTAAAATTGGTTGGTCTTACTTACCCTCATTCAACTTTGAACCATAGGTTTTTAAGATCATTACCAGACAAATGGGACACTATTGCTATTGTAATGAGAAACTCAATAGGATTTAAAGACCTATCACTGACCCAGCTTCATGGTAAGCTCTTGACCTATGAAAGAGAGCTTAACCAGAAAAAGAAGCTCCAGGACTCTGGAAAAGTGTCTGATGACTATGTGTTTGGGAATACAGCACTTTTGGGTCATGATGAGGTGCCTGGAAACACAAAGGATCAGAGTTATGATCATTTTATTGACATAACTTCAGGTTTTAACTCTGGTTTTAACTCTGATTCTTATTCACCAAACTATGCTTTCACAGCAAGTGGTGGTGATATACAGGCATCTGACAATATATCCTTTGAGTATGATGACCTGAAATACTTTGACCCTGATGATTTGGAAGAAATGGACATTATGCACCAATTGGCCCTTCTCAGTGTAAGAACTAATAATTTTTACAAGAAAACTGGGAGAAGGTTTCCAGGGTTGACTGGCAGATCTAAGGTTGGGTTGGATAAATCAAAGATCAAGTGTTATAAATGTCATAGGTTTGGTCATTTTGCTAGGGAATGTAGGGGTCAACATGGTACACCTATGATAACCTATCCAAATCAAAGACCACAGACCAACACTTATCAAAATTCCTATAATACCCCTGGACCAAATGTGCAAAACACTGCTCATTTTGCACAGTCCTCAAACACTGTTCCTGTCCAGTATGTCCAAACCACTGTTCCTCAGATTCATTATGTGCAAACACCTGTTGCTCAACCACCTGTACAAACGACTGCTGCTCCATCCTCTACTCCTGTAGAGACCAGTCAACAGAGCTTCTTTACACAAGGCTTTGTTGATTGGAGCAGTCTACCTGATGAGCTAACAGATGAGAATTTTGCACTAGTTGCCAAAGCTGAAAATGAACCAGAAAATTTTTGTTTCATGGCTATGGTAGATGAGATTGAATCTGAGGAAGTGGTAACTGAATCTGATGTTGTGACTGATGATATTGTTAGTGAAGCTGTTGCAGGTGAAAAACCTGAAGAAGAGGTTGTGAATCTCTCAGATCCCTGGGGTGCATCTGATGAATGTGAGTGCAAGTGTGATTGTGCTTTGATGGCTGCTGCTAAGGTATCTCCTCAAATTCTTAAAGAGTTGTGTTCTGACAAATGTGTAATAGCATTTGCTAACATCAAAGAGGTGAATGAAAACCTTAGAAAGAAAATTTTGGATGATGAAGTTAAATTTGAAAAACTCACAAAAGATTTGAAAACAAGTTTAACTGCAAAAGAGTCTGAAATTAGCAGTTTAAAACATGAAGCAACTATAACCAAAGACCAGCTCCAAACTATGATAACAAAATATCAAAGTTGTAAAAGTGAGCTTGAGTCCACCCAAGTTGAATGTAAAAAATGGGTGGAATCATATAGAGGTTTTGAGATGCTACTCAACAAACAAACCAAAAGTCATGTGAAGTTTGGCTTTGGTTTTGCAACCACTGCTCCAGCTTTTGAAAACACTGACACAAAGAGTCAAAAGTCTGTTGAGATAGTACCAACAAACCTGCAGGGTCAAGAGATTAAAATCACTGAACCAAATGGTAAGAAAATTGTTCTTGAAAAACCAGAAGGTTCCTCATCTTTTGCTGAACTTGAAAAGTATGAATTTAAACCTACTTGGTCTGATGAGTGTGATACTCTTGAGAATTATAAACCTGTAGATTTTAAAACTCCTGAGGGAAAGACAGCTCCTCAGGCAAGGGTCATTCCCTTGGCAAAAGTCATTCCCCTGAAAGATTCTCCAGCAGATGCTCAAACATCTGCTGAAAAGAAAACTGAAAAGGGGAAGAAGAAAGAAAAAACTGTTAACTTGTTTTGTGATTTCTGTGAAAAGAAGAATCATGTCACCAAATACTGTTTTCTTCTAAAAGCATATGACATCAACAAAGGAACAAGTGAATGTGATTCCAAAGCCACATGCTCAATATGTGGGAAAAAGAATCACAAGACCAAAGAGTGCTTGTATCTCAAAAATTTTGATGTAAAAATACAAGAATACAAAGCAAAAACTCTTGCAAACCCTGTGGTTAGTACTCCAAAAGGAAAGCCCAAACAGACCTTCACACCTGCCCAAACATCTGTTACAAAAAGGCTTGAAACATCTGCTTCTAGAGATGTCCAAGTAACAGATGCTCCACCCACAAGCAAATACCCAAGAGGTTATGGTCAACCTCCATGTCACAGTCTGCCACATGTTTATGAGGAGCCAAAAAGACCCTCTAAACCAAGAGTGAACAGAAATCCATATGGGTATTATCATCTGTCAGGAAGTGATCAAACAACTGCTGCCCCAAGTGTTGACATACAAGCACTGGCAAATGGTCAGCAGCAGTTGTTGACCTTAATTCAAAAATTGGTCCAAACCACTGATCACCTTCCAAAGCTTGAGTCTGAAAGGTCTGAGGACCCATCCAAAGCCAATTTGGCTTTGGACACTCACCAAAACTAATCATTTACTGATGTGCAGGGAGCTTCTGCTTGTTTAGATAGTCTTTGGTATGTAGATAGTGGAGGTTCCAGGCACATGACAGGATGTAGAGCCCTACTTCTGGACTTCTTGGCTCATGGAGGGGGTGATATATCCTTTGGTAATGATTCTAAAGGTAAGGTGTTGGGTTCAGGGACTGTACAGGCAGGAAAACTCAAGTTTGAAAATGTCAATCTTATTGATAATCTCAAGTTTAATCTTCTGAGTGTTTCACAAATGAGTGACAAAGGTTATGGCTCATTTTTCACAAAGAAAACTTGTAAGATTATTGGGCCAGAAGTGGTGAAAAAGATTGATACCATTATTGCTGAGAGCAAAGCACAGCTTGTTGCTCATAGAAGTGGCAATGTGTATGTTGTTGATATGTTAAAGGACAATCCTATGGCAAATGTCTGTCTGTTTTCTGCTGCCTCCACTAAGGAGACAGAATTGTGGCATAGGAGATTGGGTCATACCAACCTTAATACTATCAACACACTCTCAAAACAAAGCCTTGTCAGAGGTTTACCATCAAAAGAATTTAAATGTGATGAGCATTGTGTTTCTTGCTTAAAAGGGAAACAACATAAAAGCTCTTACAAATCCATTGATGAGTCCAAAACTAGTCAGTGCTTACAACTGTTGCACATGGACTTGTTTGGCCCTGTTAAAATCATGAGTCTAAGAAGAAAGAGATTTTGTCTTGTCATAGTTGATGATTTTTCTAGGTTTACATGGACTTACTTTTTACACTCTAAGGATGAGACTGCAGGTATATTGAAGGACTTTGTCACCAAGGTTGAAAAGCAATATGACTTGCCAGTAAAAGTCTTCAGGAGTGACAATGGAACAGAGTTTAAAAATAAGGAGTTGGATGACTTCTGTGTGTCAAAAGGGATTGTGAGGCAGTTCAGCATCCCAAGAACACCAGAACAAAATGGGGTAGTTGAGAGGAAAAATAGAACTCTTATAGAAGCTGCAAGAACCATGCTAGCAGATTCTGGTTTGCCACTGTCCTTTTGGGCAGAAGCTGTAAACACTGCTTGCTATGTTCAAAACAGAGTTTTGATCAACTCCAGACATCAAAAAAACTGCTTATGAAATTTTGTTCAAAATCAAACCATTAATCTCATTCTTCAAAATCTTTGGCTGCCCATGTTTCATTTTAAATCTTAAAGATTCCATTTCAAAATTTGCAGCCAAAGTAGACTGTGGTTATTTTCTGGGATATTCTTCTACTGCTAAGGCCTACAAAGTGTTTAACACAAGGACTAAGACAATAGAAGAAACTTTGAATGTTAAGTTCAATGAACTTTCATCTCTAAAAATCCCTGCAAACCCTGCTGAATTATTTGATTTAGATAAATTCAAATTTGAAGATATCACTGTTAAAACTAACAATGCAGGTATTCCACAGTCTCCACAGCAAGATTACAGAACAGATGTTGTGATCCCCAGTCACTACAAAGTCTATTCTGCATCAGAGGAAGCAGCTGTTCAAAACAATTGTCAAAACCCTGCCACAGCTGTGTCAACCACTGTTGGCCAGTCCTATCCTCAAACCTCTGCCTCACCCCTCACAACCACTGACCTATCATCTGTTGACAAAAGTCAATCATCTGTTGACAAAAGTCAGTCAAGTTTCACACCACTTGGACCCATTCCTCCATTACCATTTCAAACATCTGATGGCACTACAGAAGTACCAACAGATGTTACACCAACAGAGTCACCAAACCTCTGTCCATCACCTCAAAATGCCATTGTTCCATATCAAGGAGATCTTATTTACTTAAGAGCTCATCCACCAGACCAAATCATTGGCAACATCAGAGAGGGTGTGCTCACAAGAAGCCAATCCTCAAATATCTGTCTTTTTGCAGGTTTCTTATCCCTCACACAACCTGTCAAGTACCAAGAGGCACTGAAAGACAACAGTTGGGTAGAAGCCATGCAAGAAGAACTCCTTCAGTTCAAAATACAACAAGTATGGGAACTTGTACCACTTCCTAAGGATGTTTGTCCTATAGGAACAAAGTGGGTTTTCAAAAACAAGACTGATGAAAGGGGTATTGTTGTCAAGAATAAAGCCAGGCTTGTGGTTCAAGGCTTCAGACAAGAAGAAGGAATAGATTATGATGAGACCTTTGCTCCTGTAGCTAGACTAGAGGCCATCAGACTCTTTTTAGCCTTTGCTGTCAACCACAATATAAAGGTGTATCAGATGGACATCAAATGTGCTTTCCTTTATGGCAAAATTCAGGAGGAAGTCTATGTATGTCAGCCACCTGGTTTTGAAGACACATTCCATCCTGACTATGTCTACAAGCTCAACAAAGCTTTGTATGGACTCAAACAAGCACCAAGGGCCTGGTATGAAACTCTTTCCACATTTCTCTTATCCATTGGCTTCACAAGAGGTAAAATTGACAAAACTTTATTTCTTAAATGGAAAGGGAAACACTTAATGATTGTTCAAATATATGTGGATGACATCATTTTTGGATCCACATGTAACCAAATGTGTGAAGAGTTCAGAAAACTCATGACAGCAGAGTTTGAGATGAGTGCCATGGGTGAGCTTCAGTGTTTCCTTGGTCTTCAAGTGAAACAACTGCAAAATGGCACATTCATTCACCAAAACAAATATGTAAAGAACTTATTAACCAGATTTGAGATGAATGATTGTAAGCCATGTAGCACAACTATGAGTACAGTCAAGCTGCTCACTATTGATGACAAGGATGAACTGGTTGATCAAACACATTATAGATGTATGATTGGGTCTTTATTGTACCTAACTGCATCTAGGCCAGACATTATGTTTGCTACCTGTGTCTGTGCCAGATCCCAGGCTTCACCCAGAAAGTCAAACCTTATTGCTGTGAAAAGGATATTCAGATACCTCAAAGGTGCTCCCACACTTGGTATCTGGTATCCTGCTAATGGAAACATTGAGCTTTCAGGTTATTCAGATAGTGACTTTGCTGGCTGTCACACCACAAGAAAATCCACTTCAGGAGGGTGCCAATTTCTAGGGAATGCCTTAGTTTCATGGCAAAGCAAAAAGCAGGCAGCTGTTTCAACTTCAACAGCTGAAGCTGAATACATTGCTGCTGCAAGCTGTACAGCCCAACTCATGTGGCTTCAAAATCAACTACTGGATTTTGGGATAACTGCACTTAGGACTCCACTCATGTTGGACAGCCAAGCTGCTGAAAATATCATCAAGAATCCAGTCTCTCATTCCACTACCAAGCACATTGACATAAGACATCATTTTGTCAGAGACAGCTATGAAAAAGGTTTGATTTCTTTACACCATGTTCCAACAGAGGATCAGTTGGCAGATGTGTTAACAAAAGCTTTAGACACATCTACCTTTACAAATCTGATTTCCAGAATTGGTATGTTAAACATGGATTAAACAAATAAATTTTTTTTTAAAAAAACAATATAATAAAATGGTTCAGAAATTCAATTTTTTTTAATAGCTGTTTGGTTGAAAAATCTGTTTATAACATCTGATCAGATAAAACAACCACCGTTTCATTCATATCCACTGTTGGTTGAAAAGTCTGTTTCAAAACATCTGATCAGATAAAACAACTGTTAGTTGAAAAATCTGTTTCAGAACATCTGTTCAGATAAAACAACTGTCCGCCTATATATATATATATACTATATTAAAAAAAAAAAAAAACCCAACGGTTGGATTCATCAGCTGTTTGTATCAGTTGTTTACCAAAACAGCTGTTCTCCACCAGATGTTACGTCCATCAGATGATTGCCACGTCTGCTCATATAAGCAGAGGTTTGGCCACATCAGCGGTTTCATTGAGCCTATAAAAACCCTGTTTTACCACAACAGATGTTACACTGTCTCATTGTATTCAAAATACTGTAAACCGCCTTCTTCACTCTCAAACCCTTCATCAATCTTCAATCATTTTCACTTTCGAAATCCATTACAATGGATCTTCAAGCCAAAGCTACACACAATTGTCTCCCCTATCTGATTAAAACAGATGACAACACTCCATTTCATTCCACCATCGACATTTTCCTTAACTCCAAATACTTACCCATCCTAACCGCCAACGCCCCCATTTATCTTGATACACTCCAAGAATTTTGGTTGAATGCTGAGTTTCTACTACAAGACAAAAAGCCTACATCCATTATTTCCAAAATTGGAGAAACCAGTATCGTCATTACACCTGAAATCATATCCACAACCTTCACACTGAATGACCTGGCAGGTAAGAACTCCTTTACTAAAACAGAGCTTCACACTGAGTTCCAAGAAAGAGGGTATGATGGTCAGATGACTGGATCAACTCTTTTCAAAAAGTTTTTCCCTCCAGTCATGAAATTTTTCTTCCATACTCTTCTTCTTTGTGTCTCTGCTAAGTCCACATCCTTTAATGAAATTCCATTGAGGATGCAATATCTGGGATATGCTATGTTGTCAAACTCTGACTTCAATCTTTCCCAGGGACTGTTCATGGACTTGGTATCAAATGTGAAAGCAGTCAAGTCTGGGTCAAACAATGCTTTTCTTATTTACCCAAGAATTCTTAGTGTAATCTTACAAAAATTATTACCAGAAAAAGTTTTCAAAAAGGGTGCTGCTATGCAAATGAAAAGCTTAACTGATGAAACTTTCACAAGAATGCTGGGTGGAAGCACCCAAGAAAAAGTGTCTAAAGTGTCAAAAGTTTCTAAAACATAAACAAAGAGGACAAAGGCAACAACTGTTGTCAAAACCTCTGTTGTTGAGCCCACTGCTCCTGGTGATCATGGCACTACATCCAGTGCTGTGAAACCCACACCAGCCACTTCCAAAAGGAAACATCCATCCACAAAAACCACCACTCAACCACAAATGAGGCTTCTGGATGTTGAGGTACAAGAAGAAACCTCTGTTGCACAACAAAAGCAACCTGAAACCACTGTTGTTACTTCCTCACAACAGTTGGACATACCTCCACCTGACCAAACTCCTCATGAATCCTCTCAAAAGGATCATGTTGTAAGCCAAGGGGACACACATCATGATGCATATGAGTCACTTGACCATATGTTCACAAGCCCCTCTCCCAGGGCTAATTCTCTTCTTACTCCACCACTCTCACCATCACATGTCCCACAAACAATGCAACCTCTGTTTGAAGCGATTGAAAAATCTCAGGAAGATCCCAGTTCCTCTCTTCCACCTGTCACTGAGAGTATACTCCAACAAGTGACTGGCCCTGAGAATATTCAATCTGCTATCCCACAAACAGAAGAGGAGGTTACACCACCTGAGTTCAATGAAACTCTAGGTGAGTTTTCAAGTGGAGCAGCCACTACTGATGTAGAGACCACTGTCTCACATCAGGACAGTGATTACATAGCTAAGACTCCCTTGAAGGCAACAACTGTTGAAGCCACTATAGTGTCTCCAAAAACAGTTGGAAGTCCCTAGTACCAAGACAAAGGGGCATCTGATTCACCTATTAGGCCTGAATCAGGTAAAACTACCACTGGTAGGGACTCAGATGATCCTATTCATTTAGGAG
Source organism: Ambrosia trifida (assembly GCA_028751855.1). Lineage (NCBI taxonomy): Eukaryota > Viridiplantae > Streptophyta > Magnoliopsida > Asterales > Asteraceae > Ambrosia > Ambrosia trifida. The sequence continues at coordinate 12,828,562 of CM054123.1, read as the reverse complement.
ATAGGTCAAAATACCAAGAATTGACGGACAGAGTTTTTGTTATTGAAACCTCTGTTACTGACATCAAATCTGATGTCAAGCTTCTACTGAGCTCAATTGCAGATCTCTCCAAGAGTCAACCATCCACTGCTGATATAGCCAATGAGTTATGGAAATCAGTTTCCCCCATCATCATAGCTCACAGAAAATTGGCTGATCAGACACATGAAACCTACATGGCTGAGATCAGGAATATGGTAGATGCAAGGTACAAAGATACCCATGCTGATATCAAAGCCATCAAGGATCACCTGCTGAAGACTACTGGCTCTGCCCCTACCACCATTCTCAGGGATGAAAATGATGATGCTTTCACGGCTGATGATGCCAAAAAGGGGGAGAGTGGCAGAGATAGGCTACCAAAACTAGATCCTTTTGGTTGTCCTCCTTCTCAAAAAGGTCAAGCCAAGTATGCCAAGAAACCAGAGTCTACCAAATCAGCTCCACAACAACAACAACAAGCAACACCAACAGCACCACCACAACAAACCACTGAGAAGAATAAAGCAGTAGATGACTCTGCAAACTTAGAAGCTGAAATGGCTGCTCAAGAGAAACAGAAAAGAGCTGACACTTTGGAAGTAAAAGCAGAGTCATTAATTGAACTCAAAAAGAAACAACAAAGGGAAACTGAAGATGTGGGATCCTCTAAAAGGATGAAAAGACCTGCCAAGCATGTTAGAAAACCACCATCTAAGTTGAAAACCTCTGTTGATAAAACCACTGCTACTGAAACCACTGCCACCCAAAACACTGAAACTACCCAAAACACTGAAACCACTATACCAACACACACACCTGAACAAACAACCACCAAACCTACATCACCAGCCAAAACCCCAACATCTGCTGGTTCTTCTAAAAGGCCAATAGATGTTAATCCAACCACTGCTACCAAATCACCTTCACCAAAAATCATGTACACAAGAAAGAGAAAATCAACCTTTGTTGTGCATGATGAAAACATACACACATCACCAACCACCATTTCAACTGCCCAATCCACTCCTCCCATCACAGCCATTCCACTCACATCATTCTCACCACATACATCCAAATTCAAATCCCATAGACCACCACCAACCATTACACCATTGGTTGTTCAGTATCCCCTTGAACTTGATCTACTCAAGGGGGAATTACAATCCTTCTACAATACTGAACAACCATCTGAAAGATCCTTCCCATCTCTCCCAAACTTCCCTGTTCCTCTCAACATTGATACCTATCTAAAATACAAGGGTGAACAGGTGGATGCCATCATCAGGGAGAAATGCAAAGGGAAGGATGACAGGACTGCTCAGGGCATCCATTCAGCAGAGCTTAGCAAACTCAGAAGGATTGAAGACTTTGCTAAGACCCTGAGCAATTCCATGTCCACCATGCCTCTCAGTGTAGATTTGGAAAAGGAGGTAAGGGAATCCCTTCTTGAACAGATAATGGCAACCAAGCCTTACAAAGCAAACAAAAAGCAGTTCAATGGTTGGACTACTCATGCTTTGAGAGAAGAACTGATCAGAATTGAAGAAATGACCAAAGACCCCAAAGCTAAAGTCTCCACTCCCAATTTTGGCAAAGACAGAGACCCAGTCAGAGCCTTGAAATTCAAAAGGATGAGGCAGGAGATTGTAGCTGCCAATTATGGGGAGATGAGGTCTGTTTCCAGATGGTCAGAGCTAAGATTGGTTGAAACCTACAAAAGTCTGGAAGAGAATAGAAAGAAGGATCCCAGCCTTCCAAGAAAACCAATTTACACTGATGAGCCTATGATGAAGAGACCCCAACAGACTTTTAATCTGGACAGCTTACTTGAAACCTCTGATCTCACAGCTGCTGCAAGTAGACAGTTCAAAAAGCAGAAGGAGATGTCAGAGGAAGATCAAAGAAAGTTTGCTGATACATTTATCAAGGAAGGGCTCTTCAATCAAATACATTATTTCTCTGATCCTACAACAGAGAAACTCAGAGAACTCATTGGAAGACCACCTTCACCCAACTCATCAAGAATAAAGGTTCATCTCAGCAAATCCACTGACTCAAAAATTCTAAAGTGGAAGGTCAACAAAGACAACCACGAATTGTCATTGCTCAGGTCAGATGGAAAGGTTCAGAAGATCAGCATGGATGATGCTTACAGCCTATGTGCAGAAGATCACCAAGCACTGCTAAATCTGGATCTAGAAAGAGATGAAGAAGACTTATTTGCTCTGAACTTTGAACTACAATTCAAAGGTCAAATCAGAGAAAGTCTGATGAGAAATAAAGATCAATGAATAAAGCTGAGTTTTGGCATCATCTGTTCTAGGGGGAGATTGTTGGGTCTGCTGACCTGGAGAAGAACAGATGATTGGAAAGCCAAAATATGCTATCTATTTGATCCTTGAATAAACAGTCTTTACAACTTGCTTCTCCCAAAAGACTGCTGACCCTAACTACTGTTCTATCCAAACAACTGCTCAACAACTGCTGATATAAAGAACTGCTGAGGAAACAACTGATGAAGAACAACTGCTGACCAAAGGTCTGATGAAGAGCAACTGCTGATACAAGTACTGAAGACCAAAGCACTGCTGGAACCAACAGCACTTAGGCTCCAGCAGTGGATACAAGACCATCAGAGTTTATCTTTAACAGCTGTTTATTATCAGTGCTTTCAATGTAACAGTAGTTTGTATAGCAGATGTTTAAGTTTGTTATTCTGTTAGAGGTCACTGTCTTAGGTGACGTCAGCCTAGGTCATCAGTGGTTTGAGTCAGTCTATAAATAGAACAATGCATGTACTGTTCTATTGCATCACACACAAAACATTCTCTCTGACAAACACTGTGTGATCAGGCTGAGGGGGAGTAATTTGTACGATTGTAATCTTTGAATTAATGAAAGCATTCGATCTAAAAACATTTACTCTCTTGTTTTGATTTACAGTTTATTATTCCGCTGCACTTTCATTCTATTTTCATTTCATTATTACCATCATTTAGTTAAACAATCAAAACAAACAAACTCAGATCCTAACATTCACCATACTAATGTTTTTTTAATTAGATTATGAGTTTCTTAACCATTTTTCTGTTAATGTAATTACTTTTTATCATATGCTGGAAAAATTGGTAACTCTCGAGTGGTATAAGGTAGTGGATATATGATCATCAAGAATGAATTGCAAGTGTAACGGGTTCATACTCTAGGTAAAATTTATATGTAATGGTAAATGACACATTGTTAAATATACTATGTATCTATGTGACACTAGTCAACGATCCAGGTCAACATCCTTACGCATTTTACTCATTTCTGTCATTTCATGTGCATAATTAGACACTTTTGCACTCATTATACCCCCCAGTCTAGTAAAGCCGGAGTTATTGTAGAAATGCAATAGACTATCCGTTTACGCATACAACACCCAAAACATACAAGACAATTGGTGTTGAACAATCAACCCAATCAAGCGCTCAACAGAGAGCAATCGGATGCCCGATTTCTATGAACAAACAAAACAACAATACACGTGAGAATACCAAAGTGGAAAACTACACAATCCACTCAAACCCGAACAATTTACAATGTGCTTTATGAGGTTAACACTCCCACAAATCATGAAACGCTACCAAGGAACAAGCATGTGTTAACAGAAATTAATACTGCCCGATAACACATGAATAACTCCTTAATAACATATGTATATATCTTACATGATCACAAATATTATCATATGTTAATATTCAATAACTAAGTTCTATTGATAATGGATATCTATAACACACCATATACCCACATATATCCATGTATATTCGGCCATACCTACATACATGTATATGCAACACATCAATATAGATACCTAGCTTATAAAAACCATGTGTTGGTGTACATATAATCGGTCATCTATATCTATTCATGTCCACGATTCCATATCCATTCCCACATGAATATTATGTTGAATAACATACATCTATACACCTATATACACACACGTATGGATATATATATATATATATATATAGGGTAGGGTTCAAATAGGAACCATACCTTAAGTAGAAACCATAGGAACCAATCTTAGCCAATGATCTCTAATGGCATGATTGTAAATAAGTAAAACATTAATTAATTCTTTATTTAAATCAAGGGGTATTTTTGACATTTGTTGAATAACCTAATTCCTAATTAATCTCTATAATTGTAAACGTATAATTATATACCCTACATTTTTCATCATTCGCAAAAGAAAAAAAAACCTCCTTCGTCGCCGTTTACTTCATCTCGCCGTCATTGGTTTCGTCGGCGTCTCCGTTGCCTTCAACCTCAAGGTAATCCTTCTGCTATTAAGGTTAATCAAGTCCTTTATTGCAAAAATCTTATGTATGTTCAACTATATTTAGGGATTAATAAACTTGCATGTATGTTATTTGATGATTGATCGTCATTTTGTTTTTTATGAACCAATTTTTGGGTTTTATTATTTTGGATTTATTCCTTCTTTAATTTGTACTATTAATGTGTGATATATAGTGGTGCATAATACGTCGCTTGTCTCGTAAACCTCTGTGCATACTGTACATTAGTGTATAATCTAATACACTGATAATGTGTGATATATAGTGGGTTATACACTGATGTCTGTGATATTAATATACACTGATATTAACAACTGATGTATATGATATTTGTTACACTGATATTATACTCTTATAGTATACACCAATGGGGAAAGTGGTGTTATTTTAACAAAAAAAAACTTTGTTAAAACTCTCTTTTATTCAATTTCTATTTACAAAATTTGACAACTATGGCTTCTTCACAAAAATCTGTTTCAACATCCATGCCATCTACAACCTCTGCCAGAAACTGGATGTCACTACAGCAGTGCAGCCGTGCAGGCATTCAAGATGGGGCTGCAGAGAGATTCACCATTCTATCAGGAATTGGTGATGAATCCATGCAGGAACTTGGATGAAGTCAGGAACAGAGCTCTGAGATTCATCCGACTTGAAGATGATAAGAAGATACAAGAGAGGATAGAATCATCCTCAAAATATAACCATCCCAATCGAAAATCCACTCCCACATACGATCCATATAAGCATAAACCATATGCTAGGCCTGATAATAAGAAGGTCAATGTGGTAGAGGATGACGATGAGGATGACTGCCCTAAATTATCAGACTATTGTTTTTCTGTCGATGTAACATGTTTGATGTATGCCATGAAGGATCTAGGGGACAAAGCAAGATGGCCAAGGAAGGACAACAAGGCAGGATGGAAAGACAAATCCAAATGGTGTGCCTTTCACGAAGATTTTGGCCATATCACTGAAGATTGCATTGCACTAAGAAAGGAGATAGCATATCTCTTAAGAAAGGGTCACCTCAAGGATCTCCTGGGCAAGAAGAAATCAAGATCTCAGGATGTCACTAACATCCCGGAAAGAGCAGCATCCCCACCTAAGGATGTTGGCATTATCAACTTCATTTCAGGAGGGTCAGACATTTGTGGAACCTCATACTCAGCTGCTAAAAGACATGTGAGGGAAACAAAGTCTGAAAAAGGAGAAAGACCAACAAAGACGACCATCCTGACAACCTCAAAAGTGATAAGTTTTGAGGAGACCCTGGATACATGATATGAAGGTTGTGCCTTCAACATATCACCAATGTGTGAAACTACCCACGCCTTGGGGAGTTGTGAAGGTCAACAGCGATCAACAAGAAGCCAAGGATTGCTACACGACATCAATGAAGGCCTCATCCTGACAAGCATATCAATTTTAGCATAATGCACAGTGCCATCCTCAGAATGTTAAAGCACATCCTGATCAGGATGTAAAAGCCATCTGCCTTGACGACAACAACAAGGATATCACTGTGCAAATTGGTAAGAATATCCCACATGATATTGAACAATCACTAATATCTTTTCTTAAATGTAGGATGTCTACTTTTGCTTGGAAACATGAAGATATGACCGGCATATCAAAGGATGTCATCACTCACAAACTTGGGATTGATAAGAGTTTCAAGACCATTCAGCAAAAAAGAAGGAAGTTTGCTCCAGAAAGAAATGTCATCATCCAAGAAGAAGTAGACAGGCTGCTGAAGTCTAAGATGATAAGGGAAGTAAAATTCCCAAGATGGCTGGCGAATGTTGTGGTAGTCCAAAAGAAAAATGGGAAATGGAGAGTGTGTGTGGACTACACAGACCTTAACAAGGCATGTCCTAAAGATCCATTCCCACTACCACACATAGATTCAATTGTGGATGCTACAGCAAGCCACGATATGCTGACATTCATGGATGCATCCTCAGGATTCCAACAGATACAAATGGAACCAGATGATCAGGAGGACACAGTATTCATGACACCGTCAGGTATATATTGTTATATAGCCATGCCATTTGGATTAAAAAATGCAGGTGCCACTTATCAGAGGCTAGTGAACATGATGTTCAAAGAAAAGATTGGGGACACGATGGAGGTCTACATTGATGACATGGTAGTAAAATCCAAGAAAGCAGAAGATCATCTTCGGGATCTCAAAGAAGCTTTTGACATCCTGGACGCTTACAACATGAAGTTAAACCCAGCAAATTGCCATTTTGGGGTTGGAGCTGGGAAGTTTCTTGGATATTTGGTAACAAAAAGAGGGATAGAAGCCAGCCCTGAACAAATAAAATCCATCCTTGATCTCAAATCCCCAAGAAATATTAAGGATGTGCAAAGGCTGACTGGCAGGATAGCAGCCCTGAATAGATTCATCTCGAAATCCTCAGAGAAATGTAAAGAATTCTATGACATCCTGAAAAAGAATAACAAGTTCGACTAGGGACAGAAACATGAAGAAGCATTAAAGAAGCTCAAAGATTATCTTGCAGCAGCTCCATTGTTGATGAAACCTAAGGATGGAGAACCTCTCAAGGTATATCTTGCAGTTTCTGGGAATGCAATAAGTGTCGTATTGGTAAAGGACTTTGAAGGGCAACAACATCCTATCTATTATGTAAGTAAAACCCTCCTAGATGCTGAAACCAGGTATTCAAATCTCGAAAAAAATCATTTTGGCTTTAATAATGGCTTCTACTAAGTTAAGGCATTATTTTGAAACACATAAAATATATGTTCAAACTAACTATCCCATTAAAAATGTATTAAGAAAACCTGAAATGTCTGGAAGAATGGCAAAATGGTCAGTCAAATTAAGTGCCTTCGACTTAGAGTATGAGCCTAGAAATGCAATCAAGTCACAGGCCCTAGCAGACTTTGTGGCTGATTTCAGTAGTGACATCCTGAGTGAAGTAGAGTCTGAAGTTCAACAACTAATTGAAAATTTAGGAAAATGGACTCTATACACTGATGGTTCTTCAAATGCAAGAGGCACAGGTCTGGGAATACTACTAAAATCGCCACAAGGGAACAATATACCCCATGCCATTAGATGTGCATTTCAAACAACCAATAAAGAAGCTGAATATGAAGCTCTCATTGCTGGTTTACAACTTGCTAGAGATTTACATATTGTTAAAATTGAAGTCTTTGTTGATTCTTTGTTGATTACTAACCATTTCAATGGATCATATGCAGCAAAAGGACAAAAGTTAGCCATTTATCTTGAAATCGTTAAAAATTTAGCTACTTCTTTTGTAGAATTTTCACTAACACGGGTACCTAGGGAAGAAAATGTTGAAGCTGATGCCCTAGCAAATCTGGGATCCTCCTTTAATTTACCAAAAGGATCCAAGATTCCTATCATTCACATCTTGAAACCGGCGATTGAAGAGTGGCATCCCGAGGATGGCCAGGCACATCCTGAGGAAAAAACAGACCATCCTGAGGATATCACTGTTTTGGCCACTCAGAAACAAGATGACTCATCATGGATGACTCCCATAATTAAATATTTACAAGAAGATGTCATTCCTGATGAAGAAAATCCAAAGGCTTTCAGGATAAAGGTATCTAAATTTACAATTATAGACAATATTTTGTATAGAAAGTCTCTTGCAGGTCCATATTTGAGATGTCTCAACAAGGATGAAGCAAACAAAGTACTCAAAGACATCCACGAAGGAGATTGTGGAAATCATACAGGAGGAAGATCTCTATACTCGAAGACTCTGAGGACGGGATACTATTGGCCTACTATGAAGAAGGATGCCATGATGTATTCCCAAAAGTGTGATGCATGACAAAGACATAGCAACATACTTCACCAGCCTGCTGAACCATTACATTCTATTGTTTCACCATGGCCCTTCATGAAATGGGGAATGGACATAGTAGGAAAGCTACCCAAAGCTCCCGGAGGAAAAGTATTCATGCTAGTGATGACAGATTACTTCTCGAAATGGATTGAAGCTGAAGCATTTGTCCAAGTTAGAGATAAAGAGGTGGTCTCATTCATCAAAAGAAACATCCTGACACGATTTGGAGTACCGTCTGAAATCATTTGAGACAACGGTTCTCAATTCATTAGCAAAAGAACAACTGACTTTTGTGAGAGTTGGGGGATCAAGATGGTAACTTCAACACCAGTCCATCCTCAAGCTAATGGACAAGCAGAATCCTCAAACAAGATCATCGTCAACAACTTGAAGAAGAAGCTTGGGGAAAAGAAAGGAAAATGGGCAGAAGAACTTCCATTTGCACTTTGGGCTGATAAGACTACTTCAAAGAATGCAACTGGTCAGACACCTTTCTCTCTGGTCTTTGGAACAGAAGCAATGCTTCCAACAGAGATGGTCACGTCTACAGCAAGGAAGCATCTTAAGGATGCAACTACTAATTCTGAAGCATTACTACAAGACTTGGAAACTGTGGATGAACTCAGGGATGCTGCTAAATTAAGGATGGCAGCATATCAACAAAGGATTGCTAAAGCATACAACAAAAACATCAGGATAAGAAGATTTCAAGTAGGAGACTTGGTATTGAGAAAAGCCTTCCAAAATACAACAAAACCAAGTGATGGTAAGCTGGCTCCCAAGTGGGAAGGTCCATACTTAATCGATTCTGAAGCAGGGAAAGGAGCATGTTGGTTGTCAACAATGGAAGGAGAAATTCTACCAAGAGCTTGGAATGCTATACACTTGAAATACTACCATGCTTAAGGATGCATATGAGAAACCATGATCTGAATCACAGGTGGGATGAAGGTAAAGGCTGATAGAGATGAATCATCTCCATATGTAAGTACTTATCTTTGATTTATTTCGATCGATTATATTTTCACTAAACATGGTCTAGAAATAGTCCATCCCGAGAATTTTGCAGTACCATCCTGAAGATGGAATGCTTAGAAGACTAGGGGGCTGGCCACCCTCTCATTCGTTAAGGTGTCCGACACCTTCTTAAGGTTTAAAGGTTTTCACCTTTCACATTGGGTTAGCAACCCTCGCCTGGAGCGCACGATGCCCATGTATATTCTCGGGATGGTGGGACCAGTCCATGTAAAAGTGGCTGACAATTTCATTATCTTCGAGATATACGATGGAGCTCTTAAGGTTTAGACAATTTTCAATGTCTCAAATGGTTAGACGTTTTTCAATGTCTCTTCAGGCCTTGTCGCCAGTTATTCCTAAGGGCCTTGTCGCCAGTTATTACTAAAGGACTTGTCGCCAGTTATTCTAAAGATATTACATATTGGTCTTGTTACCGAAATCATTTCTAAAGGGTTTTGATCCCAGTTAAACCAAAGGCCTTGTCGCCAGGATAATAACAAAGTCTTCCTTTACAGGATATTATTAAGATTCAATTCTTCCTAAGGATTATAGACTTGGAGTCTATGCTGAAGATATTACACTGGGGACATCTTCAAGATGTAAGACCATCCCAAGGATGAAAAAGAGACTGGGGACATCCTCAGGATAATGAGGACCATCCTGACGATGAGGATGACTTATGAAGAATATGACAAGGTCAGGTATTATTTTTTATTCTTTTATATCACTAAGTGTCTGCTAATGTTTGCAGAACGACAAAGAAGATAAAGAACACCAAAATGTCAAAGGTTATCGATATATTATTCATAAAAAGATAGATAATACCAACCCTTGGCTTCATCCTAAACCAGGACCCATCCACCAGGGGTTAGCATTTCAAAGTCAGGGATGAAAAAAGAATTCGGGGCTTCGTCTTGAAAATCAAGATCCCTCCACCCCAAAAAACTTTCATTGTTCATACAGACATAAAAAGAAATTGTTTAACTGTTCACAAACCAACCAAGGCCTGGTCATCTCATCCTTCATTGCCCACCGGTTCATCAACCTGAAACTCCGTAGCCACACCAGCATCTGTTACCTCAGCCTCCTTGCCAGCATCCTGAGGATCAGCAACAGGGACGGACTCAGATGCCACATCTTTTCCACCCAGACTGAGAATCTTCTCCTGCCAAGCCCCCACATCCCAGTCTTCCATTTTGAAATTGGGATCCCTAGCCTACAGTGCCATTCTCACCCTAGCTTGAAAAATGGAAATGGTGGCAGACTTCATCAAGCCCTGTTTATACTCTTCCAACTCCTTTTCGTGATCCCTCATGCTTTTGGCCTGAGCAGACTTCACAACCTTCAACTTAGTCTCCACCTTGCCGAGTTTCTTCTCAAGCTGTTTGCTCTTGTCAAGGGCAGATTTTTTCACGCCTTCAAGCTTGGCCTTGGTATCAGCAAACTCCTTGTTCATATCATCTAGGGACTTCATCACGTATTCATGCCCCTATAGAAAAGGAGTCAGGTAAGTACTCAAACCCTATTACATGCTAATAATAGCCATAAGCATCCTCAGGATAATCAACGTACTTGAAGAACAAACTGAGAGACTTTGCCCAAAATGGCATCACAACCGAGACCATCAAAGGGAGAAGTTTCTTTAGTCGAAGTGCTGACAACCTTCCTCTTCTTAGAAGAAGTTGCAGCTCTGGCCTTAGGGGCAGGAGGAGGACTTGTCATCGTGGAGCTGGATGGAGAAGTTATCTTTGAAGACTTAATATCTTGACTGTCAATCTCGTCAAGATCAAACTAATCAGGCTTCTTTGCTGAATCAAGAAAAACATATATAGGTTAATACAAAAACTGAGGATAAACATATTCTCAAGATGTGACTTACCAGACATCTCAGTAGCACGACTTGTAGAAAAACTTTCTTCTATTCCAAAAGTCCTTGCTGAAGCAGGTAGCTCTAATATTGCCTTACGTCTGATGAAAGCGTCGTCCAAAGTAGGAACAAGTTTTGCGAAACAAGCACCTGCGAAATGAAGATGATTTAGAATATTACTAACATCCTCAGGATGTGACGATCTTATTTATATCTAACATTTTTACCGCTTCTTAACCAGGACATAGGAATTTCATCCCCAAAAGGAATGGAATCCCTCCTTACAAAAAAAAATTTTGATTTCCAGTGCCTATCAGATCTCACAACATTATGTAGCAGAGGAGGTTCTTTGTCAATAAGTTGAAGAACATAACGATTTGACCCATGTGTCCTTAACTTATATATGTATGGCAGGTCACCAGCTTGAAGATTAATGCCATGAGTCTAAATGATCTTATCACAAACTATTAAGATCCTCCAGATCTCAGGCATAGCCTGGGCAAAAGCCATCCCTGTCGCATCAAAGAATTCTTTGATGAAATCTGGGAATGGATATTTGAGGCCGAGCTGGAATGGTAAAAAGAAAAAGCAAACCCAAACAGAAGAGGCAAAGTCAGACTTTGCATTCAGGTCAAAGGGCCTAAAAATGGCAGAATCAGGAAAAGCTCCTGATTTCCTAAGGGCTTGAATATCTTTATCATAAAAAGTACAGATTTCTTGATCAGGATCTTTGATCAAGTTTTGAGCTGTGAAATCCTTAGGGATCCCGACACTTCCAAGAGCCCTTGTTAATTTCTTGCTCATTCTAAAAAACTAAATTAAAAGACTTCTTTTTGCAGGAATAAGAAAAAGAAGACGAGAAAGAAGCAAAAGTAGTTACCTTTTCAAATAATCCTAGTTGATTATAAAGGATGAAGGGAAAGCCTAGATATAGGCAGCAGGATATAATGAGGCATAACGGTTATCACGAAAAGTCAACCTGAAAAATAGCCGTTAGATCTCGAAACTTGGAGAGATGGGCCCGTCGGTTGAGAAAAATATTTTTACCATTAAGATAACGGTAACATATTTTTGGGGACATTGTTGTGGGTGAAAATCCTCAGGATGATTTTACCCCACATCCCTAATATGTCATCCCCAGGATGCTAAAAGACTCGACTAACTTCAGGATGTAACAGTTGTTTTGGTCAAAAATTATCCAATAAAAATAACTTTGTATTCCAAATTAGTTAATGTGAGGTAGAGTGCTAAATGTGCGAAAATATGTTTGTAAATCAATAATATTCTTGAGATGGTGTATCAGGATGTTTAACAAGTAAAAATATGGTAACTATAACCGGGATGGCTTAGGTTAGTTCCGGGATGGGCTGTTGTATCCTTAGGATGGACAGTTATATCCTCAGGATGGAACTGCTAGAAATGAACAAATAAAACAATAAACAAGGAGAACAACACACGATCTACGAGGAAAGCCCTTGATCAATTGTAGACCGTCGGCATAAAACCTCGGGAGGAGTCTAGGCCCCTGCCTTGTTTGTTAATATTAATATGGTAAAAAGATACAACTTTGGATGAGTATGTGGACGAGTATGCTATGATTACAATGATCGTGCAAGTGTTTGTGATTAGCTAAATGTATCTGTGTAGTCTATAGTGTAAGCGGTGTGCCAGTAGGTGTCCTATACTCGTCCAATACTCCCTTTATATAGTACATGAAGTTTACAAAACAACCCCACGAAATATGCTAAGTAGTTAAGGTCTTCAATGTTGCGTAACATCCTCTTCAGGTGAACGTTGGAGTTCTTCAACAGAAAGTGACCGTTGTTTAACGGTTTTTCCTTAGTTAATAAATGATCCAGCTGATTCCTTTTTTATCGCCGATAATAAATGTATATCGGTTACATCCTTGACTCATTCTCCAAGTCCACACGCGTACAGCTCATGCATCCTTGATATCACTGAATTAGTAAGACTTTGTAGCCGTTAAAAGGGGGTTACAAATCTTATTCACTCATTAATCACACCTGCAATAACATAAGTACAAAATAATTCGTTAGTCCATCTTCAGGATGCACAGATGTCAGAACATTGTTACATCCTGAACCCTGCTTAGTCCTTCACCATCCTGAGGATGTTACTCAGAGAGTATGAGGTAAAATCACCCTGCATAACAATAAGATAGTTCATCTTCAGGATATGCACATACTGCCACATCCTGACGTTAGTCAAGTCCTTCAGCATCCTGGGGATGGCATATTAGGGATGCGAGGTAAAATCATCCTGAGGATTTTCACCTACAACAACAGTATTTCAGCATGTGCACATCCTGAAGATGAACTAACGAGTTGGTTTTCCCATGTATGATTGCAGGTACAAATAAGTTATAATATGGATTCACATGCTTGATAACGTCTATATTATCACCCTCAATTGAAGAAGTCAAGGATAGAAGTACAACTCGTGGTCAAGATGGAAGATATAGTCAAAACTATAACCGATATTCATTTAATATCGGAGATAAACAAGGAAACAGCTGGATCATTGACTAACTAAGGAGAAACGTTAACCAACGACTACTTTTTGTTGAAGAACTCTAACGTTCACCTGGAGCAGCTGTTACACAACATTGAAGAACCTTAACGACCTAGCGGATCTCATGGGATCCTTTAGTTATTCTCATGTACTATATAAGTGGGAGTATTGGACGAGTATACAACACTGACAGACACATTGCTTACACTATAGTTACACACATACACTTAGCTTATCAGAAACACTCACACAATCATTGTAATCATAGTACACTCGTCCACATACTCATCCAAAGTTGTATCTTTTTACCATTTTAATATTAACAGACAAGGCAGGGGCCTAGACTCCTCCTGAGGTTTTATGCCGGCGATCTACAACTGATCAAGGGCTTTCCTCGTAGATCGTGTGTTGTTCTTCTCGTTATTTGCTTTATTTGTCCATTTCCAACAGTTCCATCCTGAGGATATAACTGTCCATCCTGAGGATACGACTGTCTATCCCGAAACCGACCTAAGCCATCTCGATCATAGTTGTCATATTTCTGCTTATTGAACGTCTTGATACACCATCTTAAGAATATTGTTGATTTGCAAACATATTTCTACACATTTGGCACTCTACCTCACATAAACTAATTTGGAATACAAAGTTATTTTTATTAGATAATTTTTGACCAAAACAATATTTTGTTGAATATTTTAACCTGAATAATGACATCACTTTTATCATCAACAAGGCATTGTTGGCCTGTCTCTATGGCTGCCACGTCATCTTTTTTAGGAGTTTCTTATGTCACTCACGAGTCACCTATTATAGTAAGTATAGATAGATTTATGAAAGTATTTAATCAAGCGAAATTTAATCAAGCTAATAGAGATAAGTAATATCAAACAGGCCTATCTGGTTAAAAAAAAATAAGAGTGTTAAAAAATTACAGAACACCCACTAAATTTACAGAAACCCTTAAATTTAACCATTCTAAAAAATTTGTGAAGTAAGTTAACCCACAGAAAAAATTCAAGATGGTGTTGTAAGAAAAAATAAAAGAAGAGAGAAGGTGGCATGATTTATGTTTTTTTTAATTTAAATCTTGTTACATCCTACTTCTTGTAAGAATAAATAATGTCTCACTAAATTCACTAATTAAAAACAAATATATGACTGGAGACATGAAAAGTTTTAAATTTAATCAAAATAGTCATGGGGTATGATAAAACAAAACTAATCAGTGAAATTGATAACATTATATACTAAATTAACAAGGATAGGTAATTTTCAAACATGATACGTGTAGTATGTTGTTATTTTTACACACATGATCCATCAACTTTCAAGTTACGTGGTATCATAAAACAACTATTTTTCGTGATTAACTGTGGCTTTGTTGTTCATGTGACATGTGTTTGATGTTCATTTTTTTTGTTGTTGACATGGCACTATTTTTTTCTAAAAACAAAAACTCGTAACCATAAATGCTTTAGCGTAATATTTAGTAACTTCAAAACTAAAACTAAAAGTATTATTATTATTTCATTTAATTACTTAAGTACCATAATTCAACCCATTCCTCAGCCGAGAACAACCATACCACCATCACCATCTCCCGTCGCCACCATCGGTAAACCTCCACTGCTCCATAACCATGTATGAAAAAATGCCTACCTAATCGGCTTCCAAAGTATAGCACAACCAAGTTATAAAGGAGTTGAGCTGTGTTTGAATCCATTTAAGCTCGATCACAACTTGTATTTTACTCTATAGAGATTGACAAAGCTCGAGCAAGACTCATGTAAAAGTATAAAAGCTTAAGCTTAAACTCTTTATTTTTTATTTAATTACTTTATCTATATAATTTATTATTTTCGTGTGTAATATACATATAACGCAATACATGGTTAAGATTTAAAGTTGGCAATAAAGTCCAAAACTTCTAAAAAATGTAAAAGGTTATGTGGGCCTTTAGATTAAAATAATTTGTAAACTTTTAGGGTCGGAATATGCTGTTTTAGTTATCTTCACCTAGTTATATGTCGGTTTTTTTTTAATGATAAGGCTCTGGTCATTGAATCTTTGACCATGTGATGCTTTATGTTGATTATCATGTTGTGTTTTATATTCATGGTTGTATGATGGTGTGTTTAAATTTTCATAGATTGTTAGGGTTTGAATATAGCGTATTTGTAATATTCAAATTGTTATATGTGGGTTTTGGATGTTTTATGACAATATTTTACTACACTCCTGTGACTTTGTACCTTTTGAGAAGTTTTGAATTTTGTAGGCAAACTCTACCCTACAATTAGGGGTGTACAAAAAGCTCGCGGCTCGAGGCTCGCTCGAAACTCGCTCGAAAAAAGCTCGAAAAAAGCTCGGCTCGAAGAGGCTCGTTTTGTTTTCGAGCCGAGCCGAGCTGGCTCGTTTTGTAATCGAGCCGAGCTCGAGCTAGGGGTGTTCAGCTCGTGGCTCGGCTCGACGGCTCGACTCGTGGCTCGACTCGATGGCTCGACATATGGCTCGACTCAGGCTTGTGTATGTGTAATTAATATATAGATAAACTAATATATTTTGGCTCCAAACCTAATTCTAAAATTCAAAATTTGAAAATCCCGCTTATACTACCTATCTACCCCATCTTTTCATAATAAATAAACCAT
Organism: Ambrosia trifida; assembly: GCA_028751855.1. Classification (NCBI taxonomy): domain Eukaryota; kingdom Viridiplantae; phylum Streptophyta; class Magnoliopsida; order Asterales; family Asteraceae; genus Ambrosia; species Ambrosia trifida. Next base: position 12,812,256 of record CM054123.1, on the reverse strand, counting down.
AACTTAGAAAAAGAAAAAAAATATACATGATTATGTGTAATTTTATTGTTTTTTATTTAATAAATATTTGTAAAAAAAATAAAAAAATATAACGAGCTGGCTCGAGCCAGCTCGAGCTCGGCTCGAACATTTACGAGCCGAGCTCGAGCTCGACTTTTCAGCTCGACCAGAAAAACGAGCCGAGCCGAGCTGGCTCGGTTTAAGTTCGAGCTCGAGCTCGAGCTGGGCCTGGCTCGGCTCGACTCGGCTCGTGTACAACCCTACCTACAATACAATACAATATGTATATGTATATTTATATGTATGTGTGCGCGCATTTGTGTCTATATCATAATTTACGATTAGGGTTTTTTATACACTTGAAAGCCTTTCCACTTCGTTATATTAATGAAAGCTTACATGATTTAGTTTGGCATTCGTCGTTCACCATACTAATGTTTTTTTAATTAGATTATGAGTTTCTTAACCATTTTTCTGTTAATGTAATTACTTTTTATCATATGCTGGAAAAATTGGTAACTCTCGAGTGGTATAAGGTAGTGGATATATGATCATCAAGAATGAATTGCAAGTGTAACGGGTTCATACTCTAGGTAAAATTTATATGTAATGGTAAATGACACATTATTAAATATACTATGTATCTATGTGACACTAGTCAACGATCCAGGTCAACATCCTTACGCATTTTACTCATTTCTGTCATTTCATGTGCATAATTAGACACTTTTGCACTCATTATACCCCCCAGTCTAGTAGAGCCGGAGTTATTGTAGAAATGCAATAGACTATCCGTTTACGCATACAACACCCAAAACATACAAGACAATTGGTGTTGAACAATCAACCCAATCAAGCGCTCAACAGAGAGCAATCGGATGCCCGATTTCTATGAACAAACAAAACAACAATACACGTGAGAATACCAAAGTGGAAAACTACACAATCCACTCAAACCCGAACAATTTACAATGTGCTTTATGAGGTTAACACTCCCATGAATCATGAAACGCTACCAAGGAACAAGCATGTGTTAACAGAAATTAATACTGCCCGATAACACATGAATAACTCCTTAATAACATATGTATATATCTTACATGATCACAAATATTATCATATGTTAATATCCAATAACTAAGTTCTATTGATAATGGATATCTATAACACACCATATACCCACATATATCCATGTATATTCGGCCATACCTACATACATGTATATGCAACACATCAATATAGATACCTAGCTTATAAAAACCATGTGTTGGTGTACATATAATCGGTCATCTATATCTATTCATGTCCACGATTCCATATCCATTCCCACATGAATATTATGTTGAATAACATACATCTATACACCTATATACACACACGTATGGATATATATATATATATATATATATAGGGTAGGGTTCAAATAGGAACCATACCTTAAGTAGGAACCAATCTTAGCCATTGATCTCTAATGGCATGATTGTAAATAAGTAAAACATTAATTAATTCTTTATTTAAATCAAGGGGTATTTTTGACATTTGTTCAATAACCTAATTCCTAATTAATCTCTATAATTGTAAACGTATAATTATATACCCAACATTGTTGCATCATTCACAAAAGAATAAAAAAACCTCCTCTGTCGTCGTCTACTTCATCTCGCCATCATTGGTTTCGTCAGCGTCTCCGTTGCCTTCAACCTCAAGGTAATCCTTCTGCTATTAAGGTTAATCAAGTCCTTTATTGCTAAAATCTTATGTATGTTCAACTATATTTAGGGATTAATAAACTTGCATGTATGTTATTTGATGATTGATCGTCATTTTGTTTTTTATGAACTGATTTTTGGGTTTTATTATTTTGGATTTATTCCTTATTTAATTTGTACTATTAATGTGTGATATATAGTGGTGCATAATACGTCGCTTGTCTCGTAAACCTCTGTGCATACTGTACATTAGTGTATAATCTAATACACTGATAATGTGTGATATATAGTGGGTTATACACTGATGTATGTAATATTAATATACACTGATATTAAAAACTGATGTATATGATATTTGTTACACTGATATTATACTCTTATAGTATACACCAATGTATATAGGTGTATTCACCTTTAAGTGTGTATACACTGATGTATATAGGTATATCCAACTGTAGGTTTGTGTACGCTGATGTATAAAAGTGATTTGTTTTTTTTTCTTTTGTTTTCCTAGATGTATCCAAATGGCTCTACTTATGAAGAATAATGTTACACTGATATTATGTTACACTGATATTATACTCTTATATTATACACCAATGTATATAGGTATATCCAACTGTGGTGTATAATACGTCATTTGTCTTGTAAACTTGTTGTGCATACTGTACATTAGTGTATAATTTAATACACTGATAATGTGTGATACATAGTGGGTTATACACTGATGTATATGATATTATTATACACTGATATTAAACACTGATGTATATGATATTATGTTACACTGATATTATACTCTTATATTATACACCAATGTATATAGGTATATTCACCTTTAGGTCTGTATACACTGATGTATATAGGTATATTCACCTTTAGGTGTGTATACACTGATTTATATAGGTATATCCAACTATAGGTTTGTATACACTGATGAATAAAAGTGATTTGTTTTTTTCTTTTGTATTCCCAGATGTATCCAAATGGCTCTACTGAGGAAGCAAATAAGGAACATGATCGTATTTTGAAGGAGGCATATGAGCTGGATAAAATGAAAAACATGAAGTTGATTTGAAAGTTTTTATGTGGTTAAGGTTTCGTGTGAACAATTTAAGTTGTTTATTTTTTATAGTTTTCTAAAACTTTTATGATCTGGTCATATCAAACTTTTGAATGATATTAATGGTTTATATTTGTTAGCGAAACATCCAATTTGTATTATTGGACTGCCCTGTGCATGATATACACCAACGTATATAGGAAAAAATACAAGCCAACAAATATTAGTTACTTGAAATATTCTAATTCAGTAAATATACACCAACTTATATATGGAAAAATACTAGCCAAACAAAGATGAGTTACTTCAAAAATTCTACGTAGATATACATTGGTGTAATGGATATAAAGTAAAGTTAAAAAGTACATTGGTGTACATAAAATGATTACATTGTTGTTAATACATCTGTACATCTAATTTTGTGCAGTCTAATTGTTGGCTACGATAAATGTGTGTACATGTACATTAGTGTATATGTAAAAAAGTACATTGGTGTACATAAAAGCATTGCACGTGTTAATACGATGTTGTTGTATATATGTATTCATAACTAAACAGCAACTTTGGTTCCATTTCAATGACTACATTATCATGCCAAGATATAGACAAACATTAACATTAAATCCATCCGGTACATGCGGCGTCCAATATCTCGTGGGATACAATGTTGTACTACTACGTTTTCATAAGGCGTTGCTGCAATTGAACCGTTCGATGATTGAAAAACAACTTCTCGATAGTTTTCATACATTATATAGCTTCATCCAAAGATCTAAACCTGGCGCCTACATAGGGTTTTACTTCATCTGGTACACTTGGCGTCCAAAATCTTGTCCCGCTGAGAGATTCATATACGTTGCTGGTAACGAAACCTACAATGTAAATAATGTAATTAAAAAAAACATTACAATATACAAACAGTCGTTATACAAAATACCAACTCATATATGATACACCTGTGTATATTCATTACCCCATTTAAACTATAGACTACTGTACTAACATTTAACTAATATGATACACCTGTGTATACAACAGTCGTGTTCTATATCTAGAAAAACATTAGACAATTGCATAATCATTTAACTACTATGATACACCTGTGTATATTCATTACCACAATTGAACATTAGACTACTGTACAATCATTTAACTACTATGATACACCTGTGTATACAACAGCTGTGCAAAAATACCAACTCACATATGATACACCTGTGTATATTCATTACCATAGTTGAACATTAGAAACTCACATGTGTCTTACATCACATATGATACACATGTGTATATGGTTCATTACCAACTCACATGTGTCTTACATCAACACAAATATACATTGATGTATATAACCATGGACATGTCGAATGCAAAACTTGACATGGAGTTTGATCTAAACACCTATATACAGCTATGATTTCCCATGTTGGTATTAAAAGAGTAGTTTTCATCATCACCCGCCTTAAATAATAGAAAAAACAACAAATCTTTTAAATATATTTAACAAGAATAACAAGATACAAATAAAAAAAGAAGCAAAAAGTAACCGCAATATAATAAATACTGATTCATGGTTTTTATTCAACAAAAAAGAGAGATCTTTGAAATCTCGCATTTAGGAGGATTTTGTCTCCAAGTGCGCCGCCGTACACCATCGATTGCAACACTAACCACCACCATAACACCATTTTGCGCCTCTGTATCCTCTGTATACTACCGACTGCAATGGCAGTTGAATATCTTCAGATCAAATTCATTTTCTTTGATATCTCGTATTTAGGAGGATTGGGTTTTGGTGGAAATCAGATTTGAAGAGAAAAAGTAGTTATTGGTTAATTTGATTAAAAGAAAAAATTGGTGTATAATATAAGAGTATAATATCAGTGTAACATAATATCATATACATCAGTGTTTAATATCAGTGTATAATAATATCATATACATCAGTGTATAACCCACTATGTATCACACATTATCAATGTATTAGATTATACACTAATGTACAGTATGCACAACAGGTTTACAAGACAAGCGACTTATTATACACCACAGTTGGATATACCTATATATATATATATATATATATATCGGTGTATACACACCTAAAGGTGAATATACCTATACACATTGGTGTATAATATAAGAGTATAATATCAGTGGGACATAATATCAGTGTAACATTATTCTTCATAAATAGAGCCATTTGGATACATCTAGGAATACAAAAGAAAAAAACAAATCACTTTTATACATCAGTGTATACAAACCTACAGTTGGATATACCTATACACAACAGTGTATACACACCTAAAGGTGAATATACCTATATACATTGGTGTATAATATAAGAGTATAATATTAGTGTAACATAATATCGTATACATCAGTGTTTAATATCAGTGTATATTAATATCATATACATCAGTGTATAACCCACTATATATCACACATTATTAGTGTATTAGATTATACACTAATGTACAGTATGCACAGGGGTTTACGAGACAAGCGACGTATTATACACCACTATATATCACACATTAATAGTACAGATTAAAGAAGGAACAAATCCAAAATAATAAAACCCGAAAATCGGTTCATAAAAAACAAAATGACGATCAATCATCAAATAACATACATGCAAGTTTATTAATCCCTAAATATAGTTGAACATACATAAGATTTTTGCAATAAAAGACTTGATTAACCTTAATAGCAGAAGGATTACCTTTTGGTTGAAGGCGACGGAGATGCCGACGAAACCGGTGACGGCGAGATGAATACTACCGACTGCAATGGCAGTCGAATATCTTCAGATCAAATTCATTTTCTTTGAAATCTCATATTTAGGAGGATTGGGTTTTGGTGGAAATCAGATTTGAAAAGAAAAAGTAGTTATAGGTTAATTTGATTAAAAGAAAAACATAATTATTTAGGAGGATTGGGTTTTGTTGTTGGAGGATAGGTTAATTTTCTTTGAAATCTCATATATTGACTTGAATAATACAGAGGATTAGGTTTTGTTGTTGGAGAGGGAAGAGGGACGGCGAGGGGTTAGAGTTTGTAATTAAAAGAAAAAGATAATTATTTAAATGTCTATTTACACTAATACCCTCTAGATCAAAATAAAAAATGGATGGCTCGGATTGGTTCATAAGTTCCTAACTAGGGTATTGGTTCCTATTTGATCTTATTCCTATATATATATATACTGGATAAAAGTTTTATCTTTCACTTATACTAACAAGGGTCTTGAACCTTAACACTACACACATTCCCATGAGAAAACCTTACTTCTTTGGTGTAACTAACAACTAACTACCTATCTTTCTCTTCCTATAGATTGCAGCCGAAAACAAACCCACACACACTACCATTTAACAACTCATTTACACCAAATTAGAAACCTTGGAAGGATGACACAACAAACCAATCTAATGTGATCTTACCCAATTGTGATGGATCTTTTCTCTTGTCTCTATTATCGGCTGAGATCAAGCAATCAAAAACATCATGATTCATTTTCACATAATGTGTCCAATTCTTGTATCCATTTGGTAAGTCAACCCTTAAACATCACATTCTGCAAGTTCCCACAATGCACTTTTGGTTGGAAATAAATGTTCCTTCTTTCCTTTCTCATTCTCGGCCGACAATGACACTACACACACGATTTGTATGATGAGTAGGAAAAATATTTGTTGAAATGTTAAGTCACTATCACCAAGATTGTGCCACACTTATTTCTTTTTGTCTTGTAATCGGCTGAAAACCCACAAGCATGTGTGATCTTGTGCTTAGTTGTCATTATGCACTAGATTTGACACCAAAACAAACTATAACAACCTACTAAACTAGTCAACCTTTCCTAGTTATAAACTCTTGTGCACAAATCGGGGTAGGGGTCTGGATTTTCCAACTGTGTTTTGTCTTTTGCTGATCTATAGAAGACCTATAAAACTCATGGGTAGGGGAGGACAAATACCAAATAGTTAAGAAAAAGACTTAGGGGACTATAGAAGACTTAAGAAGGACTCAAGACTTATTTTACAAGACTCTATATGACTCAAGAGACTAGAGAGAGAAGTATAGAATAGAATAGAATTTTATTTCTTTCCAATGATGATTTACAAATAAGGGGAATTCTTCCTTTTATAGACCAAGGAAAGGCAAATTACATCATCCATGACATCACACACCATTGTTACATAAAGGAAATATCTAGAACATGACATAAACATGACATTAGTGCTTACATCACTTTAAGAGTGATTAAATCATAACTTATTCTTAAGCACACTAGCACACATATTAATATGATATTAAACATAACGGCACGTCCACTAATTTTTCTTCATTTCCAGCGGGAATCTGGGTGTGATGGATTGTCTTCATATGGGTCGAAATGTGGGCTTGGGCAGTCTTTAAGATGGTTTCTAAGAAAATCTCTTTCCGCTTCTTCCCATATCTTTACTTGAGGGTGTTCAACTGGCTAGAGCATCGTACCATACAAGATATGTTGAGGGATAGCATCTGAGGAGTACCCATTTGCAAGAGCCAAACACCTACGGATTTCTTTCAATTCGTTGGGATGAGTCCTCATGTAAGAGGGTCTTGATGGCTTTCCTGCATACCAAACATGAATGAAGCAGTAAGGAGCATGGAAAATGGATGACTGCCTTTGCTGATAACCGTTGGGGTATATAGTAGCCTGACCTTTGGAAGATTACAAGATAGTATTTTTTTATGAGAGGATGTCAACTGTCTAGTCCATTGGTGAAGCGGTTGAAACCATTGCAGTAATGTGAGAGTATGCTTCCTTTCTTTGGTGAGGACTCCAAACTGGCAGTCAATCAAGTATTGGATAAGTTATGGTGAGTTGAAAGTCATGGCAGTGTTGTGGGATTCAAAAAGATACCAGAAAAAGCACAGGGCTTCTTTTGGTAGGTTGTACAAGTCATTGATGTGGATGATATTGAGGAATGGGTATTCGGGGTGGATTGCAAGACCTTTCATGAACAAACCATGTGTTTTTAAGGTTATGGTGAGGAATATTTTGTAATTCAGCTGGTCTTTTTCTTTGAAAGTTTGATCCGCAATTTCTTCTATGACTTCCTCTGGGACCCTTTTGTATTTAAATTCTTGGTAGAGTGAGGCTTCCTTCGTGGTTCTTGATGAGGTGTTTTCCATCATAAAGATTGTTGGGATGATGTGTGGGTGGCGGATGTGGTGGTGCTGAACCATTTGGACATCGTTGCTTTTATAGGCCTCCGATCTGGACAAAAAATCTGCAAAGATATTCTCTTTACCTTTTATGTGTTTAACAGTTAATTTTAACTGTGAGAACCAATTTGCCCATCGTAATAATTGAGATTCTGGAAGCATCTTTCTTTTGAAATGCAGCATCTTTGGAAAAGATGACATGTCCAATTAAATGGAATTGGAATTTTTCTATCCCTCTTTTAACAGCTAGGATCTCTTTGTAGGTAGAGTGATAGTGTTTTTCTGATTCTTTAAACGTGCCACTTTTGTAACCACAAACTGTTCTGCTTCCCTTGTCGTCTTCTGCAAGTAAGATTGTTGCCCAATGCTCATCACTTGCGTCTGTCTGAAGGATTCTTTTGTCTATTGGTGCAGGAATCTTTAATGGTGGCATACCATCAACAAGTTGCTTTATTTCTTTGACAACTTGCGTTTGCTTTCCAGACCAAGTTGGTGGATTCTTTCTCAGCATGGGGAACAAGTGTACAGTGTGATTTGACAATTTTGGCAGAAAATCTGCCATATAATTGACTAATCCAAAGAACTGTTGACATAATTGGTGCAACTCCTTTGCAATGTGTGGCTGAGGTTGGTACTTCCCATCAGCAATCTTCATCCCATTAAAATCAATGGTCCTAACACTGATTTCCATTTTTTTTCTCTGAAAGCATAATTCCATATTGTTGGACTATGGAATGGAATTTTTCAAGGAGTTTTATGTGTGACTCTTCATCTTCTGAGAACAAGAGGATATCGTCTATGTAGATCAAAGCATTGCTGAGAATTGGTTCAAATATGCGTACCATCGCTTTTTGAAATACTGATGGCACATTTTTTTAAACCGAAGGGCATTACTTTCCATTGGTAATGAAGGGAAGGCATGTCATTATATCTTACACCATTTGATGATCAAGATCAAGAATCACCATTCCATCCAAGACGATTGACCTTACCTTTTGTGTTCTTGTCCTCACCATAAACGACCCTATATAAAGAGGCATTGTGATCACCATCATTTCACACACAACCATCCTCTTTCTTTCTTTTTTTCTCTCGGCCGAACCCCCATCACACCAACACCAAACCCATCTTCCCTTTCAAGCTCCAAGACACAAGTTTAGGAAGCAACAAGAGGCTGGAAGGTCCCATCGATCGGTCATACCTTTGCATCTACTAGGCACATTTCAATTAAACATCATTTATAGTTTTAACTCAATATCATCGGCCCTCATGTCCTCTCGGCTTTCGACCTTTGATCATCAAAGTAATCTGCCCTATCCACACATAAGAAGATGATTTTTATAGACATTGTTTTGTTTATTGTCAATCGATTTCAAACACACATGATTCATCTATATATGATCGCATGAAAGCTAACCACACACATAGGTGACACCAATCGACCTAGAGCATACACCCGCATTATGATCAATATTTTATAAACCCCACTCAGCTTTAATATGTGTCAAGAGATTGATTTGTGAATCAAACATACATATATACATACACGACACTACACCACCTTTTGAGGATGATTATACACGATTTCCTTAAAAGCACGCTAGCACACACTTGTGGTCATTAAATTATACACTGTTCAACACAAGTAAGATGTTTTGGATGATTAAAACAATTGGATTTAAGACAATAATAACAATAGATACGTTTTCACAATAAAACGCCCGGGATTCCTGGAACCATATATTTTACAAAGTACACATGAAACAAGTAATAATTGTCACGTGCACGAACTATGGCCCACGTATAACTAGCACAAGGGTCCGCAAGTCGGGTGAACAACTTGTATGGTAAACGATAAGAACGTACAACTTACCATGCTTTTGATAATTATAGCATAATCACTGTCAGGATGGTAGTTACCTCACATCTTAGCTTTACTAAACCACATTTCCAGACACAGGTGAGTTTCACGGCCCCGTTTTACTATTTTTACATTTTTGGGGGATAAACATGCTACATTTCTAGTACATTACATTTTGAGTGATATTCTATTATGAATGCCATGTGGAACATGAGATGTTCGGTTCATGAGCTCAACAGTCCCCGTACTTACATTTACACTGTAACAATTAGTTAACGAAAGCCATGGAACACTTAAATAGATCTATTGGGTTGACACCCCCACTCTTGGCTAGTCGCTCTAACCGGATACATACAAGTGAGTGTTAGTATTCTACTATATATACGTTTTCTTTGTTGTACAATGCGCGAGACACAACAGTCAAGAGGTTTGGTTATGGGATTCATGGTTTGCATAGTAATCGTTTGCTTAGCCAGCTTTTGATTGGTCATACACGAATTTCACAAGCACTTTATCTAGTACATTAAAACTTGTGAACTCACTGACATTATGTTGACAAATCTTTTACGCATGTTTTTCATGTAATTGATCATGAGGAGCATGGACTTGGGAGAGGGGTTTGAGCATGCACATCATGGTACCATCACCGGTTGAAATTCAATAATGTTTGTGGTGTCATGTTTTGGTATATGATACAATGATTTCCGGACAATATTAAGTTTTCTTATTTATGTATGACAATATTTATCGTTTGATGGTATCGTTTTAAATTACTTCTTATGTGTTGCTGAACCTTGTGCTTGAAAACCTTTCGAATCATATCCCTTTGTTTCCGCCTTGGTGGGGTGTGACAATCTATTTATTTATTACAAATTTCACTTAATTTATAAAGTTTTGGAACCCAACTACGGGAACCACACGGGTTCATACTCATCATCATCATGCTCAGTTAATCCTACCAATAGCAAAAGTTAAGGTAGGGTCTGAGAAGGGTAAAAAATATAAAGCTAAGTCCACTTATTATACAATTTTTAATTTAGGCTCATACTCATTTTGAATCAAGTTTTAGTAGGCAAAACCAAGTTAGGAGAGGTTCCGCTTCTTTTTACCCCACTAAATCTAATAAACAACAACGCAATACAGTGTTGAATAAGGCTTTACCTTTTTAAATGGTGAGGATTCAAATTTTATATGTGACAAAAAAATTAACTGTTAAAAAACACAACGCAATGGGGATGATGGGACCATTGATGATGGGGTGATGGGAACATTGATGATGGGGTAGTCCAGGAAGTTGATGCTACAATCACAGTGGGTTTGGTTATTGGTACTGAATTGGAGGCTTTCAAGGGTCAGGTACAATTGATGGTGAATGAAGAAGATGACGCCACCGGTTTGCGATGAATTTACTTTCCATTAATCTTAAGGGGGTGAAGGATGACCGGAAGGCGTCCTGGGTGAGAGGTTTGAAGACGAGTAATGGTATTCAGTTTTTGGGTATTCAAGAGTCGAAGTTGGGACCAGGATCGGGTTTTCTTCTCGCCTCTTTTGGGGGCAGATCTAGATTTCTTTCTGAAATGGTGTTCTCTGAAAGGAGGTCAGGGGGTATATTAGTTTATGGGATCCAGCGATTTTTCGGAAAGCGAGTGTCATCAAGAACAGCAGTTATCTTATTGTATCTAGATTTTTGGTGATGTCGGGGGAACTATTGAATATTACGAATGTGTACGCACCGAATGATGCAATACTGAGAAGAGCAGTGTGGTTAGAACTATTGCAACTAAAGGAGTCGATGGCTGGGTTGTGGGTCTTTTTCAGGGATTTCAATGATGTGCGGTGTCAAACGAAAAGGCTTAACACGGAGTTTGTTTCATTGAATGCGGCGTTTTTCAATGACTTCTTTGCGAGGGCTGATTTGCGGGAATATAATATGGGGGCATAGGTTTACATATTGTTTGGATAATAGGGAGAAAATGAGCAAGTTGGATAGGTTTTTGGTGTGTGATAAGTTTGTGGAGTTGTGGCCAATGACATCGGTTACGGCGCTCTCTCAGTATGTGTCGGATCATTCTCCTATAGTGTTATCTGTAGTGGATTCTGATTTCGGTCACATACCATTCCGGTTCTTCAACACCTGGCTGGAATTTTTGGGTTTCATGGATTTTGTGCTGAACGCGTGTGCTAGGTTTCGGTTTACGGGTCCGGATGAGTTGGCTTTGGCGACAAAGTTAAAGTTTCTCAAAAATAGAATAAAGGGGTGGGTGGATGATAGGCGTCAACTGTTGGGGGCGATTTATAAACAGAAGGTGTGTGAACTTGAGAAGTTGGAAAAAATTGGTGAAACAAGAGTTCTCAATATGGTTGAACAGGAGATCAGGAATGAATGCAAAGCTTTTATACTCGAACAAGATCGTCTTAAGGCGTTAGATGCAAAACAAAAATCTAGAATAAAGTGGGCGTTGGAAGGTGATGAAAATTTTGCGTTTTTTCACAGGACTATAAAGGCGAACACTGCTAGTATGAGAATAAACGGGGTTCAACATCAGGGCGTGTGGATTACATGTCCCCGGATGATAAAAGACAATGCTTTTACCTTTTTTGAAGGAAAATTTCAGGAACCGATGCCTAGCAGGCCGGTTTTGGTGTGCCCGCATATTAATAGATTGTCGAATGCAGAGGCTGAATTGTTGGTGCAACCGTTTTCACTTCAGGAAATTAAGGACGCGGTTTGGGATTGCGATGGAGACAAAGCGCCGGGTCCCGACGGGTTCAACTTCAAGTTTATTAAACGATGTTGGAATGGATTAGAAGCGGAATTTTTGGGGCTGTTTAGCAGCCTGGGTTGGGTCTGTGTTGCTCTTCCTCTTTTATTGCGCTTATTCCAAAAACGAAGGATCCGATGGGTTTTCATGCGTACCGACCGACCTATTAGTCTTATTGGGTTTATCAACAAGGTGATCTCGAAAGTATTGGTGGCAAGATTAAAAGGGGTGATTGGAAAGTTGGTTTCGCAAGAACAATCGCCATTTTTAGTCGGTCGTAACATCACGGATGGCCCGCTTATGCTTAATGAGCTTATTGGATGGATGAAGCGTATGAGGAGGAGTGGTATGGTTTTTAATGTTGACATTGACAAGGCATATGATTCAGTGAGTTGGGGTTTTTTGGAGTCAATCTTGACCCAAATGAATTTTCCAACCCTATGGATTCGGTGGATCATGGCTATTGTGACTTCGGCTCGAGCGTCAGTGCTAGTGAACGGGTCCCCTACGAGTGAGTTTTTTTGTAGCCACGGGTTGAGGCGAGGGGATCCCTTATCGCCTTTTTTGTTTGTACTCGTAATGGAGGCATTGTCTGGAGTCATGAAACGGGCTTGCGAAGTTGGTCTTTTTAGGGGTGTGGCGTGCGGTAATGGAGATTTTGTGATGTCGCATTTATTATATGCCGATGATGTGGTGTTTCTCAGCGAATGGTCCGAAGCTAACGCGCTTAACTTGAAGCGAATCCTTAGGTGTTTTTATCTAGTTTCGGGATTGAAAGTCAATCTTAGGAAATGTAGTGTGTATGGTATTGGGGTGGATGAGGCGGAAGGACAACACATGGCGAATATATTAAAATGCAACTTGGGTAAGTTCCCGTTTACCTATTTGGGGTTGATTGTTGGCGCAAATATGAATTTGATTAAAAATTGGAAGCCGGTACTTGAGACATTTCGTAAAAGGTTATCGGTATGGAAGGCAAAACAATTATCGTTCGGGGGTCGTGTAGTTCTAATAAAGTCGGTGTTAAATGCGCTCCCTATGTATTTCTTTTCTCTTTATAAAGCGCCTTTGAAGGTATTGGATGATCTTGATAGAATGAGGAGGGTATTTTTCTGGGGTGGGTCAGATGAGAAGGCGCGTATGAATTGGATCGCGTGGGATAATGTTATAATGCCAGTGGAAGCGGGTGGACTTGGTTTTGGGTCGTTAAAGGATGCCAACTCGGCAATGTTGGCAAAGTGGTGGTGGCGATTCAAGGTGGATCAGGATGGGCTGTGGAGAAAGGTAATATGGGCTTTACATCATACTTCTAGAGATTGGAATGTCATCCCGGCTAGATTATCGGCTCTGGGACCGTGGAAGAATATAGTTGGGGTGATTCGGGTCCTTAAGCAAGATGGTGTAGATGTTGATAGTGCAATAAAAAGGGTGGTTAGGGATGGGTTGGGCATTCATTTTTGGCTGGACATTTGGGCGCTGGAGGTTACTCTGGCGGTCAGATTCCCGGCTTTATTTCGGGCTGCTTGTAATAAGTTTGCGATGGTTGCCGAACGGGTTACTAATGATGGGTTGGGCTGGTCTTGGGATTGGATTTCTTCGGATTTGGGTCCTAGTGAGGGTGCGGAGCTGGCTGATTTTATGAGGCTGGTCGAGCGCCCTGATTTGGTTTCTGCACGGGATTATTGGGTTTGGGGGTTGGGCGATCTTTCTGGGTTCAAAGTGGGGGACATCAAAGCAAATCTGCAGCGGCTCAGGGCTGCATCCGCTGCTCCAGTTTTTGTGGTCAAGGAAAACAAGTGGGTTCCAAGAAAGGTGTGGGTATTAGCTTGGTGGGCTGCGCGTGGGAGGCTTCCAACCAGATCAGCACTTCTCAGGCGGCACGTGAATGTGAGCTCAAGTATGTGTCCGATTTGTGGGGACTATGAGGAAACAATTGAACATCTCTTCGTATCATGTGGATTGGCGCAATCGATTTGGCAACTTATTTCGCAATGGTGCAAGGTTACAAATGTCTTTGCCTTTGATTTTTGTGATCTTCTTACTTTACACGAGTATTATGAGGGTACTATGAAAATGTAGAAGACGTTTTATGCAGTTTGTTTGACGGCGATATTGTATATGTGGAAGAATAGGAACGAGGTGGTTTTCTGTCAAAAACAAGGATCTCTTCAACAACTAATAGGCGAGATAAAAACGAGAAGTCATCTATGGGTGAAAGCGAGGGCGAAGCAACATGATTTGGATTGGGTGAAATGGCGAAGTTATAATCTATTAAATGGTCTTTAGTTAGTGTTATTGTTACTTGTTCTAGGTATCTTAGTAGCTTTGGTGATAACTTTTGATATGTGTATTGGGTGGTTTTGCTAGTAACCCGCTAGCGTTGGTGATTCAATAAAGTTTTATTGGCCGTTAAAAAAAAAAAAAACACAACTCAATACATTGAATCAAAATGAAGAGACAAAATACATTTAATGGATCATTGGATGTAAAATAAATGAGTTTTTTTTTCATAATAGTGATGGTGAAGAAAGTATTTACTAAAATGGTGTTCTTGGAATAATATTTACTAAAATAGTGTTTTCAAAGATTTATTTGTTTCATACTCCTAATCTCATTTAATAGCTTTAATAGATAAATATAATAAACTTTTTATGAATATTAGAATGAAGTATTTTTTTTAACAATATGTAAATAAAAAACATGTTTAAACATATGTATATAATGTGTGATTATTATAATTTCAGTTGATCATTTTTACATTTCCCTTGACTTATACTTTATATAAATAATTTATTTATACATATAATAAACCAAAGCCATTTTAATGACATGGCATTCAAAGAGGGTATTCTCTTTATTCAGTGTGTCATGTGTCATCCCATGTGACAAGGCCTTTATTTTAGGAAAATAATAATTTAAAATTTAAAAACAAAATTAGATTTTTATCTCTAATGTTTTTTAAAGAAAAAAATTACACCAAATTAACGAGCGTTTTATTATCTTTCCAACAAGTACCATAGTGCTATATAAAAAACGGAGAAAAAAACGACTATTTTTTGTAACCCGATAGGTATTGTGTCAGGTTTGAATTAGTTTAAAAAAAAATTGTGGGTTTGGGTCGGGCCTGGGATTAGGTGATACCCGACCCAATTACCCTTTTTTTTATATTAGAATATGATAACTTATGGCAGAGATTTGTTTAAAATAATAATATTATTATTATTATTATTATTATTGTTATTATTCATTAATCATATATTGGCAAGTCATTAATTATGTTATCATATTAGATATTTCAACCCGGGACGCTCTTTAACAGATAATTGCTATGTTTTCTTTTTCTACCATATTCTGAAATAGCTCAAATCTTATTGTATGCAGTTAAAAACCTTTAACTGAATGTATTGGTGCTAAACAATCTATGTCCCCTTGAAGTGCTTGGGATCTTAATATTCTGTTTTAGGTGTTGATGTTGTAAGGTGAAATGGATCTTTTGGTATTTTTTTAAAGTATTTAATGTAAGTTGATACATATATGCCATTTTTATACTTAGATACTTCTAATTTTATTCACTTTACTTAGATTTCTCAACCCGAGACGCTCCCGAGGTATAAGCTAGTAAAATATAATACACTTAGAAAAAACAAACCTAACCGCATTATATAGTTTCTACACGTCGAGACAGAAGCTTATTATTTGGTGTTATTATATCCTATCGATTTAATTAATAACAATATATTAATAAAGCTTAAAAACATTTTCAGATTAGTTTTTTTAATTACCCACCAGTCCCCTTCACAAGTATCTCAATTTTAACACAAGTAAAAAATATAATTTGTATATATACTTTTGCCATTCTGATATAAATTCTATGGAAAATGTATTTATATTAAAAAAAAAGTATTTTTATGGAAGCTTAAACTAGAGATTAACATTTTTTACCGTGTACCGGTAGTGTACTAATTTCGAATCGAAACGTAGCAAATCGATATGCGTCGATATCCTCTTTGATATATTTATTTTGGTTGTTATACTTAACTGATATCCCGTTAGGTAGCACGAGTATTTTTGCTAGTTTGTATAAAAAGGATAAGTAAAAGAAAATATCAAAGTTACCGTATAGCTGAAAATAAAATAATCAGATCTCGTATAACGATTTTTGAAATATGTTTTTTAAAGTAGTTTTTGAAATGTTCATTTCAATATTTTTGTAATCACTATACTTCGTTAAAACAAAATACGAAAGTTACATTACAATAGAAGGTAGACGGGCAACAAGCTGCGCCGCCACCCCTTATTATTTATAAAAAATAATAAGTTTCCGTTCAAAAAAATATTTATAAAAAAAAAAAATTAGGCTGGAGACCCAATAGCCAATACAATAATAAAATCAATAATTACTTAATGATTTGGAGTTATGAAATGAGATTAGGGGGCTGTTTGGTAGCCTCTGAATAGCTATTAAGAGGCTACATCTGAATGATTCATAGTCTATCAATAGTTAAGATGTAATCCTAAGTATGAATAGCTATGAGGTAACATCCTAATGGTTGCCTCTTAACCATTCAGAGTCAATGTTACCTCTTAACCATTCAGAGGTTACGAACCATTAAGAGGTAGCCTCTGAATGGTCATTAAGAGGTTACCAAACAGCCCCGAGTGAGAAACAAATAATTAATCAAAAACACTATTTTGGTAAATATTTTTTAAATAACACTATTTTGGTAAATACTTTTTTCACCAACACCACTATAGGAAAAAACTCTAAAATGTGTTGGAAGTTAGACCGACTTTGAACCACATGGCAGAATTCAATGGTAGTGGTGTATTCCAGTGGCTTGCTGGCTCTTTATATTTAGCTATAAAGTGTTTGGTTGTTAAAAAAAAGAATTTAATGGTAGTGATTGGGCAAAAGATGGCGGCTGTTCAAGGATTTGGTCGGACAAAAATGAAGACCAATGGGAAGGCATGTGTAAATGTGATTGTGTTTATGAGAGTCTTCTTTGATTTATTCACCACCCACACGGAGTGGCGTAAGCTTCAGTGATATAAGACCTATGGCTAAATGGTTACAGGTTTGATTTTTGAGAGCGTCAGGTTTTACGATTATTTAATTGTTGTACCTTCGAGTGGGTGGATGGTCGGGTTTTCTTCAGAACGGGTGGCTGGTGGGGTAAGGGCTCCGTCCGTCTGGGCATAGGCGAAGGATATGGGGGTCAGGGGGTGCCTCGACCCCCACCGTTTTTTGGCTAAGTGGTGGAAGTTTGCGATTTTTGTAAGTAATTTTTATAAGAATTTAGTCTGGCCCCTACCAATTTGATCTTTTTGCCTCCACCAATAGAAAAAAATTTGGGTCTCGTGATTTTCGGCCCCCACCACAATATTTTTCAAGCTTCGCCACTGCGTCTGGGTAAAGGTCGGCTAGAGCTCCTTTGGCCATTGAGAGCCATGTACGGAGTACCTGGCTTCTACTTAGTTGTGCGTTAAAAAAGTATATGTAAAAAAATTATATATTTAACAGAAACCTAAGGAAATAAAAATAAAATATGTTAAGGGTTTGATTAGTCATCAAAAGTGGTAAAGAGGACGCTTTTCTATGCCTTCATGAAAAAGGAGGACTTTTCTATGATATTATAAGTAGAAATTACAAACGTTTCCTCTAGGTTTTGTTTATAATCAATTCACACCTATATATCTAATGCATATGTTTTGTTTAACATCAACATATATTTTGATCACTATGTTGTTTTCGTTCTTAGAACGCCTAAGTTGCAGTATAACAATTGAATCTTAGCCATTACCGACTCATACATTCATATAAAACTCATACCAATAATTTCACACCAGTTCCCGGGGAAAACCCGCCGCCCTAAGGCCCACTGCGGTAAAACCCGGCCCACCAACAGCATTTTGCTGCCGGTAGGAGTCGAACTCCCCACCTCCCGTAAGGAAAGCAAGGAGGGTGCCACTCCACCATAAGGGGATTGAGCGGGCGCCACCACCTCCGAAACATCGCTCCGACAATCGCTCGCGTGAGGGTGTTATGGCTCGCTCTAGACCATCGCTCGCGTCCCTCTCAAAATCTAAGACAATAGCGCCGTGACTGTGGTCGCTTGTGCTCGCGGTGGCTTGCTCATGCGGGGCTTAGTGTGGGGCTGTTGTGGTGTTCGCGAGCCACGTGGCTTGCGAATAGCTCGCACCGGGCTATTCGCGTGTCCACAACGGACAACCTTACTTGCATCTTTTTACAATTTTTGGGTGTTAAAATATACAATTTCTCAATTAAATGAACATTTTGTCATTATAATAAACCCAAGGGTCTTGAGTTGTAACTTACATTTAAACCAACACCATATGCGTGGCAAATTTGATTTTTCTTTTCCGTTTTGTACAAGTAAACAATTGGACAATATCACTCCCACCATAAACCCCCCAAATAAATAATAATAATAACAATAGACCAATTTACTAAACTCGTGTTCATCTCTTTCCTAAGCTTCTTTTATATATAATCTTCTAAATTATTTTTGCAGGTTTTATCGCCCATTTAATTAACAATATTCTTCCTCTATGATTCTTTAAACATTTTGTTACTCTATATTTCACCTGCTCTGTTTTCTACTCTGTTTCAATGGGCTTTCTTGAAATGGTTCTTGGAATCATTGGCTTTGGAATTGGATTATTTTTTGGTTGTTGTATTGGGTTTTACTTCTTTATCTATTCTGACAACAAATTTGAAGACTTTAAGGTAATTATTATTAATATTAATATGTTAGCTGTTGAATTTTGAATCTTGATTATTGGCAGCTGCATGTTGGTACCAATGGCTGCATTTGATTTGGTTTGTGATTATAGTTCTTGATTGTTGCTGCTATGCATTCATCGACATGCATGTTTAATTGTTAATATTTAATTGATTGTAGATTATATTTTTTTATGGTTTTTATTTATCTATTTATTTATTTTTGTTTGATTTAGCAGCATGGAGATTCAATTCAACAGTGCCTAGAACTAATTTTTTTTTTTTTTAAATTTAATATGTGTTTATTGTTATTATTATTATTATTATTATTATTATTATTATTATTATTATTATTATTATTATTATTATTATTATTTGTTGAATTGGCAATCTGGAGATACAATCTAACAATATCTAGTACTATTTTTTTTTTTTTTTTTTTTTAATTTGATGTATTAGTTCATGGTTTAATCAGATGCTAATGCATATGTATGCTGCTTCAGGATCCAGTTGTAAGGCCGATTTCTGAGCTTGAAAAGGCGAGTCTACACCATCTAACGCCCGAGATTCCGCTCTGGTTAAAGAATCCCGATTATGATCGCGTATGTATTTCCTTTGCGACATGTAATAAAGCTACATTTCCTGTATAATTCCTATTCTCGTGTTGCAGGTTGACTGGCTAAACACGTTTGTTTCGAATATGTGGCCTTATCTCGACAAGGTACATTGTAAGAAACCAAGTCATTTTATGGCTTTCATTTTTTGTCTCTCTTTTTGGGAGGAAAGGGTCAATATTATGGAATGTTCACTGATGAGAACTTGACCTGCATCAACTTGAATGTTCAGGCCATTGGTGCTGCAATAAGGCGGACAGCGGAACCAATGCTTGCGGATTATATTGGACTTGGGCACCGGCCAATAGAAGCGATCACTTTTGAGACATTGAGCTTTGGGACCCTTCCTCCTACATTTCAAGGTTAGTGTGGCTTGGGTATTTTGGGTCATTTCTAATCTAATCTAATCTGATTAAAATTATGTTTCTCGTGGCAATGGTTGGCAGGCGTTAAAGTCTATGAGACCAATGAGAACGAACTAGTGATGGAATCACCAGTTAAATGGGCTGGAAATCCAAATATAGTCATAGCTGTGAAAATATGGTCTTTGCATATCAAGGTTCAGGTAAGACGCTATAGTAAAGTTGCGTTTTACATGGTTCCATTGGATAGCAGTGTATTTGTGGGGTCACATGGGTTTTTTCTGTTGACGAGTTTTCACGATTAAAATGGTGTTTTTTTATATGTTTGATTGTGATTTTGCGGTGGCTTCTCAGTTGGTGGATTTACAAGTGTTTGTTGTTCCAAGGATAACATTCAAGCCTCTTGTCCCAGCTTTTCCATGTTTTTCCAATGTCATTGTATCTTTGATGGAGAAGGTACCCATTGCCGTTAACATATTGCTTACCTTTGTTTTCTTATTGTTTTTAGTATATATTTGTAATTCTTTTGTTAAACTTTTATTATAGCCTTATGTGGACTTTGGGCTAAAAATACAAGGTGGTGATGTTATGTCCATCCCTGGTCTTTATCGTCTAGTGCAGGTTCATATTTTTCGAGGTTTTTAAAAGGATTTGAGCTCTTTATATGTGCAAGGTAATTGAAATCGTTTTTTTTTTTTTTTTTTTTTTTTTTTTTTTTTGCAGGATATCATAATAAAAGAAGTTTCAAAACTTTACCTTTGGCCACAAACGCTTGAAATACCCATTCTTGATTCTTCCCTGTAAGTGAGTTAACTAGGAATCTTTCTTCAATTGAAATGTTGTTTAAAGACGTCTCATTGGACTCTACGTGTGGGCTCGCTTAGTGGTCCCCACATATTGTACATAGACATGTTTTTGAAAACTTTTTTTTTTTATTACAATATTTTATTCAGTTGTGTTGTGAAGAAGCCCGTTGGAGTACTACACGTAAAGGTTGTACAAGCAACGAAGCTCATGAAAATGGACCTATTGGGATTATCCGACCCGTATGTTAAACTTAAATTAAGTGGAGAGCTGTTGCCTTCGAAGAAAACTACAATCAAGAAAAAGACTTTAAATCCTGTGTGGAATGAGACCTTCAAGCTTGTAGTTAAGGACCCTCAGGCTCAGACTCTTCAAGTTAATGTCTACGACTGGGACAAGGTAAATGACCAAAATACCCTTGGCATAGAAATATGATTCGTTTTTGGTAACCATGAGAACCCGTTACTGGAAAAGCTCATGTGATCCCACCATTACCTAACTAACCAATGGGGTCAAATAAAACGCAACTTGCTAGGTAGGGAGCCATGACCGGCTTGGGATGCAAATGGTGCCATTAAAAGTGCTACGACCCAATGAGACTATGGCACTAACGCTTGATTTGCTAAAGAACACAAACATAGCCGATCCTCATAAGAAGCAGCAAAGAGGGCAGATTATGTTGGAGATGACTTACGCACCATTCAAGGAGGATAATGATGTTTTAAGCGGGCCCCTTCCGCCTGTTAACGGAGAACATGACGTGGGGTTTGGAGGCGGAACCCCAAGTGGGGCCGGTGTGCTTTTGGTGACTGTCCAAGGGGCTGAGGATGTAGAGGGGGATCATCACAACAATCCATATGCTATGGTAATATTTAGAGGAGAGACAAAGAAAACAAAGGTGAGACTTTGACTTTTCAGGTCAAACTTGTTGCTTTTTTTAGTCAAATTTATTGCTTTTCAAATTCATATTTGATATGTGTTTTCTTGTGTGTGTATATATATACTATAAGCTTTAACATCATTCAACAGTATGTTAAAAATATGAATATTTCATATCAATTTTGAAGTTGAAAATAGGTTTGTTTGACCTCATGAGTCTTGATCTTCATCTTTTGTCAACAGGTTATTAAACGAACTCGAGATCCCAAGTGGAATGAAGAATTCCAGTTCATGCTTGAGGAACCGCCGATACAAGATAAGATACACATCCGGATTATGAGCAGGAGAATGCACATGAGCTTCTTCTCCAAGGTTCGCGTTTTGATATTTTCATGCATTTATATGGTTTTCATGTACGAAGTTAATCAAACCAAGCTATTCAAATTCTGAGAATCTTTGACGCTGAATTCGAATCAATTCTTATTTGAATCATACTCAAATTCATGTCAAATTCTAAATTAATTAGATTCGCATTCAACCAAAAAGATGAAATAGAATGCTAGTTTTCCTATCCCTTGAAAGACCCTAGCTATTCTTGGATACATTGATTGAGTTGATGGTGTGTGTAAAATGTGCAGGAATCACTAGGGCATGTGGACATTAACCTTGGTGATGTAGTGCACAATGGGCGGATTAATAATAAGTTTCATCTCATAGATTCGAGGAACGGTTTGGTCCATGTTGAACTTCGATGGAGAGAAACATAGTTTTTCTATGATGTTGGAGTCATAGTGAGGAATGGTATAATAGTCAATATGATGTATTTTTGTATTTATTTTTGTAGTGTTTATGATATACAAACTATTTTATTATTACTGGCCGATGCAAAATTTTTTTATAGGGTGCGCACATTTCAAGTCAAACCATAAATGGGGTGAAAAAAATGAAATAATAATAAAATAACCCAGTTCATTAAATACTTAAACATAATATAAATATACCTCGGTTACAGTTATTCTCTACGTGTTTTCATCTTTTGGAAACGCTCGATTACCTATTCATCAGTAACGTTCATAAGTTCATCAACTTCTACAACACAAATTACGCAAGCGTTTAAGAAATCATCACCAGTTCGATTGCGTAAACTGGACTTTACACGTTTTATCGCTGAAAAACATCTCTCAACAGATGCGGTTGCAATAGGCAAAACCAATGCTAGCCTCAATAGTCGATAGACTAAATGATAAGATACATGTTTCCTAGTCTCCACCATCACTTTAGCAAGTTCTACGACACAATTCAATTTAGCAAACTTTTTGCCTTTTAGAACACTATGATGATATAAGGGAAGTTAATACTCAAGCGTAATCTTTGATTCGTAATCAAAATCATTTGGATAGAACTCACTCAACCGAAGTAACTTTGATATGTCGAATTTAGAGAAACAGTCATGCGGACTCAAAGCCGCCATATTTTTAAGTAATTCCATGTTTATCTATATCTATACTACATTATAAAGAGGGAAAGATGTGTACAAATGTCATTTTAGATAAATTTTAAAATGGCATAGGAAAAGTCTCATGCTTAAAACCCAAATATCATGTAATTTTTTTTTTCATTTCTACCCTTTATGCAAAACCTACTTCTACACATTCTTTTATCATAAGCTCCAATTACCATTAATCTATATTATATTATAAAACATTTGAGAAGGGCATCAAACAAAATTAAGTAATTACTACATTTTATTAAAAAAATTGTAATTTTACATAAAAAAATTTATATATAACAAAATTATACAAAAAGGCTTCTACACATACATACATATATATATATATATATATATATAATATACCTATACACCTTAAAAAGATTGTAACAATAAGATGTTTGTGTAACCCAAAAACTCTTTCTGTTTTGACTTTTGGCTTTTGGTTTTTATGGGTGGAAAATCTGTTTTTGATAAGTTAGAAATCCTGGCTTTTGGCTTTTGACTTTTGACTTTTGAAAAAAAATTACAAATCTACCACCCATACAATCAATATTCACAATAAGTTAAGAAAAACACTTAAAAAAAGACAATCTATTGACTTTTTGACGTTTCTCATCCTAAAAGCTAATCCAAACATGTGACACCCAGCAAACTCAGGTTAGTAACATTGACTAAACTAGTAAGTCTACCTTAGCAAATCATGCATATTACGTGCTTAACTGGGTCAGTCGAGTCGTTACGATGATTCTGGGAATCATCGGGAGTCGTTACAATGATCCGCGGGATCATCGGGAGTCGGTCCATAACCATGGGTACAAGGATTGGTGATTCGTGGAATCACCGGGTTTAACGCACACACGCGAGTCTCGAGTCCCGGGAATTTGTGAACGGACGTAAACGTGTTAGTTATCATGCATTATATGTTTGAAATCATTATGTGACTTGTCGGTTTGTGAATACGTGCTTATATATGTTAAAATAGTGTTTAACGCGCCAAAAACCCAATTCAGAATGCTGTAGGCGATTAGGCACTGGTGAGTGGCCTAATCGCCAGTAGTCCAGGCGATTGGGAGAGGATTGGGGCGATTGGAGCCCTAATCGCCAGTAGTATAGGCGATTAGGCTCCTAATCGCCTGATCTGTCCTTCCAGTCGCCTGATATGTGTTGCACGAGTAAAAACACCTATAAATACAACCCTTGACTCCCTAAACACCCTTAGTGCAACCCTAACAGATCCTAAGCCTCCCACACACCTCAAAACACCTCTGGAACTTGTTTTGCTTCAAAACTCACCATTTCCAAGCTTACACACATTTCTTTGATAAAATCCAAGGTGTGTTCTTCATCCTAAACCTTTGTAGTGTTGTTGCTTTGGTTCCCAAAGGTCCAGACCTTGTTTTACTAGTTTGTATCTTTAAAAACCTTTGAAATGAGTTTCTAAAACAAGTCTAAACCATTATACTTGCTATATGTGAAGTATTCATGCATATGATGATTTTTGGTGGTTAGAACATGAATGTTTCCATGAAATTGATGTACTTCTGATGTGTAGGAGTTATTAGGATGATTATCTAAGGATTTGAGCTATTGTTACAGTGTTTTGATGAAAGTATGCATTTTGACCCATTTGGATGATTCTTGAAGAATTAGGATGTAATGATATGATTCAATGATTGTTTGTTGTGAGGATTCACATTAGAATGATATTATAACAAAGGGGTGATGATTTGCAAGTTGTAGGATGTGTAATCTGGTTATTGCTATTTAAGGAAAGATTTCATAGTTAATGAAACCTAGTACTTTGCCATTTTTGGAAATAATCGCACCGAGGCCGTTAGAGCAGATATAAATTGGGGGTTTTTGCTTGAAATGGGTTGGTTAATAGTTTAGGTATGATATTGGGTGATTTTACATGTTTCGGATCTGATTTGGAGGGTTAAACGCGCGAAAACACGTCACGGACCTGCAACAGGCGATTGGGAGTTCTAATCGCCTGCTGTAGGGGCGATTGGCCACCAATCGCTAGTAACAGCAGGCGATTAGGCTTCCAATCGCCTGTTAACTCTCTCCAATCACCAGCTGACTTTTTCCTAATTGCATGTTAGTTTCCTAATCGCGTGTACTGCTGTTGTAAGCGTATTTTGACATCCCGAAACATGATTTGACACCTAGGAACATGATAGGAACCCCGTTACATGTCCAATGACTTAGTAACACGTGTTCGGACTCGTTTATGTGTTAATTGAGCGTTATGCTAGACTAGGTAAACTCTTGCGCGTACTAAGTGTTTAACTACACATGTTGCATGATAACTTGTATTTGGCTAACACGTGGGATGTCGGGTCACCAATGGGATGTCGGGTCTTGTCTGGTACGGTCGGTTTAACAGTCAAAGGTGTCACAGCCCCACTTTTACCGTTTTGCTTTCGGGGGAGAAACATGCTACTTACTTACTTACTAAAGGTCATGTTATACTATGGGTACTTTATATTACTATGCGGCTTTTATGGAAAGTCCCAGGGGGAAACCATGAATGTGCGGGGCACAACGAGGGAAATGTGGATAGATCTATTGGGCCTTACAAACCCCACCCGACGGCTGGGAGCCGGGCGGGTGCATATTGTCTCTAAAACTTTGGGGTTTCCGAGGCATCGGTAATCCCGTCCGTCTGGGCTGGCTTCAACATTGTTACCGGTTTAGTAATGGGTTCCCAACCGCAGTAGTAGAAACACTTAACGTCTAGCTAACGTTCTCATAACATAGTAGTATCGGATATGATCTTTCCGAACTTACAACAACTCTTTTATAAAAGAAAACCTGTGAACTCACCAGCATTATATGTTGACATTTTTGGCATGTTTTCTCAGGTCGCTAAGGTAGCGGTTAACGGACTAGGCGCACAGAGTCTTGCACAACGTCTAGAGTTTTGTTGCATATTAAACAATGTTTTGTAAACTATAATATGCCTTTTGGTTGTAAACAAGAAATGCTTCCGCTGCTGGTTTATGGCTCAAAGCATAATGTTTTGGTTTCAATCTATATATTTAGTGTTTATTTATTGTGATCGTTAACTTGGATCCTTGTATGTCATGCGCCTCGCGGTAAAACCCCGCACATGGAATTTGAGGGTGTGACAAAACACTTTTTTTTAAAACTCCTTTTCAAAAAGTCATAAGTCAATAAGCACTTCTGACCAAAAGCACTTTTGCATTTCCAAACTCAATCCCAAACACCCTCTAAATCAATCTTTTTCGATATTCAAAGAATGTATAATATATGAAGGCAAATTAGTCTCTACTTACAAAAGTCGGCCACTTATCAAGAACTCAACAAGAAGATTCGAAGAGGCTGGAAAACTGGAATCATAGTTCACAGAGGACTATCGCTGATCGGACACAAAGCCTGGTCTGATCGGATGATCGCGGAGGCCGGAAATCAGGAATCACAGAGGCTGGTAATCTGGAACAAAGGACTATCGCTGCAGCATGGAGGTTTGAGCGGGAGAATAAGAACCGACACCGAAAGAAAAAAAAACTAAGGTGGGCACATGCTGCTGGACCTATTGTATAACTAAATGGGCCTCATACTAACCGTACTAATAATACATGTGGACCGGACACCGTTCTAAAACTGTGTCTCCACCCACCAATCACACACCACAAGTACCCTAAGCGGGTATACAAACCCGATGTGGGCGGAGGCAGTGTACCTACATCGGGTTGGTGACTGCACGCCCTACCCATGAGAGCGCCTCCTCCACCTTTAGCTTAGTGAATATCAATGTTGATCAACAAACGCAATCACATAAAATAAAAAAAACCCTAAAAGATGAAATGCCTACAAGGTTTGAAGTGAAATTCAAAACACCATGATCGGTGATATTAAAGATATAAAAAGCCATGAAATTTTGATCTAACTTTCAAAGGCAATACCCATGAAAAAGTGATTGAAATGAGATTGATAAAGACCAAGTTAATGGTTACAATCTCTATTGAAAACATGGTATTAAATTATAAATTGTCACAAAAGATAAATGACGCCGACGATAGTGAAGATATTGAAGGAGATCTTTAGCTTTCTTTTGTTAGAGACAAAACAGAGAAGAAGATTATCACAACCATAGCCTTTCATTAGCACAACTACCTATTTATAGGGTAGTTAAGGCGGTTACACAATTCACTTCAGTACACTATTAGTCCCTCCACTATTACAATATTACAATACAGACCCTGAACTCTTATTACACACTAACACAACATATCACTTATTACTATTATACCCTCTTGTACATAACAATACTTCCCCCTATTTTAAGTCTTGTCCTCAAGACTGTATATCAAAAGCAGGGAACCTCAACACAAATTCTTCATAAACTTCCCAAGTAGCCTCAGAAGGAGGCAGCCCCTACCAATGCACTAAGGTGATGTTTGTTTTTTCCTCATAAGCACTTCTGACCTCTTGTCTGCACCACGCAGACGCGCGCAAACGTTTGGGGTCTGCAGATTGTTTGTTTTTTGGAAGACCTTTCACTCAAAAAGGTCTTCCTGACCTCTTCTTGATGCAGACTTGTTCTAAATTCTTCTAAGGTCTTCAAAGGTCTTCTCCACTTCTCTTCTCCTCACCCACCACCACGGTCCACCACCACCACCATCGTCCACCACCACTGTCCACCACCACCTACCACCACCACCGCCACCCACCACCACCACCACCCACCACCACGGTCCACCACTACCCACCACTACCACCGTTCACCACCACCATGGTCCACCACCCACTACCACCACCCACCACCGTCCACCACCACCCACCACCACCATGGTCCACCACCCACCACCACGGTCCACCACAACCTACCACCACCACCACCCACCACCACCACCGCCACCTGCCACCCACCACCACGGTCCCTTACTACCCACCACCACCACCACCATGGTCCACCACCACCACCCACCACCACCACCATGGTCCACCACCACCACCATCCACCACCACCACCCACTACCACCACCTACCACCGTCCACCACCACCACCCACCACCACGGTCCACCACCACCACCACCACGGTCCACCGTCTACCACCAACAACCACAGTCCACCACCACGGTCCACCACCACCACCGTCCACCACCACCACCCACCACCACCACCCACCACCACCACCATCCACCACCACCGTCCACCACCACCATCCAACACCACCACCCATCACCACTGTCCACCACCACCACCACCACCGTCTACCACCACCAACCATAGTCCACCACCGTCCACCACCACCATCCACCACCACCATGGTCTACCACCACCGTCCACCACCAGACTGCTTTAAAAATCAGTTTATTTAAATTTCAGTTTATTTCAGCAGCCTGCAGACATTAACAAACAAACAGTCTTCTTCTTGCAGACTGCAGACCTTTGGTCCACCTCTTCTCATGCAGATGTCTGCAGATGTGGTCCGCAGACTGCAGACCTTTTCCTGTAGAAAAAACAAACAGCACCTAAGACTTGGATAGATCCTCTGGAGCCTTTCTTGACCCATCTCTTATCAATGATAGCAGCTGGTTGAAACTGAAATCTGGGTTCCTTAGGCAATGGAATCACAGTGGTTGGTGGACCATTTGCCTTCTTTAAAAGAGATACATGAAAGGTGTGGTGAACCATAACATCATTAGGAAGGTCTAGCTTATAAGCAACACTCCCCACCTTTTTCCACAATTAGAAAAGGTCCAAAGAACTTAGGAGATAGCTTAGCATGCTTAGTATACCTCAATGTGTTCTGACAATAGGGGTGGATCTTCACATAAACCCAATTTCCCACCTCAAAACTTCTTTTAGACCTGTGTTGATCAGCTATCTGTTTCATTCTGTTACTAGCTCTATCAAGGGACTGTTTTAACAATCCAATCATTTCTTCCCTGTCCCTACAAAGATCATCCACAGCAGGTACTCTAGCATCCTTAGGAATATAAGGAAGGTGGATAGGAGGTGGAAAGCCAAAAAGAGCTTCAAAAGGTGTCATTTTTATGCTTGAATGGTAACTGGTATTATACCACCATTCAGCTAATGAAAGATACTTATTCCAATCTTTAGGCTTGCCCATACACATACACCTTAGATAAGATTCCAGACACCTATTAACGACTTCTGTTTTCCCATCAGACTGTGGATTGTAGGCTGTGGACATAGCCAATGAAATCCCATGCAGTCTAGTAAACTCCTTCCAAAAGTTACTCAAAAAAATTGCATCCCTATCTGATACAATAGTGTCTGGCCACCCATGTAACTTAAAGACATTGTCTAAAAAGGCTTGAGCCACAACAGTTGCTGAGAAAGGGTGTGTTAAGGGAATAAAATAGGCAAACTTAGTCAATCTATCTACAACCAAAAAATGGTGTATTCCCCCCCCCCCCAGATTTGGGCAGCCCCCCAACAAAGTCCATGGATATATCTGTAAAGATATGTTTAGGGGTGGATAATGGTTGTAACAACCCAGGTTGGGCAACAGTTTCATACTTAACATAACAATTCCTGATGAAATGTCTTACCTGTTTAGTAAGCCCCTTCCAAGTAAAGAATTGTTTAATCCTCTGCAGTGTTACATGCATGCCTGAGTGCCCACCAGCAGGAGTAGAATGATAGAGATGAAGAATATGATTCCTCAAATCTTCATCTTGTCCCACTACTATCTTTGATTTCTTTGTCAAATACTGCCCATTCCAGTTAAAATTTTTGACAATTTTACCCTCCTTCAACTGTGACATTATTTTCTACAAATTTTCATCACTATCCCAAGAGCTTTGAATTATGTCAAATAAAGAAGAATCAAAAGTAGACAGAGTCATAGGCAGGAGAGTGGGACCATGAACTCTTGATAAGGCATCAGCTACCTTATTATCACTGCCCTTCTTATATACAATGTCATAATCATACCCTAACATTTTGGATAACCAAATATGTTGAAGAGGGGTGTTGACCTTCTGTTCTATGAGGTATTTTAAGCTCTTTTGATATGTTCTTATGGTGAATTTTTGAGCAGTCAGATAGTGTTTCCAATGCTGAACTGCAAAAATGATGGCTATCAGCTCTTTCTCATAAACTGAAATGGTTTGTTGCCTTGGAGATAAGGCTTTGCTGATGTATGCAATAGGATGACCTGCTTGCATAATGACAGCACCAATGCCTCCTGATGAAGCATCAGTTTCCAGGGTAAAAGGGAGTGAAAGGTTGGGTAAAGCTAGGACAGGAGGGGAGCTGAGAGCTTTTTTCAGGTTTTCAAAGGCTAGGGTGGCTTGTGGTGTCCAATGAAAGTTATCTTTTTTAAGGAGATCAGTTAAAGGTTTAGCTATGACACCAAAAAACTTAACAAACCTCCTGTAATACCCAGCCAGGCCAAGAAATCCTCTGAGTTGTTTGATATTAATAGGCTGAGGCCATTGAAGGATTGCTTCCACCTTCTTTGGATCAGTTGAACTCCTTCTTTAGAAATTAAGTGACCCAAATATTCAACAGTGGATCCTCCAAAACTGCACTTTGATTTCTTTGCAAACAGTTGGTGTTGTCTAAACAATTGTAGGGTCAGTTTCAAATGAATCAAATGATCATCTACTGATTGACTGTAGATGAGTATGTCATCAAAGAACACCAAGATAAATTTCCTCAAAAACTCCTGAAAGACAGAGTTCATTAAGGACTGGAAGGTTGCAGGAGCATTAGTAAGGCCAAAAGGCATTACTAGAAACTCAAACAATCCTTGGTGTGTCCTGAAAGCTGTCTTCTAAATGTCATCAGAGTGCATTCTTACTTGATGATAGCCAGATCTCAAGTCTAGCTTAGAAAAAATGACTGACCCTTGCAGTTCTTCAAAAAGCTCTTCTACTAGAGGAATTGGGTATCTATTCTTGATTGTAGCATTGTTAAGCTTCCTGTAATCAATGCACAATCTCCAGCTGCCATCTTTTTTCTTTACCAATACCACTGGTGATGCAAAAGGACTGGAGCTTTCCCTTATGACTCCTGTGGCTAACATTTCTTGCACAGACTGTTCAATGATATCCTTCTGGATAGATTGATACCTGTAAGGCTTCTCATTAATGACTGTCTTCTCATCTTCTAAAGTGATTCTGTGATCACAGCTTCTATTGGGTGGAAGTCCCTTTGGAGTCTGAAACACATCATCATACTCCAACAATAATTGTTGAATGGCCTCATTTGTTTCATTATTCAACACTTTGGCTGCATGCTGGAACTGATCATGTTCACTGCTCACTTGCAGGCTCAACAACTGGGCTGCAACAACATTATCATCATGTTGTAATAGTGATTGCATTTTTTCAGTTGAGCATAATGAGACCAAGTTGTTAGCACAACCTTTTAACTCACAGCAGGTATCCCCAACATGGTACTTCATAACCAGATCCTTAAAGTTCCAACTAATATCCCCCAATGTCATAAGCCATTGAACCCCCAATACCATGTCATAGTTCTGTAGGGGCACCACTAACACATCAGCCTTATACCACATACCCAGCATTGCCCATTGAAAATCCGGACACATCTGAACACAGTCCAAAGCCTCACCATTAGCCACAGACACCTTCATTCCCCCTATTTTAATCATCTTATACCCCAGTTTCATGGCTAACTTTACATCAATGAAATTGTGTGTAGATCCTGAATCTACAAGAATGTGTAGCTGTTTAGTGCCAATGGTCCCAATAATTCTCATTGTTGAGAATGATGGAATTCCAGTAATGGCATGAATTAAGATATGAGGTTCTTGAGGTTCATCATTTGCTTCCCTCAGATTCACATTCAAAGACTCTAATTCCTCTTCAATTTCATCATCCATTTCTAACAAAAATAATTGTCTATTCTTACATTTGTGAGTGGCTGTGTATTTTTCATTGCATCCAAAACACTCACTCTTTTCTCTTTTTTCAGCCATCTCTTTCCTTGACAAGGTTTTAATGTTTCCATTGTAAGGCGGTTTATTAATAGGATTTGGCTTTGGTAACAAGGGAAGGTGTAACACCCCTCACAGAAGGTGATTGGTGTTAAAAGGTGGTTTAGTGTTAGTAGGGTTATTATAAGTCTTGGTATAGGTCGAAGAAAACTTGTTGAAAGGTTTAGATGAAGTTATTCCCAAAGACTTGTTGGTATTGTTTTGGATTTTTGACAAATGATAAGCTTGTTTCATTGAAGTAGGCTGAAACATCTTAACAGGACCCCCTAATTATGGTTTTAAAGCTTTCAAGAAAATGCTAACTGCATAGGGTTCAGGAATGGATACCTTTAGCAGATAAGAATCAAACAAAGTACATAAATCCTCCAATGATCCTTCCTGTACAAGAGAGGTCAAAGCACCCATGGCATCTTCATACAGATTTTCAGAGAATCTTGTGACTATTGCTTCAGAATATTCCTTCCAAGTCACATCAGTTATGGGAACATTCTTGGTTTTCATGAAGGACTGATGCCATTTAACAGCTCCTCCTTCCAAATGGATGGCAGCATAACGAACCTTACAATTTTCTGGTGTATCATCAATAGAAAAGAAATGATCACACCTATATAGCCAATCATCAATATCTGTTCCATCAAATTTGGGAAAATCAATTTTACCAACCCTATAGGGCTTCTCTGCCCTGATTATTTTTGTATTATTATTATCATTATGATTATTATTATTATTATGGTTGGTGCTCTTGTTGGTTCTTGACCCTGTTTCATTCAGTTTAGACACTTCTTCAGTCAATTTCGCTAATAATGCATTGATATTAGCAAAATTCTGATCATTCTTTTTCAATTGAGCATCATTCTTTTGCAATTGTGCATCAACACGTACTAGGGTTACTGCATGTTCCTCCAGAGTCTTTTTTGAGCAGATTATCAGCCTCTGCTTCTGCTCTGTTCCGAGTAGTCGTCATGATTAGGTGAAATTAAAATGAAAGAATCGAATTCAAGAATTGGATATGATAAAGAATGGACAAATCTCCAGTAGATCGATCCACAGGATGAATTAACCAATCAATTGATTAATTCAGGTTTGAAACAAAAGGATTTCGAGAATTGAAAGAAAACAGAGCACGAACAGGTGTTTGCTCGGAACTAATGGAGGAAAATGGCGGTTAGTGACGGATTAAGATGGTGATACGATGGCCGATGATGAATGATAGAAGGTATGAGTGACCTAGGACAGATCAGCTCTGATACCAATGTTAGAGACAAAACAGAGAAGAAGATTATCACAACAACCATAGCCTTTCATTAGCACAACTACCTATTTATAGGGTAGTTAAGGCGGTTACACAATTCACTTCAGTACACTGTTAGTCCCTCCACTATTACAATATTACAATACAGACCCTGAACTCTTATTACACACTAACACAACATATCACTTATTACTATTATACCCTCTTGTACATAACATCTTTTTTAAAAGAAACAATGATGTGGTTGAGATTGTTTGGATCAACCATTTGGTATTGATCCGTTGGCCGTTAAAAAAATTGAATGCAAACCGGGTTGGCAATGTTGTTCAGTTGGACATTTGAGGAAAGCTTAACACAAGTCAAATGAGT
Organism: Ambrosia trifida; assembly: GCA_028751855.1. Lineage (NCBI taxonomy): Eukaryota > Viridiplantae > Streptophyta > Magnoliopsida > Asterales > Asteraceae > Ambrosia > Ambrosia trifida. Next base: position 12,778,155 of record CM054123.1, on the reverse strand, counting down.
ATTATGTTATTGACAAGTTCAGGAGGTGATATAATATATAGAACTGAGCATATGGAAACCATGTCAGGACTCCTTAACACGTAACGGCTCAGAAGCTGAAGCGATTTTCAAAGCAACAAGGTACATGTTGTGCTATTAAGATCACTGGTGTAATAATATGAATAAAAAAGAAGTTTAAAATGAATTGTCTGGAATGTAGACTTCCACAATTAATGTCCAACTCCAAACGACGTCCTTTTTCATCACAACCTGTGAGTCAAATGGTGCTTTCTGAACCTTTGGTCTTCAGCGATCGTAATACTTATGGTCAACCACCGTCTTGTGAAGATGTGAGGCGAATGGGTTCTACTCCAAATTCCTTTATCAATGATCACAATATTTATGCTCCAGCACCGACTGCTGGAGCAATGAGGCCAATGGTGCATATTCCAACTAACATCTACGGTAATCACAATACTTATGTTGGACCATCATCTGCTGGAGCCATGAGCCCGATGGTGCCTACTCCAACCTTCGTCTACACTGATCACAATATTTATGGTGGACAACTGTCTGCTGCTGAAGGTATAGAATGTGCAGCTGGGGTTGAAAATGTTAGCGATGAGAAGACACGCCTTCGAGATACAATTCGAGTGAAGATCCAAGGAATAAAGTGAGAAATTGTGAAATCATTGATTTCCCAATGTTTTTTTTTTTTTTTTTTTTTTTTGCATAACCTTTGCTTCTGCAGGAAAGTTTAGAAGCCCATATGAATGCATATGATGCAGCAATGCGGGCGGAGTTGCGCACTTGCGCTCCCTTGTAGTGGCTGATGTTATAGTGAAAACGGAGGTGGGGAATGCAAGGAATTTGATCTATTTTAAGCGGTGGGAAATAGATGGTGTGCGGGATGTCATCAACAAGTGGAAAAACGCAAGGAATATTAATGATAGCATATGCTGCACTTCTTTCTCTTAAACATATTGTTAGGTATCAAATAGTATAGGGACTAGATTGTAACCTAACACATATACATTGGTAGGCGTATTTTTAAGCATATGTTTTTGAAGCAGATATATAATATGGAGCAGAGGATACAACATGGAACATTGCTTTCAGAAGACCGAAAACTGTTGGTTCAAGAGATCAAGCAACTTAAGAAGACCTTTGGTGAAATTCAACAGGCTAAAGACCCGAAACATTATGATAAGGAACATATGAAGGTACGCGCTTTCAGTTTTTGATGAGAAACTGAGGGTGCGTTTGGTTCGTGTGATGTTTATGTAGTTATCATTCATTTGGGTTGGTGGTTTGGCGGCTACAAGAGAGATGTAGATTCCAATTCGTTTAGTTAATTCATGAAAGGAATGTTGAATTAAGTTGTTAAGCATATATGTTTTTTGTTAGGATTTAGATTCCAATTGCACTGCATTTTGCAAACCAAATAGGTTAGGAATGAAAATCAGATTTTAATTCCAACGAACCAATAACAGCACCCTGAGTACCAGTTCCATTCCATGTCTACTACCTGACAGTTCACCGTTCATATCTGTTAACCTCGTTAGTGAGCTCAGAACCTGAACTATCTCTTGTTTATCGAAAACCCATAGAACTTGCACAAACCTTGTGCGACACCTTTATTAATACTAATAGCAATTATAATGTAAATTAGGTTAATTGCAATATTACAGGAAAGTCAACTGTATAGTTTTATGACGTTAATGACTTTCCTTTGTTATGTCAATCAATGTAATTATTTATATGCCAATTGTGAATGAGAAAAGGCATTCAGTCAAAATCATATTTTCCTATATGGTATCAAGAGAGAACCTTGCTCCTTGACCGCCTCTTCCATCGCCGGCCCTACGCCACCACACTTCCGCCTCCTTCTTTTCTTCGAACCTCCTCTTCTTCTTCCTTCATGGATATCACTCTCCACCCTGCCATGGCGGTCACCAACATTAAGAACGTGATTCCTCTCGTTCTTGAGGATGAATCCTCACACTATTCTACCTGGACAACCCTCTTTGAGGTGCACTATCGAGCCTATCAAGTATACGAGCACCTTCTACCCCGCCCCCACCCGCTACTCCTCCAGGCACGTCCTCTGAAATTGACGCTGCCAAAGCCTCTGCTGCCCAAGCGGTAGCCGATGTCCTCTGGGCTCGGCTCGACGCCTTGGTATTACAGTGGATATATGGAACCATCTCTAAGCCTCTTCTCCACATAATCATTGTCCCGGGTCAGACCGCTCATGAGGCATGGACTGCCATTGCGGACCACTTTAATGACAACAAGAGTGCCCGCCAAATTCATCTTCAACAACAATTCTCTAATATCCACCTTGAAGATTTTCCCAATATGGCTGCATATTGTCAACAAGCGAAGCACCTTGCTGATCAACTCAATAATGTCGAGGCACCGGTTGATAATCAACGACTGGTTACCCAACTCTTAGTGGGTCTGACCGAAGCCTACGAGAGTATCTCCACGGTTCTACAGAACCATGATCCTCTCCCCTCGTTTTCTGAATGCAGGTCGGGTCTCACCATGGCAGAAACCACAAAGAAAACCCTCTCTACTCGTGCCACCCAATCTTCCGCCACAGCCTTGGCTGCCACTACCGCCTCCTTTCTGTCGGCACCTGCTGCGTCTGCCTACTCACGGGGCAGAGGCCGTGGGTGTTCATGGGGACAAGGACGTGGTGGCACCACCAATCGCAGCGGCGGCGGCCGATCATCCAGCACTCAAACCTCACACCCCTACATTGTCTTTCCAAACTCATGGGCCGCGAATCAATGGAGTGCTCTTATGCAAGGAAATCAGCAGCAGTCAGGGTCATAACAAACCACTACGCCGCCATGTCCGTACCCTTCTGCTCCTCGGTCCAACAATTCCTCAGCGGGTATTCTTGGAGCAGCACAGGATCAGGCTTACACCGCCACCCTATCTCCCACGGACATTCAACAGGCTCTCTATGCCTTGTCCCTCTCCCAACAGGACCCGCAAGGATTCATGGACACCGGGGCTTCTGGCCACATGAAAAACCCCCAAGGTAATAACTTCCCGTCTTCTTTTAATACTTGCACTAACAAATTTATTGTCGTGGGTAACGGTATGACTATTCTCGTGATTGGTCAAGGCAACATAACTCTTCCACCACCCTTCCCGCCTTTTAAACTAAACAATGTCCTTTATGCCCCACAACTTGTTAAAAACCTTATTTCAGTCCGAAAACTTACCACTGATAACTTATTATCCATTGAATTTGACTCCTTCGGCTTTACTGTGAAGGATCTCAAGACCAAGGCGCACCTCCTTCGATGCAATAGCTCGGGAGATCTCTACCCATTGACAGCACCACTTCCCACTAAATCAACCTCCACTGCTTTTGTCGCTGTTACTCAAGACCGTTGGCATCAAGGCCTTGGGTACCCGAGCTCATCTACATTGCATTCATTACCTTTATGTGTTTCTAGTACACGTAATAAACATGACAAAACTTTGTGTTAAGCGTGTGTTTTTGGCAAAAGTGTGCGCATGCCATTTTTTGATTCATGTAATCGTACTCATTTACCTTTTGATATAATTCACAGTGATCTTTGGACATCCCCCGTGCCTAGCACCGGGGGTCACCGTTATTATGTATTGTTTTTGGATGACTTTACAAATTTTCTTTGGACTTTTCCCTTAACAAACAAATCTAGTGTATTTTCCATTTTCACTATTTTTAACAATTACATCACCACCCAGTTTGGCGGCAAAATAAAACAATTTCAATGCAATAACGACAAGGAATATGACAATAAGTTGTTTCACAATTTTTGTCGTCTCCAGGGAATGCACTTTCGCTTCTCCTGCCCATACACGTCTTCCCAAAATGGTAAAGCGGAGCGTAAAATTAGAACAATAAATAATATGATACGCTCTCTGCTTGCCCAATCCTCCCTGCCACCATCCTTTTGGCATCACGCCCTTGAAACCGCCACTTACCTCCTCAACATTATTCCCAACAAACACACCCAATTCCTATCTCCCACCTCACATCTCTACAAGTGTGATCCCACATATGAACACCTTCGTGTGTTCGGGTGCCTATGCTACCCTCTCCTACCCTCCACCACAATTCACCAACTTGCCAATCGCTCCAAACCCTGTGTCTTCCTCGGTTACCCACCCAACCACCGTGGTTACCGATGCCTGGACCTCACCACAAATTCCATATTTGTCTCTCGACATGTTCAATTCGAAGAGACAATCTTCCCTTTTTCCACTACTCTCCCTACACAACCCACATCCTATGATTTTCTTGATAGCGGTCCTCATCCGCTACTTTGGGATCACCTACGGCCCACACCAGACTCACCGCTACTACCCAACCCACTACCACAACCCAGCGAATCCAACACACTCCTCCGGCCCCCTCACAGCCCACCTCACAACTTCCTCTTACCTATTCACATCGTCCCTGCCCCACACCTGGCCCATCTACCAGCCCACCTCCTACCGTGACTGTAACACCCCAACCGATGGCGGAAACATCGGGATGTCACGTAATGATGATTGTTCAGTAGCTCATGGTGAATAATAGATTCCATTAAATGATTTAAATGAATTACATACAATAGTTCTAGAATGTGTACATCAAATTGAATAAAACTAAACACATATCTTCAAGCATCAATTCAAATCTTCAAGCAAATAGAACCTGAAACATGTTAAGTTGAAAAGGTTTTGGGTCAACAAAAGTTGGTGAGAATTACATAGGTTTTTGATAATTGAGTAAAAATGATGTGCAATTCATGTGTCATGTCAATCTAGTCCATATGTGAGAACATACTAGAAATAAATCGAGTGCATAATCAACCCTGATGACTGTTATAAAATGATACATACCATACGCTCATGGTCCAATATGTTATACGATAACAAACACCCACGCTACCTTTGTAGGAGGCACGTATCCGGGTGGGATTGTCAGTCCAATAGATCTATCAATGTATACCGTCGGCTGATCAATGTTAATGATTATGCTAGAATGGTGCTTACTCTAATCATGCTCAAGACATAATGCAACATAGAAAACACATAGACACATTGATGATTGAATTGCAATGATAATGTTATAACATGTTTCACCCCAAAAATGGTGATAAATAAAAGGGGCTATGTAAAACTCACCTTGGTAAAATGTTATATCTGTTGAGAAATGTGTTGACCAAATGTATCAAGTATCACCCTAAAATGAGGTAATAAATATGTCTAAGTCTATCAAGTCTACAAATGTAATAGTTCTAGGGCTTCGAATTGGGGATAAATGCTCGTTTGATTAATATTAAAAATATTCGCCAATTGAGAGAAATTTAGTAAATAAATAACTAAAAATCTTTTTATAAATGTTAAATCTAGGATGGTCACAAGAATGTGTTTAAAGTATAAAAATAATTTTTATGAAATTATTTTCTTTAAAATAGATTATTTAATCTATTTATAACAAATTGTCAAAATCTAACTTTAATATTCAAAAATACTAAAATTAAAGAATTATTATTTTAAAATTCATATTTCTGTTCTAAATGATCAGAAATAATTTGTATAAAATTTTGGTGCAAAAATAATAAAAATTGGATTTATTATGATTTAATTATGATTAAAACTAACAAAAATTGATTAAAAATAATATATAATTGATTTTTCTGAATTAAAAATTATTTCAGTAAAGCTTATCATTGTATAAACATGGGATAATTTTTGTAGAATTTAATAAAGTTGTTTTGATATTTTAATGGATTTTTATAAATATAATAGTATAAAATTGATTTAATTATTATAAATATTAAATAAATGAATTTTAGAAAAATAAAAATTGTAAATAAAACTTTTAACTCAGATTTAATAAATATAATTTTTTTTTTAGAATTTATAAAATAGTTTTAATATTTAAAAAGGAATTTACAAGATTATATGTAATTTATATATATTATATGGTTTGTGTAAAAAAATGAAAAACAAAGGAAAAATGGCGTCCAAGCCGGGACTCGAACTCGGGTCCCCTTGGTTACAAGCAAGGATCACAACCACTTGGCCTAGGCCTGTGGTTGTGATTTAGACCTGTGTTAATAAAATACATACACTTATCCCAAACTAGTTTATCCCCAAATCAGATTTACAAGCCCTAGCTTTTCCAATCAAGCGATTCACACATCAATAACCTGATTATTCTTAGGGTTATTGACGTGTGAATGCCGATGAACAAACCCCACAACAAAATTTATGCTTACAATGTTGAATCAGCTATGCTTTGGTCAGTCAACGTTTAAGCCAAAAACGCGATTGCACACCAAGAACAGAATGTTTACAGGAGAAATTTGGGGTTGGAAGAGAGTAGTCGGCGAGGTTAGAAGGTTCAGCACCCTTCAATTTATAGTGAAACGACTCGGTTGTTCGAAATGGTAAGTTTGACCGAATCGTTAATGTGGACGCGTCAATGATCAATTTGATAAACAATTGAAGGTTAATTGATGAGTAGATTACGCGTATTAACTTGTAAATTCCATAACACGAACCATATAGTCAATTGTTTCCAAATTCGTGTTTTGATTAAGGTCAAATGTGAGGGATTGTAGGCTGTTCGCGCGTCTGCTTATAGCAGTGTGCAGCAGCAGCAGTTAATAAAGCCTTATAAGAAATTTAAACCGGGATAATTAACAAGATGGGTTGTGGCACAACTGGTGGGGACGTGTGGTTGGTTGTGGGTTGTCTCCGGTTCGAGCCTTAGGAGCAGCGGTTCTCCCCTTTAATTTTTTTTTTTTTTTTTTTTTTAGCAGTGAATGGGGTAAGGGGAACAAGTGGGCCGGCCATCATTTGGGCCTGGTGGTGCTTTGGGTCTGGGTGGGCCTATAGTTGGGTTGGGTTAATCAAATGTTTAAATTAGTTGTATTATGTATTATTATTATGTATTATTAATCTTTGTATATATATATATATATATATATATATATATATAAATAAAATGCTACAAAATAATAGTAGAACTAGTCGTTTAAATCCAAATTATTTGTAACGTATGATTATTAAATGCGAAATGTTACAGTCTTCCCTACTTTTGGAAACTTCGTCCCGAAGTTAAAGGAAGACACTAGGTTTACCATTAGTCGACTACCGAAAACCTTGATAAAATTTCACACTACCTTAACGTACCTGTAAATTCATGATTACGTTCCGGACCGTAATTACCAATTTACCTTACATTAGGGTTTTGCGTCCTTTTATGACTCTACCGATTGTTGAGCAGGTTCGATAGTCTCCACTAGTCGTTGAGCAGGTGGTAGGGCCTCTCCCGACTATTGGAAAGACATGATGACCTCTACCAATCGTTGAGTAGGTTTGATAGCCTTCACCAGTCGTGGAGCAGGTTGCAGGGCCTCTCCCGACTGTTGAAAAGGTATGATGGCACATAGATTGCAAATTGATAACATGTTAATACAAGCAAGTTTACAAGCACAGTATTGTAGTTGTATAGATTTAGTTCACATTCAAACAATCATGCATACACCATGTAAACAACTCTCAGACAAACATAACAATATTAGAATTTATTACTTGGATCAAATAGCGTCAATACATAGAATAAAAGCAAACAACGTTCGAGTGGTGGGACATTTTGTTAAGTAGCTGGAGGGTCTTGATCTCTGTTCAGTTTAGGGCATCGGTTACGGTAGTGATTTGAGTTTCCACATTCATAGCATTGACCATAGTTGTAACGATTAGGATTATCAGCCTGAGCAGGGTTGGTGGGTTGATTGGCATTAGGGTTTGGGGTCTCGCGACATGTGTTGACCAGATGGCCATACCTACCACAATTGGTGCACACGCGACATGCTGAAATAGTGGGATGATGTCGGTTGCATGTGTTACACAATGGAAAGTTTTTTTTTGTATAAGGCTTCTTGTTAGAGGCTTGTGTAGTGAGGTTTACATTAGGATTCCTGGTCTTACGCTTCTGGTTCCTGGTAGTTACCGCGGTCACAATACTTGTTTTCTCGCTTTTCCGAACTAGGGTTCCGTTCTTCATGTGATCGCCATTTCCATTTCCATTGTTGTTCCCATTCATTGGGATGACTTGAGCCAACAAGTTAGAAACCAGAGTTGTGATTTGTTGTGCCAATTGTTGAGAAATAATCGTAGCTAGTTGGGCGTCACCTCCATTGTTGTTGTGGTCGTGGTTGTGGTTGCTGCTCTCTTCTTCATGATTGTCACCACTGTTAATGCGAGTGCTGTGGCGTGGAGACATGATCTGTAAGGAACACAATGAAGTCTCAATGAGGCATGAAATGAATGAGGTAATATAAGGAATGTAATCATTTATTCATTAATTAAAACGAATAAACGAAAACGTTGACTTATCAAAGATTCCAGATTCTAATAACATATGAAGACATGCTTTAGCCTATAAGTGAACACTCATCCCGAGAATTCCCAGGTAGGCATCCGGGTCCCTCGTCTGATTGGGATATATGCGCAATGCCAGCCTAGACAGAAGACTCAGAATACAGGCGTTCACCCTTCCAGATTGCACGTGTTCGTTATTAAAATCTAGAACTTCGACGAGATCTCAAGGGGGTTCAGGTTTAACCTGAGGATTTTGTCCTATTAGTCTAAGAGTAGATCCACTGATGGAGAGCAACCTTCTTGTAGGAATGAAAGTAGAGAATAGCAAGTAAAAGAAGCAAGTACTTTGTTAAATCCTATGGTTATAGACTAGATTATTTTCTAATAACCTAATTCCCTATAACCATGGCTCTGATACCAATCTGTAACACCCCAACCGATGGCGGAAACATCGGGATGTCACGTAATGATGATTGTTCAGTAGCTCATGGTGAATAATAGATTCCATTAAATGATTTAAATGAATTACATACAATAGTTCTAGAATTTGTACATCAAATTGAATAAAACTAAACACATATCTTCAAGCATCAATTCAAATCTTCAAGCAAATAGAACCTGAAACATGTTAAGTTGAAAAGGTTTTGGGTCAACAAAAGTTGGTGAGAATTACATAGGTTTTTGATAATTGAGTAAAAATGATGTGCAATTCATGTGTCATGTCAATCTAGTCCATATGTGAGAACATACTAGAAATAAATCGAGTGCATAATCAACCCTGATGACTGTTATAAAATGATACATACCATACGCTCATGGTCCAATATGTTATACGATAACAAACACCCACGCTACCTTTGTAGGAGGCACGTATCCGGGTGGGATTGTCAGTCCAATAGATCTATCAATGTATACCGTCGGCTGATCAATGTTAATGATTATGCTAGAATGGTGCTTACTCTAATCATGCTCAAGACATAATGCAACATAGAAAACACATAGACACATTGATGATTGAATTGCAATGATAATGTTATAACATGTTTCACCCCAAAAATGGTGATAAATAAAAGGGGCTATGTAAAACTCACCTTGGTAAAATGTTATATCTGTTGAGAAATGTGTTGACCAAATGTATCAAGTATCACCCTAAAATGAGGTAATAAATATGTCTAAGTCTATCAAGTCTACAAATGTAATAGTTCTAGGGCTTCGAATTGGGGATAAATGCTCGTTTGATTAATATTAAAAATATTCGCCAATTGAGTGAAATTTAGTAAATAAATAACTAAAAATCTTTTTATAAATGTTAAATCTAGGATGGTCACAAGAATGTGTTTAAAGTATAAAAATAATTTTTATGAAATTATTTTCTTAAAAATAGATTATTTAATCTATTTATAACAAATTGTCAAAATCTAACTTTAATATTCAAAAATACTAAAATTAAAGAATTATTATTTTAAAATTCATATTTCTGTTCTAAATGATCAGAAATAATTTGTATAAAATTTTGGTGCAAAAATAATAAAAATTGGATTTATTATGATTTAATTATGATTAAAACTAACAAAAATTGATTAAAAATAATATATAATTGATTTTTCTGAATTAAAAATTATTTCAGTAAAGCTTATCATTGTATAAACATGGGATAATTTTTGTAGAATTTAATAAAGTTGTTTTGATATTTTAATGGATTTTTATAAATATAATAGTATAAAATTGATTTAATTATTATAAATATTAAATAAATGAATTTTAGAAAAATAAAAATTGTAAATAAAACTTTTAACTCAGATTTAATAAATATAATTTTTTTTAGAATTTATAAAATAGTTTTAATATTTAAAAAGGAATTTACAAGATTATATGTAATTTATATATATTATATGGTTTGTGTAAAAAAATGAAAAACAAAGGAAAAATGGCGTCCAAGCCGGGACTCGAACTCGGGTCCCCTTGGTTACAAGCAAGGATCACAACCACTTGGCCTAGGCCTGTGGTTGTGATTTAGACCTGTGTTAATAAAATACATACACTTATCCCAAACTAGTTTATCCCCAAATCAGATTTACAAGCCCTAGCTTTTCCAATCAAGCGATTCACACATCAATAACCTGATTATTCTTAGGGTTATTGACGTGTGAATGCCGATGAACAAACCCCACAACAAAATTTATGCTTACAATGTTGAATCAGCTATGCTTTGGTCAGTCAACGTTTAAGTCAAAAACGCGATTGCACACCAAGAACAGAATGTTTACAGGAGAAATTTGGGGTTGGAAGAGAGTAGTCGGCGAGGTTAGAAGGTTCAGCACCCTTCAATTTATAGTGAAACGACTCGGTTGTTCGAAATGGTAAGTTTGACCGAATCGTTAATGTGGACGCGTCAATGATCAATTTGATAAACAATTGAAGGTTAATTGATGAGTAGATTACGCGTATTAACTTGTAAATTCCATAACACGAACCATATAGTCAATTGTTTCCAAATTCGTGTTTTGATTAAGGTCAAATGTGAGGGATTGTAGGCTGTTCGCGCGTCTGCTTATAGCAGTGTGCAGCAGCAGCAGTTAATAAAGCCTTATAAGAAATTTAAACCGGGATAATTAACAAGATGGGTTGTGGCACAACTGGTGGGGACGTGTGGTTGGTTGTGGGTTGTCTCCGGTTCGAGCCTTAGGAGCAGCGGTTCTCCCCTTTATTTTTTTTTTTATTTTTTTTAGCAGTGAATGGGGTAAGGGGAACAAGTGGGCCGGCCATCATTTGGGCCTGGTGGTGCTTTGGGTCTGGGTGGGCCTATAGTTGGGTTGGGTTAATCAAATGTTTAAATTAGTTGTATTATGTATTATTATTATGTATTATTAATCTTTGTATATATATATATATATATATATATATATAAATAAAATGCTACAAAATAATAGTAGAACTAGTCGTTTAAATCCAAATTATTTGTAACGTATGATTATTAAATGCGAAATGTTACAGTGACTACCTTGGCCCAATCTCCTTCTCCCATCCAGCCCACATCTACAGCCCACAATACTCAATCCCAACAACCAAGCCCATCCTCTCCGTCCTAACCGCTAAACCCGCAACCCGCTCCCACCTCTGACCCACAACCACCGACTCGTACTATGCGCACTCGTGCCATGGACGATATCTCTAAACCAAAACACCACTTCAATCTCCACACCACCACCATTGTACCTATTCCCAAGTCCCCACAGGTTGCCCTGACCTCGCCCGAATGGCTTACCGCCATGACAAATGAATTTAGTGCACTTTATAAAAATGAGACTTGGGAGTTAGTACCTCGACAACCAGATATGAATATTATACGGTGTATGTGGTTATTTAAACATAAGTTTCGTTCAGATGGCAGCTTGGAACGATGCAAAGCTCGGTTAGTTTGTGATGGTCGCAGTCAACTGGTGGGTATTGACCGTGGAGACACCTTCAGCCCGGTTGTCAAACCGGCTACGATTCGCCTCATACTTACTTTGGCGCTCTCCCGCTCTTGGGCCATCAACCAGCTTGATGTCACAAATGCCTTCCTTCACGAAAACTTGGAGGAAACAGTCTTTATGCATCAACCCATGGGGTTTCGGGACTCCCCTTTTCCTGGTCACGTGTGCAAATTGAAGAAGTCCCTCTATGGTCTGAAACAAGCTCCACGAGCCTGGTACCAACGTTTTACTGACTTTGTCTTATTGCAGGGATTCACACAAAGCAAGTCTGACACTTCACTATTTATTTATCATCATTGTCAGGACACTGCTTAACTTCTCATTTATGTGGACGACATCATTCTTACTACATCCTCGGATAGCCTTCGTCGCCGTATTATGACATCATTATATAGTGAGTTTGCTATGAAAGATTTGGGCTCGCTATCTCATTTTTTAGGCATCTCCGTCAAGCGTACAGGTGACACCATGTTCTTATCTCAGCAGGAGTATGCCAATGACATCATCCACCGTGCATCCATGGACTCCTGCAAACCAGTGGCTACTACAGTTGACACTGGTTCAAAGCTTGGTGCGACCTCCTCCGCACCATTTCATGATCCCACTACCTACCGCAGTTTGGCAGGTGCATTACAGTATCTTACATTCACGCGGCCCGACATATCATATGCAGTCCAACAAATCTGCATGCATATGTACTCACCCATCGACGATCATTGGAATGCTCTCAAGAGGATCATTCGCTATCTACAGGGCACGTCCGACTACGGTCTTCATCTTACTCCTGCCCCGAATATTTCTCTGCGTGCCTATACAGACGCCGACTGGGCAGGCTGCCCTGACACCCGTCGTTCAACCTGCGGTTACTGTGTCTACCTTGGTGATAACCTTCTTTCCTGGTTGTCCAAACGACAACCAACAGTCTCGCGCTCCAGTGCGGAGGTAGAATACCGAGGAGTTGCCAATGTTGTCTCTGAAATCTGTTGGCTTCGTAACCTGATGCTAGAATTAAATCAACCTCTTCTCAAAGCTAACCTCGTGTACTGTGACAATGTCAGCGCTATTTATCTATCAGGTAACTCAGTTCAACACCAGCGGACGAAACACATTGAACTGGATATTCACTTTGTCAGGGAGCAAGTACAACGGGGGTGCGTTCGCATTCTACACGTCCCATCACGCTACCAAGTTGCAGACATTTTCACTAAAGGCTTACCTCGGGTTTTGTTCGATGATTTTCGCTCCAGTCTCAACGTTTGTCAACCGCCTGATTCAACTGCGGGGGTGTAATAGCAATTATAATGTAAATTAGGTTAATTGCAATATTACAGGAAAATCAACTGTATAGTTTTATGACGTTAGTGACTTTCCTTTGTTATGCCAATCAATGTAATTATTTATATGCCAATTACGAATGAGAAAAGGCATTCAGTCAAAATCATATTCTCCTATAAATACAAACCTTAATAAAGCTGTTACAAAGAATGACCCAAAGCCAGATAATTATAGTCCTACTTGTTAATCAAGCTACCTATTCTAATTCAAATATAACAACAGCAAAATCCAAATAAACTTTTAACTTAATCTAAAGACTTTATCATTAATATTAATACTGATATTAGTATAAATATTAATCCTTTTCCAACGCGAGCTCTCTAGCCGACTCCCATGGATCAGTGTTGCTAATTTCACTCCCTTTTAACACCGACCTTGCTCATCACCATGTTAGAACAGAACTCGTGCATCTTCAAATTTGACAACCCTTTAGTTTGCACATCAGCTGCTTGTCGATTTGTATCCACATAAACCAAATCAGTCTCGCCTTTCAGCACTTTCGAGCATGAAATGTTGGATTTTCCGAATTTCCGCCAATTGAATAGCTGATTTATTGTCATGGTGTAACTTGATTTTATAATCAATTTTCTGGTTCAAATATTCCATTAAGCGAACTAACTAAACCAGCTCGGTTGTCGTTTACTGCACCACGAAACTCCCCCGGTACTGATATACCCACTGGTTGATCTTCGAGTACTTGGATTAGATCTCCTGCATAGTACGCATCACCTTTTCAGTTTTATTCCTTGCTCCCTCTTGAACTCAACTTCATAACCAGTAGTACCTTTGATGTACCTCAAATTCCATCGAACCGCAAACAGCTGAGGCCTTCACGTGTTTTGCACTGGGTTTTAAAAAGCGCGCCAGAGGTGCGAGGTCCAACAAGGCGCTGCCTAGGGAGCCGCGCTTACACAATATCCCGAAAGCGCAAGAAAAGCGCATTTTTTCACTTGTTTTTTGTTTTTTTTTTGTCCCTGAGGCACGCGCCTCTCGTACACCATGTGTTTTTATGCATAAACACCAAGGTACAGTGTTGCTAGTTAGCTGACATCCATGGATCAGTGTTGCTAGTTTAACAATATCATCATTATGTACAGATTTTGAGGGAAGAACTGGACTCCTTAACACTTAAGGCTTCAAAAGCTCAAGCAGTTGTTAAAGCATCAAGGTACGTGTTGTGTTATTAAGAACATAGGTGTATAAAAATGAATTGTTTTGCATGCAGATTTCCAGATTTTGAATCCAACTGCGTGCTGGAGCCGTGAGGCCAACGGTGCCTACTCTAGCTAACGCTGCCCCACAATCGACTGCTGAAGCCGGTGTGGCCAATGATGCCTATTCCAAATTTCCACTTCACTGATCACAATATTTTTGGTGGACCACTGACTGCTGAAGGTATAGATTCATGTCCAAGAAATTAACCAAACTCACCCGGACACTTGATATTGTGTTATGTTTTGGGTTGACCCATTCAAAGTTCATTTGCTAATATGTGTAACAACACCATGTGACTTACTAACTTAAAAAACAACTTAATCAGCACGACTCTAGCTTGCTTTCAAACAATTTATAACACATATTGTTTGTGAAGTATATGAGTTCTTCATTATTATGACCTTTATATGCATTTATTTTTAAAACTTTAATCCTTATTCATATGTATATTGTTGTGATTTTACTCTTATATTGTAGGCTGTAGCTATGTAATATGAAATGGTTTTTACAATGTATGTTGATACTCCTAGTTTTCTATTTGAAGTCATATTATATATGTTACACATGGTTGTATAGGAAATACCCCTATCTATAGGTTTTTATACATGTATAAGGGAGCTGGTGTAATGGTCACTTTTTATATAGTGTAGAGATAGGTCTTGTTGTTGTTGTTGTCGTTGTCGTTGCCTTTGCTGTTGTCGTTTTTGTTGTTCTGCTGTTTTCTCATTGCCGTTAATGATAGTACTTTCGGCCCTTAATTAAGTTAGGAGGATTATCAATGACTATGAGCCTCCTTTCTCTCTATTAAAAACATAAACTGCTG
Organism: Ambrosia trifida; assembly: GCA_028751855.1. NCBI lineage: Eukaryota > Viridiplantae > Streptophyta > Magnoliopsida > Asterales > Asteraceae > Ambrosia > Ambrosia trifida. The sequence goes on along the minus strand of CM054123.1, from coordinate 12,762,936 downwards.
ATTAATCAATTATTATATTTTATTTCAGAATATATTTGGATCTGGCAAATGTTTAAGAAATGGGTATGCTGTTATTTTATATTTTTCATCAAGTCAACTTAATGTAAACAAAATCAAATTCATACTTGGTTGAATTTGTGCCTCATTTGGTTATGGAGAACGCATCTGACGAGAAGACACGCATTGAAGATGAATTCCGGATGGTTCAGGCACGTTTGAAAGCTAAGGCATATAATGCAGAAAAAATAGAGCAGATAGAGGCAACGGTATTGGTAATGGCAAAGAGTGACGACATAGACTCTTTGCCGGTTGTCAACAGGTGGAAGACACACATTCAAGATGCATTCCTAGTGGAGATCGAAGGAATAAAGGAAAGTTTGAAAGCCTATATTAAGGCATATAATGCAACAAAAATGGAACAGACGGGGGTAGGGAGGTTGGTAATGTTAAAGAGGGACGACATAGACTCTCTACAGGTTGTCAATAGGTGGAAGATGTACATATTTTTTAAGCAGATATTCAATATGGAGCATAAGATACAACATGGAACATTGCTTTCAGATGATGAAAAACTGTTCCTTTTTCTAGCTAAGCAGATTCGTCTTGATGATGGTCAATCAGCTAAGCGTATTTATATGTTCCTACATATGGAGGTACGACCATTCGATTTTAGATGAAAAACTGAGGGTGCATTTGGTTCGTTTAATTTTTTATGGGGTTGGCATTTGTCATTTGAATTTGAATTTATGGTTCATTTGGTTGAATTCCTAAATTGCTTTGTCTTAAATCTTCATATTGATTTTTTTTTTACAATATATCAAATGTATTTCACAACTGCAAAAATTACATCAAGATAGCATAGTAGGCAAGCGGGTAACAAGCTGCGCCGCCACCCCTTTCTGGATAGCAAATAGGTTAAGAATGAAATTCAGATATTGAATTCCAACAAACCATCCGCACCTTAATTGAGTACCGATTCCATTCCATGTGTACTACCTGCCTGTTAAGTGTTAACTCTTATATCCTCATTGTATACAGACTTGGAGGGAGGAACTGAACTCCTTAGCTTTAAAAGCTGATGCGGTTGTCAAAGGAATGAGGTAGTGTTTTGTTATTAAGACCACCGCGGTGTAGGAATATGAATAAATGTTAATAAATGAATTGTTTGGCTTTTAGATTTCCATATTCAAGTTCCAACTTCAAACCACCTCCCGTTCCTCCTCCTCGCATTTGGCCATTGCCACCAGAGCCTGTAAGTGAAATGCTGCTGCTTTCTCAACCTTCTGCCAATGGTGATCACAATACTTATGCTCCACTACTGACTTCTAGAGCGGTGATGCGAATGGTACCTACTCCAACTTCCGTCAGCAGTGATCACAACATTTACGCTCCACCACAGACCGTGGGAGCTGTAATGCCAATGGTGCGTTCTCCAGCTCCTGACCATCGTCACAATGACTATGCTCCACCACCGACTATTGGATCTGTGAGGCCAATGGTGTCTACTCCACCTCCCGTCTACAATGATCACATTATTTATGCTCCGCCGCCAACTGTTGGAACTGTGAGGCCAATGGTGTGTACTCCAGCCCCCGTCTACAATGATCACAATATTTGTGCTCTACCACCGACTGCAGGAGCCATGAGGCCAATGGTGCCTAGTCCAGCTCCCATATACGATGATAACAATATTTATGCTCCACCACCGACTGCAGGAGTCTTGAGGCCAATGGTTCCTAGTCCAACTCCTGTCTATGGTGATGACAATATTTATGTTGCACCGCCGAATGCTGGAGCCGCGTGGCCAGCAGGACCTACTCCAACTTCCATCTAAGGTTATCACAACAGTACTTATGCTCCACCTCAGTCTGTTGGTGCTGTGAGGCACATGTGCTTTCTCAAAATCAGTTTGAACAAATCCAGTTTGTTATTTTATAGTATGCATGGGTCAATCCATGTTAAATCATGTTTGGTTCAAAAGGCAGCCTGTGTGGTTTTTCTTCTAAATCTGTACAAGAAATTAATATCCTGTCATGTTTCGGTCGACACGTTTATAAGTTAATTTGAAAATATGGTAACACTGTGAGGCTTACTAACAATTTAATCAAACAATGACTCTAATTATATTATAAACGAGTTGACGTTATCCCGCGCGTTGCGGTAGGATGTTGGTTATGGATGGGTTTAGTATCAGTATGGGATGCGAAAATTTTTAAGTTTATGCAAAACATTTTTTTGCGTTTTGGCTTATCCCAGCCTAACAAGTAACAACACTAAAGTAAAACATTTTATTTTCAAAAAACATGAATGTTTTGAAGAGTGGTTCAACTTTGCCGGTAAAACTTTAAATAAAAATATGCATGAGGCCTAGTAGGAAATTCAATGTGGCCGAATTATACTCTAAAGGATGCGTTTGATCGCATGAATTGAATGGAATTCAATGGAATTGAAATTTGAATTCGTAACTCTGGCTAATAGTTGTCCCCAATTATACTCCCATAAGTACACGTTACATCTCACCCTTATGTTTATATGCGCAACTTTTTCGCCTATATCATATGGCAATGTTCAATTAGAGACTATAGTCTGTTAGACAATCGGTATTAGAGAAACAAACGATTTGAAACCAAAACTTCTTATTATTATTATTATTATTATTATTATTATTATTATTATTATTATTATTATTATTATTATTATTGAATTGTGATACATAGGCTTACATAAGGTCATCTTTATATAAGCCTAACAATCCTTGGTGACCAAGTAATTAGCCTTGGAGCACAAGGAATTAGCCTTGGAGTACAAGGAATAATTATTTATACCTATGATAATTATCTAAACAATAATAAACCTATTAGATTCATTCTAGGATGAAACTATCTCAAAACATCCTTATCTTGAACTTAGGGCGGCTCCTTTTTAACCGCATCTACAAGATTAGTCTTCAATCACCCCCCAATCTTGTAAGTCCAACGAGTCCTTTCATCTCGTTAAACTTGAGTCTTGGTAATGCCTTTGTGAGAATATCAGCCCTTTGTATACTCCCACTCACATGCTCCACTTTAATTTGTCCTCTCTCGACACATTCCCTTATGAAGTGGTATCTCGTGTGAATATGCATACTCTTTTTGTGAAAAACTGGATTTTTCATTAGAGCTATAGCTGATGAGTTGTCCACCTTTTGAAACACCCTAAACCTTTTTAACTGAAAATACGCAGCGGAAATACGAACCCGAAAATTTCTAGCTTTATAAAAACATTCTCAAATGTTTGGAAAGCATATCTCCAAAATTATATATGTGTCACATCTTTCATTGTTTTTTATTATATTCAACACGACTCATCTTTATTAGGTTACGTGATCGCGATCCCGTACAATTCGTTTCCTTACTCGATCTCCTACCATTCCTTTCTTTGTGAGGTAGACTAGACAACCTGTAACCACCACATACCCGTTTCATTAGTTCATTAAGTGACTTCATGCAAATATTCAAAATGTGGAAATTACATTCAACAACACTTGATGATCATGACCAAACGCCTTTTGCAAGTTCGAATCTGAATTTCGGATCCTCACCTCTAACTTCCATACCTTCGTACGTACATACCTTAATATATATTACCATCCTCATCACAAAAAGGGTCAGCCGTGTTCGGTTCTTCAGAATAGCTTGATCCTCCATCCGGCTCCAAAGTAGCGCACACCTAGGGTTGCACATCAGCAAACCCTTTACACGGTTAAACAAGTTGAGTAAAAGAAAATTAAATTCTAACAAGCCTTGCTAGTTTGAGGAAACCTCCTCTGCTCATTCTTCATCTGGTCTAAACTATCCTTTGGCCTGAGCAAATATCCTCTACTCATTCTTCATCTGGTCTAAGCTATCCTCTGGTCTGAGCAAATATCATCTGCTCATTCTTCCTTTGGTCTAAACTATCCTCTGGTCTGAACAAATATCCTCTGCTCATTCTTCCTCTGGTCTAAACTATCATCTGGTCTGAACAAATATCCTCTACTCATTCTTCCTCTGGTCTAAACTATCCTCTGGTCTGAGCAAATATCCCCTGCTCATTCTTCCTCTGGTCTAAACTATCCTCTGGTCTGAGCAAATATCATCTGCTCATTCTTCCTCTAGTCTAAACTATCCTCTGGTCTGCACAAATATCCTCTGCTCATTCTTCCCTTTGTTGACCCATTTATCCCAACTACTTTCATTATCGTATGGTGTACGATGGTTGTTCACTAACAATATCCATTCACTTGTCTTACTATATGTTACCAGTTCATTCTTGTTTCCCATCCTAAATTAATACATAAACATGCATTTACTAAACTAAGAGTTTAATTCATAAGTCGCTTACCTCAAGTCCTGCATGTTCTTCTTTGTTTCTTTGCCTCTTCTTGATCCATTAACCTTCCATGCTTGAGCCTATCTTGACATAATCCACATCCTTTCATGTCATCATTCCCACCATTCCGTTAGCATACATAACTATGCATACTGTCAATCATATTACATTTACTTGTTCCCATGACTTTCATTGGTCAATTACTAATATGCACATCACATAATTAACTACCACCTTGTTTATCAAGCAAGCAATCCAACATACCATCATGTATGACACCTAGATAATCAAACATATATTACACGATCTCCTTAATAACACAACATGTTGGGTAGCCTAACCTTGTTAGTCCTACATTGTTGACTTTTCAGAAAGTCAACTATCAAGTATGCAACTTTCAATATTTAGATACATACATCCATCTCGATATACTACCCCATATCAATTTTTACCCTAAACATTACATTAGCATGTTATAGGACACATATCGTGATATGACTACTTTGATGCACATAGAATTCATTCGATACATACTAGCGCTTCCATGATTCTACAATTGGCAATCACAAATCCAAGGTTAGCCAACATCATATAATACCAACACTTGGTGTGCATCATACTATCCAAACATAGAATACAACATCCTAACGCACACTTTTTACCAAATCATATAATTCAATAAATTCCCACATGAATACTCTTCTAATACAATCCTCATGTTAACTTACTATTAATTGTATCTATTATCATATTACTTTCATATTTGTCATGTCTTGCATACAAATTCATACATCATGCTCATCTAGACATTTCTTCAAACACATGGTGTACGTACAACATTCTAAGCTCAATGTACAAGCTTCTAATACACGCATTCCACTAAAACGCATAGTCACCTCCAATCATGACCAATTTCCACATGCATATCCTCAACTACACATTATTCCTACAATTGCATGGAGTTACAACTAATTTAGCAACATCAAAAGTTCTAATGAAAACCCAATATCATCATCTTTTGCAGACAAGCAATTTCTAGTGATTAGCTCATCTCTAAGCCATTAGAGATGATCAATATCACTCACAATCAAGCAATAATACGAATTTAACATCATTTGCTCAAAACCCACATGTGGGGTTCGAACCCTACACGAATTTGGGGGTTAGGATTCTTACCAAAGCTCAATTCTTGAAGATTAACCCTCTAGAACACACACTTCATCCATTACTTCAATCTCTTGCATTAACTTCTTCAATTGAGGGATTATTAGGTTAGGTTTTTGGCTCAAGGATGCCCCTTTGGGGTTGAATACGTATGACCCCAATTGGGTCTTCTTGATCCTCTTATTTTGACCAAATAGTTATATTAATGGTCCCTCAAGTTTTCCCTCCTTCCATTTTATTATGAAACTTAATTAACCAAGTTAATTCCTAGTGTTATTTACTTACATATTTAGATAACACTAACAAGGTTATTTCCATATTGGAACATAGCCTACATTCTTATCATCCCGTTTTATTATCCGTATGGGTTCATTCTACTATTTAATTCATCTTGTCATTTCTTATTCACGCCTAATAGCGTAACTAAGCGAAACGGGTTTTCGGGATGTTACACCTTTAAAGTTACAACCTCTTCCTTTTCACCGAGTATTTCTGCTAGAAGACCTCCTAACCAAATTGCTTGACATGTTGCAGATGTTGCAGCCATGAACTCAGCTTCACACGAAGATAATGCGACCGTGCCTTGTTTTTATGAATTCCACGTAATCGGCGCATCATTATAGTAGAATATTATTCTAGTAGTGCTTCGCCCGTCATCAACATCTACTGCATAACTACTGTCACAGAACCCGAATAAAACCTTGCTTCCGCATCTTGGATACGTAATACCAAGATTAAGGCTTCCTTTTAGATACCGAAGAATCTGCTTTACGGCTTGTTCGTGTGTCTTGGTTGGTCTCTGCATGAAACGACTTACATAGCCCACTGAGTAGCTTAGATCCGGACGTGTGTGAGTTAGATACCTCAAACAACCCACAACCTTCCTGTACTCACCCCTCATCATGTTTTGACAACTTCAAACCTGGATCCATAGGGAATTGAGTTGAGTTACATTCCCACATGCCTACTTCCTTCAAGATCTTGGTGGCATATAGTTATTGGAGAAAGAAGAAGGGACCAAACCGGTCATCTTCTCCGGCTATCCATCCGTCTCCGGCGATCACTAAACAACACCTACCTCCGATAACTTCACCAATAGCAATAAACTTGCAACCCTTCTCCTTCCAGAACCGATAACCTAAATGAACTGGCATCATCTCCAGTTGTTTACCACAGCACCGATGGTCCCTCCACCACCAAACAACTATATTCCGGTTTTCCTCTCCATTCCCGAGCAACTCTCTGACCACTAGTCGTAAACTCAACCAACTTCTGCCCCGACACCACAACCACCACAGAAAGAGACAAAGGAATTTGGGAGAAAGAGCCATGCATCACAGGGTTGTACGTATGCATTGACTGGTTGTATTATTCGTACCTCACATCCAAACTTGCTAACTGTATATATATATAACCAGTATATAACTTAATCATAATACAAGAACTGAATCATAATACAAGAACCGAATCACAATATAAACTCTTTGATTAATAATATCTTAAAATTTTACATTTTAAACCTGTATTTTTTTATACTAAACCTATACCCAACTCAAAACATATTTAAAAAAAAAAAACTAATTGTTCCTCCTTTTCCTTTAATCTTCTTACAAATTAACCCAAAAATATAAAATAAAATAAAACCCAAACTTTAATCGTGACGACGGTCACAGACCACCTCATATGCCACCAAAGCAAGGTTCAAAGCTTCAATGGTGGCAACTAAACCACCATGAGCCACCGGACCACCTTGAATATGAAACCTCACCTGTCGGTCTTGTTCATCAATCCTGATACGCACGATATCAACTTCTTCGTCATCCGGGTTGTCTTCCGCTTCCAAAGCTTGATTACGTCCACCAAAGAGCCATTTCAACCCATTTGTTATTTCTTTTTTAAAGGCTAAGAAAGTTATTCCCAACCCGATCAGAATAGTTTCCGCCGGTGAAACCTCGGTCTCAACCGAGAAAAGGCAAAACCCTGGATTTTCTTCATCGCGGCGGTTGGGATGTTCAAGTACGGGGAATTGTGACATTTTCAGGGAGAGTTTTTGGTTGCTCTGAGGTTGATGTGGTGTGGGAGGGACAAAGAAAGAATATTTATGCAGGTTGGTGGTGCGGCTGTTTGTTTGTTATGAACAATTTAAATAAAAAACTATTTTGTCATTATTAATATTATGTCATTTTGCTATCAGAGCACTAACCAAATGAAAATAATTTGTTCACCGGTATGTTTATTCGAAATACCTTGGCTTCCCTGCTTTACCTCGCTGCCGAGGTAATAATGCAAAATACCAAGGTCACTCATTTCAAATTGCATCTCCATTTGTTCTTTGAACGCCTTGATGTCTTGAGTTCCTTCACCCGTAACAATAAGATCATCAACATAGATACCAACAATCAACAACCGTTGATTAGCTTCCTTTCTATAAGCTGCTTGCTCTCTTTTGCACTTATAGAAACCGAGTTTCAATAGAGTCGAGTCGAGTCTAGAGTTCCAAGCTCTCGGAGCTTGTCGTAACCCGTACAAAGCTTTAAACAATTTGTACACCTGATGCTCGCGTCCCTTATTCACAAAACCTTCGGGTTGAGTCACAAAGACTTGTTCCTTTAATTCTCCATGTAAAAAAGCTGATTTCACATCTAAGTGATGAATCTCCCATCCGAGATTTGCTGCAAGTGCAACAATCAACCTGATTGTTTCCATCCTTAAGCGACCGGCGCGAAAACTTCTTCGAAATCAATCCCGGCCCTTTGTGAATATCCTTTAGCAACGAGTCGAGCCTTGTACTTGGTTATAGCTCCACTTGCATTCTTCTTGACCTTATAGACCCACTTTACCCCAATCGGTTTTTGGTTTGGTGGTAGTTCAACTAGCTTCCACGTTCTGTTTTTCTCTACTACAGCCAATTCATTCTCCTTAGCAATCTGCCAATGTTTTTCTTTCATTTCTTCTTGAACATTTTGTTGGTTCATTATCTAGAGAAAGCATGAGATTGTGCTCAACGTTATTGGTTTCAACATTGCCGGTTTGATGATTTAAACTTGGCACCGTCTCAACTTGATAACCTTCGAATCTCCGTGGGAAAATCGATAATCTATTTGAACGTCAAAGTTGGTTTGTGTCTTCTTCGGCTTGAACGGGTTTGGGTGTTTCATTTGTTGATCCTTGATCAGCAGCGACTTCCTCTTCTGCCAATGGAACATCTTGTGTTTCCTGAATTGCTTGCAAAGGTATTGATTCTACCACAAACTCGCTCCATTCTGGCTTGTCCGAACCAACTTTCTTCAAGTAATCCTTCCAATCATACCTGATTAACTCATCAAAATTCACGTCTCCATCTCGCATCGCATGTAACCGATTCCTTACAGGATCATGCATACGGTGTAACACTCCTTTGTTACCTTGCACTCCGAGATAGATCATCTGTGTGCTTCTATCGTCTAACTTCTTTAGACCCGACATTAAGATTTTGGAATATCCTACACATCCAAATATCTTAAGAAAGGTTAGGTTAGGCTTCCTCCCTTTGAACCTAACTTTCCCTTTAACCCGTCGATCTAGCCTAGAGAACCACTTCTTGTTCCCCGTCATGTGGTTGCTAGCACCATTATCTAAAAACCAAGTATGATCTTCACATGGGCTTGTTGCATAGATACTAGGATAGACTAGTTTTTCATTCAGGTACACAACATGTTTAGAATCCTCCTCACATGTGTGCATATATAATACTGGGCCCTCGTCTTCTTGAACAAGATTGTTTTCTTCATCCCTTTTCCTTGTGGGACAATCGCTAGAAAAGTGTCCTAGTTTGTCACAACGAAAACACTTTAATTTCGATCGGTCTTTCACAGGTCTTTCCTTCGGTTCCTTGCCCCTTCCCTGTGTTCTTGTGCTTCCTCGACCACATCCTCTACCTCTGCCGCCATATTCAACAGTTTCTTTGCCTCGACCGAAGCTTTTTCCACTCTTCCTCTTGGCTTCCCATTCTTCTTAGGTTAGTAATAGCTTTTCTTCCTTGGTCGGTTGCACCTGCTGATCGAATTTTATTCGTTCTTCATAGGCGGTGAGACGCCCTACAACATCATCATAGCCGACTGTTTTAAGGCCGACCACTTGTTCAATCACTGCCACCATCTATATATATATATATATATATATATATTTGCTCGGTAGTCTGTGTAGAAACTTTTTCACCCAAATTTGTTCTTCTATCATGGTCCCAAGCGAGGTTGATTTTGAGGCTATACCCGAGATCATTCCAGCGAACTCGGTTATATTGCTTGAATCCTTCATCTTCAAGTTTTTGAATTCCGCCATAAGCGTTTGAAGTCTTGCTTCCAAAACTCACTCAACACCCCGATGTCGAGCCTTCACAGCTTCCCACATTGCTTTTGCCGTCTCACAATTTCCAATTTGAAGCACAAGTTCTTCCGGTAAAGCTTGAAAGAGTAGTGCGGTTGCAACGTGGTTCTTGTGGTCATCAGTGGTTTTTCCTGGATCGATAACATCCCACACCTTGTGAACATTAAAGATCGCCTTCATCTTCATGGCCCAGACCGCATAGTTCGTACTCGTGAGAGTTGGACATGCTAAACTCGATACGTGGTCCTTTACTACTAGGTTTGTGTTCTTGTTTCGGTTCATATCTCCCATCATTTTCTTCTCTGGCTTACGTGATATCTTGGTCACAAGTCACAAACCACAACCAAATATCCTTCTTTGATTGTTTCCTGATGACTTCGTGCGTTCCTTGATGATCACGTATTAGATCTTCTTTCTCTTTTATCAAACCGAGCTCTGATACCAATTGTTAGACAATCGGTATTAGAGAGACAAACGATTTGGAACCAAAACTTATTATTATTATTATTATTATTATTATTATTATTATTATTATTATTATTATTATTATTATTATTATTATTGAATTGTGATACATAGGTTTACTTAAAGTCCTCTTTATATAAGCCTAACAATCCTTGGTGACCAAGTAATTAGCCTTGGAGCACAAGGAATTAGCCTTGGAGTACAAGGAATTAGCCTTGGAGTACAAGGAATAATTATCTATACCTTTGATAATTATCTAAACAATAATAAACCTATCAGATTCCTTCTAGAATGAAACTATCTCAAAACATCCTTATCTTGAACTTAGGTCGGCTCCTTTTTAAACGCACCTACAAGATTAGTCTTCATAGTCGACATATAAGTAACCACATATAATCAAACATCACCTATGATTCATTTATATGCGTTCCACTAATGAATCATAAACCACCTGAAGAAACACCGATCTAACAATCAACGAGCACAATAAAGAGATATTGTATTAATAATTGTTGGGGAGATTACAGACACTCGAATATAAATTGTTACAATGTTTCGACTATAATCTGTCTTTCACAACTATCACTGAATTCTCTAAGTATGAATGCTTGGAGGATTGAATGAATCCTTCTCCTCATGGAGAAGGGGTATTTTTAGGCCTTAGAGGTGTCCTGTGATTGGCTGGATTGAGAATGACAGTTGTCTTGTACGATCGTCAACCGTTGGCGTTTGGGCATTGTCCTCATGTGATAGGTCCACATGTCTTGTAATCGTCCTTTCTGTCCTTTTTTGTACCTCGTACCTGCAGGTGATCATGGAGCAGGGAATAATGGCCTCTGATTGGCTGCACGTCGCTTTCTTTGTCAAGTCACAGCTGGCATGTACGAGGGTTATGTGCGCATGCTTCTAGAAGGTCTAGGCAGCGTTGCTGCTGACATGTGTGGAGATGTGAGATATGGGGCCGTGTGCACGCGTGGGTACATATCTCTTCAAGACCCCCTAGTGTAGTGTTATGTATGCGGAGCATGCGGGACACTGGACTCAGAAAGTTAAAAAAAAATTTAGATGTTGAATTGCGGGGGTAATTTGTGCTCTTTGTTTATGTTGTGCGCCATGTGCGCTGTGTGGATGCAAACAGCTGGATGGTGCACGTCAGTAATTAATTTTTACATCAAAATGGTCAGGGATGTCAGTTGATAAGACAGTTGGTGAGGCTAAAAGTTGCTTGGCGGTTTGCTTTATCAGAGTATGGTGGGCCCAGCTGTCGTTTTGCCTAGCGTCATTTCTCTCTCTGACATTGCACGCCCTGGTTGGCCAGACGTGCGGCACGTCTGTAGGGTTTTTGAGGGCATTAATTGCCCAACCTATATAAACCCTTGTCCTTCTCTGATTTCCTTCACACTTGTTCAAATTCAAAGTTTCTTATCTCCTTTTCTTCAGCCAAAACTCCTCTTTTCACCCTTAAACCTTTCATTTTTCTGCAACTTTTGCTGTTTGCCGATAGAGACTTCATAAAAAAATTATATATGTAAAGAAAAACCAAAGAAATGGGGCAAAAAAGGAGAGGGGGCCTCCAAGAACAATAAGAAAAGTCCTCCACTCGCCGGAGAAGTTACGACGAAGTTGACGAAGGATGAGTTTCGTAAATTTTGTCAGCTTTATGAGATTCCCTCCTGGTACGAGCTTGAAATACGTGTGGAAGGTAAAACAATATTGCAACCACCCACTAGAAAGATAGGGGTATATGCTGCATATTTCCAGTAATCAATAACAATAAAAATGAAGTATATTAGCAACCTTAACAAAAAGGGAAAGCAAATTAATCTTCAGCACGTACAAATAAGATCTAAAATTGAAGCTCAAAAACTATAAAGGATAAAATCTTAAATGTATCCATCAATTATATATCATTTAGAAAGAAATCAGGCATGTTTACCTTCAGAGTTTTGCTAGTCTAGTGAATATATCACAATAGGTTAAGTGATGGACCTGCGCAATTAGAGATATAACAATTCAAGTTTAGAATATTAAAAAATAGAAAACGATTATATATATATACACACACACACACAAGGGATGATAAAGCATTACAAAACGATTTGTAACGGTTCTAATCAATAGAAGTCATCGTTTTAAGGCTAAGCTGGAACATACTCATGCATATCTTGATCCTCATTCAGGACATCATGATGAGGATCAGCCGGAACAAACAGATCCATATCACCAGCTTGTTTCTTAGGCGCGTGGTACGTCAAGTTCAAGACCATTATGACAAAAAACGACCATGAGAAAAGTGTATTTACCAACATAAAAAACAACAGACATTTTGAAAAGTGTATTTATCAACATCAAAGACTATGAGATCTCATATTGCATCTAAATGTCATTTATAATCTTGATTTTGGTAGATGCACTAATAACCCTTACCTCGATTCATAAAAGTTCCTATTTGTAGACACTCCTTCTTCGCATGTTGACAGGTAGGCAATTCAATATAAAAATGAAACAACCACTGTCGCCTAACATAAAAATTCCACCAACAATCAATTAAACAATGACCTTCATATAATGTGAAAAATAAGCAAAACAATAACCTGCACAATAGGTGTTCGAGAAAAAGTCAAGACCAAAAAATAGAGAAAAAAAATCAAATCAATCATGAGAAACCAAATTGAGGTAAAGCAAAACCATAAATCAACAAAAATGAACAAAAAATTTAAGTGAAACGCAACACTGATTGGAGCACCCGAGTTGTTACCAAAGCTTGACACGTTCTCCAACAGAATCATAACTGCATCGCTGAAGGCTACTTCTTTTGATGACTGGCCGATTAAATGACGTTGTGATTGACAATAGACACACAAGCGGTGCACTGTACACCATCATTGTCGCGCTTGTTACTGTTGTGCCACAACGTTGGCCCATCGGTGATGTATTATTGGTTTTAATAGCCAGAGATCTGGTGAGAAGCTTGGTGAGGAGAAAAGAAAACGTTGGATCCGATTAAAGGTTCGTAAGGCGGTGATTTGGAGAGGAAAATCTGTCTCGGCTGTCACATAAACGACCGGTGGCCGTGTGGTGATGTCTTATAAAACTGATAGAGAGAAGAAAGAGTGAGGGTTAGCGATCTGGAGATGAAGAAGAGATCTGGTGTGCGAGAGAAAACTGATAAAAAGAAAATGAGAGAGAGGGAAAGAGAGAGTATGTGAGGGTGTTGGTGGGTATGGTTTTGAAATTTGAAATGTAAAATGAAGGTGTTGAATATGTGGGTCTGGTATGACCTGAAAAAGATCCAAATCAACCACAATTGAACATATTATCAAAATGAATATGGTGATGACAAGTATACAACACGGTTCCCCAAATGGCATCTAAGCTCTTTAAACTTTTCTTTTATTACATATAGAGATAGAGATTTAAGTTGATGTTGAGTTTCTTATTACATGTAAGAGAGCATGAACTAAAGGTTTTGGGCTACTAACTATGTTGGACCAATTACTTGGGCCGTTGATTACACCATGGACTACACACATAATGAAAAGGAAACCAACCTACCCATTAGCCCAGTACTTTGACTAATCAAATTAACTAACCCATTACCCATTACTTTATATATTAAATCCTAACTAGGCATATACTCGTCGCGCGTTGCCGCGGCGAGGGCAAACGGGTTACTGCGACCTATATGGCTATCGCACGTAACGCAACGCACGGCGGGCCAACTGGATACTCATATTTTGTCCACCGCGCATTGCGGCGGCGCGTGGCAGGTTGACCCATGCGGTGACACACGAAGTGTAAAGCACCATTCGTAAGAGACAATGTGCTGCATATAATGGATTTCGGTTAATATACCTGGCTTACAAAGTAGAATCTACCGTTTAGTTGGCAGTCAGTGTACTCCTTTCAAACATCTGTAACAAATAAAAAAACGGAATGAACATATAAGTGAACGCAACTATTAGCAATATGTTATTTAACCAAAAAGGTTGGTACAAAGCAGAACAATAACCGTTTCTGACAAAGTATCTTTATATAATGCATAAAGGCTCAGGCGCGCAATGATAGGTCAATTGGTTGCGCTGCCGTAGCGCCATCACAGTCGACATCAGCATTGGACACGCAATCATCATAGCTAAATAGCCGCAAATGCAATCGCCAACGGGAAAAAGTACCATTAACAGTACAAACACAGCCGCCAAATACCAGCAATGATAGCGAGCAGATTCGTAACCCAAAACCCCCAAATAACACTTCTGTGTAGCAACATCAAGTAAATGACGTAGCATCATTAAGTTTACTTTGTTTTGAAGGTGATGTTGATGTATTTAACATCACCAATAAAAAAAACCCATTGCACAAATTATTCACTTGTGTACAGCAGTGTTGTTCTCTTTTTTCTACCAAACATCCAAGAATCACACAAAGAATCTCATTTAACTTCAAGAAGCAACTTCAGATCTTAACTCCACAAAAATATATCCGATTCTGAAAATTTGAGAGACACGGGCCGCGCAAGGACACCGGACATAGACGTGCAAGTTCACCGGACACAGACGCCACCATGGCAGCCGAAGCCGGCCACCAGAAACATCCAGGCGGCGTTTGTCAAATCAAGACCCTAAATCCTCAAACAAATTGCTCAAATAATGGAAACCCTAACAGGATAGATGGCAATCGAGCCAACGAAGGGTCGAATCTGAAAATTTGAGACATACAAACAGGCCTGGCAAGGATGCCAGACAAACAGCCGACACCTAGGCAGCCGAAGCTGGCCACCGGTATTGTATCACAAGCAGACAGATGTAGAGGGTAAAGGCACATACCAGTTCAGCAAGTAACTGACCTGCATAAAGGACTTGTATGATGACCTAGAACACGCATCGAGCGGTACCAACCCCTCAGAACGAAAGTTGCTAATTCTTTCTATATGAGCCACCAAGCATCCACATCGCCAGCCATCGCCACCAGCCACCTCCGGTAACCGGAAAAGGTCGCGGTGGCGTAAAACATGGCGAAGCATCCAACAACCCTCATCCAAATCCGATGACAACCGGGTTGCAGTTCACAGCGATGCTTCTGAAACCACCCGGAAGAAGGTCGAGGAGAGAAGAGAGACAGAGACGAGGCTGTTGAAGGCTTGAAAGTTACAGAGAGATAAAAGCAAGTGGGGAAAACAAAGCGTGCATTACAGGTGTTTCCTTCATAGAGAATAAAGCATTATACTCCCTGGTTCTTCACCTACAATTTGGACTTTCACCTCCATACTTCAATCCACTCTTAAGTCCGCTGTATTTTGCCAAACAAAATGAAATTGGTAGATGCAGAAGCTGGAGATACCATCCTAAGAGTCATAAAATTGACAGAACTTGGTAAAAGCTATTTTATGTATGTATCTATAACTATAATTTCATGAATAAGGACTATTAAAGTGCATCAACAATACCAATTTCCAGTTTGTAAATAAATGAAAAAGTACATTTTGGTGTTCGCCACCTCTGTTGCTCTATGCCTGTACTTCACATTCATAATACTAAATACTTATTGTAGAGAATAACAAATTAATCAAAAAACGACTTACAATTTACATCTTAAATAAGCTCGTTCCTTTAGTTGGATCAAATGGTGCAAGCTGCATCATGGTACTACATTATCTATAAAAACACATATGACTTGATTTTGATTCATATAAAATGAAATAAATAAACATATACGTCTTTAGATACTAAATGGGTTGCTACAAATATGAATAATAATCATTTTAAAATGTATATACCGTATAAAACCTCGTTTCTCAAATATGAATCTAACAAATTGGTATCAGAGCTCTGGTTCATCTAATAAAATATCAATCTAACAAATTGAGAATCAGACACAGGCTCTTATTGATATTCAATAAAGGAAACAAGTTCACTTTTTTATATATCTATCACTTTAAGAAACCATTGATCAATCAAATTTCTTAAAAATAGACCCTCATAATACTGGATCTGCCAATAAGCCTCCTATGCTAGTCAGAAATGAATACAATATTTGGCAAAGGAGAATGGCACATACTTTATCTCAACAAAATACTGGATGTTGGAAGTCTGTCATGTATGGACCCCATAAACCAGTAATAACAGATCCAGAATCTAAAGTAGAAAGAACAAAAGAACCAAAAGACTACACTGAAGAAGATTTCCTAAAACTTGAGCTGGATGCTAAGGGATTCTCTATGTTGGCAATGGCTCTCCCAAATGAAATATATGCTGGGCTTTTACACTGTGAAAGTGCCAAAGATCTGTGGGATTGCCAAAAAGAACAGTTTGGAGGAACTGATGAGGTGATTGCCAACACTAGAGAAATTCTTGCTCAACAATATGAAACTTTTACTCATGTTAATGGAGAAACTTTGACACAACAGTTTGAAAGATTTTCTTCTTTAATATCTGAGTTAAAATTAAATGGTCAGACCTACACAAACTCATCTATGTTACATAGATTTTTAAGGTCTTTACCAGAAAAATGGGAAACTTATTCTATAGTCCTCAGATCTGGACCAGATTTTGATTCTCTCTCACTCACAAAATTACATGGGAGATTACTCACTTTTGAAAGAGAAATCAATCAAAAGAAAAGGTTACAAATTCTGGTAAAACTGTTGATGACTATATTCCAGGTAGTACAACACTTTTGGGACATGACTCACTAATTTGTTCAAATGATTTTGGATCTTTTGATCACATTGACATAACTTCTGGGATTTCATCAGAAAGGTCATATCCAGGTTGTGACAATGGAGAAAATAGTCAAACTACTGATAACATGTGTTTTATTATGGATGATTTAAAAAATTTTAGTAGTGATGACTTAGAAGAAATGGACATACTGCATCAACTGGCCATGTTAAGTATTAAAACTAACAAATTTTACAAAAGGTTAGGGAGAAAATTTCCAGGACTGAACAGTTCAATAAAAGTTGGTTTTGACAAATCAAAACTAAGATGTCACACGTGTCAGAAGTTGGGACACTTTGCTAGAGAGTGTAGAAGCTCTAGCTACAACCAACCACAGTTTGGAAGCCAAACTAACCCCAGTTATAATAGGAATATAGGGACTCAAGGAAGTGCTCATTTTGTACAGGCACAAGCTCCACAAATTCAATATGTGCCTCAAATACAATATGTGCAGATGCTTGTTCAACAACAGAGCCAACAACAAATACCTTCCAATCCTGCTGCTCACCCTCCACAAACTCAACAACCTTCTCAACAAAGTCTATTTACCTCAGGGTATGTTGACTAGAGCAGTCTTCCATATGACACAACAGAGTGCAATTCTGATGCAGACAACAAATTGTTTGACATCAATTGGGGAGAACCTGACAATGGCAGAAAGAACTTTGCCTTAATGGCTTTTGAGGGATGCTCCTATAATGCTGCCTTATCACAGGTATCAAAAGAGTCTCTTTTAAAACTTTGCTCAAAATCATGCAAAGAATCATTTGCTTTAATAAGAGAGACCAATGTGTGTCTACAAGGCAAAGCCAATGACTCTGAAAGAAAATACACTCAGATGAAATGTGATTTCGAAAGAAAACTTGCTTTAAAGACAAAAGAAAATTCTAAATTAACTAATAATGCTATTGAAACCCAAGCACAAATAAAAAGCATGATAGAAAACCTAGGAAATGTTAGAAAAGAGCTTGCTTGCACCAAGGTTGACTGTGAAAATTGGGTGGAGTCATGTAGAGGTTACCAAATGCTACTTAACATACAGACTGCATCAAATGTTAAGTTTAGCATTGGGTACAACCTCACAGAATCACCAACTGACTTTACTCCCAAAACTGCTGATGATGGGAGTAAAATAGTTCAAACTTCTGATATGAAAGTCTGCACATCTTTTCATCAGAACTTTCTTAAAAAATAAAAAAGAAAGTCATGCAGAAGTAAAATCAACTGACATTAAGCCATCAGCAGTTTCATCTACATCAGGAGTTGAGACCCAGAAAACTGCTGATGACCTAACTCAAAGTCCTGATACTGTCAGTACTTTTCCTTCCAAAACTTCTGAAAATTTAAAAGGAAAGGCAAAATCATGTAAAATATGTGGTATATTTAACCACATAACAGAATTTTGCAGATATAGAAAAAGAAATTAGTACAATAAGAAGATCTTACAACTGGTAATGGAAAAACAAATCAAACAAGATTTTGAAAATACTTTCTATCCCAACAAACAACAACCATGTAACACCTTTTCTCAGAAAAAGACTAAATCTCAACCAAAGCCTTTTTCTCAAAATTCTTCAGTAGTTAGTCCCAAATCATCAGCAGCTTCACAAACTGCTGAGGTTGAAAATCTCATGAATATGGTCAAACTACTGATAACTAAAGTTGATGGTGAGCCTCTAAAAGACTCTACCATTGAGCTAAAAAAGCAAGTCTGTGGCTAACATGACATAGATTTCTAAAAATGGTCCACAACAAACTTCTCGTCCTGTTCTCAAGAGTAAACCCAAAGCCAAAATGGCTTGGGTTCCTAAAACTAACAAATCTACTTTTTTTGCAGAGGGTCTCTAGAGGTCTAAATAGCATTTGGTATGTTGATAGTTGAGGCTCAATGCACATGACAGGATGCAGGTACCTGATCAACAATTTTATAAGTCAAAGAGAAGGATCTGTGTCCTTTGGGAACAATGCCAAGGGATATGTGCTAGGATATGGCAATGTATCCTCTGAAAAAATGCAGTTTGACAAGGTCAATCTGGTTGAAAACTTGGAGTACAATTTGCTGAGTGTCTCTCAAATGTGTGACAAGGGATATTCTTCCTTTTTCACCAAAACAGCATGCAAGATCATATCACCAGAAGGCTAGAAGTTGATAGAGAAGATCATAAAAGATCATACCTTGTTAATTGCCAAAAGATGTGGCAATGTCTATGCAGTAGACATTGAAAAGGACAAGGTATTGAACAACACTGCCTGTTTATTCTCAAAGGCATTAACTTTAGAAACAGACCTTTGGCATAGGAGACTTGGCCATGTGAACTTTAAAACCATAAATAAAGTCACTAAAATGGGCTTGGTCAGAGGTCTACCCTTGAAGGAATATCAGTGTAAAGAACATTGTGTTTCCTGTCTTAAGGGTAAGCAGCATAAGTCCTCTTATAAGTCTATTGAAGAATCAAAAACTACTGCATGTCTTCAACTACTCCATATGGACTTATTTGGGCCAGTTAAAATCATGAGCCTTGGTAAGAAAGACAAGACTGGCAAGAAAAACAAGAAAGACTCCTTAGAGAAAAAGCTGAGAAGTGAACCCAAGGAAAAAATGAAGAAACTGCTGAAGACAAATCCAAAAGTACTGAAGACAATCCTTCAGTAGTTGATGCTCAGACCAACACTTCAGTAGTTGATACTTCCTACATTGAACCAGAACAGCCTTCTAAAGCAACAGAATCAACTCCAGCTGATATTCCAAAGCCTGTTCCCACTCCAACTATTTTGAACCCAACGCCCATATCATTTTCAAAAGAACAAATGGAGGAAAGTTCAAAATAAGCAAAGAAGAAGGCTATGGAAGAAGAAATCTGGAACAGCTTAGAAGCAAGGGATGACATAATCTTTGATGACAAATAATAGCTTATGAAAAGAAGCTAGGTGAGTTAGAAGAACAAGAAAGAATTGTTGAGCAAACACTCCTTGCTGCTGAAGAAGATAAAAGGCAACAGGTGATGAACTATATCAGTAAACACAGCAAGACAATAAGAAAATACTCACTTAAGGGACTCTCAACTGAGGAACTTACTCACCAGGCACAGCTTGTATCTGATAGGCTAGCCACGGAAAAAGAAAGGAAAATGAAGAGAGTCTAAATCATATAAGAATTGGTAGATAACGACTATGGTTCAAAACATCAAGTGTGCAGATGGAAAGAAGATGTACTTTATGACACTTATAAGAAGTTCAAGGCTGAAAGACTTGCAAATCCAGAGAAGTTTTAAACTTCTGCAACAAAGCCTACTACCAAGAAGAAGCCAGAGGAACAAGTCAAAACAGACTTCAAGATGGTGCTGATTGAAAAGAACACCATTTTTGAAGATGATTTCACAGTTGATGAAAAGCCTCTGTTAACACAAGATAGGGATCCTGGAACGTTTGCATATCAACTAAAACAAACCATTACAGATAAAAAAACAAGCCAAGGTAATCACTGAACATCACCTTCCCATTTTAGTGATACACCTGGTATTGTACTAGTTGAACGAAGAAGGAGATCCAATCTGATCACAGCTGAAAAGAAAAAACCACCAACATCAGACCTATCTTCAAACCTGCAAATAGTACCATACAAAGACAATTTCTTGAATTCCAAATCTCTAATTGTCAAATGGTACTTCACATACAAGTCCAATTCCATGGTTCTGGAAAGAAAAGACTGCACATCAAAAGTCCTTCACCACACATCTGAATTGGAAAAAACTATCAGATGAAGATCTTCTAGCCATTCAGAACACTTTACCAGAGTTAGGACTACTTACAGAACCAGAGCTCAGAGAGCTTAAATTTTAGAGAATCAAGAAAATTTGGAGAATTCTTGACTCAAGGAAAAGAGGATCTTATAAATAAAGATAGACATAGGTTTTGGCTTCATCAATCCAGGGGAGATTGTAAGGTCAAAGAGGATTGACAAGCCAGTATAAACCTTAGTCTTACATCCTCTGAATATTTTGTATTAAGCTGCTGAAGTAAAAGATCATGAAGTCCTAAAGAAGCTGATAACAAAGTCCTGAAGAGTAAAGAATCAGAAATTCTGAAGATGAACCAGACAGACATCTGAAGAACAACTCCTGAACACAAACTCATCAGAAGTTTATCTCTCATCAGCACTTTGATTAGAAGCTTCCCACCGCCCTTGATCTTCAGTATTTTAGTTTTATAAGGTTATATGTTACTTTATGAACAAGTTCAGATACTACAACCTGTTGTAGTATTAGTTTAATCACTTGTATTCTTCCAATGTTCATACTCTTTGGTCTATAAATAGCTGGGTTCATCCCCTCTATTTTAGACAATCTTTTGCAGTAGCATTTTTCATATATACACTTTGAGAATCATTCAACAGCTTTTACTGTTTTATTTACTTATTGCTTTTATTCTCATTTACTACTTTAGTGCATTAACTGAGGGGGAGTAATAACTCCTGTTAAAAGTGAAATCTTAGCATAGAACACTTATACTTATTCCGTTGTACTAAACACTTTGATAAATCCTAGCAAGTGTTCTTGATAAGAATCTGTTTACAAGCTAGGAACTGATCCAACACTAATTTAACGTGATAACCTATTGCAAATGGCTCAAGTTAACTAACCACAAAATCTCTCAATCATTGCATGTCCATAGTATTCTAATCAGTAATAATTCATACTCCCTAACCTAAAGCCTAATCAGTAATCATCTAAAGAATTACTTATGTAAGCTGCAACTATTCAAAAACTCATCACATCTCTCTAGTCTCTCATTAGAGTAAAAAACTCATTACATGTCTCTAATCTCACACATTCTAATACTCCTATAATTCCTAACCTAATCAACTAAACAATCACTTAAGTTGGAAGTTGTAACCATTAAAAATTTTATCACATCTATGTACCAAGTCTCACAATACTAATATTGATACCTAACCTAAAAGAATGTACAACTCTAATATTAACACCTATCATAAATGCTAAAAAAATGCATAACTCTAATATCAATATTCAATACATAACCTAAAACAATGTATAACTCTAATATTAATACATGTCATAAAGGTTAAAAAAAATACATAACTCTAATATTAATATTCAATACCTAACCTAAATAAAGAACAAAATTATACATAGGAATAAACATCGGACAAAATTGCTTATAGTGACAACTTGCAGAAAAAACAAAAGAAACACAACACTATAATCAACATCAAATATGTTTGCAATTTAGATTGATGTTAATTCATACAGGCACATGATAAAGAACAATAAAGAAAGCAAAAGAAACACAACACTATTAATCAAATAAAAGGAAACGAAAAAGTGAGGATTATACCGTGTTGTAGTAATGGAAGAAACAGAGAGGCGACCGATTGAGATTGTAGGTACATAATGGATATTATGGCTCAAAAAATTATGAAGACATTAGTTATACTATCGGTGCCTGAATCTAGTAAATAATAATAATAATAATAATAATAATAATAATAATAATAATAATAATAATAATAATAATCTCTATATAAATTCTACGACACTTGAACAGTAAACTAATATTTTATTAGTTTTATTATATAATTGTTATTTTCCTATTATATAACACGGTAAACTATTATTTTATTTACTTTATTACTTAAATTGTTATTTTACTATTACATCTATATATATATATATATATATAGGGGGAGGATTAAATAAAAACCCACCTAAATTGAAGAAACCCATTAAACCCTATCTCAGCCATTGATCAATCTAGATCAATGGTGTGGATCAAATGCTTAATATTATAATGGTGAGAAGTACAAAGAAGGGCATATGGGTAATTTGGCATTACAAAGGTGTTGGTAACTGCATGGTTCTGCAAATCAGTCACTTCATAGTCTCTCTCCATCAATAACCTCTTTCCCTCTCACTTACTCGTATACCATCTTCCCAAATTCAAAATTTCATCCCTGTTCTCTCTCCATTTGAAGCATTAACATACTTCCGTCTTCCTAAAACCTTCAACCCTGTACTCTTTTTGTCTCCCGTAACGATGAAATCGTTCATGTGGACCTTATCTTCGTTTAGCCGACGATTGGGGTCGAAGAAATCATCTAAAAGGTATGTGCCTCGTTGTTTTATGTCCCTTTACTATATAAAATTGGGGTTTCTCATATATGGTACAACGTATTCATGAATAATCAGGGATAAGTACATTGATGGTGTAAAACAGAAAAAAAAAATGGGGATTTTGTCGAGTTTGCTAAGAAGCGTTGTCATCATTTATTTTTTATTGAGTGGATAAGTGGATTGTAGTTTATGAAATGTGATACCCCTCGTGAAAGCGTAATCAATATAATGTTTGAGACAGGAGGAAAAGAAAATTGGTCGTTTTGTCTGATGACACAGCAAGAACCAGGCATGGCAAGGACATTGGATTATCAGCTAGTGAGTTTGAAGATGTAAAACGTCATCTAGGTAGGTGTTACAGGGACTTTTGGATAGTAATGAAGATAATTTATTTTTTAATCTTAGTAATGTAATTTTAGGCTCCTGTAAATTTATTTAGAGTACCATTTTTTTAAATATGTAGACTATGACTCGGATACACCACTTATCAACCTAAAGAGGCTGCGTAAAGGAATTGGCAAAGCTTCGGCTCATAATGATGATCCAAGGCCGTCGATGGTGCAAACTTCATATAATGAGGATGCAGGACCATCATTGAATGAAGGTTCTGATAATGATGATTCAGGACTGTCAACTGGGGTGGAGTCTGATGATGATGATTCAAGTGTGAAGCCACAGAAGGAAAAGTTGTTCTTTTTTTGTAACCGCCGTCGTCGTCAAGCGGCCAAAACCAAAGGTGAGGTGTTTTGTGGTTTTCCAATAGTTTCGGTGTTATATGTGTAAAATTAGGTGTTATCGTCTGGTTAAGCGATCAGTTGCTTACATTGGGTGTTTGTATGTTATGTAAAAACAGACCCAAATATAGCAGTTGGTGAAATTCAGACAAGAAATAAAAAAGGTACGATGATACAACATAATAAATAGTTATTTACACTGATGTCGGGTCAAAGTTAGTTTGAACTGATAATTGTTACATGTGTAACAGGTAAGCAGGCAATCCCTGTGTATGATCTGTCTTCATCTGCACCAGTTAGGATCACACGAGCAAAAACACGAGCGTTAGAAGTTTCAGCGAAAATAGACCAGGGGAAAAAAGTGAAAGCATTGAAGGCGAAAAAACAGAAGAGGGTAGACAAGACATGGAATGATGCCCTTGAGCCTCGTAGGCAACGCAAAAGGTCAAAGTTGAACGAGTGGCTGGGGATACGTACTAGATCATCACCAACACAGTTAACAAGATGCATAAAGATGCTAAGTGACGAACAACGTTTAGCAGTGAAGGATATGGGGTTGGGCAGGCTGCTAAATCTTAAAATGGATGGGATACCTGCGAAGTTAGGGCATTATGTTGTAGTTAACTTCAACCAGGAAAGTTTAGAGTTGACTGTGCCATCTGGGACACTTTGCATTGATGCTGAGGTCGTGCACAAGGTCCTTGGTATACCGATTGGAGGGGTGTCTTTCAATGCGTTGGAGCGTAGGGAAGCGCATGATGAAGGCATAGCCAAATGGAGAGAGAGGTACCCACCAAGCAGATTTATATCTGCTAAGCAAATGGTAGACATGATTGAAAAAGAGTCAAACGGTGAGGATGATTGTAATTTCCGTATGGATTTTAAAACGTGCTTCTATACTATCATGATTGACTGCCACAAACAAGGCAGTCTGAAGGATAACATACTCGAGTATATTACGGATGACTTGGATTTTGCTGGTATGGACTGGTGTGAGTTAGTACTTGAGGTACTAAAGAGTTGTAAGAATGGTTGGAGACGAGACAGTTTGGATCCACCTTTTACCGGGCCACTTACGTTTTTAATGGTATGTTGCTATTTACGCATGTTAACTTTTAATTAGTTGATTATTAGTGACACTATTTGTTTACTTGTTACTAACCACGTAAGCGATTTTCTATTTCTAGCTTTTATACGTGGATAGTTTTAAATGCAAAGGGCTTGATATTGATACTTCGATGGATCCTATGAGTTTCTGGACATTCCAAAGGTTAAGAGACCGAGAAAAAATTGAAATAAAAGGAGGGGGTTTTGGAAGGGGAACGCTAAAAGCTTTGTCTTCATACGACGATGTGAAGGTTGGGTTAGATCAACCAAGCGTCCAGGTTGGTAACATTTAATGTATTACAAAAAGATAATTCATGAACTACATTTATATTGTATCCTAATCATCCTATCATAAACAGGAAAGGGTATCAGCTGTTAGGGATTTGGTAGATGTGATGATTAGAACCAAAAAAAGGGCCGAATTTGCCATCGGTAAGTTATGTGAGGATTATCCAGGTAGAGAAGAAGTTGTTGCAGTGAAGTCAAGGTACGATGCTTTTATTAAGGAAATGGTGAAGGCGAATGTGGATGCATCTGTTGAGCATGTAACAGCTGATGCACAAATCGGCAATGTGTTAGAAGCAATAAGTAAAGGGAAAAGCATTGCAGTAGGTAAGTCAGTTGTTTATGTCCTCTAAATTATTTTGTAAACTAGGAAATCAGTTGAGCATCCGGTTTTTCAAATGGCCAAAGTCATTGTTAAATTGAATGCTATTGTGTAGAGGAGGATGATTGTTTGAACTTGGGTGATTCGGCGCTGGACAAGTCACCATTGACACGGTTAAAAACGAGCAAAACTCAGGGCACGTCGGATGAGGGAGGAGCGTTTGACAGTCCAATTCTTAGCCAATACAGGAAGAATCTGCATGACAGTGCTAAGTACAATACTGGTGGTATGTCAGGACTTGGTAAGAAAAAGGCTGTTGAAAAAATGGACATTTGATTAACATGTGTTAACAGGAGATGCTTATGTAATTAACATGTGTTAACAGGAAATGAAGATCTTGCCAAGAATTTAACAAGCGAATTTGCAGAGGTGTGTGAAGATGGAACACATGAGAAGAATTTAGCAGGAAGAGATGGAACATAACAAAGAGGTAATCAGACCACACACCGTCTAAATCTGTTAAATACGCACAGTGTGAACCCAAGTCAAAGTGGGGGGTATTTTACTAATAATATTTCCTTACATGTGCACGATGAGTTAGACGATCTGGTACCAAATGCTACTGAAGAGGAATTAGTGAGCACACAATCAGTGGTAGAAACAGAAAACGATCAACTAGGTATACCTAAGGGTGTGTTTCTTCTGTTGTTGTGACGTATATTACATTATGTTAAGGCGGGGATCTAAACGAAGAAGGGACGGTTGAAGAAATTCAAGATGACAGTATTGTTGGGCTAACACTGGTAGATGTGCAAATGGAAGATGGCAAAACAGGTATGGTTGTGACGTTTCAATATTTGACAGTAGTAAAAAAGGGTCACACAATGATCAGATTCTAGCGCTAATCTTAGATTTAGTTTCAGGATGTGAGGGGATTTGCACAGCAGAGGCAGAAGTGTCCACATACAAGAATGATGAGCGAGGTATGATGTGTTAGAGTCCGTACTCCTAGACATTCATATAGAATAATTTTAACCTTACCTATGTTGTTACATGATGTGAAGCAGACTCCCAGGCAAGCGCAGAGGCTGCGCCCAACACCATGGATGCACCAACTCAGATTTTTTATGCTGCGAAAAAAGATGAACAAGCACAAAAAATAGGTATTGTAATGCCATTTTGATGTAAAAATATGGAACTTGTTAGATAGACAATGATGAACGGGGACTTCTTTTTTACAGGCCTTGTGGGAATAACACCTACAGAAACGCAACCGGACAGAGCAGAGTTTGGAGATGGGGGGTCACAGCTTAATGAAGCGGGTCAAGACACAAGCGCGGGTACGCTAAAGACAAATGAAATATATTTCTACCTTTGCCACAATCGTCAAGTAATGTGGTTTTAACTTACATTTACAGGATGCTCCTGGATACTTCCATATATGACGAAATCAGATGGAAATGATGCACCAAGTTTTAGCTTTGGCCTAACACAGCCAGAAGAAGCAGGTCAGCGGGGTTCAGGTTTGAGTTATGTTTTTAAAAAAACTATATAAAAATGTTACGTATGATACAGAATATGTGGCTCCTTCTCCAAAAATGGGATCCGGTATGAACGCGCTAGCAATTGAATCAGGTACACCATCCCAGTTTGTGATAGGATGATTCAAACCTAGAAACACATACAGAGTTATATCTAACAATGGTTGTGACGTATGTTACAGGGTCTGCCGGTGTGGGTCCGCAGGCAGAATCAAATGTCAAGGATTTGCCTGCTAAGCCAGGGTGGGGGTAGGGTTGGTTTTTAAACCATACAAATGGTAAACATGCATACTAATGTCCCTGTTGCATGTGTTACAGAGTGTGCAGATAAGTCTGTGGAGCAAGGATTGGCTCAAGCAAGGCGCGTGGAAAGGAGAAGGCCTATGATAGTATAGGTAAGTCCACACCGCTAATTGTAATTTAATATTCTCTTTCCTATAGTTCAGTTTAACATAAATAGAAAAATGTTTGCATATGCAGATGCGGATGGAGTTGGTGCATCAGTAAGCGATACCACACCGGTATATCCAATGGTGTCCCCTATTAGTTCATATGACGCGCAAAACAATATATACAATGAGTATGGTTTGGGTGGAAACATGGATTGTGATGATGACCACATGACGTTGGCGATGCGTCAACAGATGATTGCAAAGATTGATGCAACCAAGCGAAACCCCCTATGCGAAAGGAATGTGACTTATGTTCATAAGTCACCTTTTCACATAAGGGGGGTCGATTTAACAGAGGGGGTGACAAAGGATGACGATGCTATGTGGAAGTATGTTTACATGGACGAGGATCCGCTGAATATGTTGTGTGGTGATGATGCCAGAAGGAGGGTGGCGAAACAGAATAGGTAACGTTATTCATCAATATGCTTACCAACGATGTTTGTCTTTTGTAACATGTGTAACATATCAGTTCTGTTTGTGTTTATCCAGGCTAGAACGCGGGGAAGGCGTAGAGAATGTAGAAATACTTCAAGAAGAAGTAGATAACGCACTTGCCAAGTAATAGAATTTTTAATTTTTAAGTCACATATAATTGTTTGTAAAGAAGTAAAAACTGCCTTCTAACACTGTCTTTGGGGTTCGTTTTTATAGTGAGGTGTTATTTAGAAGCTTATCTAATGTGGAGGCAATGCGTAGCGTGTTCAAAACTTTGAAGCCGGGTATGCAGGTGTTAGATGGGATAGTAGATTGTTGGGTTGATGTATTAAACTACGAGGAGAGGTTGAAATCGGAAGGGTCATCTCTTCGCTTGTTTGTGAGCACAAAGGCAGTGGTATGTTAATTTCAAAACATGCAGTTTTGCATGATTATTAATTTTGTCAGCTTGTTATATTTATGTATCTATTGTTGGTTGTTAAAAAACAAAAAATAGTTTCCATGGATGCTTAATGACACCAACTGTGATGAGAATAGACGGATGACAAGGTTTTCGGCAACTATGGTCGCTTTGGTGCCACCTTACATCAACCACCATGACTTCAAGAAATTTGATATCATCTTTTTCCCTATACTTGAAAGGGTCCACTTCTACTTGTTGGTATTCGAGCTGAAAAACATTGCCATAATGCTCATTGATAGTGACAAAAAGCGAGGGAGGCGTAGCTGCAAGGATCACATAGATTTCCACAAGAAAGATACGGCGTATAAATACGTAAGTTGTTTTTGTGACCTGCCCCTTTGTTTTGTTAGTCTTGGTATCTCTAACAACCTACATGTTTATTGCAGAAGCACATGTTTGTGAAGTTTCTAAAAAACATGAATCATCCGAAGGCAGCTGCGATTGGAGGGGCAGAGATACACAGGTTGGATGTGGAATGGGCTACGGCTGGCAATGGCATAGATTGTGGTGTCTACCTGATGAGACACATGGAGAAGTTCATGGGGCTTAATGTGCCTTTTGACTGCAATTTCAGTAAACATTGGCACGCAAAGGACGGGGATATAAAGAAATTGCGGACGAAGTATGCGGCACATATTTTGCGTTCAGCGGTTAATACAAAGAAGGGGCAGGTGGAGGCTGCTGCAACACTTAGGAAGTAACCGGGAGCAAGCCGGTTCCAGCAGCATGTTTGAACTGTCTTTTGGGTGACATGTATGACATTTATTTTGTTACTAACCTACTGCGTCTTTTGTCAACCATCTACACCTATTAAGTCTGCTAATATACTAGCCAGACAAACATGCCCCTGTGTATCTGTAGTTTAACACTACTAACCTGCTAGGCAGATGTACATTCTACTATTTTGTTGGGGATACTATCTATGAATGTTACATATGTTAACCATATACAACATTGTCTATCCGTAATTTAAGACTACTGAATCGGGCGGACTTGCTTATGTTTACTGTTTTCAATATACAATGTATGAATGTTACATATGTTAATGTGTTAAAAATGTTGCCACTATTTTGAGTAGGGTTGTAGATGGTTTTTAGGATACTACAGAACACACAGTTAAAGATATTAACAACATGACAAACATTCTGTTACATACATAACACATAGTTCGAGGGTCAAACAGTTATAGGGGGCACTTCCATATCGTGCCTATGTTAAAAGAAACACAAAATGAATCTGTCTTGACGCTATAAAGTAAATAGAAAACAACACATACACTGAAACAACGAAACATAAACGTTGTTAAGTTGGCCCCAATCATGGTGAGAACGTACCATACTGAGCTCCCAAGCTCAGCTCAGACTGTTCACTGTCCTCACCTTCCCACGGATTGTAGCTTGCCCACCGAGCGAGAGTATTTGGGGAATTTGGACACAACGGACAACCACAAAACTCGTGGTCGTACTCAGCTCCTGTACATTCCCAACCCGATCGTTTTACGTCCTCTTTGGTTACCGAGTACGCAGTCGTGCTTGACCCTTCGCCATCAATCTCCATATCTGCATCCTGTTTATGGGTCACGTTGTTATTAGAATCATCTACCATCATGGTGTCGTCGACGCCTTTCTTACGTAGTTTCAGGTTTTTGGAACTAGCACCATGTTGGGCACTATCGACGCCTACTTCTTTGCTGTGTTCCATTAAGCCATACGCATCAGTTTTTTTGGAAGTTACCTCATCTTCATCTTCGACCTTTTGGCGTTTAGCTGCATGAGTGTTTGAAGGGCTCTCCATTTGATTTGCAGATTTGTTATGCAATTTTGCCATGTAAGGGGTGGAAGGTAGAATATGGATGGATATAAATAGTAGGGGCCATAAATAGTATATTTAATTGTGGGTAGGTGGGTAGGTGGTAAGAAGTAAATTTGTGTTTAGTGGTGTAGGCTAGTGGTGTATTTTACCTTTATGTCAAATCACTATTGAAAAAGGTGATAGTGATAGAAGTGAACTTAATATTATATTCTCTTCTTTTTGTACTTTGTACTTGTCAAATATTATTATTTATATCACACTTTAAAAATAATTCTTCCATACCACAACTACCCAAATGTAATGCACAGGTGGTCGGCCCCTTTTCTTTAACTAATCTAGGCAACAACTCTTGTAAAACACACAAGAACATTTCCATAAAAACCACATTTCATGCTATATTATAAAACACAAAACGGCATGTCTAGTGGATAAACACCATACATAACCATAAGTAAAAAAAAAGACATAGAAGTAGCTGGGGGTGCAGAATTGAAAATGACAACCATGTTACACACGTAACAAAACAGTAACTGCATCGGGTTGTAATTGTTACCAGTGTATAACCTGGTTCAAAAAAGCAGAGATCATTTATGCTTCCCCCCCCCCCGGTTGTGCTGACCATGTACTAGGCTTTGCGGCCACTTGCGCCCTCCTCCTTGGCCCTTTTCATTGCCGCAACCTTCTCGCAGTTCCTTGCATCATGATCCGTGACGTATTGGTGGCAGTTGTTGCATAGACGCGGCGCTTTGGGCATTTTGGGACGCTTTGATATGGCCTTCTCACCAAACCCAGCCAGTCTGCAATTTTTCCCACAGCCCTTGTTGCGTGCAACAAAGGGATTGGCAACCACAATGTCAACGTTAGCCGGTTGGCCTATTATGTCCTCCACAACAGCTTCATTAGGTTCATGGGGGAGAACAGAAATAGATTCCCTTGATAACAAGTTGAGTTTGATTGATTTGAGCTGCTCAACCAAGTCCGCCAACGTGGTTTCATCTGTCCTAGCAACATCGACACATTCAGTTACGAGTTCAAGAATCTCATTTCTAAGCACAGAACCTGGATGGGTGTCAACACCATAACGGCTGCAAATGGAGAAGACTTTCTTCGGTAGAATATCACGTAACCATCTATCAGCAACATATTGTTGAGGGATGCGGTCAACTTTCTTAATCATGTAAGTCGCAAAGACATGGCGGCAAAGGTAGCCAAGACGGGTAAAACCTCTGCATGAACATTCTGCCGTTGCATCCAGGCTATCAAATCGCACCTATTTCAACAAATAAAAAAAGTTAAC
Organism: Ambrosia trifida; assembly: GCA_028751855.1. NCBI lineage: Eukaryota > Viridiplantae > Streptophyta > Magnoliopsida > Asterales > Asteraceae > Ambrosia > Ambrosia trifida. The sequence goes on along the minus strand of CM054123.1, from coordinate 12,731,291 downwards.
ATATGTAACAAGGGTTGTTGTGTAAACTGAATTAACAGAATAAAAAAGCTGGACTGGGGAAAAAAACTGAATTAACAGTACAAAAAGTAGTGGGTTTTTTTAGCTATAAACTTAAATCTGTAACAGCCTATTTTAACATATGTAACAAACAATATTTTCATAGTGGTCAGTAAACTAAGTACCAGGAGTTTCAAAATGGGGTACCTGGTAAACATTGGTGACATCACGACGCTTGTCAAGTTGTGTGACAGAGATTACGGCAGGCATGTTGTCTTGTTCGTCAACATTTGATATGTAGCAGGAAAACTTCCCCTTCACTATCTCCTTCTTTACTTCATTGAATACATTATTTGTGTATAGAGTAAAGGCATGCTGCTCAATTGCTAAGTCAGTGGACCTAACAAAGACTGTCGAGGAGGTTTTGTACTCAGCAACCCGCTGACGGTAGTGCTGACTATCTAGACGAGATTCATAACACAACATAAACTGAACAAGTGTGTTTGCACTGGTTGAATTGACTTTAAGCGAACTGTTGGAGCTCTCGCTTCTTGATGTTGTTTTCATCAAGCAAGACATTGGAATTTCCCTAAAATAAGCCGGCACCCATAATTCCTTGATTGCAAACATATCGTTCAACCACTGATTTTCTTGAAGACCAAATGTCTCTATCAGCGCATGCCATCGAGCTTCAAACGTCGCCGGTTTAATGAAAATGTTCCACACCAGTTTGTGAATGCAAGACCGAAACTCAGTGTTCTCTAAAACAGCTCTAGAAATCTAGGTGCAAGCGTAAACAAAAAAAACAAAACAAAAAGAAAACTGACAAATTAGTACCCGACTACATGTGTATTTAGGTCTAAAATAAAGGCAATAATAAAATACAAAACATTACCTTTGTTGGTAGTTTTTTCATTATATGCCACATACATAGCCGATGGCGAGCCTCAGTGAACACTTGTGGTACAGCCTGCATCATTGAAGGGTCTTGATCACTCAACACTAGACGAGGCTGTGAACCATGAGCTTTTAAAAAACCTTCAAGCAACCACACATACGAATCTATGGTTTCATTAATTATCAATCCTGCGCCAAAGGTAACACACTGTTTATGGTGGTCCACACCAGTGAAAGGCACAAACACCATGTTGTACCTGAAACATTATATAAAGATACGTATGTTAAGAAGTCACAAACACTGACTGCCAGAAAGTTGTAACACACGTTAAGCTAAGAAGAAAAATAACATACTTGTTTGTGTTGTATGTTGCATCAAAGGCTAAAACATCACCGAACGCCTTATAGTTTAGTTTCGAAATTTCATCCGCCCAGAAAACAGAGTGTAATTTACCATCGCGCACAACAAAGTCGTAAAAAAAGTCTGGCAAATTTTCAAGCGATCAAGGAACAATGACGAATCCCTTTCGCCGATAAAAATTCTCAGTTTGTTACTAAAATTCTTGAAATCAACCGCAGTACCATTGACATTATGGTGGCCGCCTTTAAGAGACACTAAGTACCTATGAGCTTTCACGGGGCCAACACGGTTTAGACTCATATTATGAATAAACTGTTTTGTCGAGAAAGAAAGTTTCCGAGAAATCTTAGCAAGATCAAGGTTATTTTTATCCCAAAGCTGATGATTATGAACATCATTGAAACGAATAACTTTAAAACACGATCCACCACAAGTAATTGACACTAACACGTGGGCTTGGCAGTTGGAAAGGCTGAATGAAGTTTTACGCGGTTTAACAGAAGATTCGTCTAGAGTGTCAAAGGTTTTATTAACCTGAGGCTTACCGTATTTGCAACAACGCAGGTACTTGTGTGTCGGGGTACCCAACCAAACCTTAGTTTGCCCCTTCTTAACTGAAAACCCAGCTTGTTGCGCGTACTCCTTGTACATGGCCATTACTGCCTCGAACGTGGGGAAAGTCTGATCAACAACAGGCAAATACCGGGGGCTCACATTCGGGATCCAGAATTGGGTCCCATTAGGGGTTGCAATAACATAGTACGGCTCGATATCTTCAGGTTCACCTGTACAAAAAAGTTAAGTTAAAAGCTTTAAAAGTAAAATCGTTTATATAAAATGTTAAGAAAACAGCAAACAACAAAAACAAAAGTTACATGAAAACACATAAAAAAAAGAATATTAACAACTAATGTGCGAGGGTTCAAAGGCAAACGTGTGTTACGTACGTTAACTTTGGATATTCTACTTGTAATCTTGTGGGCAAAATAGGTAAGACAAAAAACGATAATGATTAGGTTAAAAAAGATTCATCAACACACAAGTCTCCATAAAAAAGTGACTATGAAGTAACATTGGTCAGCACAAAATTCTAAATAAAACACGTAATGCCTCATCAAACAAAAGCTCATTCATGCTAAAACAAACACACAAAACACAAAGTATTTATAGTCACATGTTTTCCAAAAATAACTTACCTATTCCATCCCCTGCCTCATAGTGATTTTCATCAACGTTCATTAACACAGATGACGAACCAACATTAAGTCCTGTACAAAGAAACAAAAATAACTTATTATCAGATATAAAAAACAACATCCATGTCTTAGCCTAAAAATAACACAGATAAGCCTACGCGAAAACATATGAACATAACTAATGATCATGATCAGACCATAACTTGTGTCTGTATCTTATCATAGGTTTTAAAAATAAAAAAACTTCATCGATGTTAATAAAATATGTACAAACCTTCTGATCCATCATCGTCACTTTGTTGCTCTGATTCTGATGCAATAGGGGAATTTCCTTGAAAATCAGGCGGTACATCATTATTCCCATGAATAGGGCTTAATAAATGAGGCGGATTTCCTTGATTCGATTCCATAACATGAAGAGTTAATGAGGGGAGAAGAAGATTCAGGGAAGTTAATGAAGGGAGAAGAATATTGAGAGGAGTAAATGAGGGTTGAAGAAGAAGCAAAAAGGTGAAAGAGATATTAGAAATGGGAGGAAAGATATGGGGTTGTGTGAAGTAATTATGGAAGGTGTATGTTGATGGACATTCAAGCAGCAGAGAGTACAAAAGTTGACAGATTTGAAAGATTTTCAAGGGATGATAATTGACAACTCTACCCTTCTCAACAATAAACTAATGTTAAATGACATGGTGAGGTGGAACAATGAGAGCCACATAAAGGGTTTGTGGAGGTTTCTTCATTTTGAGAGGTTTTTTGTAGATACTTAGCCTAGCCTATATAAAATATGAATGAAGTAACGTAATAATTTATTTATTTTATTGCTTAATTGTAATTTTTTATTATATATCATATATAATATAATATTAAATAATGACACTTTAATAGTGTCTATTTTGATAACATGCTCTAGTGTTCTATGGTTAACGTGAACCGACTAAATTTTTATAATGTGCAACAGTTTTTTCCTAATGTGCACCGTCCTAATTTGCTAACATGTACTGTACCGTTATTTTAATTTATTTTTCTTTTTTTAGTAAAACTTCTTTTTATTTGGTACCGAAACTGTTTGTTTTCCCTTTTTAGGGATCAGAAATTGGTACCCGGGTACTCGTACTGAAACGGTACTTTCTGTATCAGAATAGCGATATTTTTCTTTATCGTGGAGAACCGAGCCAGTATTGTTTTGACATTAGTACCGATACCATATTTGTGTTTATAGTTTTTTTTCAACGTAACAACATAAAAACCAATGAAAATATAACAATATTAGCTAGTACTAGTTCGACACTGTATAGTGATATATGTCTTTATAGTGAAGAACCGAACCACTATTTCTTAATATTAATACTCATACCATGTTCGTTTTTGTAGATTTCTGCTTTGAAACGTACGGAGTTCAAATAGCGTCCTGCAGGAACGCAAACATGTAACCACGTCTCGGGGCAATGAGCGGGTAACTATGACCTTAAATAATGTTTTTTTATTAGTTTCTATAAACAACCGATACCTAATGTCATTTCTAATATCCACAAAACCTTCAACGAACAGATGTACCCCGCAGCGAAGCGCGGGGAACTTAAAACACTAGTAATAATAATAATAATAATAATAATAATAATAATAATAATAATAATAATAATAATAATAATAATAATAATAATAATAATAATCTGAAAGGGACCTGATCAACCTGCCGAAGATCTTGGTTCCTACATAAAAAAGAGGAAGAGGATGAGGAGGAGCGGCGGCGGAGAGTAGTGGTGGAGGTGGCGACGACTGGAGAGGAAAAGGGGGGGGGGGGGGAGGGAGATGTGAGGTGAAAGTTTTGTTTTAGGGTTTGTAATGAGGGGGGTAATAGAGAGAAGAGAAAGATGAAAGAGAGAAATATGGAAGAGATAAAGAATGGAGAGGAGAAGGATTAGGGTTTTAAAAAATTAATATAATAAAATGAAAAAAAAACAAGTTTTTGCATCTTATTATGCCACGTGACAGAATCAAGAGAGGACTAAAGCCATATAGTTATAGATTATAGATATATTTTCATGTATATACACATAGTTGAAGTATCTTTTTATTTGTTTTCTCAGTATTTCATTTATTTTATTTGCGTTTTCATATATATTTATATTTTTGAAAAAGATCCAAACTTTTTTCCAACTATTTTAATTTTACAAGTTTGCACAAGTTTTATGTTTGGATGTTAACCGAACATAACTGAAACCGAACCAAAACCCGACATATTAACATAATTAACCAAACCGACGTAACCGATCGGTTACGGTTATGGTTTTCCTAAAACCGAACTTCGGTAACCGGTTTCGGTTATATATAAAAACCAAACCGAACCGAACCGATGTTTGTTCACCCTTAATTTGAAGGCCTCACATAATACCGTATGACTCTATTTTTGTTTATTATTATTTGTTAAACTGAGTGACAATAATCTACTTTATTAAAAAATCAAATAACGAATAATGCGAAGAAAGCGACTTTGCATGTTAACGATGAAGACGCGGAAACAATTACGTTTAGAATGACGTCATCACATGGTTGGATGACAGCTACACCGTCACGTTTTGTTTGGGTGCATTGCACCCCACCGTATATAGCACATCGTTATCCCTTGAATCTTCTGACTTTTAAATATTTTTATTTTTATTCGCTAATTTCCTGTTTGTGCCTAAGACCATTCCCATTGGCAAACAAACATGTGAAAATAATATTAAAAAATTCAATTGTTTGCAAACAAACCCATAAACAGTTTGTGGTGGCAACCATGTTTGCAATCAAATAAACCACCCCACTAACTTAATTACTTAAATAACTTATAATATTTAAGTTTAAAAAAAAAACTAAATACACTGTATTTCTTAACTTTTTTTCTGAACATCCCGATATAAATTTTATTAAAAATCGAGTTCTTTTAAAAAAAATATTTTTAGGTTGAGTTGGGTTGTGAATGTGTGTTAAGGTTGGGTTGTGTAGATTGAAGAGAGAGAGTGTACTTTTTATTGAAATGTTTGTTTGTGAATGTGGATGGTCTAACCCAAATACTATTTTTTATTATATGTAAACATAAATTTCAGGGATACATTTGTTTTGTTAAAGATTATTTATACTTACTTTAAAATTCATATATTAAGTTAAATTAATGGTTTGTATTGTTCTTCACGGGTAGCTCAGTTGGTGAATGGATAAGGGATCTTTTTTGAGGTCTCAGGTTCGATTCCCACGAAGGACATAATGAGAAATAATGGATGACTCATGGCCTATGGTCATGAGTTCGAGTCCTGATCTCGCCAGGTTTTACCGGTTCACTACTGTCGTGCCTTCGAGCGGGTATGTGGGTCGGCTTTTCCCTGGAAGTGGGCTGTCAGGCGGGTTAGGGGCTTCGTGCGTCTGGGGTGGGCCGGGCTGTGCCCCTGTCTTTGCCACTGGGGGGCCGCGTACGAAGTACCCGACGTTGTTTAGTTGGCCGTTAAAAAAAAAAATTAATGGTTTGTATATGATTAATTAAATATTTTCGGTATTAATTATAGCGCAAAAAGTAGGTAAACGATATTTATGAAGAAATGAATTTAATTGTTTATCTTCTTAGATTTGAATAATATTGTGTTCATATGTCTAGGCTGTAAAACATTTGTTTAATCGTGTGATTTTTTATTATATGTTGCTTGCAATATGCTCCTCCTTATTCTAGTTAAATGGTTGCAGCTGTCTTAAATGTTTAATAACTACGTGGTTTTTTTTGGTAAGTTTAAAGTGTCAATATTTATCAAACGTGTATCTATACATCTAATAAACGAAAGTCCATGAGGACATTTGGCACTCCCACATTCATCCTCAATTGTCTAGCCAATTATATTGTGCCAAGTGTCTCATTGTGGGAATTTATAAAATTTTCGTTTTTTCTAAAAATCAAAATTCATTAATTATATTAAATTAGGTAATTATATTAAATTAGGTAATTCATTATGATTTGGTCAAAGCTTCTCATTGAATAATTAACTTCCCTAAAACAATTTAAACTCAAAATTAATTTCCCTGCCCATTATTTTCCTTTCAACAACACACACATACACATAAAACTAGAGAGAGAAAGATATGGTGAGAGGAACTCGGTGGGCTTCTGCCACCGTTGCCGGCGGAGGAGCTCCGGCTACCTCCTTCTTTTCTGATAAAACACACACACATAATCGGACCTTTAAAGGGAAAAGCAGAGATGAAGAACAGGGACTGAATGGATGACCTCTGGCCACCACCGTACTCGACGGCTCCGGCGAAACCCACCAACCTGCTCCCAACGACCTGAGTCACCTGACCACCCCACACCCACTCTAAACCTTCTATTATACATGTACACAAATCTGTTAGAGAGAGAGAGAATCAGAAAGAGGAAGGAGATCAGAGGATGATCGGCGGCCATGGTCTCCGACCAGCCGTCGTGACGGACGACGCAGGTGTCGGTGGTGATGATAATGGAAGTTGCGGTACGGTGGTGCTCAGGAGGTTCTGGATGGTGAGGGTCACTGTGGTGGTGGTGAGTGGCGGTGCTGGTGGTTCGATGATGATAGCTGGTAAGAGGTTAAGGGTTATGGTGGGATGGTTCGATTAGTTACAGAAGAGGCTGCAATGTTTGGTACACAATTGCATGGAAGGCACCACCGTACCTAGAGAAAACTAATTAATTGCTTGTACCGCAACTTTTGTATATTAAACTAAATCCCCTCCATCAAAGTGGTACAATATACAAAATTAATTTTGTATATTAATTCATATAATTCACATATTAGACTACTAGCTTATACCCCGGGAGCGTCCCGGGTTGAGAATACTAAGGTATTGTGTATTCTTTCTGTTTGGAGTTCATCATCTTCTCAAATTCAAACCAATCTTTCACTTCGTTTGGCTGTGACAGGTGACGGTAATAGCAGTGGTGACCATGGTGCGGTGGTTAAGAGCCATGCCTTTATGAGTTTATTCTAATTAATTAAGCTTTGTATTTTATAATATTATATGTTATGGTGCAGGCACAATCAAATAAACTACAAAAGGATGTATAAGTTTGAGTCATTCTACTGGTTCGTTCATCTCCCAATTTATTTTTATTTTTGTAAATTCGAATGTGTATGTATAATTTACAGTATGCTCATTGAGTTCGAGTGTGTATGATTTCGTAATTTCATTTGATTTTCAGGTTAATGTTCTATGGCATGGATAGGTGGCTCGATATTGATAACATATCATACGAGGTAACAATACAAAAATTGTCTCCTTTTAATCAAAAATATTTTTATATCACATTAATAACTTTCTTCTTTCATAATATTAGTCAATCTTCGACAAGTATTTAGGCATCCCCCTTCATTTTAAAAATAGAATAGTCATTAAATGTTTTTTATTTTAAAAAAATTAAAAATCTGGATTATAGTGTTTAGGAAAGTTATTAAACACTTTGACCGAAACATTAATGAATGATTTTTGATATTAAAAAATATTTATTTTTATAAAAACATTAATGACTCTTTTTTGACTTTTAAAAATAGAATACTCATTAAATGTTTTTTATTTTAAAAAAAGTAAAAATTTGGATTATAGTGTTTAGGAAAGTTATTAAACACGTTGCCCGAAACATTAATGAATGATTTTCGATTTTTAAAAAATAAATTCTTTTATAAAAACATTAATAACTCTTTTTTGAATTTTAAAAATAGAATAGTTATTAAATGTTTTTTATTTTAAAAAAACAAAAAATGTGGATTATATTGTTTAGGAAAGTTATTAAACACGTTGACCGAAACATTAATGAATGATTTTCGATTTTTAAAAAATAAATTCTTTTATAAAAACATGACTCTTTTTTGAATTTTAAAACTAGAATAGTCATTAAATGTTTTTTATTTTAAAAAAAAATAAAAATCTTGATTATAGTGTTTAGGAAAGTTATTAAACACTTTGACCGAAACATTAATGAATAATTTTCGATTATTAAAAAATAAAAAATTTTATAAAAACATTCATGACTCTTTTTTGAATTTTAAAAATAGAATAGTCATTAAATGTTTTTTATTTTAAGAAAATTAAAAATATGGATTACAGTGTTTAGGAAAGTTATTAAACACGTTGACCCAAACATTAATGAATGATTTCGATTTTTAAAAAATAATTTTTTTTATAAAAACATTAATAACTCTTTTTTGAATTTTAAAAATAGAATAGTTATTAAATGTTTTTTATTTTAAAAAAACAAAAAATGTGGATTATATTGTTTAAGAAAGTTATTAAACACGTTGACCGAAACATTAATGAATGATTTTCGATTTTTAAAAAATAAATTCTTTTATAAAAACATGACTCTTTTTTGAATTTTAAAAATAGAATAGTCATTAAATGTTTTTTATTTAAAAAAATTAAAAATCTGGATTATAGTGTTTAGGAAAGTTATTAAACACTTTGACCGAAACATTAATGAATAATTTTCGTTGATGTAAAATAAAAAATTTTATAAAAACATTAATGACTCTTTTTTTAATTTTAAAAATAGAATAGTCATTAAATTTTTTTTATTTTAAGAAAATTAAAAATCTAGATTACAGTGTTTAGGAAAGTTATTAAACACGTTGACCCAAACATTAATGAATGATTTCGATTTTTAAAAAATAAAAAACATTTATAAAAACATTAATGACTTTTTTTTGAATTTTAAAAATAGAATAGTTATTAAATGTTTTTATTTTAAAAAAAATTAAAAATTATGGATTATAGTGTTTAGGAAAGTTATTAAACACCCGGCTGTGGAGTAGTCCGGGAAGCAAAATGTGGAAGAAGATTTACACAATGTGGGGTTAGCAACGATTTCGCAGATATGGAGCGTATAATTAGCATTTATCGTTAGTTACACAATATTGGAAACATCTAATGTTAATAATTATGATTACCATTTAATTAATAATCTTTAAACATAAAATTATTAATCATATATAAATACATTTATAAATTTATTTTTAAACATTCAAACTCAAAATTTAAAAAAAAAATCCAGTTTTTAAAATTAATGACATTTAAACACAAAATAAATGCTGAATTATTTGATTTGTCACATTACTATTTTTAGCGTATAAATAGCATCTATAAGGTAATAGTCGGTTAAAATTATTGAGTAATGCTCCTTGATATGATACATGGGTCACTTTAGATAATGTTCCTTCCTATAAACGGGTCAAATAAGGTAATAGTCGGTTAAAATGTTGTTTTAGTGGTGTAGGTTCATGTTTGTTTACTTATAAATCGGTCGATTTGGGTAATGTTCAACTTTTCCAATGGGTCAAATAGGGTAAAAGTCGCCAACAGTGTGTTTATGGTGTTTTGATTAGATTGATGTTCCTTTTAGTTATACATAGGCCATAGGTGAATTGGGGCAATCTTCCCTTTTCTTAACGGGTCGATTTGGGTAATGTTTGCCTTTTCAAATGTGTCAAATAGAATAAAATATGCTCGAAGCTTTTTTAGCGGGTCGATATGGGTAATGCTCATCTTCTCAGACGTGTCAAATTAAATTGTGAAATTTAGGTGTTAGTTAGTTTCTTATTTTCATTTTTATTACTTTCTTATTGTTGAATATGCCATAAGTCTATTTTTAACGCATACCATTTAAGTCGCCTTATTCAGGTTGGATTGTATTTAAGAAACCCTGTATTCTCACATGGCCAGCTTTCTGTCGCATTGTCAAGAGTTAAAAGCAGGGCAGACGTGAAGTTACTTATACTTGATGCTGGTGGGAAAGTGATGACTAAAACAAAAAATGTGGTTTATAAGGAAATTTTCAGCGATATTTGAATAGATGTGTATTCGTTGCTTTTAAATTTTAATAAAATGTTTCTACTTTATTTTTCTTATACGTTATACTATTCCAAATAATCGTACGTTGTTGAACTGCGTGTCAACGCGGGCAAATATCTAGTTCATAATAAATACAATTTAATAACTATTAAGTACTGGGAGAGCATCTTCTATTCATAATATGGATCATTAATCTAAGAATTTAATGGTTCAAATTTAACTGGTCCCTAAATAATATTTTTTTTTTTTAACGACGAAGTACCCACTGGATAAAGGAGTACTCTGAGAGTAACTCGGGTCCACCAATAATTTCACACCAGTTCCCGGGGAAAACCCGACACCCTAAGGCTCACTACGGTAAAACCCGGCCTACCGGCAGCATTTTGTTGCCGGCAGGACTCGAACTCCCCACCTCCCATAAGGAAAGCAAGGAGGGTGCCAACAAGGGGGGAGTGACAAAATAGGAGTAACCATTTGAAGAAACGACAAGCTTTACTAACCTTAAGAAGAGGGGTAAGTAGGATTTAAAACTCGTGTTACTGCATGTCGTGATCCTTTGCACCACTCGTGACTAAACCCGAACCTACAAGAAAAGAATAAGAGGGTCTTGTGAAGGGAGCCGACCGCCTAGAGTACTTTTACTCGTGATAGCAAACACAAAAAATGGTGTTGGTTTGCTTGTAGAACCATAGCATGGTCCTCTACAAGGGAAGGGTGACCTCCTTTATATAGGACATGCGTGGGTCAAACATAACTACCCATAACCACGGCGATGGGCTATGGGCTTGCCTTCCCTTCGGCCCATAAAGTGAGTACAAAATCACGTGATAATTAATGTTGATGTGAGAGAAAGAATGTACCGCCCTGCCATAATTCCACGTGGCATGATGTGGTTGAGCGTAGACGGCGCTTCTTCTGACACGGCATGTTTAACCTTCAGGGTAGCGTCTGATGTGATGCCTGAACTGTAGCAGATGGCCATGCATCTACAATACTCTGACGAGTACTGTTTACAGCATGGTGGAAGCATGGAAGTAGTCACATTTGATCGGATCTTCGTGATCAATAACCAGTCGTACAACATCGTACCTGGGGACGATGTATCTCGATTGTCTCACGTGTATGCTTACGCGCGGAGATTCCTTTACGCTGGTGATGTCACCTTGTCACAGGTCACCGTGGCAGTTATTATCTGCGTAGGATTTAGTCCGCGGACATTCGGGGGTTGATGTCTTTATTGGATGAGGTGTTGTTCGCACGGAGATTTGATCCGCAGACCTCATAAAATTAACGTGTTTTACGGGATAAGGTTATGATCCGTGCAAGGATTAGGGACCCTATCCCTTCAAGCCCCCCCCCCCCCAAGTATAGTGCTTCTCATGGTCTTGATGAAAGAGTAGGTGGAGCGCTGGACTAAACTGGGAGTTGGGCGCGGGTGACAACTCACCCAGTGTTCGTGTCTGTCAGAGCCAGTGACGTGCATGTTTTTTGCTTGAATACGTGTTGGAGACATGCGAGGTATGATCTTTTGTACGAGGCATGCAGAGAACGTCTTCTTGCATTCTTCATCAAGCCGTAACGATGTTGTGATGTGGCACGCAGGATTTCGAGGAGAAATCAAGCGGAGAAGTCCTTTTGAAGTTACGTCAAACCATCGCGGGGTTGTGACGTGGCAAGCATGATTCTGAGAAGAAATCATGCGGAGAACTTCTTTTTGAAGTTACGTCAAACCATCATGGGGTAGTGACGTGGGAAGCATGATTATGAGAAGAAATCATGTGGAGAACTTCTTTTTGAAGTTAAGTCAAACTATTGTGGAGTTTTGATGTGGCGAGCATGATTCTGAGGAGAAATCATGCGGAGAACGTCTTTTTGAAGTTACGTCAAACCACCATGGGGTTGTGATGTGGCAAGCATGATTCTGAGGAGAAATAATGCGGAGAACGTCTTTTTGAAGTTACGTCAAACTATCGCGTGGTTGTGACGTGGCAAGCATGATTTTGAGGAGAAATAATGCGGAGAACGTCATTTTGATGTTACGTCAAACCATCGTGGGGTTGTGACGTGGCAAACATGATTCTGAGGAGAAATCATGTGGAGAATGTCTTTTTGAACTTACGTCAAACCATCGCAGGTTTGTGACGTGGCTGGTGTAACCCTGCGATTGATTACTGGGGGTGACGTGTCTCCTTTTTTATGATATTTATTCTATAGCCGTCTACATTAATTTCTAAAGATGATTGAAAGTGAATGCGCAGAAATTTGAAAAAGTTGCATTAATGTTTATGTGTTTTCGAGGAGTCGCTTGCAGGAAATGAGGGGGTGTGGCAGACATGTCAAATGACAGGAGGGATGTTTGTCATAATAACAGGTGACAGGTGATAGCTGCAGGCGAAAGGACTCCCCTGTGTTAGGCACGTGGCGGCCACGCGCGCGAGTGCACCTAACATCGAGAGAGTAGGACACGTGGCGTGCTCCCTGATAGCGTGGGGTTTTAAAGACTTAAACCTCTTTTCTTTAAAAGTGATAAGCTCTCGGTGGAAGTGCCAAAAACTAGATGAAAAAGGAAATTGAGTCAAAAACTGTGGTGTGTGACACTTTCAAGTTTTAAATTTATAATCTAAAACGATAGTTGATTAATTTCTAAACCCCACACAATAGGCAAGTGTACCTATCGCGAGTAGTATAGAAATGAGCAAGTACCGAGTATCGAATCCAATGACACGATTTTTACTACTCAGCTTCCTAAAAATTACTAAGAGAGTTTTTAAAATGCGAAAAGAAAAGTAGAAGAGAGATGTAAACCATAAGATAAATCAATAGCAAAATAAAGGTGTTGCTTCGGGATCTGATGTTGGCTGGTATGAAATAATAGTAGACTCTTGTTAAGTGGTGTGTTTGAAAACTAGGCATAGCCACACTAGACTCTAAAATATTTATGTTCTTAATGTTATTGTGAGGGTCTCCCTGCCCCGGTAAGCTCACCTCTCAACGGTGAGGAGCGGATCACCTCAAAATCGTATGCATCCAACCCTTAAGAACCCACCACCAGGGTTTCGACATTGACATTTAACTACTAGTTTCTTTTATGAATAACTTGCCGGCGGCCGGAGCATGACCGAATAAGCTACCACTTGACATCATAGAGGAGTCGTGGCTGTCCCGCTCACGTTCATCCCCTACTTGAATTAATTAACTTTTAAAAAAGTGATTCGCCTATTACTAATTGTGCGCCAATATAGTAATGGAAGAAAATAAAGACTGTTTTCTTCCAACACGGGTTCACCAATTCTTGGTTTGCGCCAAAGCTATCACATAGAACATGAAGTTAAGTCACATAACCAAGTCTTGGCTTATCACTAGGACCAAGTGCAAAGACCGTACCGATCCTAAGTGAGATTTTGATAGTCGAGGATTAAGCCACAAAGTGAGTATATTTCTATCCACAAATGGGCTAATCTCTACACATGGAATTAGGTTAGCTTACAAGTGCACGGGTTTTTACACGCCACGGGTACACTCATAAGTCCATCCACTTCCTATCAAAACACCCACAAGACCAAATACTAATTTATTGATTAGTTAATTCGCCAAACAAAGAAGTAGAAAAAATTGTTAAGAACACAAAACACTACCTTAAAAAAATAAACTATTTATTTCATACCAAGTTCCATCATCACACTAGCAACACCAAAAGAAATCTAGCCTAGCATGGTTGATACAACAAGCTCACAAGGTTGGTTTTGTGTACAAAATATGGTGAGGGTTGTATGGAGATTTCTAGTGGTTTGGGGTGATTTTGTGTTGTTTCTCTCTCGAATGTGGTATTTATGGAGTGATCCAAAGCTCCAAAGGACACCTACAAGTCCCAAAGATGGCTCAAACTTCATGTAGAAGGTGCAAAATTTGATGGGTTAAGGCATGCCAAAGTGAGGAGTGGAGCTCTCTATTTATAGGCCTTCCAGCAGGAGCACGCCCGTGCTTCAAAGAGTGGCACGGTCGTGCACGGCACCTGGTACTATTACAGAGTCCTTGCGCGCAGGTGTTGTCGGATTTATTGTAAGCACGACCGCGCTTCTTAGTGGGCACGCCCGTGCTCATCCGTTCATGTAACCGTCTTGTCAGTTTAGTCGGTTCTGGAACATTCCTGGATACGCGTTGACTTGAGCACGACCATCCACCATGGTGGGCACGCCCGTGCATGCTGGTGCACTTGACTTTTTTGCTTCCTGCTGACCTGGAAACGTTGACTTGTTGACCCGGGACAGGTGCACGACCGTACACGGCCAGAGCGCGACTGTGCTAAATCTGATACAGCTCTCTATGTCTTCAATTCCTTGCCTTTTGTGCCGTTTTTCTCCTCTTTTCACTCCTCGACCACAAAACCTGCAATTATCAACAAAGAAGGATAAATCATGATAAAACTAAGATAAAAGCATGATTTTGGGTGGAAAACGGGTGAAAATGTGTATGTAAAACGTGTGCAATCCTCGACATATCACAACACCTCACACTTGAGCTTTTGCTTGTCCTCAAGCAAACTGAACCTTAGGCAATTTTTATGAGATGAAAATTGTAAGTTTTACCCGATGTGCCGAGCTTAACCTACCTCCTAAGAGTCACACTTAATAGATCCTCAGGGTTTCGGGCTTGGTTTGTGGTAAGACTACGTAAACACTCCTAAAGTGCCCCAATTCCTTTTTCCTCACTAACTCTCATTCACTCGGGTTTTATTTGGGGGTGAATACTCGAATTCTACCCGATGGCAAGCACAAATCATAGGCTTGTCTGCAAATCACAACTCCACCACTTTCGTTGAGGTAATATGTGTGAATCAAAAGGACTTTAAACGTGTTAGTTTAGTAAACTGGTGATGGATAGGGTTGGAATAGAGTCTACCACCATGACTAACTTCGGGTTTAGTGTTTTGAGGCGTTGTCAGAATCTTGTAAATCTTCCAAGTTAGCTTTGATGGTCCTTCCTTGGACTTCATAGCTCGACTTTCGCCTACTCTCATGAACCGTTCGGCGCATGCCACCTAAAAGCCTCCACTAGGTTGGGTCGATCACTGGGTCTTCAGAAAGTATTCCAAAACCTCTCCCTTGAAGTTTTCTTAATTCCTTTAATTCAGCAGCATCATTATTACACACTTTTTTTACGAGTATAAACTGTTACACTTGAAGCTTTTATGGGTGATTCTTGACACGTGGTATGCTTTTCTTGATGGCTCTTCTTTCGTAGGCATTTTCCATGATTGAGATCCGAGATCTTCGATGTGCGGTATATGCTCCTAAGTCCCAAAATTTCCGGAGAACTTCCTTAACACCTAAACACTTCCCTGGTTTCGTCATGGCGGGGGCTAAATGGATGAAAGGAAATGAAAGGCTAAGGCTCAAGATGGATGGCTAGGGGTGGAGAAACTATATGGATGGCCAATGATAACAGAATGGGTAAGTCCTAAGTGCCTATATCATTTTCACACACTCACCTCTAATGTAGTCTTCTAATGCATAAGTCACACAAGTTCTTACCGTGTCATGCCAAAGGGGAATTTCTCTCATAAACAAACGAGTGAGCATATAGGGTATATATGTAGTGGTATGCTCGATAAGGCTCAAAATACTCATATGTAGGGGTAAGGGTTAATTTAGGAATTGGAAACACCCTAGACGGCTCTTTTGACTACCAAAACCTCCCTAATGTCCCGCAAGATTGTTGGGCAGACCCAAAGGGTTTGAAAATATTTTTGTTTCCAAAAACACTTTTAAAAACTTTGCCTTTTGGTTACGGTTCGTTGACTTTATTGAGGTGTTTTAAATTTGCAAAATTTTAAACACCTCACACGTAATTCCTTAGCACATTTTTAAATTAATTTTCTGTGATATGTGTGTGCAAAGAAAATAAGTGGACTAATCAAAAGGAACAAGTATCCCCCATTTTTGCTCTCCAACGGTCTGCGTGCGGTCGACCCTCACAGCTGCCTCAACATGAATCTTTCCTCGAGAGAAACCACTTGGCATGAGCTATAATAGTTTATTAGTAACAAAAAGAAAAATAAAATAAAATAAAATAAAATAAAATAAAATAAAATAAAAGACAAGCTACTGGGTCCTAATGCCGAGAGGGCATACCTGGGTGATAGAAAATATTAAGAGTGAACGATGGTTCTTGACCAACTTTTCTACCGTATGCACCAACTTTTATACTTATTCTTCTAAGGTACTAATCCGGGCTGCCTCCCGGTAGCGCCACGTTTCATGTCTTTGGCTGGACAAAACGCATGGTACTCAGACTGCTTCCTTCTAGGTTTCCGGGCCATTGGTCATGTTTTTCTTCCTTCCGCCTCTTTTTCTCCCACTACCCTTTTGATAGTTGTCCCAGTACTCATCAATCCACTTGGTGTTGTCAAGCCCCACTGAAGATTCATCTGGTGGCATCACTATAGCACCCTTGGCTTTCTTTAATTGATAATCTGATTGTTGATCAATAAAGTTAGCCATGTCGAACGGATCGTTGGGCACATATTCTTTTCCTCCCACGGTGTAGTGCAACTTGTAGTTTTCAACCTGAAGTGTAAGAACTCCTTCACTCATATCCATGGTTTTTCGAGTAGTGGCTAAGAACGGATGACAGAGAACACTAGGAACATTACTCTCGCCCATGTTGAGAATGACAAAGTCTACGGGAAAAACGAACATTCCTACTTTAATAAGAAGGTTTTCAACAATTCCCCCGGGTTTCCTTATGGTACCATCTGCCAACTAGATCGTAGCTGTCAAAGGCTGTGGCTCGCCCAAGTTGAGTTGATTAGAGATATAAGTGGGCATAACGTTCACACTCGCACCAAGATCGGCTAAGGCATAATTCGTCGGCAAGTTGCCTATGGAGAAAGGTAGAGAAAACATACCTGGATCAATCAGCTTTGGCGGGATGCTTTGCTGGAGTAGTGCCGCGCACTCCAATGCGTTACCCTTGATTGTTTCTTCGAGATTCCTTTTGTTGCTCAAGAAGTCATTCAAAAATTTTGCATACTTGGGCATTTGTTGGATGATTTTTATGAAAGGTAAGTTGACGTGGATTTGACTTAGGAGCTCGGTGAACTTCTCATACTGCTCGTCTGTCTTTTGCTTACTCAAACGACCGGGATAAGGTATGTTAGGTCGATATTCTCTCCGTACTGTTTTCGACGGTGGTTCTTGCAACAGAGCATTTGGAGGATTATGGTCGGTCGTAGGGCCTGCATCTACCTTTGAAAGGTTCAATGTGTTCTATTTGTTGGTTCAGTCTGAGTCTTGGTTACTTTGCTTTTCGCTCTAAGGTGTAACCAATGGGAACTAATGCACCAAAATCTCTTTATGACTAGAAAGAGAAGTTTTTCTAAATCAAGCGTGGAGTTATTCTAGTGGCGATGCCCTGGAAGGTGCTTAGGGAACAACAGAAGGTGTCGGACCATCCGGTGATGGAAGGATATAAAGAGCAAGAGTGGTTCATTGATTTGACTTCCAACGCCTCTCCATCTGATGTGCTTAACTTCCCAGAATCTTTGTTGGTGTATCTTGGCCTGAGCTACCTGCGGCTGGTGGTAGGAAATGAGTCGGTGTTGCGCGCCAAAGATATGTTATTTTCATTTCCAATAAATGAGTTTGATTATTACCATAGTTTTGCTATGTCTTTAATCTTTCTGTAGACATTTCCAAGTTGGATACATTTCTGTTGCACGATAAGGCGCGTGTGAAGTGGAAAGCCCCACCAGCTAATATGTCACACCCTCAAATTTCCACATGCGGGGTTTTACCGCGAGGCGCGTGACACGCCAGGATCCAAGTCAACGGTCACAATAAACGACATCTATATGACATGAAAACAACGTAAATCGCCCAATAATGTTTCAAAATCTATCCATCGCTTGCGGAAGCGTAAAACCTTATTACAACTCAAAAGTAAAACATGAAAGTCTGATAACACTTAAAAAGAAATGCAAACGGATCCTAGACGCCGTGAGACTTCGTGCGCCTAAACTCAATGCTGCTACCTTAGCGACCTGAGAAAACATGCCAAAAAGACGTCAACTTATAATGCTGGTGAGTTCACAGGTTTTAAGTTTACAAAGTGTTTCAAGCGTAAAGAGTTTCATCTCAAAAGTACCAAGTATGCAAAACCTTTAAATACATAACAAACGTTTCCTTACTACTACGATTGTGTTGCTAAAACCATTACTGACAAACGTTGCTCAAGTTGCTGCCCATGTGCCAAGTGTCAAAGTAGAGACAATATGCACCCGCCCGGCTCCCAGCCGTCGGGTGGGGTTCGTCACGCCCAATAGATCTATCCACATTTCCCCCGTTGTGCCCCGCACATTCATGGTTTCAATAGGGACTTAGGTTTCATCGTATAGTAAATAAGTGCCAAGCGCCAAGTGTCAAATGCCAAATATCAATGTTTAAAAGTGTCAAGTGCCAATGTGAAATATGCCAAGTGCCAAACGTGTCACGTTTCTTTAAAGAGTTACATTCCAAAATGTGTCATGTTTCCAAAAGTGTTGCGTTTCCAAAAGTGGTATGTTTCATAAGATTTGCATTTTCAAATCATAAACGTTGCATTGTTAAAACGTGTGGCATGCTTCTCCCCCGAGAGAAAAGAGTATAAAAGAGGGGCCGTGAAACTCACCTTAGAGTGCGCCTTCAGATACTTAGAATTCCAACACGTGTATGATGACCCAACTTAGTGACGACCTATCAATGAGTTTGAATAAGTGTATTGACTACTAACCCGAAGGTTAACTAGTCCCCGATTGTCTAGACCGTGACCATGTATGTTGAAAACATGTTTAAATGGTAAACCGACCAAACCAGACAATACCCGACATCCCAGACAATACCCGACATCCCACGTGTTAGCCACATACAAGATATCATGCAACTTATGCAATTAAACACTTAGCATGCGCAAATATTCACCCTATCTAGCATAACGCCCAATTAACACATAAATGACTCCGAACACGTGTTACCAAGTTATTAGACATGTCATGGGGTTCCTAACATGTTCCTAGATGTCAATCCGTGTTTCGGGATGTTAAAATATACATACAGCAGCATTACACGCGATTAGGAATCAAACATGCAATTAGGAAAAGTCAACTGGCGATTAGGAGAGTCAAACTGGCGAGTAGGGCTGTAATCACAAGTAATAATGGCGATTGGGCTCCCAATCGCCTATAGTTCAGGCGATTGGGAGCCAATCGCCTATATTATAGGCGATTAGGAACCCCTAATCGCTAGTACTGTTCTGTTCCGACTTTTTGCGCGTTTAACCCTCCAAATCAGATCCGAAACATGTGTAAACACCCAATATCCAACCCAAAACATTAACCCAACTATTTCAAACAAAAACCCCTAATTTATCATCACCCTAGCCGTCCCGAATGCATGTGTTTTCCCAAAATAGCAATATTATCATGTAAACATCACATCCTCATGCAAAACTTACCCTAAATAGCATATATTCAGATTTCATCACATAATGACGTTGTCCAACAATATCCTACTGTTCAAGCATCATCCTAAAGTAAACCCTAACCTCAAACAATCAACAAAACACAACATATCATCATCAATCCACCATAATCATTCAAACGGGTCAAAACCCCTAATATCAATATTACACATCTATGAACCTTCAATCTCCTAGGTTATCATCATATTAACTCATTTAGGCCAGAAACACAATAATAACACAAGAACAATCATGTTTAAACGATAAAAATCCTATCTTGCATGAATACATCACATATAACAAGTATAGAGGTTTGGGTTTGTTTTGAAACTGATTTTAATGAGTTTCAAAGACACAAATGTTTAGAAATCAGGTCTGGACCTTTAGGGATCAAAACAATATCATTACAAAGGTTTGGGATAAAGAACACACCTTGAAATGATGTGATTATGAGGTGTAAAGCTTGGAAATGTGATTTCTTGCTCAAAAACGTGTTGCAAAGGTTGGATAAGGTGTGGGGTGGCTTTGGGGTGTATTAGGGTTTCACAAATGATGTTTTAAAACATAAGGGTGGTATTTATAGGCGTTTTTAGTCGTCACATGCAGTATAGGCGAGTAGACAGCAGCTACAGGCGAATAGGATTCTATAAGACATGTATAACTGGCGATTGGGAGCTATACCACATGTAATTATAGGCGATTAGGCCCTAATCGCGTGAACAGTACACGTGATTAGGATGCTATAAGACATGTTGCTATAAGGCATGTTGCTATAAGACATGTTGCTATAAGACATGTTGTTATAAGACATGTTGCTATAGGACATGTTGCTATAAGACAAGTTGCTATAGGACATGTTGCTATAAGACATGTTGCTATAGGCGATTAGGATCCTAATTGCCTATATTATTGGTGATTACGCGTAATCACCTATAATGTCATGCAATTACGCGAAATCACTATTTTAACACATATAAACACATATTCACATACCGGCAAGTCATATAATGATTGTAAGCACATAATGCATGATAACTAACACGTTCCCATCCATTCACCAATTCCTGGGACTCGAGATTTACGTGTGTGCGTTAAACCTGGCGATTCTACAAATCACCCATCCGTGTTCACATGGTTATGGACCGACTCCCAATGATCCCGTGGATCATTTTAACGACTCCCGATGATTCCCGGAACCATCATAACGACTCAACTGACCTAGTTAAGTATGTTTGAAATGGTTTTTCACTAAGGTAGACTTATGTTTTTATAAAATGTTAACCTAAACGTGCCGGGTGTCACATAACAAGCCTTCGCGGGTGGAAGAGATGGTGGGCAAGTTTTACTTGCCCAATCTGGAGGATGTGCCCCCGCACTTTAGTCATATGGGTGAGACTCCAATTAATCCTAATCCTGTTTCTACCTTTACGTCGGGAGGGGTCCCGTGCATTGTTATATATAAAGAAGAGTCTACCGGAACTTCAGAGGAGTTGGTTCATCCAAATCATGCCTCTAGGGTTCTAAAAGCTCGAGGGCGCTGGAAAATGGCACCCAGAAGTCATACTCATACCTCTAAGGCTGATTATGTCAAGGTCTTTGAAACTGCGCCTTTGAGTGCAAGTGGAATTGGGTCGTTCACTAGCCAAAAGCGCAAAGATGGTTCCTTCGCTTCCACCACCGAGACTGAGGCTGAGATAGATCCAGCTGCGGAGAAGCGGAAGAAGAATTTGAACAAGACTGTTGCCCAAGGTGGGGTTAGCGAGGAGTTGGTTGCGCAACGTCTTGCGTAGTTGTCCTCTACCTAGGTTATCCCTGGGTAGGGGGTGAAGATGACAGAGGGTGGTGATGGTGGGGAGATTGAGAAGTCTGGACCTACACCTTCTGCTAAAAAGGTGACTAAGGAGGTGTGTCCTGCGTTCTTCTTCAATATCACACCCCCTCCACGCCGCGAACTTGTACTCCATAAGTCATTGAAGAAGAAACCGGGTAAAATTTGTCTTTTGCATTTACTTTGTCTGCGCCGTTTATCCTTTTGCAGACTGTTGTTCCTTTTCAGATGTTAGCCTCAAGATCATTCCTTCCTCTCCTTCTCTTACTCTCTCTGAGGAGGAAATTTCTCGTCAGCGCATGTATGAGAAGTTTGCGCATGGGGAGAAAGAGAGAAACGAAGAGGAGGAGCGTATGATGAAGGAGAAGGAGGCTAAGGCTAAAGCCATAAGGTTGGAAGCCAAGAAGGAAGCTGCTCAAAAGGAGGTTGCTAAGAGAGAACTTGCTAACAGAGAGGTCGCTAAGAGAGAGGCCGCGGAGAGAGAAGCTACTGAGAGAGAAGCTGCTGAGAAGGCTAAGGCTGTTGCAGTCACTGAAACGGCGGCGGGAAAGAAGTCTATTCTTGAAACCACTCCTGCTGGAGGCGCCGGAGATGGTAAGTTTGCTGAGGACCAGATGGGCGAGATGTTGTCTGCCTCAATTGATAAAGAGTCCACGGGGCCGGACTTTGTGAAGGGACCTCCTCCGCAGGGGGGGATAACTAAGGTGACATCGGTGAAGATGAAAACTTCCACTTACTCCGAGGAGGAGAGACTATCTACCCCTCACTCGAGTTTGCGAGAAAATTCCCAGTTCGCCAATCCCCTTCCTGTGGAGGAGTTTGTATATACCGCCGTTCCACCCAAGGAAAAGGAATATCAAGATGGGTTGGAGCAGCCACAGTTGGTCACTGACTTATGTGTGAATACGGCCTTGAACCTTGCTAGCCTAAGCTTCTTAAGGCACCGCGATATAGAAATACAACGCAGTATCGCAGAGTTTGATAGATCCAAAGCGGCGTTGGCACAGAAGGAGAAACGATCCAGGGAAACAGAGAATAGGTTGAAATCTGAAGTTGACTATTACTGAGATCGCGTACACACGGGGGAGGATGAAGTGAAGAAGTTGAAGGCTGACCAGGTGGCGGCGCAGAAGCGGTGGACTGATTCATGCAATCGCACCAATGCCGAGATGGTGAAAGATCGAGAGGAGATTCAATTGTTGAAAAATGAGAAATCCCAACTTCTTGTTACCGCCGAGAGTCATTCCAAAGGCTTGGAGGAGCCCGACTTGAGGGTCACTGATGCGCATTATAAGCTCCAGAATAAGGATAAGGAGCTCATAGGTGCAGCATCACGTATCTCGATTTTTGAGTCGGAGAAGATTGCTTGGGAGAAGGAGAAGGAACGGTTGTTGGCTGAGAAAGCTTCTACGGAAGAATCTCGTGTTGCTGCCGCTTTTGAAGGCGAGAACACAAAAGCGTTGCTCGAGGCGTCCTAGGGTGCCCAGGAAAAGGCGCAGCAGTCCATCAGATGGATGATGACAGATGGTGTTTCCGGGGTAAGCTATTGTTTACCTTCTCTTTCACAACTTTCCTTATTTTGGAAATTTCTTAACACTTGTTTATTTATGCAGCTCTTTAAACAGTTCTGGAATGAGCCAAAGCCCGGTGACCAGGTTGCTGTGATAACCGCTGCTGCACGCACTACTGGGGGCGGGGCAGATGGGTTCGATTTTGGTTTTCACCATGCACTGAATCAAGGAACCATTGATCAAGGGGAACTCTACGGGAAGCCTCGCAAGGATGAATACCTAGATCAGCTTGCTCTATTTGAGCAGATTTAATTTCCCATTCTGAAGGTGATAGATGATTGCGCCCAATATGAGGACCCAGCCACCGCTTTCCGTTACTTTATTGAAGAATCTGACCGTATGGGCGCGGAAGCGACCAAGCAAGCGGAGCTAGAAGAAGCGCAGCGGTAGGAGGCGGAGTGTAAGGCCGCGGCTGATGCGCAGTTGGTATGGGTACATCTGGGATGACTCATGATGATGAGGACCGGCAACTTGACTATAATGGCTCTGATTAGTCCGTGTACTTGTAATTTTAATCTTTTTTGCGGTTGTACCTCCGGGCCTTTGGTGCCCATTATCAATGAAATTGTTAGTTTATGTTTCTTTGTTTTCTTGAATTCGGCATACCTTGATAATGTGTCTAACTGGGTAGTCCCCCCCCCCCCCAGTGTTAATAGATCATGCACACCTTTAGGTAGCTGCGTAACCCGACACTGGCTCCTAAGGAACCCAATGCCTTGAAGGTTGTCGCGTGGACGTTAAGTAGGATAATAAAGGAAGGAAGATAACTTTTCATTGACTGTTAAATACGTAGGCATGAGTAGTCAATATTACAATTGAGTTACATAAAACAAGCACGCAATTGTGCCGCATTCCAAGACTGTGGGATAGGTGTGTCGTCCAACTTTTCTAATGCATAAGCACCCTTCGCGAGGATTTCTTGTATTTTATATGGTCCTTCCCAATTAGGAGCCAGTTTCCCTTGTCGTTCTGAGTTGGAAGCCTCATTCTTGCGGAAGACGTAATCTCCGACGTTGAAGTTGCACACTTTTACACGCTGATTGTAGTAGCGCTCCAATTGTTCTTGTATTTTGATTCTTTAATTGCGGCTAGCTCACGCCACTCTTCAAGGAAATCAAGGTTTAACCGGAGCTCCGCATCATTAGTCCCATTTTCAGCCATGAGTAACCTTGCAGAAGGACAACCGATTTCGGCGGGCATAACCGTCTGGGAACCATATGTGAGGCTGAACGGAGTTTCGTCGTTGCTTGGTTTGGTCAGGGTTTGATGGGCCCATAAAACATGTGGAACCTCATCGACCAAGCCTGTACACTTGGTTCTGAGTCGTGCTTTAATGCCGTCTACAATGCTTCGGTTCGCTCATTCTACCTGGCCGTTGACTTGTGGGTGTGCGACGGATGTAAAGATTTATTGGACACCGAGTTGTGACAACCATTGTTGTAGGTGTTGGTCTGCGAACTGCGTACCATTTTTGCTCACAAGCTGCAACGGGAGGCCGAATCTGCAAATAATGAACTCCCAAATGAATCGCTTAACGTGGGCCCCGTCAATTTTTGCTAAGGGCTTGGCTTTTCCCCATTTGGTGAAGTAGTCGATGGTGACGATCAGGAACTAGAAATTTCTTGATGTTGTGGGGAATGGCCCAATGATGTCAATTGCCCATTTTTGGAATGGCCATGCCGCGGTCACGGGCACCAAGTGTAAGTCCCGAATTCTAGATCTTGTGAAATGCAATAGATTGTTATCACTTATAAACACCTATTTGTTAGGTGTTTTAAGTGATTAATCCAGAAAAACAAAGATACTAGATGAACATGAATAAAACCGACACACACAATGAATAACATGATGATTCCATTACTGATTTGATGATGAATAACCTTGGAATACACAGACTAATACGCACCTATTCACGTGTGCTACAAAGATAATCCCAAAACCCTAGAGAAACTAGCTGCACACACATTCTATTTATAACCAGGAGTTGGGCCTGCGCACTTAACATAAGTGCGCAGGGCCCGTCCAAATAAGTGCGCAGCTAGGGTTTTCTTACATACAACTTTGTTTAAATAACATAACTAACCCTCTAACTATCAAGCTATACAATAACCATCAAAAGTCTATGATCTGGTAACTGTGGTCTCAATATAACCCAATAATACTCCCCCTAGACCACAGCTACCAGTTCTTCCATCTTCAATCAATCTTAACCTCGCTTTGCTCCTCCTCAGCATGTTCTGGGGGGTCTTGAATGTACAGTGCGACTGGATCTTCTTCAACCACTGGAGGAGCTTGAGTAGATTCTGTTGCAGGTCTTTCCGGATTACCTACTGTTGCAGGATCTTCTGTCTGTACCTCTGAAGTGGTCTCGACTTCAGGTTGAGTAACTTCTGCAGCAGCAGCAGCAGCTTGGGCAGCTTTCTCTCTATCTTCCTTTTCTTTGTCTGCTGCATTGATCCGGTCAACTATATCAAGCAGTTCCTGCTTTAGCTTCATTGCCCGATCAACTGCCCTTCTAAATAAGACCGCCTCCTCAAATAACGCGTTCCCGGCACCCACATTAATCTGATTTGCAAACAGCATATTCAGATCTGACAGATTAAATGCAAACACATCTACTGGATCCAAAATCCTTATAGCCTCCGAATCGTCCTGCAATTTAATGACTGCTTCACTAGTGTTGCTGTCGTAAAACCACTTCTTAAAGTCCCTCAGCATAACTGAAAGCTCAGATCGAATAGGAACTCGTGTGACGACCTGAGGAGGGTCAATCACATAAGTTATCATGCCTCGTCCTGTTGCTGGATCGATTCTTTTCTTGGAGATCCGCCTTCTTGGTTTCTGAGGCTTGAAGATTTGGAAATCAGTGTCACATTCTTTCCTTATAAACCACTCAAGCATGGACCCCGTGGTGTCGTGGGTGCGGTTGATGAATGGGGCCCTGCTAAGCTCCCTGATATCCCATCGAGGGAGAGACTTCAGTTCTTTTTGACCCTTGAAGTACTGTATCACTCCTCCTCTTCTCTTCACGGCAAATAACCATTTCTCTTCATCATACTTCCAGGAGATAATCTTCTCCTTGTGAGCTTCCCTGGTGTGATAGATGTTTTGATGCATGGCTGGAATGGTGATGGGCCTTCTAGGAAACCAAGTTGATCTTTCAGGATCCAACTTGTGCCCATCTGACGTCTCATAAACAACCTCTTCATCCATTCCCATCTCCACAAACCTATCGGGCATCTCATCTTCACTGATCTCATCAACCTCACTTTCCTCAGCAACTCTTTCTTTCTCTTTCTCTTCCTCTAGAAACTTCCCGAAATTAAATACTTCATCAAATGTTGCGCTAGTAGCACCAGTTTGCTGCTTCTTGAACTCTTGGAACATATCAAACATTTGCATCTGAACCTGATTCTGAAACTTGATCAGGTATCGTTGATCCTTGATGATTTTCTCCATGTTCCTGTTCTTGTGCTTGAGCTTCTTCACTTTCTTTCTCAGCTC
Source organism: Ambrosia trifida (assembly GCA_028751855.1). Lineage (NCBI taxonomy): Eukaryota > Viridiplantae > Streptophyta > Magnoliopsida > Asterales > Asteraceae > Ambrosia > Ambrosia trifida. The sequence continues at coordinate 12,704,600 of CM054123.1, read as the reverse complement.
TTGATTGTTGTGCACATCACTTTTCAGGGTACAGATTTCCCTTGCAGCCGTCTTTCCAACCTCTTTCACAAGCTTCTCACACAGTTCCTGATGCACCAGTTTGCGACGTGGTGCAGCAGGAGCTGAGGAGGATGGTTCAGCTAGCTGTTGAGCTGGAGCTTTAGGGGCTGGAGCAGCAGCTGTGGAAGGCCCTGGTTGTTCTGGTTGTTCTGCCCCGAAAATGGATTCCAAGATCACTTGTTGCTCGATATCGTCTTGAGTCATTACTCGAGGAATCTCTGACTGAGGAAGCTGTTCTATCCTTTTCTTTCTTGCTGCCCTCTCAAACTTAGCAACTAGTTGAAGGACTTCAGCAGTTTCAAGCTGTTCAGGTGTCAGTGTTTCTCTTCCTTCTTGTAATAAACCAGCTGGCCTCTTCCTTTTGCTGGGCTTTGATGGAGCCGTTTCAGTAGCTACTCTTTTGCCCCTGGCCTTCTCTAGAGCAATCTCTTCAGCAGTCGGCTGGGCTGAAGATGGAGCAGGGTCAGATGATCAAGGTGCAGAAGCAGCAGTGGATTGTTGACGAGATTCTATAACCTCTGACCTTCTCTTCTTGATCTTGTTGTACAGCTCCATGACCACAGGATATCGCTGGGCTGCATACATATTCTCCAGCATGGGTTCCCAGTCCGGCGTGTTGCACTCAGTAAAGAATCGTGCACCTTTGGTGAAATTGTATTGATCACCAAGGGGCAGATTCTAGTGTTGTGCGTTGATCATCATCTGAACGAACCTTGGGTACATAACCCATTTGCCTGACCCAGCTTCAGCATTCTTTACCATGTAATCAAAAATCATCCCTGACAAGTTGAAGGCTTCATTCTTGCAAATCTTTATCATTGCCGTCGACCATTCAGTACTGAGCGCGTTGTAGCCTCCTTTTCTATGACATAGAGACATAATAAATACGTGACTGATTAGTCTCCAGTCTCTTGTCAGCTGGCTTTTCTTGATATCGCCTCTCTTGTCAAAATCTCCCTTGTAGCCGAAATTCTTGAACTGTTGGTGAATATCCGCTTTGGGCATGAATATGACAGTTCCTGGCTGATCTTGCAGTCTCAGCACGTTCCGAACGGTATCTTCAGTGATGACTACAGCCTTGTTTCGGACTGTAGCGTTGATTCGCTTGACTCTTCCAGCAGTTTCAACTCGAGCAGACCTCCAGAAGTCTTCAATGTGAGAACGGTAGACTGGTACAATGTGCTGCACAGCATATCCGACTTTGCTGCGTCTGATCCATGTCACCACGTCTTTAAACTTCACATCATCAGTCTCAAGATTCATCGGCTGATTGTGCATTCCTCTCGTATCCCAGTCGAGTGCCATCTGTTTAAAACAAGAGCACGAAAAACCAATTAGATTTCTTGAAAACGAATCGACGACCAACGACTGACCTTAGACTTAAACTTCGACGGACAACGTACTTAGGCTTAGACTTTATTATTATTATTATTATTATTATTATTATTATTATTATTATTATTTTAATTTTTGTAATTTTAACAGTCATAGGATTAAGGTTTGATGGATTTGTTCTATCAGTGTCCATGATACGTTTGATTTTTTTTTAGTTTAAGATCATTAACGTCCGAGTTTAAGTACGCAGTCCATTCAAGTGTCTCAAGGTCAAGATGAATGTCACAGTTTGTTTAAAGTCCAAGTGCGCATGTTCACAAGTTCGCAGGCCAAGTCACAGTCAATTGAGTCAAGTACTCAGTCAAGTACGCACATACTTGACTGGGCACTTAGGTTAGTGCGCAGGAAATGGCTGGGTAAGAACTCAAGTGCGCAGGTCAGTGATGATTTGGGCATGGTAACCCTTAGTCAAGACAGTCAAGTCTGCGTACTAGATAAGTACGCAGACACTTAAACCTTCGTTTAAGATTTTAAGTTCACACTCAAGTACGCAGGACATTAGGGTTTCTTGTGGCTTGAATAAGTATGAGACAAGTGCGCAGTCTCCATGAGACAAGTGCGCACTTGTTCATCCTTAAGTGCGCAATCTTCATAAGTTAAAACCCAATGATACAACTAAATCCCCAACTGAGGCATTTTAATCAAGCTTTTAGGCCCTGTAATCACAAATGAAAGATAATTAGTACATATCAACTACCTTATCACGAATAAGAATCAACAAGATGAACAAAAAGGCTGTGATTAAGGGTTGATTAGGGTGTGATAATAGGAATTTGGGGGATAATGATGATGATGATGATCAGATGTGGTAAAAGTAAATTAGGGTTAGTAAGAGGATAAAACTGTTTTTAAAAAAAATTACAGAATATATATACAGTGACCAAGTGGGCCTGCGCACTTGAGTCAAGTGCGCAGGGGCCCAATTAAGTACGCATGGCTTCATATTTTGGCCCAATAAGAGTTTAAAGGCCCAAATCCATTTTAGTATGTGGGGATTCAACAAATCTCACCTTCTGCATTCAAGATCATACTAATCATACCTGCCAGAGCCCGTTTCAACTTCCCGTTGGATAGCTGTAGCCTAAGAACAATTGTCGGTATGCTTGTCCACTTAAATCCATGCCTTTTCTCTTTCAACATGTGTTTGGTGATGCTGTTTATCATGTTCTTCGGTAATATTGACGAAAATTTTATGGACCCCACAGTGTGCTAGGTATCAGCCTACCGATCCTCAAGGTTTATTGAAAAATAATGATGAGAGCTTCAGGTCTATGTTACCATAAGCAAAGAAGATGATCATTATCTTGATCAGATGATGAGAGCTTCAGGTCTATGTTACCATAAGCAGAGAAGATGATCATCTGATCGTTTGGTGAGCTATCTAGATATGTTTGCACGTCACTAACATTGTGTGTCTTTTGCTGCTCAGTTTCTAAAAATTTTCTTAGCCCCGCATTGGTAGCTTGCACTCTTAGGTGTCTTTTGATTTACCTATGCACAAAATTTTCTGTGTCTTTTAATTTCTCAACCTGTGTATGACCGGACTCAGCTTGTGCAGACCTATAGCACAGTGGGAATCCAGCTTTCCGTGTAGATCTTCATTGTTAATCACCTATTAGCAGTTTACTTGATTCCAGGCTGAATCTACCGACACATCGTTGCTTGAGGCCACAACATCCTCTGGGTCCTATTCACATGCTGACGAGATATGATTAGTTCCTATCATTTCCTGAAGTAATTTTGCATTAGGGATGGACTAGTTTTACTTTCTCCCCCAAAAATCTTGTTTTAAGTAAAAAGAAGATTTTTTTTTTTTTTTGTAAATTATGCACAAGTAAAGTTTTTTTTTATTCAAAATTTATCATCTCAAGCCATGTAACCAACTGATGAAACCGGGTTTTGTCAAAAGCTTTTGTAAAGATATCTGCCTTTTGATCAGCAGTATCTATTGGCAACACCTGTATATATCCTTTGTCGTGAGCATCGCGAATTGAGTGAATCCGAATTTCAATGTGTTTGGTTTTAGAATGATCAATTGGATTCTTCACAATGTCATGACAGGCATCATTATCAATAAAAATAGGTGTATGCATGACATTCAAACCGTAGTCCAAAAGCTGATTTTGGATCCATAACACCTGACAACAACTGGATGCAGCTGTGTATTCAGCTTGAGCAGTGGAGATGGACACTGTAGTCTGCTTCTTGCTCTGCCAAGACACTAGCCTGTTACCCAGAAATTGACAACCACCAGAGACAGATTTTCTGTCAATCCTACAACCTGCATGATAACTATCAGAGTAAGCGATTAGATCAAAATTATCACTCTTAGGATACCATAAACCAAGTTTTGGTGTTCCTTTGAGGTAGCGGAAGACTCTTTTTACTGCAGTTTCATGCGATTGCTTGGGATTGGACTGAAAACGTGCACAGCATCCAACTGCCCACATGATATCTAGTCTGCTAGCTGTTAGATACATCAGTGAGCCAATCATTGATCGATAAGTGTGAGGATTCACTGAAAGGCCTTGAAGATCTGGTACAAGTGTTGTTTGGGCGGCAAAAGGAGTATTGGACGGCCTGCAGTCGGTCATGTTGAATTTTGCCAGAATGTCTCTTGTATACTTGGCTTGATGGATGAGAATTCCGTCTTCTTTCTGCTGAACTTCCAAGCCTAAGAAAAACGATAATTCTCCCATCATGCTCATTTCAAATTGAGACTTCATAATGCTTTCAAATTCCCTGCACAAATTTTCATCAGTGGAGCCAAAGATAATATCGTCAACATAAATTTGAACAAGGATAGAATGTTTGTTGACTTCTTTGGTAAACAGAGTCATGTCAATCTTCCCGTACAGGAATGCACTCTTCACATCCATTTGAAAGACTTTGAAGTTCTTGTATGAGGCGTATGCCAGGAAGATACGGATGGCTTCAAGTCGAGCAACTGGAGCGAAAACTTCCTCATAATCGATACCTTCCTGCTTACGAAAGCCCTGAACTACCAGACGAGCCTTGTTCTTAATCACCACACCTCTTTCATCCATTTTGTTGCGAAACACCCATCTTGTTCCGATAGGATACTTCCCTTCAGGTAGATCCACAAGTTCCCAAACCTTGAGCTTTCTAAACTGATACAGCTCATCCTGCATGGCTTCAACCCAACTTGCATCTCTAACAGCATCTTCAATGCTGAAGGGTACCGTCTGAGATAAGAAGGCTGATAGTGCAATATTAAGTTTATCTGCCTGATTCCTAGTGAGAACACCCTCAGAGATTGGTCCAATGATGTTCTCCACAGGATGATTCTTGGATGACTTAAATCCCATGTTTTGTTCTTCTTGAATTTGGGAAGGCAGATTAGAGAGGTGATCTACAGGAGTTGATGAGCTGGATGGATCATTTGCAGACTGCTGTGCTGAAGATGTTTCTTCTGAAGCTGGAGTACTTTCAGGAGATGGAGTAATTTCAACAGTTGCATCACCATTTGTGGACTGAAGAGGAACAATTGGATCAACTACGAATGGAGAAAAACGGGTGGTGAACGGTGCAGCATCGTCTTCGGAAGAATAAAGAGTATCTTCAAGAGGAGAAGGATCGGTTGCTTGATTGTCAGTTGATTGTTCTTCAATGATACTGAAATTATTGAAAACAACGTCCACGTCAAAGAACCAGTCAGGACCGGCTCCTGTGTTAGTAGAGTTGGATTCCTGCCAATCAACATAGAAAGATTCGAGAACCATTTTGGTTCGTTTGTTGTACACTCTATAAGCCTTTTGACTTGAAGAGTATCCAACAAAGAAGCACTCATCTCCAACTGCATCAAACTTCATTATGTTCTCGTAGTTGTTAAGCAGCGTACATGAGCATCCAAACGGCCTGAAGTAGTCAATCAAAGGTTTTCTTTTAAGAAGCAATTCATAACCTGTTTTCCCGCGCGTCTTTACAATTAAGACTCTGTTAAGAACATAACAGGCGGTATTCACAGCTTCAGCCCAGAAGATGATCGGCAATTTGGAGTCGATTAGCATGGTTCTGGCCGCTTCAATAAGTGTACGATTCTTCCTTTCAGCTACTCCATTCTGTTGAGGAGTTCTCGTAGCACTGTACTGAAGATGAATTCCTTTATTGTTGCAGAAAGTCACGAAGCTTTGATTTTTGAATTCAGTTCCATGATCGCTTCTGATTGATCTAACTTTTGTCTTAACTATGTTCTCAATGAGAGGAACAAACAACATCAATATCTCAGCAGCTTCACTTTTGTATTCTAAGAAGTACACCCATGTAAAGCGAGAAAAATCATCTGTTATCACCAAACAATAAGACTTTTTAGCCAAACTTTTAACACTGATAGGACCGAAAAGATCCATATGCAATAATTGAAGAGGTGAGTTTATAGAGTTCACTGTTTTGGACTTGTGCGATTTCTTGTGTTGTTTTCCTGTGGCACATGCTAAACATTTTTCAGAAAAAAGGGAATTCCTTGGAAGGAAGACCTCTTACAAGATTTAGTTTTGAAAGCTTGTTAATGTTTTTGAAGTTAACATGTCCTAATCGCCTGTGCCATAACAGTGACTCTGACTCGGATGCTTTAGAAAGTAAACATGTCATTTGACATTCTGATTTAGCATCTCTCATATTTATCACATGTGTGTTGTTTTGTCTAGGAGCTTTTAGCATGATCATATTGGTGGGCGGAATGAATCCAGGTTTCAGAAAGATGCACTCCATGTCATTGAATAACACAGATATTCCTTTGTCGCAGACTTGTGACACGCTCAACAGGTTGTAGCACAATTCTAGAACATAGTTCACATCTTCTAACGTCAGTGCATTAGAGACCACATCTCCTATTCCTACGATCTTTCCGCCCTTTTCATTTCCGGCGAAGGCAACGAACTCTCCATCAATAAATCTGTAGTTCTTGAGAAGTTCTTTTAGACCAGTCATGTGTCTAGAAGCCCCGCTATCAACATGCCATAGATATCTCATTAGTGCAATCAGCCATTTCTGTAACTTATTATGAAATACAAAACAAAAACACAAGAAATACACATATAAATACAAGAGACTCTATGTACAATCACAACTCAACCCTTTACTTAGTTGACTTTGGGAATCCAGGTTTGGTTTAATTTTGATCTATCGTGATTTTCACCCAAAACTGACTCTTGTCTTTTCAAAATTTTTGTGGTTTTATCAAAGATTTTTACTGTTTCTTGAAGGTTTTTAATCTGATCAGAAAGACAGTTTAGTGCTTTGACATCACTGAATTTTAAATGACATGTTTTGACCACATGACCCTTATTTCCACATCTAAAGCATTTTGAGTGCTTTGGCTTGATCTTTGGAGAGGGTCTGGATGATGATGGTTGTGATGCTCTTCTCTTGATCTTGCTTGAGCATGAGCTTTCACTAGAACATGGTTCATCAATGTTGTTGTTGCTTGATTTCTCATTTGTGTTGCAGTCTGGCTCGCTAATGTCACTTTCTGTATCACTCTGTGATTCTTCAGGAATTGTGTTATCTGTTTCACTTTGTGATTCTTCAGAACATGACATATCTGTTGATGATGGAGTAAACTCTGGAATTTCTTCAGTAAGAAATTTTCCAAACCTGTTTCTTTTTAATTCTGGTATAAACGGAGATGGTCTATATACATTTTCATTATCAGAGAATGCATCATTAAGATCAACACAAACTGGCATAACATTGTCAACACAAATATCTGAGCGTTTGATAGGATTCTTCCTATCATCAGGGTCCACAACGCCCTTTAAATTAAGTTTAGAAGTTAATGTAGTACAGTCATCCGGCCTAGATAAACTATTACAGTTATCCATCCTAGATAAACTATTACAATCATCCAGTTTAGTTAAGTTATTACATTCATCCGAATTCAAAATAGTTTTAGACTTGTCATGACTCCAGATGAACCAATTCACTGTAGAGTAATTGGCACCTGCGTGACCTAACCCCATCGTTTGTCCACCACAACTCTCATCATCGTCCACCTGATCTTGTTGGGTCATATCTGCACTGCTTTTATTTATATTAGAGTTTGACTCAGATTTGACACATTCTTTTTCAAAAAGATCATTTTTGGATGTGGTTTTGGAATGGGTATATATTCACTTTTGCTCAAAGGTAAAAATACAGATTTTACAAGTCCCTTTTTATCCTTATACCCAATTCCATCTTTGACGAATGATTTCCTTGAACAATCAAGGATATCTGTATGAGCATGCTTGCTTACATTCCATTTGTCCACAACAATTTAGAGAGTTTGCATTTCAGCTATTGTTGCATTTAACTTTCGCTGATATGCTAACTCATTTTCTTTCATTTCATTGTTGATTTTTCGGATGTCATTCATTTCTCTTAAAATTCTCCTATTGTGGGACAAACAGTAAGCAACAGCTGTAACACACCTAGGTGAGCACAGCTTTGATTTTATTTCAAGCGGAATACTTACCAGATCTCTCTCCTCAACTTTCTTCTGCACGCTCTGCGTTGTTGATCAGCTTTGCTTGTGGAAGTCTTCTCAGCAACTAAAGCTTCCTCGGTAGCAACCTCCTTTCCCTTGTCCTCACTCAGCACACCTTTTAGACCAACATTCTCCATCCTTTCTCCTTTTGGCATCTCCGCTGATGACCCTTCCAAAGAGATCACACCAAGTGTTGATTTAGTGCAGATCTTTGCCATCAGTGCCTTGTTCACTTCAGCCTCAGCCACAGCAACTTCCTCTCCCCAGTCAAAATCTTGAACCACCAGTGCCTTCTGCTGATTGGCTTCGCCTCCATCCGTGATTGCCACCATTCTTTTTGCCGGTTTAATTTCAGCTTGATTCAACGTTGGACATTCATACTTGAAGTGTCCGAGAGTTTTGCAATTGTAGCACCTGATTTTTGACTTATCAAAGCCAGCCTTTCCCAGTCCAACCCTTCGACCTGTTCTGTCCTGAAACCTCTTCACCCTTAGAGTAATCATGGCCATTTGCCATTTTAGGTCCATCTCTTCCATATCATCTGGATCCACTTGATACATATCTTTCGGACTCATCATATGATTCTTCAGGTCACCTGTCTTCAATGCTTCAAAGCTGGTCATGAAGGCGTTAAAGAGTTCAACATGTTCATTAGCAAGCTTTGTTTGTTGTGGGTTGAGAGTTCTTGCCACTGGGTCAGAGTATGGAACGGTCTTTCCTGAACTGGAGCTACCACCACCCATTCCATCAGCATACACATGAGACGAGCTTGAACCCATGTTACCCACTGGGGTCATTAATGCCAAATTTTTCATTGCAGTGCTGGGTACTACCTGCGGATTGGTCTGGTTCATCTCTCTCTTCGTGATGTCCATCTCAAACGACTTCAGGGTGTTGATAAGGTCAGCCAAGGTAGTCTGGGCGTCTAGATATTCTTTCCTGATCAACATACACTGGATGCTCCATTCTTTTGGCAGGGAGTCTAGCAGCTTCTTGATTGAATTTCTGTTCTTCACAGGAATTCCCGCCTTCTTCATCTTGGTCAACATACTCATGAACCTTTCGATATGTGAGCTCAAGCTTTCCCCACGAATGCTACTGAACATGTCATATTCTTTCTGCACCATGTCTTGCTTATACTGGTGCATCTCTTCATTCCCTTCATAGTACTCATTTAACGCAAACCACAGATCGTGCGCAGTGCCATACTCCTCAAACATGTTATAAACATCATTAGATAAGGCCATGGTAAGGGCACCATAAGCCTTATGATCTCTCTGGAGTAGCTGTTTATCGACATCAGTGTAAGTGGTTGGATCAGGGTTAAACTCTTCTCCTGTGGCAGTGGTTCTCATTGAAATGTGTGGGCCCAACTGGATAGAATTCCATTGGGTGAAGTCCGTGACATAGAAGAATGACCTCATTTTGTTCTTCCAAGTTCCATAGTCTTCAACACCTTTTAACTTAGAAACTCTAGTTGTGGTTCCGGTTTCAAGTTCTTGTTGAGTGATAGGATTTACTGTTGAGTGGTTATCGTTACCGGCCATAATTTAAGTGAATTTTAAGGGTTTAGTTAATCAGATTTTAGTTAACAGTCCAGAAAATGTCAAAGTCCTTAAGTACGCGGTTATGTGCGCAGAGGTCCAGATCAAGTATGCAGCAACCTGTAAGAATGTAAACAGCCTTGTCAAGTTGTAGTCTTTTGTTAAGTGTGCAGGCCGGAAGTACATGTGTAGCTGTGTTTCTTGATAAGTGCGCAGATCAGTCAACACTTGGGCATGATAAGTGCTCAGTATTTACTGATCAGTCTGCGTACTAAATTAAGTGCGCAGACACTTAAACTCTCGTTTAAGATTTAAGTTCGCAGAAACCCTAGCCAAGTACTCAAGACTACACCTATCAATAAGTGCGCACAAATCCAAGATTTCTGTTTAAGTGCGCAGAAACCCTAGATAAGTGCTCAAGACAATGGAAGGCAACAAGTACGCATAAGCTTGATTGCGTACTAAAACCAGAGATTTAAGTACTCACAATCACAATTATGCAATATATGAGCCAAGTACTCAAACCAAGAAACAAGTGCTCAACTTATGAGATAAGTGCGCAGAATGTATGAAATAAGTGCGCAAAACAGGCTATGAAAAGCACAAAAACTCAGCTGAATTCTTTCCAAAACATTTTCATTTCATTCAGAAGTGCTTGGATTGAATTTCTACCTAAAATGACATACTATTAACCTTCAGAAACACAATTTTCACGAAATTTGAAGCCAAAGTATGAGAAGAACACAATAAGTTTATAAAATTTTAACAACTAATAAAACTAACAAGATGGGGGTTTTGGTATCTTTAAGCAGATACAATCTAGAGCACAGAGGCTCTGATACCAAATTGTAAGTCCCGAATGCTAGATCTTGTGAAATGCAATAGATTGTTATCACTTATAAACACCTATTTGTTAGGTGTTTTAAGTGATTAATCCAGAAAAACAAAGATACTAGATGAACATGAATAAAACCGACACACACAATGAATAACATGATGATTCCATTACTGATTTGATGATGAATAACCTTGGAATACACAGACTAATACGCACCTATTCACGTGTGCTACAAAGATAATCCCAAAACCCTAGAGAAACTAGCTGCACACACATTCTATTTATAACCAGGAGTTGGGCCTGCGCACTTAACATAAGTGCGCAGGGCCAGTCCAAATAAGTGCGCAGCTAGGGTTTTCTTACATACAACTTTGTTTAAATAACATAACTAACCCTCTAACTATCAAGCTATACAATAACCATCAAAAGTCTATGATCTGGTAACTGTGGTCTCAATATAACCCAACACCAAGTCGTTTTTTGGGCGCAGGGTAATTGGCGCATGACGCTGGCACGAGTCGCATTTAAGAAGCTCGGCCAGCGCGTCAATGTAACACCCCAACCGATGGCGGAAACATCGAGGTGTCACGTAGTGACGATTGTTCAGTAGCACATGGACTAAATTGTAAATATTAATAGCAAACAACTTTCATTATCCAAAAGGGAATACAAAAGTCTTAATAAAAATCTCAAACATAGTTAAATTAATATTCAATCTTATATTTAAGCACTAGGTCCAGCCTAAGCGTGAAAGCATGTAAGATCAAACGTCACCTGAAACATGTACAAAACAATTTTGTCAACACATATAATGTATTGGTGAGTACACCCGTTTGATATATATAGTATAAAAATGTTTCGCAATTCATGTGTTGTATACCGTTTGCAAATATGTAATAAGTAGTATCAGTCAAAACCAAACCTAAGAATAATGACTAACACATGACTAACAATCTGAATAATGAATTAACAAGACAATGACCAAGATTCTCTCAACAGAGTCTCAAGGGGGTATACCATAGTACTATTCATTGAAATGCTAGGCCGCCCAGCGGTTAATGATTAAGCATAATACACACCAAATCACATAAGGCAAACACACATGAGAATTGCATTAAGTATAAGAAATAAAAACTTGATTAATAGGTACATGAATCATCCCAAAATAGTAAAACAGTAAGAGAGGGAAAGATATACTCACAGTTTCGCTAAGTATAAATTTCGAGAAAGTTCGTCGTAAAGGCTTAAGAATTCCGAGGAACTCAACCTATATATAAAACACTAAATGAGGAAAATGTCTTAAAAGTCTAAGACAACCAACATCTAAGGCATTAGGGCTTGCTAGACTCGTATTAGGGAAGGTGAAATTGTTAATAATAATTTGAACGACAGTTTTGAAATATATATATATCATGATTTATTTAGTAAATGACTAAAACACTTATGTATTCCACATATAGAAATATTTTCCATTTTATAGAAAAATAATCATGAAATAGATTTTATGATTTATATTTAATTAAATAATTTATTATATCTAATTTAAATATAAATAGAATAAATAACACGAGATATGATTCCAAAGTGATATTATTATGAGAAAAGATTATTTTATGGTATGAAATACTAAAAATAATATTTCCATAATTTCTCTCAATTTATTTGTATTTAAAACATATTTAATGAGTTTAAATAGTGTTTTAATGGTTAAAATGAGTAAAAATAACAAAAATAATCATTTTATAAGAAATTACATTTTATTATTCATAAAAATAAATCTCCAGAAAATTTGAGGTTAAAATCTCTTAAAATGAATTTTTAATCATTTAATTATGATTAAAAAAATTAAATTCAATAAAAATATAAAATTGAGACATTTTCCAGAAAATAAAAGTGTGGTAATTTTATTTTAGGTGTCAAGATATTATGTCTAATTTTTTATAATTTTTGGAGTAAAAATGAATTTACTATAAATATTATAAGTTTATATGCATTAATAATGATTATTTTGTGATTATTATAATAACAATAAATAAATAAACTAGACAAAAAAAAAATATGTTGAGGAAGCCTGGGTTCGAACCCAGTTCCTTCCCTTCTTCTCAAGACACACAAACCACTAAGCCAAGCATGTGTTTATTGATATATCTCAATTCAAAAACCTTTTATTTCATTTCTTTAATAAACCATCATCTTCCCCAAAACATTAACAAGAACCCTAACCCTAGCTTCAAAATCAATCAACCCGAATCATTGATTTAACAACCTGAGATCTTAGGGTTATTATAGAACAACGAAACATGATCAAAATGGCACAAATAAACGGACTTACAAGATGTTTTTGAGGGCCGAATGAGGGATATAAGACCCGCTAATAAAAACCAAAATCGAGCATCTTCTTGGACAATTACACGATGGATTTCAGATCGTTTGGGATGTAAGTGAGTGCAGATACAAAGTGAGGAGTCTAATTTATATTGAAGACGAGTTGAAACGCGCGTTATTAAGTTTTATTATTCCGATCGGTTACTTGCTTTAGTTGCCATTAAAGGCAACTTAAAACGTCGTTTAAACGCGTAATTATTAGTCAAAAAAGTCGAATAATGATAGAGAAAACGTTTGGACTTATAACAATCTTGAAACGGGCACTTAAACACAGATTTGAGGCCTCGCCGGAAAATATTCTAGCGGCCGGAATTCCTCTTGGCCGGAAAAACGAAACAGCAGCAAGACAAGAGGGAAATGTTTAAAACTTTTGGGAATTGGCAGAACTGACCCCTCATATTTAACTTAGGTTAGTTTTCAAGGTTTTCTAGTTAGTTTTCCCTTTATAATAACTAACTAAGTTAACTAATTAAACTTAAAACTTTTATAAACTTGAAATTTTTAAAATATCTTTTTCCTGAATGACGTTACAACATGCGTGTTTGATTAAATCGTAATCACAATTCATAATAAATGCAAATAATATAACTTGAGCTCGCACTTTTATTGAATTTGAAAACGACAAAGTTACAGGAAAAATTTGAAAGGACTAATATTGTCAATTAATTGAAAGTCGAGGGTGAGGGATGTCACAGTCTCCCCTACTTTAGAAAATTTCGTCTCGAAATTTATTTCAAGTGGAGGTTTCTGTAAAGAGATGAGGGTACTTCGTCTTCATTTGGTCTTCACGTTCCCAAGTAAATTCTGGACCACGTTTAGACTCCCAACGAACCTTGACAATTGGAATACGGCTACGTTTAAGAGTCTTGACTTCACGATCCATGATTTCCACGGGTTTCTCCGTGAAACGCATCGATTCGTCAACTTGAATATCCTCCAGTGGAACATGTAAATTCTCATCCGCCAAACACTTTTTCAAGTTCGATACATGGAAGGTAGGGTGAACGTTGTTGAGTTCATCGGGAAGGTCTATCTTGTAAGCCACTTTTCCAACTCTTTCCAAAATCTTAAATGGGCCTACATATCTTGGAGCAAGCTTTCCCTTTTTCCCGAATCGAAATACACCTTTCCAAGGTGAAACCTTAAGAAGGACTATGTCACCAACTTGAAATTCCAAGGGTTTACGCCTTTGATCAGCATAACTCTTATGTCTACTCTGAGCTGCCAGTAAGGATCCACGAATAACCGCAATTTTGTCTGTTGTTTCCTGGACAAGTTCCGGACCGGTAATGAGAGTATCACCGACCTCACTCCAGCACACAGGAGAACGACATTTGCGACCATAAAGAGCTTCAAAAGGTGCCATACGGATACTGGCATGATAGCTGTTATTATACGAAAACTCAACCAAAGGCAAGTGTGAATCCCAATTACCACCAAAATCTATGACACAAGCCCGAAGCATATCTTCTAATGTTTGAATAGTACGCTCTGTTTGACTATCTGTCTGAGGATGGTATGCTGTGCTAAGATTTAGTTTAGTTCCCAACGCGTCATGAAGAGTTTGCCAAAAACGAGAGGTGAACTTGCTATCACGATCAGAAATGATGCTCAAAGGGGTTCCATGACGACTAATGATCTAGGCGATATAAAGATTAGCCAGTTTCTCAGCCGAATAAGTCTCACGAATGGGTAAAAAGTGTGCAGATTTGGTTAAACGATCCACAATGACCCAAATACTATCATGACCTCGTGCAGTGCGGGGTAATTTAGTAATGAAGTCCATAGCAATGTTCTCCCATTTCCACACAGGAATCTCTGGTTGTACAAGCAAACCAGATGGACGTTGATGCTCAGCTTTGACCTTGGCACAAGTAAGGCATTTAGCCACGTAGTGAGCTATATCCTTTTTCATACCTGGCCACCAATACATGCGACGCAGATCCTGGTACATCTTGTCAGCACCAGGGTGAATGGAGTAACGAGTCTTATGAGCCTCGTCCATGATAAAGGTTCTAAGATTGTCACGATCAGGAATCCATAGACGATTGGAGAGATAGAGCAATCCATGTTTCGTCTCCAAAAGATTTTCAGCTCCACATGACATTTCATTGTACATGTTGCCTTCAGTAACCGAAACATGTTGGGCTTCATAGATTCGAAGTTTGAGGTCATGGGTTTGAATGCAGTTAAGTTGAGTATACGCCTTGCGACTAAGAGCATCAGCCACAACATTCGCTTTTCCAGGATGATAGCGAATCTCACAATCATAATCATTTAGAAATTCAACCCATCGACGTTGACGCATATTTAAATCTTTTTGGTTGAAAATATGTTGAAGACTTTTGTGATCAGTGAAAACCACACATTTAGTACCATAAAGGTAGTGTTTCCAAATTTTCAATGCGAACACAACGGCTCCAAGTTCAAGATCATGGGTAGTGTAGTTTTTCTCAGATGTTTTCAATTGTTGCGATGCATAAGCGATGACCTTGCCTCGTTGCATGAGAACACAACCAAGATCTAGGTTAGATGCATCACAGTACACCACAAAATCTTCAACACCATCGGGAAGAGAGAGAATAGGAGCGTCGCAAAGCTTTTGTTTCAAAGTTTGAAAAGCTTCTTCCTGACTGGATCCCCATATGAAAGGTTTATCTTTGTGAGTCAAAGAGGTAAGTGGGACCGCGATCTTTGAAAAATTGGCAATGAAACGATGGTAGTAACCAGCAAGACCAAGAAACGAACGAACCTCAGTGGGAGTTTTGGGTACAATCCAGCTTTTTATGGCTTCAATCTTAGCAGGGTCTATGTGTATTCCTTTGTTGTTTATTACGTGACCAAGGAATTGAACTTCCTTAAGCCAAAATTCACATTTGGAGAACTTGGCATACAGTTGTTCATCACGTAGAAGGCTTAAAACTTGGTGAAGATGCTGTTCATGGGTAGTCCTGGATTTGGAGTAAATGAGGATATCGTCGATGAACACAATTACGAATTTGTCCAAGAAAGGTTTGCAGACTCGATTCATAAGATCCATAAAAAATGCGGGTTCATTGGTTAAACCAAAAGGCATCACCATGAACTCGTAGTGTCCGTAACGAGTACGAAAAGCAGTTTTGGGGATGTCATCCTCATAAAACTCGAAGTTGATGATATCCTGAGCGAAGGTCGATCTTAGAAAAACAAACTGCACCTTGAAGTTGGTCGAAAAGGTCATCGATACGGGGTAAAGGGTATCGATTCTTTATCGTAAGCTTATTAAGTTCACGATAGTCGATGCACATACGAAAAGACCCATCTTTCTTCTTAACGAACAACACTGGAGCTCCCCAAGGCGAAGAACTCGGACGAATGAAACCTTTGTCAGTCAATTCCTAAAGTTGGCTAGCAAGTTCTTGCATTTCCGAAGGTGCAAGACGATATGGAGCTTTAGCGACTGGAGTAGCACCAGGAACAAGATCAATACGAAAATCAACAGAGCGAACAGGAGGTAACCCAGCTAAATCCTCAGGAAAAACCTCTGGGAAATCACACACAATTGGAACATCTTGGATACTCTTACCCTTATCCTTCTTTTCCACAACATGAGCCAAGAAAGATATATACTTCTTACGAAGATATTTTTGAGCTTGAGTGCAAGACATGAGTTTCAAACCCTTCGATGTCGTTTCCCCATAAACAGATAAAGATTCACCATATGAAAGTGGAATTCGAATATACTTTTCAAAGCAAACAACTTCAGCATGGTGTTTAGAAAGCCAATCCATGCCTACTATGACATCGAAACTACCCAATTTCATGGGTATCAGGTCAATAGAGAAATCATAGTCATTTAGATTCAACGTGCAATTTCGGATCACAGATTTTATAACAATAGGATTTCCATCAGCGACCTCCACGGTAAAAGGATGTGTAAGACGAGAACGATCACGAGCAAGTAAAGGTTCAAATTCTAACGAGACAAAACTCTTATCCGCACCGGTATCAAACAAAATTGAAGCATATAAATTTTTAATAAGAAATGTACCATTGACCACATCATTGGCAGCTTGAGCTTGATTAGCATTAATGTTGAAAGCACGGCCACGAGCTGGAGCTGCTTGGATTGCTGGAACTGCTGGGGCTGCTGGAGTGTGCTGGCGAGACTGGATAAAAGCAGTCAGATGAGGACACCTATCTTGCCTGTGGTTAGGATCACCACAAGCATACCAAGTTCTGAGTTGACCAGTCCTCTGGTTTTGAGTATTCCCAGGTTTAGTTTCTCGGCAGTGAGAGGCAGTATGGCCTATTTTGCCGCAAGTGTCACATTTCCAGCAAGGTCGGTCAGTAGGGTGGTGCCAGTTGCATTTATTACACTTAGGGAAAATGCCGGTATAAGGTTTTGGGCCTGATTGGGCTTGAGGTGCGGCAGATGGGTTAGCAACGGGAATTTGATTAACAGGTGCAACAACAGCATAATTTTGACTCCTACCTTTACGTTTCTTGTTGGATCCAGAAGTAGAGGTAGAGGCAGAGGTAGCTTTGGGAAGTTCAGTAGTAGCAGGGGTTGAAGAGGTTTCAGTTGGTCGCTTAGTACCTTTACGAGTAAGGGTACCATCCTTGACATGCTTGTCGGTAAGAGTTGCTGCAAGACGAATGGCATCCTCTACAGTAGCATGTTTACTCCCCATAACTGTATCAATATACTTCTCAATGGCTAAAGGCAGTGGTGTCAACATACGAGGAATCAGTAAGCTCAGCTCGTGATAACGGTTGTTGTAGGGAACGTTGTTTCCACTATCCTGTTTGAGGTGATAGAACTCATCCTCCAATTTCTTCATCTTACTACGAGGACAGAACTCAGTAGTCATGGAAATTTTGAAATCATCCCAAGACATAGCTAAAGCAGCTTCCGTCCCTCGAGCATGTTTTTCACCATTCCACCAAGTGAGCGCTTTTTTTGAAGAACACCCGTGGCATGACGAACACGTAGGTTGGCTGGACAGTCGCTATTAATGAACGTATTCTCTATACTTTCAAACCATTCAAGTAACCCAGTGGCTCCCTCAGTGCCATTAAACTTGTTGGGATGGCAAGAGTTGAAGTGCTTGAAAGTGCACTTATTCTCACTAGCTCCACCATTTCCACCCGCATTCCCGTTAGAGTTCCCATTTGAGCTACCGTTCGGGTTAAGGTTTGGAATAATAGCATTAATGATGTTAGGAACAAGTGTTTCCAATTTGTCATTGAGCATGGTCGCGATACGCTGATCAGATTTCAACTTAGCTTGACGCTTAGAGGCTCTTTTGCGAGATTCGCGATCAGACATCTACAAAAATAAAGCAACACCTATGAGATCCAATATCAAGATTTTGAATGACACATAGCATACGAGAAATTTTGCATAATTAAAGAGTAACATAGGAATCAATATAGGAAAATTTTCAATAGATTAATAATGAAAATCAAATCATGATAAAAGCAAATGAAATATCAAGAATAAAATGAGATATTTGGGATTGTTTCTCAGGAAACTGGTGACTAGCCAAAGAAATTGAAATATTATTAGTGACTCGTGGGGGCGTACTTTAGCCTATAAGTGAATGCTCATCCCGAGAATTCCCAGGTAGGTAAACGGGTCCCTCGTCTGATTGGGATTTATGCGAATTACCAACCTAGACAGAAAACTCAGAATACAGGCGCTCACCCTTCCAGATTGCACGTGCCCCGTCACAAATAATTCCCAAAACTTTAGCGGATCTTGAGATGTGGAAATATATATCCTTGAGATGTGGATTTCACTCCTAACTCAAAGATATACCTCCAAAAAGTAAAAAAAATACGATGGAGTGAAACTGGTCACTAAGATAAGGATATCACTCCTAGCTTAGTGATTTAAGTTCTTTTGGAGGGATAGATTCCTTGAGATTTGGACGTCTCCTATCTCGAAAGGAAAATATTAAAAGATAAATAAATAAAATATGTAAGGAGTGAAACTATTCACCAAGATATGGATATCACTCCTAACTTGGTGTTTTCGTTTCGTTTGTGGAATATGATCTTCTTGAATATAAGGAAAAGTATAAGGAGAAAATCTATCTAAAGTAATAAGAGGATAAAAGAAAACATATAAAGGGTAACTTAGTTATAGTCTAGGTCAAAAGCATTTACTAATAACCTAATTCCCTATAACCATGGCTCTGATACCAATCTGTAACACCCCAACCGATGGCGGAAACATCGAGGTGTCACGTAGTGACGATTGTTCAAAAGCACATGGACTAAACTGTAAATATTAATAGCAAACAACTTTCATTATCCAAAAGGGAATACAAAAGTCTTAATAAAAATCTCAAACATAGTTAAATAAATATTCAATCTTTTATTTAAGCACTAGGTCCAGTCTAAGCGTGAAAGCATGTAAGATCAAACGTCACCTGAAACATGTATAAAACAATTTTGTCAACACATATAATGTATTGGTGAGTACACCCGTTTGATATATATAGTATAAAAATGTTTCGCAATTCATGTGTTGTATACCGTTTGCAAATATGTAATAAGTAGTATCAGTCAAAACCAAACCTAAGAATAATGACTAACACATGACTAACAATCTGAATAATGAATTAACAAGACAATGACCAAGATTCTCTCAACAGAGTCTCAAGGGGGTATACCATAGTACTATTCATTGAAATGCTAGGCCGCCCAACGGTTAATGATTAAGCATAATACACACCAAATCACATAAGGCAAACACACATGAGAATTGCATTAAGTATAAGAAATAAAAACTTGATTAATAGGTACATGAATCATCCCAAAATAGTAAAACAGTAAGAGAGGGAAAGATATACTCACAGTTTCGCTAAGTATAAATTCCGAGAAAGTTCGTCATAAAGGTTTAAGAATTCTGAGGAACTCAACCTATATATAAAACACTAAATGAGGAAAATGTCTTAAAAGTCTAAGACAACCAACATCTAAGGCATTAGGGTTTGCTAGACTCGTATTAGGGAAGGTGAAATTGTTAATAATAATTTGAACGACAGTTTTGAAATAAATATATATCATGATTTATTTAGTAAATTACTAAAACACTTATGTATTCCACATATAGAAATATTTTCCATTTTATAGAAAAATAATCATGAAATAGATTTTATGATTTATATTTAATTAAATAATTTATTATATCTAATTTAAATATAAATAGAATAAATAACATGAGATATGATTCCAAAGTGATATTATTATGAGAAAAGATTATTTTATGGTGTGAAATACTAAAAATAATATTTCCATAATTTCTCTCAATTTATTTGTATTTAAAACATATTTAATGAGTTTAAATAGTGTTTTAATGGTTAAAATTAGTAAAAATAACAAAAATAATCATTTTATAAGAAATTACATTTTATTACAGTTTATTATTCATAAAAATAAATCTCCAGAAAATTTGAGGTTAAAATCTCTTAAAATGAATTTTTAATCATTTAATTATGATTAAAACAATTAAATTCATTAAAAATATAAAATTGAGACATTTTCCAGAAAATAAAAGTGTGGTAATTTTATTTTAGGTGTCAAGATATTATGTCTAAATTTTTATAATTTTTGGAGTAAATGAATTTACTATAAATATTATAAGTTTATATGCATTAATAATGATTATTTTGTGATTATTATAATAACAATAAATAAATAAACTAGACAAAAAAAATGTTGAGGAAGCCTGGGTTCGAACCCAGTTCCTTCCCTTCTTCTCAAGACACACAAACCACTAAGCCAAGCATGTGTTTATTGATATATCTCAATTCAAAAACCTTTTATTTCATTTCTTTAATAAACCATCATCTTCCCCAAAACACTAACAAGAACCCTAACCCTAGCTTCAAAATCAATCAACCCGAATCATTGATTTAACAACCTGAGATCTTAGGGTTATTATAGAACAACGAAACATGATCAAAATGGCACAAATAAACGGACCTACAAGATGTTTTTGAGGGCCGAATGAGGGATAGAAGACCCGCTAATAAAAACCAAAATCGAGCAGCTCCTCGGACAATTACACGATGGATTTCAGATCGTTTGGGATGTAAGTGAGTGCAGATACAAAGTGAGGAGTCTAATTTATATTGAAGACGAGTTGAAACGCGCGTTATTAAGTTTTATTATTCCGATCGGTTACTTGCTTTAGTTGCCATTAAAGGCAACTTAAAACGTCGTTTAAACGCGTAATTATTAGTCAAAAAAGTCGAATAATGATAGAGAAAACGTTTGGACTTATAACAATCGTGAAACGGGCACTTAAACACAGATATGAGGCCTCGCCGGAAAATATTCCGGCGGCCGGAATTCCTCTTGGCCGGAAAAACGAAACAGCAGCAAGACAAGAGGGAAATGTTTAAAACTTTTGGGAATTGGCAGAACTGACCCCTCATATTTAACTTAGGTTAGTTTTCAAGGTTTTCTAGTTAGTTTTCCCTTTATAATAACTAACTAAGTTAACTAATTAAACTTAAAGCTTTTATAAACTTGAAATTTTTAAAATATCTTTTTCCCGAATGACGTTACAACATGCGTGTTTGATTAAATCGTAATCACAATTCATAATAAATGCAAATAATATAACTTGAGCTCGCACTTTTATTGAATTTGAAAACGACAAAGTTACAGGAAAAATTTGAAAGGACTAATATTGTCAATTAATTGAAAGTCGAGGGTGGCGGATGTCACAGTCAAGGTGCATGTCTGGCCCGTAATACCCCGCATTTATCATCTTGGCGACTACCATTCGAGGCCCCGCATGTAGACTGCAGATGCCTTCATGAATGTCTCTAATAAGGAAGGACACATCTGCGGAGTCAACGCATCTGACTAGTGGCCCAAGGTAAGATCGGCGGTATAATATTCCCTTGGTCAGCTGATAGTGGAAGCCTTGTATTGTAGCTTCCGGGTCTCTGATTTATTCTCAGGCAGGATTCCGAAAGCCAAGTAGGCTTTGATTGGTGCCATCCAGGACGCGTTGCTTGTTTGGATGACATTTACTTACTGTTGTGGGATAGAGGGTCTATGTAGCACCTCTACGCGAACTGCCTACCCCATATGTTCAAAGACCTTGGAGGCCATCTTGCTCAGCGCGTCCGCGGGTTTGTTCTGGCTCCTTTTAATGTGGACGACCGTGCATGAATCAAACCTGCGCATGAGATGCTTGGCCTGTTCTAAGTAGAGGATCATAGTTGCGTCTCGTGCGTAAGGTCCCATTGATTTGTCCTGTGACAAGCATTGAGTCCATATGTGCTTCAACATGGTGGGCACCCATTTTTTCCGCAATGCGGAGGCCTGCCAGCAGCGCTTCGTATTCCGCTTCATTATTGGTGCTTTTGAAATCGAGGCGGATAGCATATGTGAATTCCTTCTTTTTTGGACTGATGAGATGAAGGCCTGGATCGGAACCATCTTCGTTGGTGGTCCCTTGTGTTAGGCATATATGTGTGTGTGTATATATATATATATATATATAGGTTTAGGATCCTGTACAAATGACATATTTCATGAGAAGTGTGAGAAGAACTAAGAATTGACATGTAGACATCATGCTTTGGATTTAGGAATGATTTTTTAGGTTGTTTTAACTTGAAAAACACCAAACACAACAATCTAAAACACAATACAATGTATTATAGTCATTAAATTTAAAAAACAGCTAAAACACACTACTTAACGCTTAAAACACATTGCTAATGTTCTTAGCATGGTGTTTTAAGTTTTAAGCCTAAAATACATTGTTTTCGGTTTTTAATTGTTATGTTTGGTGTTTTTATAGGCAAAACAATCCAAAACATCACGACTAAGTTCAAAAAATGATGCCTAAGTATCAATTTTAATCCTTCTCACACTTCTCACAAAAAAAACACTTTGTACACGATCTTGACCCTATATATATATATATACATATACGAGAGAGAGAGGGGGAGAAAGAGAGAGAAAGAGAAAGAGGGGGGAATAGGAGGGGATTAGTTGTTATTTTAGGAAGGCCAACATACATGAATCTTTGGTGTGCAAAAAGTTGGTGGATATCCTTGTATAAGTTGCTGACCTTCATGCATGCCTTCCTCTTGGATAGATGGTGTGGGCCGACTTTTTTGGGGTTCAAGGAGGAATGTTTGGGTAGTCAACATGGCATGGGAATTTGATGAGAAGTATCCTTAAAGCTAGGTTAGTGAAAGTCTTGAATAGGAAAGTCTTTGGACTCTAATGTGTGTGTATATGTATGTATGTGTAGCGTAAGGTGTGTGTGTGTGTATGCATTGTATGGATTGTTCCAATCAATAGACACATATGTGTATGTGTTCGTGTGTGTATATATGCGTACACATAGATTGATTGTCTTGTCTTGTGTCAATTACACTCACACACACACATACATATATATATATGTGTGTGTGTGTGTGCCGTAGGTATATATGTATGAGATATAGTATAGTGTTGAACAATCAATACACATGTTAATTCATACCTATGTAATACATATATGATAGTTGTTTTGTCTTAGTTATCTATGTGTGTGAGTATGGGCCGATTTGTATGCATGATTATATGTATATAATATGTTTATGGAAAGCTTATAGTTGCCTTGTATAGGAATCGATTTTTGTGTGTTTACATGGATGTATGTAATCTAGTTTGATAATAATAACATTGTATTGTTACAAGATAATATTAACATGTTACTAGTACCATATGTTAGTTATCTATAAACATGTGTTGTTCGAGAGTTTTAACTCATGTTTATATAAGTTTGTATCATGATTTGGATATGTGAGATTGTTCCATAGATTTTATGTCAAATATCCATAAGATACCTTAGGAATTGTTCGGATTTGATTATGGAATTGAATAATTCCCAAGTTGGATATAGCCACGTGTGACTCGTTTTGTTTTGTTTTGTACGTCGTAATTGAACATTCGGTTGCTCTCTGTTGAGCGTGTGATTGTCTTAATTGTCATTGTCAATTGTTCTAAAATTAATCGGGTGTTGCATGCATAAAAGGGGAAATGTAATGAGTTTCCTGAACTATCTTGGGCTTTGCTAGACTTGGGGAGACATATTTATTGTACAATTTCTAATGCATAACTGAAAATGATATGATAGTGAGAGTGTGTACAGATCTTGACCTAGAAATTCGACAGGTGTCACAGATCGCACTCTCTCCGCTCTTCTTTCGGCTCACTACAAATCCATCCCGGTTGGAACCCAATGGCCGAGACTAACAACAACCGAACCACAACCTCTGTTGTTTGACTACTACCAAATTGGTTTAACCATTTGCCGATAGCATCCGTTTCGAAAATGTTTCAAGCCACCAAGAGCAACGAAATAGTTGAGTAGTCCACTAGGGTGTTCCTCTATGTTCCTATCATACTCCACTATGCATTTTAGATAATCTCATGAACCCAAAACACAGTGAGTGTTTATTTACGTATTTAAATTATTAACCATAAATATATATGCTAAGTAATGTTTGGCTTAGCAATATTTTATTTGTTGTTATTCATGTCCGTTATGATTCGCATGTTTACTGAGCAATTTTTTGCCTCAAAAGTGTTTTCTTTGATGTTTTTCTTGGTTTATACGACAGAAAATCAATGGGAATCAAGTGAATGCGTGAAGAGAGAAGTAAAGAAATCATAATTTAGAAGATGATAAGATTGATAAGACTTAGATCGACTTCGTAATAATAAATCGTGTAATTAGGTCTTTGAAATTTGTTTGTGACCCATCATGATTAAGGAAGTTTGGAATTATGTCTTTCATCTGACAGTTGTAATTGTGGTACATCATCCTTAACTGGGTTAAAGTGTTAGTAACACTATGTTATAAAGGATTGTTTCAATGCTATTTTATTCAAATTACAAATTAAGTAGTTAGTCACCAAGACTTTATTTTAAAATATTATCAATAAAAATGGGCTTGGCTAAACAAAATTCTAAAAAAATATAATCAATGGGTTTTAAAATATTATCAATAACAAAAAAAAAAATTGAGCTGTTATTTAACAAACATAAATTAACGAACATAGATGATCAAACAAAAATAAACTGGATATGAGGGTGGGCCGGGTGGTCGCCGGCTCCAGGCCCAACCCTTATATAGGCGTGAAATGTTTTATGAAAGAACTATATAAAAAAGATCTTTTTTTTTTAATTTTTCTACTAGATTATCCCTCTAATATGAAGTGACGGAATGTATGTTCAATAAAAGGAATTGGTCATTATTTCAGAAATCTTTTAAATGATTAACACTCGAAAACTTATAAAACTTCAAGTTAAGTCTCTGTACAACTTTGTCACTTCCTCAAGACATTCTAAAGCTGTGATGTGAACCTGGAAAAAAGAAACAACCAAATTGATATCAAATGATATGTCATGATGATGATTGATTTAAGAGGCGTGCATGGTGGAGTGATTAATTATCACTTATCAAAGCTAGAGATTTACCTAGTGTTTAAGAATCATAGGGTACATCTAACCGGCTTAGCAGCCTTTGTAATCAGTGTTCCTAGCAACACCTATCAAAATACAAAAAAATTAGATTCTTATCAAATTGACTGCATCTATGAATATATATATGTAGTTAGTGAATTCTTATATGTAATAGTATATTCTAAAGCATATCTATATATATATATATATATATATATATATAATAAACGAAAAGGGGTGTGACACGTGACGCGTTGTGAGGCCTTCACACCCCTTGATTTCCCTCCAAAATTCCTTTTTAATTATATTTTAAATAAAGATAATATTAACTATTATTTTAAAATTTTTAATTAATATTTTTATCTTCCCCTGCAATTTTTAAACGTTGGTATCTTTTATATATCACATTTTTTTCTAAAAATAGTTACACCAAATTAACGAGCGTTTTATTAACTTACCAACAAGCACCATAAAACAAAAAAAATGACTTTTTTAGTGGGTTTTTGTTCATGCAGAAAAAAACACAATGTGTTTACGTAATTCATTAATCATCTCTAGGTAAGTAAATAATAATGTTAAGATAGTATATATGCTTTTGAACCTACTATTACATATAAGAATCGGCTAACTAAATATATTCACAAATGCAGTCATTTTAGTAAAATAATAATTTTTATATTTTGATAGGTGTTGCTAGGAACATTGATTACTAAGGTTGCTAAACCAGTTAGATGAAGCCTATGATTCTTAGACACCAAGTAAATCTTTAACTGATAAGTGATAATTAATTACCCCACCATGCACACCTCTTAAATCAATCATCATCATGACATATCATTTTATACCAATTTGGTTGTTTTTTTCCATGTTCACATCATAGCTTTAAAATGACTTGAGAAAGTGACAAAGTTGCACAGAGACTTCACTTGAGCAAGATGTGCACACGTAGAATTAAAAGTATGTTTTATGAGTTATCGAGTGTTGATTCTTTAATAAAAAAAATCCAAAAAAAAAACGATCTATTTCTTTTAAAGTACATACATTTTGTCACTTCATATCAGATTTATCTATCCCGGGAAGCACCCAAGGGATAATCTAGTATATTTTCTTAACATTATTAGTGACTTGCCTAGACATGATTAATGAATTACCTAAACGCATTGTGTTTTTTTTTTTTTTTTTTTTTTTTTTTGCAAAAACAAAAACCCATTAAAAAATTGTTTTCTTTTTTCGTTTTTTATAGCACTGTGGTGCTCGTTAGAAATATAATAAAACACTAGTTAATTTGGTATATATATATATATTTTTTTTAAATGTCGTTTATAAAAGTTACTAACGTTTATAAATTGTGATTGAGGGGGGGATAGGGAAAAGATAAAAATAAGAATATTAATTAACATATTTGAAATTTTTTTATAATAGTTAATAGTTATCTTTATTTTTAAAATATAATTAAAAAAGAATTCTAGAAGGAAATCAAGGGATGTGAAGGCCTCCTTAATGTCATGTGGCATGCCCCTTTTCTTTTAAGGGGTTGCTAAACGTACCCCTCTCTAATTTATTTTTACTAAACGTACCCCCTCCTTTAAGTTTCATATTAATACATTTTAAACCTTTTTATTTTTATATTGCCAATTTTTAATATTTTGTTATCAACTTTAAAAAAGTTTTTTTATGTTTTATTGATATTTTTTTAATGTTTTTTAAAATAATATTTTATTGTTTTAAAACTTTTTCTTTTAATTTTCCTAAGTACGCTTTTTTATTATTTTGATATTTTTGAACGTTTTTTAAAAGAGTTTTATTATTTTAAAACCTTTGCTTTTAGTTTTCCTAGGCACGTTTTTTTCTTATTTCGAACAAGGAAAACACTTTTTTTCTACACTTGATTTAAATTACATTAGAAAGCTTTTGCAAATGATTTTTGGTAAACGTTTTTAACATGTTTTTAGAAAAGATCTTATCTTTTATTAATAAGGAGTGATTAGCTAACATTTAGTTTGATCAACACATTTGATTCTTTTCTCAAGTGATCTTAAATTATGCAACTAAATCAAATAAAAAAGTTTGTATATACCGTTTAAAAGAGGTTGAATCCTTGCAGTTTTTCATGATTTTAAAATAGTTGTATGATTAGAATGAACACGTTGACACTGAAATCAATTTAAAACCAATAATTGATTAGGTTCTATATATAGGGATTTGTGAAGTTTAGTATTAGTTTCACCACTCCTAACTTTTAAATATAGTAAAAAATGAGGATTTTTAAAAGGGTGAAATTTGACAAATTTAAAGTGGTATTTTAAGAAGGGGGTATAAAAAGTAGAAAGAGGGGGTATATTTAGCTCACCCCTTCTTTTATTATATATACTAGATTATACCCCGGGAGCATCCCGGGGTTGAGAAATCTAATATGACACATCAATTGACTGATACGCTTCACATTTACATGCAGGAAAATTTCGGGTAGCACCTCGCCTAAAACAATTAGCAATGTATAACTCCAATGTTAACACCTAACCTAAAATAGTGTATAACTCCGTTATTAACACTTAACCTTAAACAGTATAATTTTAATGTTAACATCTAACCTAAAACAATGTATAAATCTATATTATGTTATTAAGGTGGAGTGATGTATAACATGGTAATTTGCATTTCTGTACAACTTAACAAGCAATATGTACAACATATTTAAGCAAGAAATTTAAGGGTATTATAGGCATAGTTGTGACAATTAACACACTTTGGAGGTTATGATAGTAATTTTGTGTTTTGTTCTTAGTTAAAAACTAAAATCTCATCCCCATAATGCCCTTCCACCTTTCACCTTCCAAAAAATCAATGATCCATTGATAAAAAGTTATTGTTGCAATTTAATTTGGTGACATTTCTTCATGTTCAAGTTCAATTCATTTCACATCTAAATTCCTTTCATATGCAATTTCATTGTTAATGGTGACTTAAGAGCCGATTAGAACAAGATCCTCGCGCACAAGAAGATTTTGGTAGTGATCTATATTATCTTATTAAGGAGGAATGATGTACAACATGGTAATTTGCATTTCCGTACAACTTAACAAGCAATATGTACAGCATATTTAAGTAAGAAATTTAAGGGTATTATAGGTATAGTTGTGACAATTAAGACACT
Source organism: Ambrosia trifida (assembly GCA_028751855.1). Classification (NCBI taxonomy): domain Eukaryota; kingdom Viridiplantae; phylum Streptophyta; class Magnoliopsida; order Asterales; family Asteraceae; genus Ambrosia; species Ambrosia trifida. Next base: position 12,676,260 of record CM054123.1, on the reverse strand, counting down.
TTGGAGGTTATGATAGTAATTTTGTGTTTTGTTCTTAGTTAAAACCTAAAATCTCATCCCCATAATACCCTTCCACCTTTCACCTTCCAAGAAATCAAAATTCATTGATGAAAAGTTATTGTTTTAATTTAATTTGATGACATTTCTTCATGTTCAAGTTTAATTCATTTCACATCTAAATTCCTTTCATATGCAATTTCATTGTTAATGGTGATTGAAGAGCCGATTAGAACAAGATCCTCGCGCACAAGAAGATTTTGTTAGTAAACATAGTGGACATAAATAAGAGGTAACCTTTTCTTAAACTCAATTCTACTTATGTCTTTATAGTTTATATAAATCAATTTTATACAATATATGTGGTTTATTTCTTATTTTGACTTGTGAATTGTAGGTCTGTGTGGACTCAAATGGTCTTATGATATTCGTGAATTACATTAGGGGGGAGTGATAATAACGTAAGTAAATAATATATTTATCATATTGATTTCTTTTGTGTTAGTAACTAATTTCACTAGCTTATTTTCCTAATATTTCTTTGTGTTTATGTAGTTTTTTTGCTTGAAACCAACATTTGACTCAACCTGTTTTGAACTACTGTGAGAATACAAGTGTTGTGAAAGTAGTTGCTTGGTCTCCACATCTTCATGGACTTCTGGCTTCTGGTGGTGGTACTGCAAATCGATGTATTCGACTATTCGGTTTTGGAACACGATCATTAATTCTCACCTGAGCTGCATGGATATTGGTAGTCTGGTAACTTTTCTCATAAAGATTTATATATATATATATATATATATATGTTTTCAAAGTTTTCAAGATCATTTCAATCATAATATTCACCTTTAATCCACCAACTCAAACATCATACTATCAGTTCTAAAATTCCACAAGCATTTTATGATTTGGATTGTCAATCCTAGAAATTGCAGGCCTTAAATCCATGGTTGAGGCCTAAAGCTACAAGATCAAACTCTAGGGAGATTATTTGATTTGCTACTATTTGCATTAGTTACTCTTTTAAGGTAACCCTCCGTAGTCCATAAATTCAATTGGTTTATTACACTATATTATCTAGATAATGACATGTTAACTACGTAATCACAATAATTATTGTACAGTTTGTCATGTTGAATGTCTATTAATTTTGTATTTTATACATATCTATTGTGTTACATGTATTGATTTGTTTTATTTTCCAATTAAATGTTATTTATGATAAACTAAATGTCTTATTACACAGACATTGGAACATCATAGTTTAGCGAAGTTCTTCTTACCCATACCCTTAATATACAACACACATATTATTTTTATCTTTTTTTCAAGAAACACAAATTTGGTTTCTTTCTTTAAGAAAACACCTGTGGATAATAGATGCTTTACAGTCCATTCTAATTAAAAAGTTTGGTTGATAACTATGGTTTTGAATAACGACAGCGTCAGATCAGCGAGTCAAGATGCTTCGGTTTGAAGCAATTTTATATTTGGAAATGTTTTTTTCAAGATCTTTAGCTTCAAATAATATGGATGACACTAGGGGTGAGCAAATTAACCGCCATAACTGATAATATAACCTTAACGGGCATAATCAAACCGATGTTAACCGATAACCAATGGTTATCGTTATTAAATGTCTTTAACCGGCCGATCGCTTATGATTATGGTTATGAAGCTTTGGTTAACCGATATAACCGAACCGAACTTGTAATGTTAACTTTATGTAATAGATTTATGTTTTACATTAACTATGTAGAGGTTTTTACTATAATAAAAGTATGTTATTAACAATATGATCTTGATGAGATGCTCTTTTTGTGACGAATTAAAATTATAATCAAAGGCTAAGTATTTTTTTTTTTTTTTGTTGTTAATATCTTATTAAAATGGATCCCACGTTGGAAATATAACTAGAAAGTGTAGTCTTGATTGCCTTGTACAAAATAGGACAAACTAAGTCCAACATTGTAGGTTTTGATTTTTTATACCCAATGACTTTGAATTTTATACTTTACCCTAAAATTAGTTTTAGTTTTTTTTTTTTTTGGTTAATAACCAAAATAACTATAACCGAATTCATAACCAAGAAACCATAGCCGAAGTTTGGTTATGGATATGGTTACGATTTTTTGTAAAAACCGAACCAAACTAAACCGAGCCATGTACACCCCTAGATGACACAAAACATAAATACCCGCAGCAACGCGCAACATCTAACCTAAAACAATGAATAACTCCAATGTAACTCTAATATTGACACCTATCCTAAAGGCTAAAAAATGTATAACTCTAACATACTAATATTGATACCTAATCTAAAGCAATGTATAACTATAATATTAACATCTATCATAAAGGCTAAAACACGGCATAACTCTAATATCAATATTCAATACCTAACCTAAAATAACGTGTAACTCTAATATTACCACCTATCATAAAGGTTAAAATTGCTCCCTAAAGGCTAAGGGTATGAACCGCGCGAAGGCGGATTTATAATAGGTTTATTCGGCGGCTTCTCTAGTAAAAGTTTAAACTAATTACTCAAAATAAAAGTTCAAATGCCCCCAAAATTTGAAATCACAAACCCTAGTTTTCACAGAAACAAATAAGTTAACAGAAAAACTACCACCATGATATCACCAAGCTTAACAATAGGTTTCTTGGCCGCCTTCTCCTAAACAACCTCTTATTCTTCTTCCATCACATGTTCCTCTTCAACATCAACAGTAGCTTCCACTGCAACATTCTTCGTCTCACTATTCAGTCCAGGCTCAGCTCTAACCACAAAAGAATTGCGATTACGAATTCCAGAACTGAAAGCATATCCTGATGCAGAAGCCGAGTTGAATGGTGGTAGAAAGGAGGAAACAGTGAGTCTCTTATAGTGAAATTTTGGTAAATTGTTGGGTGTCATATACAGTTCCTGCAAAGTAAAGGTTGAATAATTAATGAGTGTGGTGGAGATGAAGGTGTGAGTGAATAGGAAGAAGGTTTATTACCTGAGGAAGAACGATGGAAGCCATGTATGGGCCGCCGCCATAAAAACCATAAACAAAAATATTGAGATCTAATATTAACATCAAAGGTTTCTCTCTTTTGGGGAAAACCACAAAACTTATACAAATAAAAATAAAAACAATATCTGATTGTTTGTATAGTTTGGGGAAAGAGGGGAAACATACATTGTTCTTAAGGGGATTGATGATTTGGGAAAGTAGATAGACGGGTTAAAGAGACTGGTTGGAATATGGGGAGATATTATGTGTTTAGGGTTTCAAGAACATGGTTGCTGGAGAAAGAGAGAGAGAGAGAGGGTGATGAGAGATTGAGTTTTTAGGGTTTGAGTTAGGGAGAAAGGTTTAAACGGGATGAGTTTTTTTTTTTTTTTTTTAATTCCTAGTGTCACATCTATCTATCTATATCTATATCTATATATCTATATCTATATATCTATATATATACTAATAAAAGAAAACACATGAGGGACACATGGCACACCCTCATGAATTCTCTTATTTTACTATTTAATACAATAAATTAAAATATAATAATATTAATTGATTTGGAAAATCATAATATAAATATATTAATAATCATAGTTGTAACAAAAATCATTAAAAACGGATTTAATGATTTCTGTTATTAATATAAATATTAAAATTATATTTAATATACTTATATTATGTTTTCGTAGTTAATGTAATTATATTTTAATACAAAATTAGATATAAATTATTAGACATACTATGAAAAGATTTATTAACTAACCGAATTAAACATTATTGAAACATTAGTGATTTTTTTATATAACCTATTTATATGTTATTAACTTTAAATTTAAATCATGTATACCTTAAATAAACCCATTTATAAAAATTTGATCTTTTATTCAAAGTTTAAAACTATGTTTGTTATGATGTTTGATAAATGATTATTAAGTTTTATTATTTTGGTCATTGTTTTAGATGTTAAATATCTCAGCAAGTACATATTAAATTTGGATGTTTAAAATAGTTCAAAAGTCAAATAAGCAAATTAATACACAATGTAATCAGTTAAGCTTTTTTGTTAAACTTTCATATTGTTCTAAACAAATAAATAAAGTAAACCAATCAACATTAATCTATTGCTATCTATTCTAATAAAAGACAACACATGGAGTAGTAAAAACTCCCTCACAAAGCCTCCCATTTTTTATATTTAAAATAATACATTTATTTTAATTTGTTCTTTATTTAAAAATTATTATTTTTTAGTTTTTATTGGTTACAACTATAATTATCAATTTAATTATCGAAATTCAGTTTTAATGCTTAATTATAATACATTTGATTGTGTTTTAAATTGTTGATTTTATTGTTTTTCTATATAACACAATACCAAAAGAATATAAAACATTTATCCTAAAATTTAAAACACAATATCTACATAGACTTCTTACACTTCTTGGGAAAATTAGACTTTTTAGTCAACTCTTAACATATATATATATATATATATATATATATATATATATATATATTCTATGGTTTTGTAAATCAATTAATATGATTATATTTTAATTCAAAATTAGAAATAAATTATTAGACATGACTTGAAAATGTTTATTAGCTAATAGAAGTAAACTTTATTAAAAATTATTCATTTTTTTAAGATAGTGTATTTATATGTTTTTAAATTAAATTTAAATTGTGTACTTTAAATAACCTATTTTTTAATATGTAGTCTTTCACTCTAAGTTTAAAACTATATTTCTTAGAATGTTCTGAACAAACAAAATAAAACAAATCAATCCACATTAATTAAATATTTGATTTAATACAAACTAAATATGCTTGGCTATTTTCGTATTATAATAGCTTGATTTATAAAATACATTTTATATATGAAAAATCATTGTTTGAAATTTTCATTGACTTTGTTTTTTCAAGTTACTTCAAAAGAGAAATGCAATATCAAAGTAAGTGGCAACAGTCTTTTCATTACTAATTCGTTTCAGCTTCATTTTCATGCTATTAATTCATGCAATCTTTTTTTTTATAAGTACAGTCATATTGAACCAATAAATGGCATTATGTTTAAGGACATTGATGTTAGAAAAAAAATGATTATACACTCAAGGTTAAAAATATTTTGGCATTGGAAGAAACTTGATGTCAAATTCCAAATGAACGATACTCGATTAAGATGGTTTAACGGATGAGGAGATATCTTTAAATTGATTTCATTTTTTTTACATCATAGCCTAGCCTAAACAAATTTACTCTTATTACTTTTGATTGTTTTTTGTACCTGTAGTCTACAAGGTAACAACCGTGATTAAGAAGATATATTTTGGAAAGTTTGGAAATAGTTTTATGTAAATATAAATGTCTTTTACAAGAAATTATTTAGGGCTGATGAATATTTAATATTTTTCTGTTGTAAAGGCAATTTTATTTATTTTAAATGTAATATGTAATCTAATTTTTCTTAGTTATATTTTTAATTTATATATAATATATATAATTTAAATTGTTCAACCCGTGTATCACACGGGTACATAACCTAGTGACACACTCAAGGGAAAGATTAGCCTCTTTAAGTACCATGTAGGAATTTAGCATTGGTCTATTATTATACTAGATTATACCCCGGGAGCGTCCCGAGGTTGAAAAATCTAATATGACACATCAATGTATAACTCTAATATTAATACCTAACCTAAAACAATGTACAACTCAGTGATAACATCCTAAAGGCAAAAAAATGTACAACTCTAACATACTAATATTGATACCTAACTTAAAACAATGTATAACTCTAATATTAACACCTATCATAAAGGCTAAAAAAGGAATAACGTACTCTAATATCAATATTCAATATCTAAGCTAAAACAATGTGTAACTCTAATATTAACACCTATTAAAGGTTAAAAAATACATAAAGGTAACAGTAGAAGCAATTCTGCAACTAATCAATAACTAAACTAATCTTATATAACCTAACATAGTTTAAAGGTATGTAATAAACTTCCCTAACAGTAGCATTATCCGAAACACCAATCTCATTGACTTTCTTAATACTATCCATACTAACCCCAAACCAACTTGCAAACAACTCAACGCGACAATGTAAACCTTCTTGGTCGATTAATAAGTATTTTCACACCTTTAAACATTTATTAACTTCTACATACATATTGGATAAACATTGTCAATTATTATCACTGGAATAAAGAAAAGTAATGAATAAACATTAATGTAAAGAAAAAGGTTTTCAGAATACATGTTGCTAATGTCGAGGTTATTGAATACACTTTTCTGATTTTGTGATTTATGAAGTTGATGATAAGCCTATTTATAATATTAGTAGAGTAAACAAAACAATAAGTCTTTATTTTAATTTAGTAGATATCTCTTAAAAAAATTTGAAGATATTTTAGTTTTAAATGAAGAAATAAATATCTACTAACTTTTTTATATTATCTTTGTTGAGGTTATTCCTTTTATTCTGTTAAACTTTTGAAAATATGTTTCTATATTTACAAATACTATTTAACTATATTGTAATATTACTTCAATAATTTCTATAAATTAAAACAACTAAATAAAATGCAAAAAAAAAAAATCATATTGTATTTCCCTTATATATCCGTAATTCAAATTTAAGATTTATATAAATAATTTCAATTTCACTTATCTATATTTTTTATTTTTATTGTAAATATTTTGAACACATGCCACATGGTACATTCAAGTAGGGGTGAGCATTTTGCGGTTCGGACCTACAGGAACCTTGGACCCGACCCACGAGAACCTTGGACCTGAATCTTTTTAAATATATGGGTCGGTTTCCGGTTCTAGATTTATATGAATTATCGGTTCCGGGTCGGGTCGATTCCAAACCCACTGTTCTAATATGAGAACCACAAGAACCGTTTGTATTTTAATTAAAAAATAAAAAATAATCTTTTTTAGTCTTTTCACTATTCGTTTTTACGTTTTATTTTAATCGATTTCATGTAATGTCAATACAATATTAAAAATATTATTTATAATAATAACAATGTATTTTTCTTGAAATATTTTTCGGCTTAATGGATATGCATAGATGTGATATATTATATAATATATATTATATCCAAATTTGAAGTAAATATGTATACATAACAGATTCACATAATGTTTCTATTGATGAGAATGACAAAATTGTTACGAAAACATAAGTCGAGAAACGAAAAATGACTTTAAAAAAAACTCATGGGCTATTGTTAGACTGTCCGTTGTGGAAGAGCAAGTAGCACGACGCGAACGAGGTTTCGACGCCCGTGCTCACCCCAGCCACAACAGCCCCACGCGAACAATCCCGACGCGAGCACAAGCGATGGTGGTCGCGTGGGTAACCCACGGGAAAAAAGTGACCTTTAGTCACACCGTTGCTCACCTTCAGCCACAACGGGGTCAAGTGGCCGGATTAGTTGATAGTCACGTCGGTGGCTTGCGCACGTTCGCTCGCGCGTCCACAACGGACGACCTTATAACCATATGGAGGAATTCTTTTACGAGCATGGTAAAAGAATAGGAATATGTAAATCCTCTAAAAGTGGCTATTGCATTAAAGGGTTATAGAGGGTCAGACCCTTTTACCCGACCCATCAGAACCTTTAGGACCCGGAACCACATAGCCTTTTAAGGTTCGGTTCGTGGTTCCTAATTTCAACAACAAAAGAGTATACGGTTCTGGTGGGTTCGGGTCGGTTCCGGACCCTTTGCACAGCCCTACATTCAAGGGGGATGTTGTCCTCTTTGAATGCCATGTAGGATAAATAGCTTTGGTTTATTATATACTAGTTGATTACCCCGAGAAGGCCCCGGGGTTGAAAAATCTAAAACCTAATCGACTAAACAATCACTTAATTAAGTAAGTTGCAACAGTTCAAAAACTTATCAGATGATTCATATCTCTCTAATCTCTCACATTCAATAATTGCATGTTTATAGCATTCTAACCACTCCCATATTCCCTCGCCTATAACCTAATCAACTAAACAATCGCTAAATCCAAACGAAAGTAAAAGGCTCCAAACCACAAAGGGGTAACACCATATGTCATGTGAGTGTGCGCGCAAATTAAGAATTAACACATCAACTAAACTCACATACACGACATGAAGGACATGTCCAAGAGCTCCAGTGAAATAAATCTGCAATCAATGTTTCACTTATCAAGAACACGATATAAGCAAGTAATATTTCACGATGTATTAGTTAGAATAAATTGTACCTTTGTCATGAGCTGAAGCTTTCAAACAGCTCATGTGATACTTCTTAGTACAGCTTTTGCATCATAGCATCTTACTTGCTTTCTCACTTCTTTCGTTTTCTCCAGGAAAACAAAGGCACCTATCTCATCTACCAAATTCGCAATCGCACCCACTTCCAGGTTTTCATTAACAAAAACAAATCAGACCCATTAAAACTTTTTAAATATGCATAATAATAATAATAAAAATGAGTATAATAAGTCCCTCAATACTTATTCCTTCCAAACCCACTTATTATTTTTATTATTATTATTATTATTATTATTATTATTATTATTATTATTATTATTATATGTCTCACAGATCTTTCGTTTCTTACTCTTCCTCCATTGCTTTCCACCTTCATTCCCATCTCCTTGTTTCCAGTGACCTTTCCCCTAACTGATCTTCTTAAACTGCTACTGCTACTGCTGCTGCTGCTGCAACTACTACTACTACTCTCTTATTTTTTGGATCTTAACCATTCATTCATTCTCAACAATTAATATAGGTGCTAAAGGATTTGTTAAAGGTCGTATCGCTTCTATCGTCGCTGGTTGCTCCACCCACCCTATCGACCTAATCAAAGTCCGTATGTAGTTACAAGGCGAGTTCGCCCCTTTAACATAGGAGAAGGGGCTAATCGAGGAGAGAGAGAGAGAGAGACGACGACGACGGCTAGGGTTTCGATTAGGGGTTTCCGACCACCATCTGCATTGGAGACTCAGTGGAATCATGGCGGCGGCATCCCCATTATCAAATCGTTGATGACTATAAGATGCCATACATGACCGATTAACTTTACAAAATTCTGTTGTTTATAAATTTGAAAACTAAAAAGAAGAACAAATATATTTAAAGCTTCTTCATCATAAATATAATTAAATTGTGGTTTTATTTCATAGACAATGTAAAACAGCTAACATGCAAACAACAATGATGACACAAACCACTTTCTTGAAAACTGATTGGTTTGTAATTAACTTAAATAAAAATTATAACATAAACAATTATTAACAGTTTATATTAGTTCAACTTTGATAAAAAAAATATTATATTTTGAATACAAACAAAGTAAAATATGTAACTGGAGGATTACCTCTTCTTCAATATTCTCAGTTGTCGAGAACAATTGCTTATTTAATGAATTACATGCTTATGTTAAACCCATATTTATAATGAAATTTGGAGATAGGGAAGAGATAATATGAGAACTCATGTGAGTTGTGATAACTAGAGAACTCATATGGACCATTAATCTTGATGATCTAATGGTTGAGATTAAAGGATGAGACTTTTTGTCTTGACTTGAATAATAAGTATTTTTTAATATAATAAAGTATATTTAGGGGTATTTAGGTAAAAACCCATGGGAGAGAAAAATTAATGTAATATTATGTTAATTTTTTATTCCATCATTAAAAAGAAACATATTTTTTAAATTTTATTTTATTATTTTAATTAAAATAATTTACTTTTTTTAATTATTAAAAAAAACCGTGCATTTTTTGTCATCTCCATCTCGTTTTTTACACTGGTGTAAGTTTTTACTTACATCTATATAACCAAAACATCTATAATTTTTTTATGATTTACACTGGTGTAAATTGTTTACACGTGTTTACTAACCCAAAACATCTATAATTTGTATGATTTACACTGGTGTAATTATTTTCACTAGTGTAAATCTTGGTAGATTGACATCGGTGTAATATTTTACACCAATGTAAATCTGCCATATACAAACATCTACAAAAATACACTAGTGTAAAACCAAACAACCATCTATACATTAGTATTTACACCACTGTAACGCCCCACAACATCAACAAAATTTGTATATTACATCAATGTAAAAAATCAAACATCTATAAAAAAACCATCATCATGATCATCATCATCATTGTCTTCAAAACCATCATCATCTTCTTCACATTATCATCATCTTCATACAAAAAAAAGCCATGAAAAATCTTATAAAAAACTATATAATAATAATAATAATAATAATAACAATAGACAACAACACGCAGCAACAACAACAACAACAACAACAATAATAATAATAATAATAATAATAATAATAATAATAATAATAAACACAACAACAACAACAACAATAATAATAATAATAATAACAAACAAACAACAATAATATTACCTTTAGATCCACCGTCCCTCCTGCCACCTCCGCCTGTCCCCTGCCACCATCACCGTCATCATTCACCTCCACGAACCCACCGTTCTCTGCCGTCCCCTGCCACCATCACCATCTAAAACCCATCCAAACCACCTTTAGATCCAAAACAGTCGAACCCACCTTCACCATCGAACCACCTGCAAAAAAACATCGTCAGACCACCTCTGCACCATCGTTCAACAACCCACCCACCTATCTTCTTCAAAAACCCTCTGCACCATCAGATCCACCCCCTTCACCGCCTACCCACCACGTTCAGCACCCACCACCATACCATCGCTCATTATCAACCCACCACATATCGTTTATTCTTTGTTTTTTAGAGAGGGAGAGAAAAAAAAAAAGAGAGAAAGTGTGTGTCTGATGTGTGAGTGTGTGTGTGTGTGTGTTTTAGAGAAAGAGAGAGAGAGAGAGACGGTTAGAGAGATAGAGAGAGAACTGTGTGTGTGAGAGAGAGGGGCAATGTAACATCACACAATTTTATATATATATATATATATATATATATATATATATATATATATATATATATAACTCCCTCGTTTATTCATCCGATTCATGTTTACATTATCTTTCCCATCCATTTTATTAATTTTTTTGTTTAAATAATGACTTATAATCAATATTAAATTGGAATTTTTTAAAAATTCTGATTTAAAAATGTTAAAAAAAATGTTTGCCTAAGCCAAGATTCGAACCCGAGTCCCTGGCAGGCTAAACCTTAACCACACCACACAAACCACTACACCATTTGGTGTTTTGTGATGTTAATTAAAACCAATTAAACTTAAACCCTTTCAAGGTCCCTTAGTCAAACCTGAAAAGTCAAACGTAGTCTCTTAGTCAAGTCAAGTCAAAGTGTTAGTAAATATGGTCTCCTAGTCAAGTCAAAGTGTTAGTAAGTTATTCCTAAATTCTAGCCTAGTCAAAGTAGTCCCTAATTACAACTACAATTTCTACACTATAAATACAATAGCCTACCATTCAACTCTTTATAACATTCAATAAAAAAAAAACATTATTATCCCATCTCCCACATACTAAAGTTTTCATCCATCATTATCTCCTCTAGCTAGTTCCGAGTTTTCCAAGGCATTATTACTAAGTGTTTGCACGCTTAAGAAAACTCACGAACTCATTAAGCACTTAAGGTGAGTTTACATAGCCCCTTTTCCATTCACTATTTTTTTGGGGTGAAACATGTTACAACATTCAATTTACAATTCAATCACAAGTGTCTATGTGTTATTCTATGTTGCATTATGTCTTAAACATTACTAGGGTAAGCACAATATTCTAGCATAATCATTAACATTGATCAGCCGACGGTATACAATGATAGATCTATTGGACTGACAATCCCACCCGGATACGTGTACCTCCTACATAGGTAGCGTGGGTGATTGTTATCGAATTTATAACATAATCGAGTGAACCATGAGCGTATGGGATGGACCACAATATTCTAGTCACAAGGTTTGATTATGCACTCGATTTACCCGATTGTTTTGTTTTCACATATGGACTAGACTTTCCATGACACTCGAATTGTACAAGTTTTTATTCAATTATCAAAACCTATGTAATTCTCACCAACTTTTGTTGACCCAAAATATTTTCAAACTTAACATGTTTCAGGTTATGGCTTATTCGAAGATTAGAGTTAATGCTTGAAGATGCGTAGCTAGTATTTTTCATTTTGATGTACAAATTTTTAGAACAATTGTATGTAGTTCATTTAAATCATTTATTGAAACTTATTATTTACCATGTGCTACTGAACAATCATCAATACGTGACATCCCGATGTTTCCGCAATCGGTTGGGGTGTTACAGATTGGTATCAGAGCCATGGTTATAGGGAATTAGGTTATTAGAAAAATAATCTAGTCTATAACCATAGGATTATAACCAGTACTTGCTCCTTTTACTTGCAACTCTACTTGTTTCTATTCTTTACCTCTATCCTACTTCTTATCCCTACTTTAGTCCCTACAAGATGTTTGCTCTCCATAACTGGAACAAAATTCTCAGATCCTAACCTGAAATACCTTATAAATCTCGTCGAAGCTCTATATTCTAATAACGAACATGTGCAATCTAGAAGGGTGAACGCCTGTATTCTGAGTTTTCTGTCTAGGACTGGCATTGCGCATAAATCCCAATCAGACGAGGGACTCGGATGCCTACCTGGGAATTCTCGGGATGAGTGTTCACTTATAGGCTAAAGCATGTCTTCACTATGTTATTAGAATCTAGAAGCTTTGATAAGTCAACGTTTTCGTTTATTCGTTTTAATTAATGAATAAATGATTACACTCACTTTCCTTAAAACTAGGCTCTAAAATCTCAAAATTTTACAGCTTAAATCAACCCATTTCCTAATCATATATGGATTTCACAATCACATTTCATCTTACCATCTTAGCCACATGTTTGATTATTTTCAACACCCTCCCCAAATCATATTATTTCATTTTTCAACATGTTACATATTTCTAAACTGTAACCTCATAACCTGGGTAGACCCTAGCCCAACACTAAAGATTTCTTAATATTGTCAAAATTTTCATCACCTATAAACCATGGAAAATACATATTTTTGTTATAAGATATCCTCAAATTTAATTTCTAAATCCAAATGTTTATTCATTAGCAAAACAAAGGATTTTTGATATAATATCACCTTGATCTATAAAACCTAACGTCGTGTTTAAAATCTTCGACTAAACTAAAATATTCTGATCTAAAGCCACTTAGTTTGTACTATTTAGCAACTTTTGTTTTATATAAGAAACCAGTTTTAAAAAGAAAAATGATAAGATATTTCCATCCTCATGAAAGAAATTTAATCTCCATTGCCACCTAATTATTTTCAACTTGTTCGAACTTTTACAATTTTTGGTATTTATCACAATCATGGTTTCTCATACGCTAGATTCTAACCTTTGATCCAAACCCCACGATTTACACTTCCTTACTATAAAATAAACCCTTTATTAACTATTTTCACGTTCACTATCTTTCATAACCTTGATGATGCTTTGAGTTCTTCATCCTCTCAAGAACTAAATTCATATTCTTCACCTTCTGGAAAATGAACTTGATCCCTATGATAATCAGACTATTGAAAACTTGATTGTTCGTTGCATCAAACTTGATTCTTAGTAATACATGAGGATTTGATTATCTACTTGAACATTTGATTATTCATGATACTTGAAAGCATGGAATATAAACTATTTGCTATAAACACACCTAGAGTCATTAATCTTGTCTAGGACAACTCTATTACAACTCGCATGCTATACTTGATGCATTTACAAACTTACTTACATGTATATATTACGAACTTGCAACTTATGTGTTAAATAAAAACAATTGTTACACTTAATCAAACAACTGGTAGAGGATGAAGTACTTGCTCAACAGTTAGCAGAGTACTTAACAACCTGCTCAACGATTGGTAGAGGTCATCATGCCTGCTCAACAGTCGGTAGAGGTTCTAATAACCTGCTCAACGACTGGTAGAGGCTATCGCACCTGCTCAACAATCGGTAGAGGTTCCTACTCACTGACTGGTAGAGGTCTTTTCCTGCTCAACAGTTGGACTCATTTTTGGATACATCATACATGTAATTTGATACAAAGATTTATTAGACTCATTGATACAAAGATTCAATCACAAGGTTATTTTGCATTACTTACATATGTGTTTAGAGTCATAGAAGGACACAAAACCCTAATGTAAGGTAAATTGGTGATTGCGGTCCGGAACGTAATCATGAATTACATGTACGTTAAAGTAGTGTGGAATTCTATCAAGGTTTTCGGTAGATAATCAATTATAAACTCTAGTTACCTGGTAGTTCATTTAGTCTTTCTATAGTCAATCAACTCATGCATTTCTTTCCTAACACTTAAGTTTAGTGTTTTGCTAGATTCTTGTTCTCCTTGCTATTTCAGACGAACCAAATCCAACCCTTAAAACTCACACATATCAAACCATTTATCCAAATTATTCGAAACAGATTATTCTATTACCTATAAATTCATGTCGTGCCTTAACCCAAATTTTCCAAACCCCAGTTGACTTAATTTCTACCTAATCATCCTTAACCTTGTGTTTTTAATAAACTTCGAGACGAAGTTCCTAAAAGTAGGGGAGACTGTAACATCACACAATTTTTTTATATATATAGAACTCCCTCGTTTATTCATCCGATTCATGTTCACATTATCTTTCCCATCCATTTTATTAATTTTTTTGTTTAAATAATGACTTATAATCAATATTAAATTGGATTTTATCAAAAATTCTGATTTAAAAATGTTAAAAAAAATATTTGCCTGAGCCAGGATTCGAACCCGAGTCCCTGGCGGGCTAAACCTTAACCACACCACACAAACCACTACACCATTTGGTGTTTTGTGATGTTAATTAAAACCAATTAAACTTAAACCCTTTCAAGGTCCCTTAGTCAAACCTGAGAAGTCAAACGTAGTCTCTTAGTCAAGTCAAGTCAAAGTGTTAGTAAATATGGTCTCCTAGTCAAGTCAAAGTGTTAGTAAATATGGTCTTCTAGTCAAGTCAAAGTTATTCCTAAATTCTAGCCTAGTCAAAGTAGTCCCTAATTACAACTACAATTTCTACACTATAAATACAATAGCCTACCATTCAACTCTTTATAACATTCAATAAAAAAACATTATTATCCCATCTCCCACATACTAAAGTTTTCATCCATCATTATCTCCTCTAGCTAGTTCCGAGTTTTCCAAGGCATTATTACTAAGTGTTTGCACGCTCAAGAAAACTCACGAACTCATTAAGCACCTAAGGTGAGTTTACATAGCCCCTTTTCCATTCACTATTTTTTTTGGGGTGTAACATGTTACAACATTCAATTTATAATTCAATCACAAGTGTCTATGTGTTATTCTATGTTGCATTATGTCTTAAACATTACTAGGGTAAGCACAATATTCTAGCATAATCATTAACATTGATCAGTCGACGATATACAATGATAGATCTATTGGACTGACAATCCCACCCGGATACGTGTACCTCCTACATAGGTAGCGTGGGTGATTGTTATCGAATTTATAACATAATCGAGTGAACCATGAGCGTATGGGATGGACCACAATATTCTAGTCACAAGGTTTGATTATGCACTCGATTTACCCGATTGTTTTGTTTTCACATATGGACTAGACTTGCCATGACACTCGAATTGTACAAGTTTTTATTCAATTATCAAAACCTATGTAATTCTCACCAACTTTTGTTGACCCAAAATATTTTCAAACTTAACATGTTTCAGGTTATGGCTTATTCGAAGATTAGAGTTAATGCTTGAAGATGCGTAGCTAGTATTTTTCATTTTGATGTACAAATTTTTAGAACAATTGTATGTAGTTCATTTAAATCATTTATTGAAACTTATTATTTACCATGTGCTACTGAACAATCATCAATACGTGACATCCCGATGTTTCCGCCATCGGTTGGGGTGTTACAGGCGAGAGATATTGTGTGATTATTATTATTATTATTATTATTATTATTATTATTATTATTATTATTATTATTATTATTATTATTATTATTTAAAGTGTTAGTTGGGGGTGGGGGTGGGGTGTTATTATTACTAAAATGCCCACAAGTTGGTGTATATAAAAGGCTTTATTGCCCCTAATTAATAAAATACAAAAAGAAAATATAAAAGTGTTGATGTGTCAGTTGGTAATTGGTCTAGAGGAGTTCTCTAGTTCTCACAACTCAATGGAGTTTTCATTTGATCCAGATCCTTTGGAGGTAAACATATGCATATAAATTTGGAGATAAATCTTTTAGTTTAAATTTGAAGATTGTGTATATTTTTTTACCTAATTAAAAAACAAACGTATCTATTAGTAAAATAAATCTTTTTATTCAAAACTAGACTATTGCCGGCGTGGACACGCGGTTCAACAACTAACAGTTATTTGGAGCGGAAAAACCTATAAACAAAATATAGTAGAAATATTTTATTAAAATTTAAAAGCAAGAAATACACATTTTATTCAAATATCAGTAAATATTTCCTTATACACCACATTTTTTTGTTTTAATCTTGACATTATCATCACCATCTAGTATAAGTAATTTCACCTCTCCCTTGCTTTTAACTCTTGACAATGCAACATAAAGTTGGCCATGTGAGAATACGGGGTCTCTTAAATACAATCCAACCTTCGATGGAGACTATCCTTGGCTTTTATTGGTGGTCATTGCTAAACATACGGATATTGGGAATTGACGCCTTTGGAACTTCACAGGAATCTTGTTATCAGATGGTATCTAAGGAGTATTATCTAGTAAAAAATAATTAGTAGTGAAAAATATTTCTCATAAAATGTTAAAAGTAAGACACCGTTTGAGTCATATCATTCAAAATTCGAAATAAATGTTATAATTAAGTCTAATTGTTACCATTATAGATATTAAAATATGAAATTATGTAGTTAAATAGAACATTTAATATTTGAATATTTATAAAGTTTAACTGAAATCTATCAATTCAAATTCTTGTATTCAAAATTTGAATTTTAACTTGTAACTAATTTAAGAAATTTATAACTAAAACTATTATTTGTTAAATTTCAAAACTATTATTTGTTAAATCTCAAAACTATTATTTGTTTTTTTATAAATATATTAGGAAATCTCTAATTATAATATCTCTATTTTAATTATCATAGTAGGATTAATTGTTACAATTATGAATTTAAATTCAAAGTTTGGAATTTTTTAAAATATTCAGATAATTCAGAATTTGAATTAAATGTTATAATTAAGTCTTATTGTTACCATTATTATCCAAAATTTATAATTTTTATAATGTTAAAAAAATTTAAAACTAAAATTATAGATATCGAAATATGAAATTATATACTTAAATAGAGCATTTTATATTTGAATATTTATAAAGTTTAATTGAAACCTATCAATTCAAATTCTAGTAATCAAAATTTGAAAAATTCAAATCATTCAAAAATTTGAATTAAATATTTTAAATGTTTTAATTAAATCTAAATCTAAATGTTACCATAAATCTTAAATTCAAATTTTTCAGATTAAATATTTAAATAAAACATTTAGTATTCAAATATTTTTAAAGTTTAACGGAAATCTATAATTTCAAATTCTAGTATTTAAATTTTCAATTTTTACTTGTAATTAATTTGAGAAAGTTACAACCAAAATTATTAATTGTTATATTTTAAATATATATTAGGAAATCATAATTTAAAGATAATAAATAGGTGTAATGGTTACCATTATTAACTTTAATTCAATTTTTTTTTAAAAGATTAAGTCATTCAAAATGTGTAATTAAAAGGATAATTAGTATGTGTAATTTCTTACCATTATTAAACAAAATTTGAAATTTTGTCTAATTCGAATTTAAATATTTTGAATTTTAATTTGAAATTTGAACTTGATAATTCGTTATAATCATATTAACGAAAATAATATGTAAACATACTTTATTTATAAAAAATAAATATACAAAATTGATTATATATAAGGTAAATCAGGCGTATTAATTTTTTTATAAAAAATCTAATTTAAATTTCTTTATAAAACGGTTATATATATATATATATGATTAATAATTAATAATAAGTCGATTATGTTTAAAGATTATTAATCAAATTGAAATCATAATTATTAAAATTAGATGTTTCCAAAATTGTGCAAATCATGATAAATGCTAATTATAACCTAAAAATGGCAATTTGACAAATTAAAGAATTAACCATTTATTTGTCTCTTTAAATATAGTTGACTTTAAAAAACAGATGTTTTTTAAATTTTAATTTTTGAATGTATAAAAATAAATTAATTCTAATGAAAATGTTAAAGTCTAAAATCTACCAAAAATAGTTTGACAGTTATAATTAGAGTGATTGTAATTTACATAAAAAATCGTTACTTTGACTTTGCTATTAATGATTTACGAAAAAATTACTATGTTTTCAAACATACTAATTAATCTTATTCAATAATGATAAATCACAAATCACAAATCACAAATCTATACATATAAAAGTCAAACATTGCCAAACTTTGGCATAAAAACTTAAAGATTTAAATTTTTTTATCAAATTGTGTAATAAATATAGTTTTGACTACTAACAACTATTTATATGGTCAAATCTTTGAATTTGGAATGGGCGTAAATATAGTTAATATATAATTATTTTACCAAAATTTAGGTTTTGATTAATATACAAAACATAATTTTGAAAAAATAAATCAAGGATAATTATAAAAAAAAGATTTGAACAATATAGAAAAGTAACCTAGGAAATTGAACAATTAATGAACAAAATAATAAGGAGAAGGAAAACTTACAACCGATTGAGTGGCGTGCCTACAACAATTGATTTTGTTTCAAGAAAGACCCATCACTTTTACGTTTAAGGCAGATTGGAAGAACGATCTAATTTCAAAAGAAAAAGATATAGTAGATTAATCGTCAGGATCATAAAATTGGATGTATCAAACACACATAATACAGCTAAATGGGAAGTTTTAAATCATACCATAAAATTATATCCACATTAAATAATATCATTCAATTCCATATCCCCATAAATCGGAAGTTTTAAATCATTCCATAAAATTAGAAGCTTTAAAATAGAAAAAATTATAGAGACTTTTAAAAAAATTTAAACCACTTTCCGATTTTGACATGATGCAATCGGGTGCACCCACATCCGAGATCCATGATCCATCCAATCACCAACCAAACTAAAGAGTTTCACTCAAAAACATTCTCTCAAGCATATGAAGATCTGAATTATATTAAATCCTCAAGAACAAATAAGAACAATTGATGAAAATTCTTGAACCCTTTAAACAATCTTAGCCTAATAAATACATATTCAAACCTAAAGTATTAACATCAATATGAAAAAGAAAAAAAACATGAACCCTAAAACTGAATATATAATACTAAAATCCAAACTTACATAGACTGAAACACTAAAAGATCAAGAAATCTTACCATTTTCAGATGTTCGGGAGCTGTGAAAACTGTGTTCTTATGTTCATAGATTCTTGATCACTGTCAAATTTGAAAACAAAACCAGATTCAATTAGACCTAAACATGAACCCTAAAACTAAAAAATTATTAAACCTAAATAATAATACACGAAAAATCAAAGATTGAAAGCTAAATCATAGTTTATCAGTTAAAACAAAGACACAAAAACATTAATCGCCCACGAAAGATTAAGATATAATCATATCAGAAAAAAAAAACGAAAACAAAAAACAGATCTCGCCCAATGGAGACTAATAGAAAACTGCTTCTCAGATGGCCAAAACACAGACAGATTCATACCCCATCTCCATTTGAATCCAAACCGGAAAAAAAGTAATAACGAATAGTAAGAAGAAACCTTTATGAATAAAAACTAAATCGGAGACGAATCCAAACCAAAGATTTAGGAATACGACGTGTACCTTGATGTGTCGGATCCAAACCCTTCTGAATAAAACCCTAAATTACAAACCCGTATTTAGTATAAAGAAAGATCTAACAAAAAAATAAAATTGCATAAGGATTCTGTAATCGAATATGAACAAAATACATTTGAAAAGTAAGAGAAGAAGATAGGAAGAAGAAGATATAACATTAGATGGAAAACAAACCTGTGAATACGATGAGCTTTGCTGTACGACGATAAGATGATAGTACATATTTCGAGCGCAAGGATTGTCTGATCGAGATTTAGGGTTTACGAAGATAATAATCACAGAGAGAATAAATTTTCTGTAATGTATTAAACAAATATTGAGTTATTATATATAAAAGGAAACTTAATAGTTGTTATAATTTGTGATTAAAAATGAGAGTTTTAAAGAGAGAGGTTGAAATGATTTTTGATTTAAAAAAAAGAAAATTTTATAAATTCTAAGGTTGTGTCATGTGGTACAATATGGTAGGAGAGAGGATTGAAGGTGCAATATGAGAGTGCCATGTGTCAAAATTTACTTTCGTTTATTATATGTGTAGACTAGCTGGTTACCCCGGGAGGGTCCCGAGGTTGAAAAATCTAATTTTACGTGATAACCTATTGTAAATGGCTCAAGTTAACTAACCACAAAATCTCTCAATCATTGCATGTTCACAGTATTCTAATTAGTAATAACTCATATTCTCTAATCTAAAACCTAATCAGTAATCATCTAAAGAATGACTTATGTAAGCTGCAACTATTAAAAAACTCATCACATCTCTCTAATTTCTCACATTCTAATGGCTCTTATAATTTCCTAACCTAATCAACTAAACAAACACTTAAGTTGGAAGTTGTAATCATTTCATCTCATTATGACAAGTGGCATAATCAAGAGATGGTTGAGGCCACCATTGAACGTCACGTCAGCAACTATCAATTCTTTCCGGGAGCGTCCCGGGGTTGAAAAATATAACCATTCTAATAATACTAATACTAATAGTAATAATTATTATTCTTGTAATTAAATAAATAAAAAAATAACCTTGCTATAAGGTGACACCATGTGTTGCAGTGTTGCGCGATTCTTTCTCCTAACTTCTCTTGATGAAGTATACCTAGTAAAATTCCAATGATAACATGACGATTGGGCTGATTTTCAACATCGTAGATAAGAACCTGGTTTAAAAGAAAAAACATGATTAATGAATAACATGAACACTTTGTGTGTTTTTTTTCCTATATGAACGAAACCCCACAAAAAAATAGTCGATTTTTCTCCGTTTTTTATATAGGACTATGGTACTCATTGGAAAGATAATAAAACGCTCGTTAATTTGGTGTAATTTTTTTCTTTAAAAAATCTCGTATATAAAAGATATAAACGTTTAAAAATTATGGAAAGAAACATGAGAGAGAAAATTTTAAATTCTTTTTTTACTAAAATAACTCAATTTAATTTAGGGTTTTATGTTTATCTTTTTTTTAATTAAAAAAGGAAATAGTTCAAAAACACTAAAATCTTTCAATTATGATGCCACGTGGCACTCTCAAAGGGAGGTTGAAGCCTCCATTGCACGCCACGTCAGCATATACGTTTTCTTTTATATATATAGATAGATAGATGTAGATATTTAAATTTAATTATTGTTTAAAATTTTTTGTATATATATTAATAGATATAGATTATAGATATATATAGATAATGATATAGATAAAAACCTATATAAATGGCCAAAATTTGTTTCTAACCGAGACTGAGCAATATCCGCTTGCCCTATGTAAAAGTGTTAGTAGATTCTTAACTGGCATTTAGGTGTAAAAAAAAAGTTCCAATAAAAACTAAATAAAAAAAAAAGTATTTAACAAAAAGTGATACATACCTAGGAAAAAAAAAGTTAAAAAAAATACAGTTGGAATTGGATTAAGTGATTAACATAAATGACGAATAGAAATAGATAGAATAGAGAACAAGTTGGAATCACTGACGGAGACGTGAACAACAAACAGCCCCAAAAAGTTTATTTCTTTTCCCCATCACACCTCTTTGTTGTTTACATCAACTCTACTCTGTGTGTTAAAAATAAAAATAATAATAAAAATTCTAGAGAGAGAGTAAATCTAGAGAGAGAAAGAGATCTCCCGCCCCTATATCCTCTTCTTCGATTCACCTCCATCATCATCACACTACAATCTCTTCTACATTCTCATAAATCCATAGGTTTTCACTAATTCTCCTCTTCAGTTTGCTGTTCAAGACCTGGATCTGTTACATTCTGATTCGGTTTATGCTCGATCTGAGTTCACACTGAATCTGAATATTCAGATCCTTTAGATTTTGTTATTTGTTCAATTTTAGATGCTATTAAGGGTTTCTATATTATTATTATTATTGTTATAATTGTGAGGTTTGATTTGATTT